>CM067167.1:134027276-134147230 GCA_034093135.1 Erigeron breviscapus
TATTTGTATTTTAGAATATTTATAATTTAAATATCGAATGTTTGGAGTCCTAATATACTTTATTTCAGTTGGGCTGCTGATCCTACTTGCCTGTTGATAATAGTAATGGTTTGATGAAATGCTGATACTATGACCTTGAACTGCTGATAGATATGTTGTTAATAGTAACTGTTGGGCTGCTTTGTCCTGCTGATAATGTTGTTACACAGCTGCATTATATCTATAAATAATACTTGATCATTATATATAATTATTGTAACACCCTTCGTTTAAAAATATGGGTTTCCAAAAATTTTCGCCTAATGGCGTTAAAAGAAAGCGGAAGAAACTTTAAAAGTCCAAACCAATTAAAATCTGTTTGGTTTACTTTATTCAATGGTGTTACTAATCGCATCATCAAAACAAGTTTAATAGAAACCCGTCGGCTGCCCAACACAAAACAACCGACTACATAGCATTCAAACTTCATTAAAGACAAACATAAACAAATGTCTATAAAAATTCAGCATCTATAGGTAGCTAAGGACTTCATCAAGCATTCTACCCATTCCTCACTCATCTTCATCAACAACCTCAGCTACGCTAAACCTGAGGGAGCAACACATTTCAAAAGACAAGTGTTAGCTAACGAATTAGCTAAGTAAGATAACACTCAAGTTATAAACATTTGTCCCTTTCAAACATTATGGATTTAAATACTTCTTTAAGGCACAACACACATCAAACACACAATACTTCATATTAGGATGAACCACCCTAAATGTGCCTATCCTGCTTTACTTCATTACACACATATAACCACATAACTGCTTTCTACATTAACTGCTTTACTACGTTTTAACTGCTTTACTACGTTTTAACTGCTTTACTACATTTTAACTGCTTTACTACGTTTTAACTGCTTTACTACGTTTTAACTGCTTTACTACGTTTTAACTGCTTTACTACGTTTTAACTGCTTTACTACGTTTTAACTGCTTTACTACGTTTTAACTGCTTTACTACGTTTTAACTGCTTTACTACGTTTTAACTGCTTTACTACGTTTTAACTGCTTTACTACGTTTTAACTGCTTTACTACGTTTTAACTGCTTTACTACGTTTTAACTGCTTTACTACGTTTTAACTGCTTTACTACGTTTTAACTGCTTTACTACGTTTTAACTGCTTTACTACGTTTTAACTGCTTTACTACGTTTTAACTGCTTTACTACGTTTTAACTGCTTTCTACATTAACTACTTTACTACGTTTTTAACTGCTTTACTACGTTTTAACTGCTTTACTACGTTTTAACTGCTTTACTACGTTTTAACTGCTTTACTACGGTTTAACTGCTTTACTACGTTTTAACTGCTTTACTACGTTTTAACTGATTTACTACATCTTAATGCATTGCAAGATACTACATAACACTTCATAACATAACACGACGTTTTACTTCATTTCATAACATGCACTACATTATATATGATTTGGGACTGCATTTCAGGTCTCAAAAGTCAACTGCATATCCCGTGATACCTCCCGTGTAAACCCCGCATACCCACAAGCAACATAAGGTACCAATTTGGGAAGTTATAATTATGAAACCCTCTTTTGTTGAACCCTCAGCGTGTCAAAGTAGTGTATCTTACCTCGTAGAAGCGCACACAAACGATAACTAAGGTTACCGTGCAAAGCAAGTATTCCCAACTACCTATAATGAACATAGGATCAATTAACGAGTATAAACGAGACTAAACCGGCCTACAATCTATATACGTGTCGTATAATGGTCTCTGTTGACTACTTTCATCTATTGTAGACTACTATACTCTTCTGTAGACTACTTGACTCATTTGTAGACTACTTGACTCTTTTTGTAGACTACTTGACTCTTTTTGTAGACTACTTTCATATTCTGTAGACTACTTTCATCTTTTGACTATCTTCAGTTTCGTAGACTACTTTTGGCATACAAGACAACCAAATGAGAGGAAACTCAGTTCTTAACAAATGTAGGGGACTCAAAGAACTTTTCAAAAATGTAAGGTTCATCTCCTAACTCATTATTATAAATGAGATACAATTTTTTCAATATGACTGAATTTTCAGACCTTAAAACTCTTTGTTTTACAAAAGATCTCACCCATTAAACATCCATGGAAATTAACCATGACACCTACAGTTCATAAACACCCAAAATATGATTCAATTGACACTATGAAATCATATATTGATTCATGGATTCATTAAACACATTTTACAATTGATTTGACACCCGATTTGACCTAAATCGACTCAAAAACATAATCGAATCCAAACCGAAACTCTTTGACCAGAAATGATTGACATAGTAAGATCAAAAGAATGTTAAATCAGAAGGGAAACATCATATATACATGTAGATGATTATGGAGATGAAAGATCTAGACCAAAACTCTATCAAATCACCTTTAATCGGAATAATCACGCACGAATTGCTCAAGAAAGGGAGGGGGCGGTTAGGGCTTGAGGAAAAGGAAGGGAAAACTGATTTTGATTGTAAATAGGGTTTAGTTAACCCTTAATCCCGTTTTTAAGTTTCACCCTATGTCAAAACTAGTCCCTAGACTTCCTTACATCACATTATTACCCCAAAACACCTCTATGGACTATATACAACTCAATGAACCTTCAAGCACTTCAAAAGGCACATAACCACATCTTTAAACACATTACTACATCAATTAATAAGACATTCAAGTCCCGCACGTATAACACATTAACTACATTTAAGCATTAAATCTACCATAAGCTTAACAGACACGTTATGTTGACTTAACGACTCGAGTCAACCGTTAATTAAAAAGATTGAGATGTTACAATTACCTCCCCCTTAAAAGGATTCCGTCCCCAGAATCTCATCCGAAACGAACAACTCTGGATACTTCTCTTTCATCACGGATTCGGTTTCCCAAGTAAGACTTTCACCATGGTTGTGCTTCCACTTGATCAATACAAGGTCAATGATTTTCCTGCGTAGCTTCTTTTGCTTCCTTCCAAGTATTGCTATCGGTTCCTCAATCATTCTTTTACTTGGATCAATACTCACATCTTCAATAGGAATCACACTAGACTCCTCCGCTAAACATTTCCTCAAATAGGA
This sequence comes from Erigeron breviscapus, assembly GCA_034093135.1. Classification (NCBI taxonomy): domain Eukaryota; kingdom Viridiplantae; phylum Streptophyta; class Magnoliopsida; order Asterales; family Asteraceae; genus Erigeron; species Erigeron breviscapus. The sequence continues at coordinate 134,030,406 of CM067167.1, forward strand.
TACATGAAATGTGTTGTGAATTCCATCCAATTCTGGAGGCAATTCCAACTGATACGCCACATCTTTGATACGCTTCAGCACTTTAAATGGTCCAATAAATCTTGGACTTAACTTTCCTTTCTTTCCAAAGCGAATGACTCCTTTCCATGGGGAAACTTTCAGCATCACCATGTCACCGACTTCAAATTCAATCGGTCTTCTTTTCTTGTCGGCATACGTTTTCTGTCGTTCTCTAGCTACGCGAAGCGCTTCTTTAGCAATGTTAACCTTTTCAGCTGTGAGCTCTATAATTTCAGGGCCCGTAATTTGCTTTTCACCGGGCTCCATCCAACAACTTGGAGTCCTACACCTTCTACCATAAAGCATTTCAAATGGCGGCATTCCAATACTTGCATGATAGCTATTATTATAAGCAAACTCAATCAATTTCAAGTGATCGTCCCACGCTCCACCATACTCCAATACACAAGCCCTTAGCATATCCTCCAATGTTTGAATTGTTCTTTCACTTTGCCCGTCAGTTTGAGGATGATAGGCGGTGCTCAAGTTCACTCTAGTACCTAATGCTCGTTGGAGACCTTTCCAAAAACTAGATACATATCTCGTGTCTCGATCTGAAACAATAGATAAAGGAACACCATGCTTTGAGACAACTTCATCTATGTACATCTTCGCCATCTTAGTTAATGGTACATCTTGTCGTGTTGCTAAGAAATGAGCACTCTTCGTCAATCTATCCACAATAACCCATACCATATCATTACCCTTTGGAGTTCTAGGTAACTTGGTCACAAAATCCATAGTTATATGATCCCATTTCCATTCGGGAATCTCCAATTGATGCAACATTCCATATGGCTTTTTGTGATCAGCTTTAACCCGTGCACAAGTCAAGCATCTTTCCACAAAATGTGTTACTTCTCCTTTAATGTTCGGCCACCAATAAATGGGCTTCAAATCTGCATACATCTTTGTAGCACCGGGATGAATTGAGTATCTCGACCTATGAGCTTCCTCAAGGATCAATTCTCGGTTACCATCTAGCAATGGTACCCAAATTCGCCCTTTGTACGTCCGAAATCCACGGGTGTTCGTTTCCATCTCTAACCTTTTCTTCTTTCCAATACCTTCTTTATCAATGTTATCCTTCATCAAAGCCTTAACTTGAGCCTCCTTGATACGGTCAAGTAACCCTGACTTTGCTTGTACAACCATACTCATCAATCTACATGAAAAATTCTGCACTTTCCTACTTAATGCATCAGCCACTACATTGGCTTTACCGGGATGGTATTTGATTTCACAATCATAGTCTTTCAACAGTTCCATCCATCTCCTTTATCTCACATTCATTTCTTTCTGAGTAAACACATATTGTAAACTCTTATGGTCGGTGTACAAGGTACACTTAGTGCCTTACAAATAGTGTCTCCATAACTTCAAAGCAAACACCACCGCCGCTAACTCTAGATCATGGGTCGGGTAGTTCTTTTCATGTGGCTTCAATTGACGTGAAGCATAGGCAATAACCTTATCCTCTGCATAAGAACACAACCCAAACCCGTAATGGAAGCATCACTATAAACAACAAGGTCATCCGTACCTTCGGGTAAGGCAAGGATAGGAGCTTCACATAACTTCGTCTTCAACGTTTGAAAAGCCTTATCTTGAGCTTCCGACCACACAAACTTCACTCCTTTCTTCGTCAATTCGGTCATTGGCTTAGCTATACGAGAGAAATCTTGTATAAACCTTCGATAATAGCCGGCTAAACCAAGAAAACTCTTGATCTCCGTGGGAGTCTTTGGCTGCTCCCACTTAGAAACAGCTTCAATCTTTGAGGGATCAACTTTAATTCCTTCGGAAGAAATGACATGTCTAAGAAACTGAACTTCTCTAAGCCAAAACTCACATTTAGAGAACTTTGCATATAACTTCTTTTCTCTAAGGACTTCAAGGACAGCCCTTAAGTGTTCTCGATGCTCGGCTTCAGACTTAGAATAAATTAGAATATCATCTATAAAAACAATCACAAAATGGTCTAAGAATGGACGACAAACACGATTCATAAGATCCATAAAAGCAGCTGGAGAATTTGTCAAACCAAAAGGCATGACTAAGAATTCATAATGTCCATATCGTGTACGAAAAGCTGTTTTTGCAACATCCTCCTTGTTAACCTTCAATTGGTGATAACCGGACCGCAAATCTATCTTAGAAAAGTATGAAGCACCATGCAGTTGATCAAAAAGATCATCAATACGCGGAAGAGGATACTTGTTCTTAACCGTTCGCTTATTCAACTCACGGTAGTCTATACACATGCGCATTGAACCATCTTTCTTCTTTACAAATAAAACCGGAGCTCCCCAAGGCGAGGAACTAGGTTGTATAAAACCCTTGTCAAGTAACTCTTGAAGTTGCGTCATCAACTCTTTCATCTCAGTAGGAGCCAAACGATATGGTGCCTTTGCAACTGGAGTAGCACCGGGAACAAGATCAATCTGAAAAGTAACCTCTCGATCGGGAGGAATACCGGGAAGATCATTCGGAAAGACATCAGAAAATTCAGAAACCACATCAACGTTAGAAATAGAAGACTTCTCCTTTCGTGTATCAATCACATAAGCAAGGAAGTGATTCTTATTATGCCGAATGCAATTTAGAGCCTTCATTAAATTAATGATCTTTAAGCCCCCCTTCTTCTTATCTCCATAAACAGAGATGACTACACCATCCGGGGTAGTGAAACGAACTACCTTTTGAGAACATATAATTGTGGCATCATTTTGAGACAACCAATCCATACCTATCACTATATCAAAACCAGCTAGAGTAGTAGGTGTAAGTCCCAACTCGATAGATGGTACTACTGAAGACACCTCTATGTCGATGGTGGAGTTACTTTGCAATATATGCACTGAACTGGAGACGACCAGTTGCAGTGTGTATATACCAAGTTCTAGATAGATTACTTATGTAAATGACAATAAGTAAAGAACAATGCAATAATACAAATAACTTGTAAAGTAACTTGATGAGACAATATGTAATTTTTAATGTGTAATTTATTTATTGATGTTAAACAAATTACAAGGTTGTTGCGGAACCAAGATAATACAAAGAATGTAAATATCCTAACAACCTATGAAATACAATTGATCTACACTCGGAATTTCTCAAGACAATCGAAACACTTAAAGTTGTGAAATGTTCCTTTTAGCGATTGAGAGAATATTGCACAAGTTCACCAAGAATATTGCAGGTTTGCAAAGTGTGAATTCTATCGAAGAGTATTCGAAGAAGTAATATTCTTAGTTGTGCAATGACTTGTATTTATAGGCAAAGTTAACATTGGGATGTTAACTTTGGCCGTACAAATGTGGTTGAGAGCATTTAAGGAATAGCATTTAATTCCTTAAAAAGCAGTGTAAAGTCGCATGTTAAAGCAACTTTAATCAACCACCTTTATGTACCTTTTATTACTTAAATAATAAGATAAGGCTTATTATCCGGGTAAAGGTACATAAAGCATATAAGTCAATTCCTCGTAATCAGTGTAAAGCTTTGTAAGGGCTTTCCACTGATGGTCTCCAGTTTGTAACTGACTAGAATGTCAACTGGGCTTCGCTGCCATTGCCATTCTCTATCTTCCATTTGTTGTCTTCGACTTCAACTGGAATGATTCTTCAACTTGGTCAGTTCTCAACTGGAGGAAGTCTTCAGTTGCGTTGACTGTACGGTGCAACTGGACTTCGATATATTTCTGGACAAATCTTCTTGGTCACCAGTTTCACTGGTCTCCAGATGCAACTGGTGACTGGCGAGTGTAAACTGGTGACTGGACAGTTCCAGGTGAACTGGTCCTAACAAATTCCCCCTATTTGTCTAGAAATATTTGCAAGTCTTTTTCTAGTTCTTGTATCTATACAAGTGTGAACTGAAGAGACTTGTTCGATTAAATTCTATCTAAGTTTCTAAGGCATTTTTATAGATCAATAAATGCCTTAGGTTTTTCTTTTAGGTTTGTTAGATTTTAATCTATTATCTACCTTGTGGTTACAAACTGGTAACTTCATTTATAAAAGGAAATGGAATTTATACAAGTTACAGAATGTAAATACAAATTACAAGTAGATAACTGAAGAAAGAACTTAATGAGATGGCCCTTCGCCAGTTCTTCTTCTCTTGGTCACCAAAGAAATAGGCTGAGAGTCTTCAGGATCAATATTCAACTTTTGCTCAAGATTTTCTTTATGTTGAATCTTGCCCCTTAGAAAGTTTGCCCATGCTTTCTCAAACCTATTCTTTTGTGCCTTCGCATCCAAAACATTCACCATCTCCACCCATTCGCTGAACCCATATTGCATAGCACCAGGATTGTCAGTTTTAACCAGTGGCCCCCTGGTATAACTAACTTCGACTTGAAAAACTTTGGTGCCTGGCTTGATTGTTACATTTACACCATTGATAGTACCACTATGTCTTCTGGTTGACATGATCTGGGAGTAATAACTTCTTGCTTCAGATTCATTTGTTATCTTTATACTCCCAGCACCAGCAGCCAGTACAGCGGACTTGATGTCTTCATTTGAAACCTCGCCAGTTGGTTCAACAAATGTGCTAAGGTCAGCATCTCTAGACAGTGGTCTTCTTGGTTGTGGAATCCTTCTTGGTGGATTCAAAACCTTCTTCACAACCTTCTTAACATTTGCAATTCGTTTAAGAATCCCACTGGCCCTATTCTCCTTGGCCTTCTCCACTGAAATGTTCAAGCTTCTGGCATCGAATTCAGCTTCATCCTCAGGATAGTGTTTGTCCAGTTCTACATCCAGCATTTCTTTCAACTGGTCAACTATCCTAGGATCATTCTTAATCCTAACATACTCCTCCTTAGTGATACCCAAAAGATTGGCATCACTCATATCAAGTAACTTGATTTATGCAAGATGTGCCCTGGCTTCAGCTTGGTTTCTTTGTTTCATCTTCTTTCTTTCTTTGATATCATTTCCAAGTCTGGCCAGTCTTCTACTATCACTATCTGAAACTGGAGGAAGTATATCAGCATTACCAGTTTCAAGCATTACATCAGTGGCCGGCTGGGCAGATGCATCACCAGCTAAACCTTTGCCTTTATCCAAAACAACATTCCCCCTATCACCATCATCACCAGATCCACCAACTCTTTGCTCACCAGCTTCAGTACTGGTAGCCACAATCAATTCTCTTCCAGATGGAATCCTTCTAGGTGCAACTGGTGGAAGGACTGCACTTCTTTCCCCCTTGGCAGCATCTAGACCTGCCCGAATACCTTCCCATTCAGAGGGGTGAGATGGCAACCGGTCAAGAGGCTGCCATGACTGCATGTCCTTACACTCTTTGAAGATTCCACACATCATCCTGAAGGATCTCCACAAATGGTTCGTCTCCTTTGACTGAATCAAGATATTTGCACTAACTTGTTCTTGACCAGTTTTTAGTTCATTTAAAATTTTGGAGTCTTCATCCAAACCGGAGACAACCTTATCCTTCACTTCATCATCCTTCTTCTTCAGATTTTCTACTTCAGTTGTCAGTCTATCTAATGATTGAGTATGTAGAGATACCTGGGTGTTCAAACTTTCAATGTTGCCTCTCAACTGGTTGATCTCACTGGTGAGTGGGGCCAGATCAACCTGAGGAGTGGCCAGCTTGGTGATCTCAGATATCACCCTTTCAACCAATTGTGCTTCCCTAGCACCCAGCGTATCCTCTATTTTCTGACCAACCGAAGTCATCAACTGCTCTCCAAGTGCAGTTACATCTAGGCCAGGTTTTTCAATCAATTCCTTAACCTGCCTTTCAATCTCTTTCAAATCAACTTCTGAAGTTCTAACAGTGTTTCCCAGCAAGTTGGAGATTGAGGTTGTAACCTTGGAGTGAGTTAGGTCAAAGGCTTCCTTTAAAGTACCAGCCAGATTGTTGTAGCCAGTGACCAACTCATTTAGCTTTTTAAACACCAAGTCTTCATTAGATGAAAACTTGTTTATCCCCAGATCAACCACTTTGATGTTTGTCAGGTGATCCTTGTGGTATCTGGAGAATGACTTGGTGTTTTTGTCAAGTGTCTTCTGAATCTCCTCCACCCTGGTTAGAAGGTTTTGGAGATCGGCTTGAAGTGAGACAACTTGACTGTCCAGTGACGAAGGAGAAGGTGTCACTGGACCAGCAACAGTTACTACTGGAGCAACTGGAGGAGGTAAACTTAAGGAAGTCTCCCCAGTTGTCAAACCAGCAGTTGAAGATATAATAGGAGTGGTGGATGAAGAAAGGAATGGAAAATCAAAGTGTTGTTCATGCTGAGAATGCTCAGGTGTGAACAACGGCGTCGGTGGGGGTGGCATTTCTTGAGCAAATGAGAATTGCCCAGTTGGTGAAGGAGCGGTATATGTTGGGAAAGATATATCAGTAGGCACATTTTCTTGGGAGGGTGAAAGTGAAATTGATGCGTCTGGAAGGGAGACTGGAGATGAAGGGTCTTGAGCTTGTACAGAAGCATTAAGAATCTCCAAGTCTGTTTCAGTACCTTCAGAATCCGAAGATTCTATAAGGATTTCCTCGTCATTAACATTCATGTCCAGATCCATGAATGTAATTGGGGTTGCTTCAGTTATGGTTGCTCTATCCTCAACCACAACATTAGACGAACTGGAGGGTCCCTCATTATTTTGAGGCCCGCCCAGTTGCCTTTCTGACTCACCTTCAATAGGTGCATCAGTTGAAGCGAATGCCAGTTGCATTTGTTCTGGAATTTCGACCTCTCCAGCTTCAGATATCAGAGAGTCTAAATTCCTTAACATATCTGGAGCAGTGTACGGTGAATCTGTACTATTATATGCTTCTCTGCCCAGAATATGCTTAAAACAAAGAGAGAGGAACCTTGAAAAGGGGATACACACACCCCTTGTGCCCTTCAGCTTTTGTACCAGGCTTCTAAATAGAATATCTGCAAAGTCCACTCTCAATCCGTTCCACAAGCAGTAAGCCATTTCTGCTTGTGAGGAGTTAATCTGGTCAAGTCCACCAGAACTCCCACCCATGCTCTCCACCAGGTGGATGAAAAAATACCTCCATGAAGGTGTAAGGCCCTTCATGGTCATCGCACCTTTCGTTTTCAACACCCCATTGTCCAAGCACTCCTTGTGTCCCATTTCAAGAAGTACTTGACGAAAATTTATATTTGGGGTAAGACGACTGGAGATTCACCCTCTCTCCAGTAATTGAGGCGTAAGGCATCCCTCAATACATCAGCGGTCAAGGTACACTGGATTGTTCCATCCTTTAAAGTGAAACTGATGGAGGAATAATCAGAAGAAAGACTGGCAGTGTACCAGAACTCACACAAGTAGTTGTGAAACAACTTGCGTGGGTTAAGAGAGAATGAGGGTCCTATTGGAGAATCCTTTAAAAACTTTTGGATTCTTCCAATAAGGGTATTGGACCCTTGAGATCCTCGTAAGCTTGCCATCGGATTGTTTGGATTTAATTTGATGACCGAAGCATTACTAGGAGCACCAGATGCCAGTTTGACATCTGGTGAAGGAGCATATGGAACAGTCAAGAGATTTACATCTCTTGAACGGGATGATCTAGGAGCCATAGAAAAAATGAAAATGAAATTTGGGATTTAGGGTTCTTGATTTGTGAAGCAGAGAGAAGAATGAAGCAATTTTGATGATTGGGAAGTAAATGAAAGAATGTAGAAGAGAAGTAAATGAGTTCGGAGTAAATAAGGGTATTTATAAGGGATTCAAGATCCCAATGAAATACCAAAATCATATTTTAATAAACAAAATCCCTTTTGAAGATATTTTCACAAAGTTAGTTTGAATTTTGAAATAAAATCATAATTTTCCATGTCAACATTAAATGCTACCATGTCAGCATTAAATGCTACGACGGCTTATCTTACCCACGCGCCCACTCACTTTTTGTTTTCCCAATACAAACAGTTTTCAAGTACTAAAATGGCTTGAAACACGTCAGATCATGATACCAAGTGGTTTAAAACACTCGAGTATCATCACGTGTCACACATATTGACCAAGTATTTCTAACGTTATAAAAATAAGACAAGACTGAACCTGGTAACTGGAGGATCAGTCCAGTACCAGTTTCCAACTGGAGAGTTCTCCAGTTGCCATTTTCAAACAAAAAACGAATTTTAGTCAGAAAATTATTTTGAGTCTTTCCCCCTAAAATGATGATCCAGAAATCAATTAGTGCCAAGATAGTATCACAAAGGCGTTCGATAGCCTGGCGAGCAAAGATTATCTGGACCTCCTCAACTGGAGAACTTCATCAGTGTCACTGACGCGTTCAATAACAAAGAAAGCTCCAGTTTTAAGGATTTAACATTCCCAGTTCGCTGATGAGATGTTTAAAGGTTTTCTCATCGAGAGGTTTTGTAAAAACATCAGCTAACTGTTTGTCAGTGGGGATGAAATGAATTTCAATGTCTCCTTTCATAACATGATCACGAATGAAATGATACCTGATGTCAATATGCTTTGTTTTGGAGTGCATCACTGGGTTGTGAGATATAGCAATTGCACTGGTGTTGTCACAAAAGATTGGGGTCCTTGTATACTTTTGACCATAATCTAGTAACTGGTTCTTGATCCAGAGAATCTGGGCACAGCAACTGGCCGCAGAAATGTACTCTGCCTCAGCAGTGGACATAGAGACTGAAGTCTGCTTCTTGCTGGTCCAACTTACCAGTTTTCCTCCAAGGAAATGACAACCACCAGTTGTTGATTTTCTATCTATCTTACAACCTGCATGATCAGAATCTGAATAACCCATTAGATCTAATCCTGAGCCTTTGGGGTACCAAAGACCAAGATTAGGACACCCTTTCAGGTATCTAAAGATACGCTTTACAACGTGCAAATGTGATTCTTTAGGGTTAGCCTGAAACCTGGCACATAAACATGTTGCAAACATTATATCTGGTCGACTGGCAGTTAAGTACATCAGTGAACCAACCATACCTCTATAGTCAGTTATGTTAACTGGTTTGCCAGTTGGGTCAGAGTCCAAATTCAATGGTGCTGCAATAGGTGTGTTTTTCGATGGGATTGAATCATATTTGTATTTTCTTAACAAATCTCTGACATATTTTCCTTGGTTTATGAAAATTCCATTTTCAGTTTGCTTAATCTGAAGACCTAAGAAAAATGTTAATTCACCCATTAAACTCATCTCATACTCAGATGACATGATTTTAGAAAACTTTTTACACATTGCATCATCAGTTGAACCAAATATAATGTCATCAACATAAATTTGTACCAATAAGATATTACCTCTTTCTTTCAAGATAAACAAGGTATTATCTATTGCACCTCTTTGAAAGCCATTTTTAAGAAGATGTTTAGTTAAAGTATCATACCAGGCTCTTGGGGCTTGTCTTAGACCATACAATGCTTTGTTCAGTCTATAAACCCAATGAGGATGCTTCTCATCAATGAAACCTGGAGTCTGCTTAACATAAACTTCTTCTTCCAATGTTCCATTAAGGAACGCACTTTTGACATCCATCTGGAAGACCTTGAACTGCAGATGGGCTGCATAAGCCAAAAATATTCTTATGGCTTCAAGTCTTGCAACTGGAGCAAAAGTTTCATCAAAGTCAACGCCCTCTGCTTGACAATAACCCTGGGCAACTAGTCTGGCCTTGTTTCTTACAACATGGCCATCTTCATCCATTTTGTTTCGGTAGACCCATCTGGTACCAATAGGTTCTTTCTTTAACCCTGGTGGACAAGGAACAAGCTCCCAAACATTGTTCCTTTCAAACTGGAGGAGCTCTTCTTGCATAGCTTCCACCCAGCTTGGGTCTGCCATAGCCTCGTCAATCTTCTTTGGTTCAATTAAAGATAAGAAGGTGACGTTTAAGCATTGCTCACTGGTGGCTCTTCTAGTCTGAACCCCACTTTTTGGATCTCCCACAATCTGTTCAATTGGATGTGCTCGAGTCCATCTAGTGTATTGACTAGGCTGGTGAACTACAATATCAGTGCAAGTCACCTGGCGATCTTCTTCAGTTGCAACAGCTTCTGGAGAAGGATCAGTCCAAACAACTTCTACATCCTCATCAGAGTCAATGAGGTCTCGATTGGCATCATGAAATTCTTCATTAGAAGGCATTTCATGAAGAACTGGAGAAGTAGGTGTTTGAACTGGTGCTGATATTGGAGTGGCACGTACATCAGATCCAATCACCAATTCTTGTGGTAAGTTGAAATTGATGGAGGGATAAAATGATGTGTCACTGGTGCTTTTCTTCTTCTTAACTGGTTCCAATTTGTTGTAACTGGAAACATCTTTTGGTGAAACAACTGACGGATGAACTTGGTCAGCTTCACCAAAATTGATTGGAACGACTGGAGTAGTATCAAGGCTTGGTCTCTTGTTGATTGCTTCAGTTGATTCATCGAATGTGACATGAATTGTCTCATGAACCTTTTGGAGTCTATAATTATAAACTCTAAAGGCCTTTCGAATATCTGAATAACCTAAAAATACCCCTTCATCAGCTTTTGCATCAAACTTTCCAAGCTGACTGGAATCGTTTAAGATATAAACTGGACAACCAAATACATGGAAATATCCAATATTTGGTTTACGATTCCTGAGTACTTCATAGGCAGTCTTCTTATGTCTCTTGATGTAGACTGACCGGTTTTGGGTGTGACAAGCAGTTGCAACTGCCTCAGCCCAAAAACTGGTGGGAAGACCAGATTCAGATAGCATACTTCTGGCGGCTTCTATCAGTGTGTGATTCTTTCTTTCCACAACTCCATTTTGCTCTGGAGAGTGAACTGATGAGAAGTTTTGAGAGATGCCAGTGTCATTGCAAAATGTTTTAAGTACCTTATTTTGGAATTCAGTACCATTATCACTTCGCAACTGACAAACTTTTCGAGTATACTTGAGCTCAATTCTTTAAATGAGAGAGATGATTTCAGCAGGTGCATCACTTTTGGATCTGATGAATACCACCCAGCAGTATCTGGTGAATTCATCAACCACAACTAGAGTGTACTTCTTTCCAGCTCTAGTTTGAACATTCACTGGACCAAAGAGATCCATATGTAGCATGTGAAGAGGTTCAGTGATGCTAAAATTTTGCCTAGTTTTGAAACTGGCTCTTTTCTGCTTGCCCATCTCACACCCTGGACATGGTTTTTCTTTATTGAAAGAAATTTGAGGTATCCCATCAACCAGTTGTTTGCGAGACAACTTGTTGATATTCTTAAAATTAAGATGGGATAATCTTTTATGCCATAGCCAGTTGGTGTCCTCATCAGCTTTGGTATAGAAACATTGCTCTTTTGGAGCTGGTTCCATATCCATGATGTACACATTTCCTTTTCTTGGTGCAATCATCACCACTTTCCAATCCTTGTTAAATATGGTGCCTTGAGCAATATCGAACAAAACTCTGAAGCCATCATCACAAAGTTGGCTGACACTGATCAGGTTGTATTTCAAACCATTCACAAATGCAACTCTTTTGAATTCGACTTGTCCATTATTGAGCACACCATATCCTTCAGTCTTTCCAGATTGATCGTTACCAAACGTCACTGTCGGTCCATCTTGGACAGTGAACTCTTCCAGTAGGGGCTTACATCCGGTCATAGTCCGGCCAGCAGCGCTGTCCAGATACCAGATATTCTTCTTTCGATCGCCCTACACACACACAAAAATCATTAGTTCTTTTTGTGAACCCATCTTTTCTTGATGGGTTCACTGGACTTCTCTACAGAAGTCACAGTAGATTGTTGTGGTGTTGAACTGGAGGCTGCATCTGGAGCTTTTTCACCAGCTCCAGGTGCAGGAGTAAAAACGATTGGTATTTGATACTTACTCCCCTTATTTTTACCAGATTTTGTTCCAGATGGAACATTCTTTAGTTTAGGTATTGAAGGGAGTGGTTTAATATTTTGTTTGAAAAGTGGAGGTAATAAACCTCCTTCCAGATTGTTAATCCGGGCAGTACAACTCTGAACCTGCCGAGACAAAAGTTGGAGTTGACTTTCCAGATTAACCAAAATATTATTTTCTTCAGGCAGTTGAACCTTGGACCTTGGTTCAACTGGAGCTTTAGTCTGTCGGGTCTTGGGCACCTTAGACTTTTGAGGTAAAGGCTTGTTACCAGTGGCCTTTTTGACTGGAGCTTTAGCCTGTTTGGCTCCAGTTTTAACCTCAATGTTGGTGGTCTCAGAGGTTTCAGTTTCAACAGCTTCAGGTTGATCATAAGGTGTTTCAACCTTGAGAGCTGGAGGCAATGCATGAAGATCTGGTATGAGAGCTGCCATCTCCAGATCTCCAGATTTCCATGCATTCTTCTGGGCATCGATAGTTCTTGAAAATGCATCATAGTTTTTACCAGATGCTTTTACCCATGACTTGATAATCTTTTGTTCTTTTTCAAGATCAGAAAATAGTTTTTGATTATCAAGTTCTAAAGCCTCAATCTTTAAAACTGACTCCTTGAGAGCCAACTGGACACTTTGTAAATCATTAAGTTGTGGCTTAACGTTGTTCAGTTCAATTAAGATAGTGTCAAGATATCTTTCACTATCAGCTCTTACAGTTTCCACAAAAGCTAAATCACCACTTAATGATTCAGCCAGGTCCAGTTTTAGTTCAGGGTCAATCTGGTGATCATAATCACATACCTTTTTCAAGATGATGTCCACCCATCTTCCAGTGATGACATCTTCTTTTGCCACGTGCTGCTGCTGTTGATCTTCCAAGGCCATGAAACACATGTCCCTTTCCTCTTCTTCATCAACTGATGAGTCATCAGAGTACTCCCATTTTCCCTCAGTTTGTGCCATTAAGCACTGATCCTTTTCCTTTTCCATGGACAGGAGGGCAATCTGGGCCTTAAGCTTCTTGTATTTTGCTTTGTAGCTATCATCAGGCCGATTGAAATTAGGGACAGGGGGGCCAGTTTGGTTGTTCAACTGACTAGATCTGCATTCCTTCATAAAGTGACCTTTCTTACCACACTTATAGCATGTAAGATTAGTCTTATCCAGAGAGCTGGAGCTGGAAGCATTGTTGGGGCCATTAAATCTTTTAGATTTATGCTTAAACCTGTTAAAGGTTTTAGCAATCATGGCGACCAGATCATCATCGTCGGTTTCATTACAACCATCACTGTTTTCAGTGGTCAGGCCAGAGTTCAAGAAACTGTTTAACATCTCCTTCATTGAGTGTGCCTGGACACTCTCTGAAGACATTAAGGCAGCACAAGGTCGCTCAGGTACACTAGCAACCTTGGAACTCTGAGCATGGTTCATGGCATCTTGCTCAGCCACCAGTCTTGCAGCATTATTATCTTCAGTGAATCTGAAGGCTCCATAGAGCGATGCAAGAGTATGGCTGTGCAAGGTTTTACCTTGTCTCAAGACAAGAACCATGTTTTCCCATTTGGAAGGAAGAATATCACAAAACTTCTCAAGAAGAATATCCTTATCCTTCTCTACACCCAAGCCTCTCAGCTGATTAATGAGGCTAGAAAATCTGGTGTATGTACCAGTTAGACTTTCATTGGGCAAGGCAAAGAAGGATTCATACTTCTTGTTCAAGACAAGAACCATGTTTTCCCATTTGGAAGGAAGAATATCACAAAACTTCTCAAGAAGAATATCCTTATCCTTCTCTACACCCAAGCCTCTCAGCTGATTAATGAGGCTAGAAAATCTGGTGTATGTACCAGTTAGACTTTCATTGGGCAAGGCAAAGAAGGATTCATACTTCTTGTTCAAGACAACTTTTCTGGTGACAATAGTATCATCACCTCCTTCAAACTGAATAACTAATTCGTCCCACATTGATTTTGCACTGGGAACAGCACAAGTGTTGGAATTAGATCTTCAGGAACAGCCCCAAGGATCATGTTCTTGAGTCTGGTGTCCAGATCAACAAGTCTACGATCCTCATCAGACCAATGGTCTTCGGGCTTTTCTCTTGAACCTCTTCTTCCAGTTGGATCAAGAAGAGGACTAACCCCAAGAGACATGGGTATATATGGTCCATCCTTAAGGATTTTCAACATATACCTCTCAATACCACCAAAATGCAAAAGCATTCTAGCCTTCCATGTACCGAAAGTCTCACTGTTTCCATCGAATTTGGGAACAGGAGTGTTAGAGTAGTGTACATGGACGTGGTTTGGGGTAGAAGGAGGAGGAGGATTAGTATTAACATTTTGAAAAGGTTGGGCATTATTATTCATAGGGATTTCACCTTGACCAGAACCATCTCCACCTTCAGTAGTGTTCATCTTAGCAGATCTAGGCAAGTTTATTAGCCTTCTGCTCTGATACCACTTGTAAGTCCCAACTCGATAGATGGTACTACTGAAGACACCTCTATGTCGATGGTGGAGTTACTTTGCAATATATGCACTGAACTGGAGACGACCAGTTGCAGTGTGTATATACCAAGTTCTAGATAGATTACTTATGTAAATGACAATAAGTAAAGAACAATGCAATAATACAAATAACTTGTAAAGTAACTTGATGAGACAATATGTAATTTTCAATGTGTAATTTATTTATTGATGTTAAACAAATTACAAGGTTGTTGCGGAACCAAGATAATACAAAGAATGTAAATATCCTAACAACCTATGAAATACAATTGATCTACACTCGGAATTTCTCAAGACAAGAACCATGTTTTCCCATTTGGAAGGAAGAATATCCTTATCCTTCTCTACACCCAAGCCTCTCAGCTGATTAATGAGGCTAGAAAATCTGGTGTATGTACCAGTTAGACTTTCATTGGGCAAGGCAAAGAAGGATTCATACTTCTTGTTCAAGACAACTTTTCTGGTGACAATAGTATCATCACCTCCTTCAAACTGAATAACTAATTCGTCCCACATTGATTTTGCACTGGGGAACAGCACAAGTGTTGGAATTAGATCTTCAGGAACAGCCCCAAGGATCATGTTCTTGAGTCTGGTGTCCAGATCAACAAGTCTACGATCCTCATCAGACCAATGGTCTTCGGGCTTTTCTCTTGAACCTCTTCTTCCAGTTGGATCAAGAAGAGGACTAACCCCAAGAGACATGGGTATATATGGTCCATCCTTAAGGATTTTCAACATATACCTCTCAATACCACCAAAATGCAAATGCATTCTAGCCTTCCATGTACCGAAAGTCTCACTGTTTCCATCGAATTTGGGAACAGGAGTGTTAGAGTAGTGTACATGGACGTGGTTTGGGGTAGAAGGAGGAGGAGGATTAGTATTAACATTTTGAAAAGGTTGGGCATTATTATTCATAGGGATTTCACCTTGACCAGAACCATCTCCACCTTCAGTAGTGTTCATCTTAGCAGATCTAGGCAAGTTTATTAGCCTTCTGCTCTGATACCACTTGTAAGTCCCAACTCGATAGATGGTACTACTGAAGACACCTCTATGTCGATGGTGGAGTTACTTTGCAATATATGCACTGAACTGGAGACGACCAGTTGCAGTGTGTATATACCAAGTTCTAGATAGATTACTTATGTAAATGACAATAAGTAAAGAACAATGCAATAATACAAATAACTTGTAAAGTAACTTGATGAGACAATATGTAATTTTCAATGTGTAATTTATTTATTGATGTTAAACAAATTACAAGGTTGTTGCGGAACCAAGATAATACAAAGAATGTAAATATCCTAACAACCTATGAAATACAATTGATCTACACTCGGAATTTCTCAAGACAATCGAAACACTTAAAGTTGTGAAATGTTCCTTTTAGCGATTGAGAGAATATTGCACAAGTTCACCAAGAATATTGCAGGTTTGCAAAGTGTGAATTCTATCGAAGAGTATTCGAAGAAGTAATATTCTTGGTTGTGCAATGACTTGTATTTATAGGCAAAGTTAACATTGGGATGTTAACTTTGGCCGTACAAATGTGGTTGAGAGCATTTAAGGAATAACATTTAATTCCTTAAAAAGCAGTGTAAAGTCGCATGTTAAAGCAACTTTAATCAACCACCTTTATGTACCTTTTATTACTTAAATAATAAGATAAGGCTTATTATCCGGGTAAAGGTACATAAAGCATATAAGTCAATTCCTCGTAATCAGTGTAAAGCTTTGTAAGGGCTTTCCACTGATGGTCTCCAGTTTGTAACTGACTAGAATGTCAACTGGGCTTCGCTGCCATTGCCATTCTCTATCTTCCATTTGTTGTCTTCGACTTCAACTGGAATGATTCTTCAACTTGGTCAGTTCTCAACTGGAGGAAGTCTTCAGTTGCGTTGACTGTACGGTGCAACTGGACTTCGATATATTTCTGGACAAATCTTCTTGGTCACCAGTTTCACTGGTCTCCAGATGCAACTGGTGACTGGCAACTGGTGACTGGCGAGTGTAAACTGGTGACTGGACAGTTCCAGGTGAACTGGTCCTAACAGTAGGTAATAACTGGACCGGAAAAGAGCGACCTTCAATCTCAATGTCACAATCATCATAGCCCACACGTATGTCACTAATAGTATCATTGGCAATCTCTACCTCTACAGAACAATCTAAGGGAGTAGTGACTCTTTCGAGCTTAGGAGCAAACAAGGTAGACACAAAGGACCTATTTGCACCCGAATCAAAAAGAACAGAAGCAGGTTTTAAATTAACAAGGAAAGTACCGCTTACCACTTCATCGTTGTCCTTAGCAGCTTCCACCGTCATTTGAAGTGCTTGAACTCTTGTCTTTGGAGCGGCTGCCTTCTTTCCATCATTCTTCATCTGTGGACAATCTGCAATGAGATGACCTGTTTCTTGACACTTGTAGCAACGCATCCTATCCCTATAATCAGCTGCAATATGCCCCGATGAACCACACTTATGGCACCTTTTGGTCTTGTCTGAACATTGACCATCATGAGTAGTCTTGCAAGTGGGACACCACGTGCCACTCTTCTTCTTGTCTTTACCTCCATTCGAGGTGGAACCACCTTTGAACTTCTTATTAGAACCCGAAGACCAATTAGATCTTCTCTTGAATCCCGACTTCTTATCATCGGCTTTCTCAACAACTTTTTCAGATTTGAGGTCATCATCTAACCTCTTAGACTCCTTAATAGCTGCAGACAGGGTAGTGTGTTGCCTACATAGACCACGATAACTAACCGGGAGACCATCACAATATGCCTCAATCTGGTCCACCTCCCTACGGACCATATGTTCCACAAACTTGAGTTTCTCCATGAACGAATGGGCATACTCCGTTATAGCACCGGGCTTAGCAATCAAAGCCCTAAACTCCTTCTCAATCAGCCTCAACTCTCGAGTTCCAACATACTCCTCCAAGAACTTCTCCTTAAAAGTACCCCAAGGCATCACAGCTAGCACCTCAAGAGCTATGGAAACTGTAGTAGCCCTCCACCAATTACGGGCATTCTTTTTCAACATACGAGTTGCACACAAAACTTTCATGTCATCAGGACAATAACATGAAGCAAAGACCACCTCAATGTCTTCTAACCACTCCATGGCACCCACTGCATTTTGAGTACCATCAAAGTCTTTAGCACCATATTTCTGAAAACTCTCATACTTAAAGTTAGTGGTGCGAGGAGCAACCACCACATGAGGTTCCACCACATTTCCCCCACCATTCACACCTGCAATTACATTCTCTGGAGCAACTTGTGACCTCACATTAGATGGCTCGGCTTCATTGGAAGGATTTGAATAGTTCCCTTCCGTGTGCTCATCTCTACGCAAGTTAGCTTCTCTTTCAACCTCCCTTTCGGCCCTTACTCGAGCCAATTCTTCTTCAGTCCTTCTTAAATGAGCTCGAATAGCCCTCAACTCTTCCAACATTTCAGCTTGAGTCGGAACCTGCTCAATTACCGGGTTAGCCCGATCAATCTCAGATCTTGTCGGCACCGCACCCAGATTTAACCTTCGAGGAGGCTCTTGATTGTTCACGTTTCCGGCTCCATTTCGGTTAGCAGGAGCAGTACTAGCAGTAGCTCCATCACGAAAGCTATTGGTACGGGTGTTAACCATGTTGTCTACAACGTAATGACGACAGTTAGTAAGAATTAAAGTGAGAACAAGGAGATTAAGGCTACACGACATCTACATAAGCTGCATATATAACCACAAACAAGCCTCAACCTACACTCTCACTCAATCCCAACCCGTCCTAAAGCACTTCATCTCAAGCTAGGCACACCTACATAAGCCTAACTTATCCTCCATCGGTTTAAGTCCAAAATCCTACGGTCATGGTCGAACTTTGGTTCACTTAAACCATTTCTCTGATACCAACTTGTAACACCCTTCGTTTAAAAATATGGGTTTCCAAAAATTTTCGCCTAATGGCGTTAAAAGAAAGCGGAAGAAACTTTAAAAGTCCAAACCAATTAAAATCTGTTTGGTTTACTTTATTCAATGGTGTTACTAATCGCATCATCAAAACAAGTTTAATAGAAACCCGTCGGCTGCCCAACACAAAACAACCGACTACATAGCATTCAAACTTCATTAAAGACAAACATAAACAAATGTCTATAAAAATTCAGCATCTATGGGTAGCTAAGGACTTCATCAAGCATTCTACCCATTCCTCACTCATCTTCATCAACAACCTCAGCTACGCTAAACCCGAGGGAGCAACACATTTCAAAAGACAAGTGTTAGCTAACGAATTAGCTAAGTAAGATAACACTCAAGTTATAAACATTTGTCCCTTTCAAACATTATGGATTTAAATACTTCTTTAAGGCACAACACACATCAAACACACAATACTTCATATTAGGATGAACCATCCTAAAAGTGCCTATCCTGCTTTACTTCATTACACACATATAACCACATAACTGCTTTCTACATTAACTGTTTTACTACGTTTTAACTGCTTTACCACATTTTAACCGCGTCAATGTGCAACATAAGTTACACCCGACTAGATGACAACCATTCAGTTGAACATCAAACGTCGTTAAGGAATGGCAAGCCAATCCCCGAGTAATCCGTATGTACAAGACAAATGAGGGCGGGTCAGACCCCTCGTATTACTCAACTGCATCTCAATGACCATGTTGCAAGGAGCCACCCAAGCAACCTACGTCAACGCACTTAGCCGGGCTAGGGCAAGTACGGGTTAAGCTTAACACTTTCCTGCATCAAAGTTTTACGAGCTCGAAACTGCATCATTTAGTTTAGGTGACTACATTACCTAAACATTTACTACGTTAACTGCTTTTACATTTTGGGCCCTTAAACGTGCACGTGTCATGGCAACTTAACAAGTCTAGTGAACTAGATGAGCAAGCCATACATTCATGCACATACAACAATCAACAACATTTACTACATCTCAATGCATTGCAAGATACTACATAACACTTCATAACATAACACGACGTTTTACTTCATTTCATAACATGCACTACATTATATATGATTTGGGACTGCATTTCAGGTCTCAAAAGTCAACTGCATATCCCGTGATACCTTCCGTGTAAACCCCGCATACCCACAAGCAACATAAGGTACCAATTTGGGAAGTTATAATTATGAAACCCTCTTTTGTTGAACCCTCAGCGTGTCAAAGTAGTGTATCTTACCTCGTAGAAGCGCACACAAACGATAACTAAGGTTACCGTGCAAAGCAAGTATTCCCAACTACCTATAATGAACATAGGATCAATTAACGAGTATAAACGAGACTAAACCGGCCTACAATCTATATACGTGTCGTATAATGGTCTTGTTGACTACTTTCATCTATTGTAGACTACTATACTCTTCTGTAGACTACTTGACTCATTTGTAGACTACTTGACTCTTTTTGTAGACTACTTTCATATTCTGTAGACTACTTTCATCTTTTGACTATCTTCAGTTTCGTAGACTACTTTTGGCATACAAGACAACCAAATGAGAGGAAACTCAGTTCTTAACAAATGTAGGGGACTCAAAGAACTTTTCAAAAATGTAAGGTTCATCTCCTAACTCATTATTATAAATGAGATACAATTTTTGCAATATGACTGAATTTTCAGACCTTAAAACTCTTTGTTTTACAAAAGATCTCACCCATTAAACATCCATGGAAATTAACCATGACACCTACAGTTCATAAACACCCAAAATATGATTCAATTGACACTATGAAATCATATATTGATTCATGGATTCATTAAACACATTTTACAATTGATTTGACACCCGATTTGACCTAAATCGACTCACAAACATAATCGAATCCAAACCGAAACTCTTTGACCAGAAATGATTGACATAGTAAGATCAAAAGAATGTTAAATCAGAAGGGAAACATCATATATACATGTAGATGATTATGGAGATGAAAGATCTAGACCAAAACTCTATCAAATCACCTTTAATCGGAATAATCACACACGAATTGCTCAAGAAAGGGAGGGGGCGGTTAGGGCTTGAGGAAAAGGAAGGGAAAACTGATTTTGATTGTAAATAGGGTTTAGTTAACCCTTAATCCCGTTTTTAAGTTTCACCCTATGTCAAAACTAGTCCCTAGACTTCCTTACATCACATTATTACCCCAAAACACCTCTATGGACTATATACAACTCAATGAACCCTTCAAGCACTTCAAAAGGCACATAACCACATCTTTAAACACATTACTACATCAATTAATAAGACATTCAAGTCCCGCACGTATAACACATTAACTACATTTAAGCATTAAATCTACCATAAGCTTAACAGACACGTTATGTTGACTTAACGACTCGAGTCAACCGTTAATTAAAAAGATTGAGATGTTACAATTATATAGAAAGATAATGTAAAAATACAAAAATGTACAAATTTAAAAAAAATTCAACTCATTTTTTTGATGGAGGGGCATGATGTAATTTTACATCAATGTGTAAAATGGGGATTATGTAAAAATGAATATTGGTATTAGCAGTATTGTAGTATAAATATATTTTATCATATAATAGTTTACCTTCTATAATTCTCGTATATATAATATATATATATTTTAAAATATTTATAATTTACATAATTGGATATAACTACATATAACAAAAATAAACAGTTTTGAATATCGAATGATCAAAAAATAGTAAAATATTGTGTTAAATTATATTTATCCCAGATTTTTTAAGTTTGATCATTCTAATTGTCGTTCATATGATAATAGACATCCTCAAATGATTCTTGCTATTCTGAAGGACAAGACTCATTCAAGTACTTCACAATAAATTTAAGTAGATTAAGTATTTGATAAATAATTCTACTTAAATGGTTAAACTTCTAAATCTAAACTATATAATAAATGTAATGTAAATATGTAATAGTTCCACAATACTCAAGCCCATTTTCTAAGATTAAAAAAAGGATTAGAATCCTCTGAAGTTGATCCAACTTCAGAGGTGAAGTTGGATCAACTTCAACCATTGGATTAAATCCAATGGTCAAGATCTAATTTTGATGTTTAAATCTTGACCATTGGATTTAATCCAATGGTTGAAGTTGATCCAACTTCACCTCTGAAGTTGGATCAACTTCAGAGGATCTTAATCCTTTCTAAGTTACCTATTTTCTTGAGGCCCAATTAAATTCATGAAATCATGTTTCCTCACTTTCTAGTTTCTACTATACTGTTCTCCGATATAATTCTCAATATATTATGTTAGATTTATATTCCTATATATATATATTAAATACCGTGCGTGAACTTCCGTGCCAACTAACAATCTTTTTTATTTTATTATTTTCGTGGGGCCCACATGCCATTTGAGGTTTTTCTTTTTCTTTTTCTTTTTTTTTTTCGTTTTCGGCTCTTTTGTTTATAGGATTCTGAACAGTGGTTTTCTTCAGCCCACCATTTATGTTGTATCTACATGTCCCATCTTTAAATCTAATGCAGGAAGTTTTCATTTTGTTTTTCTTCCATTTGTTTTCAATCAACTAAAGTATTATTTACATATTCATTTTATTTTATAGTAATGTCTTTTTCATATATAAAGCTAAAGTCCTTGCCTAAATAATAGCTAAATAAAATCTGATTTGGCATAGCTATAATCTTTTCATTCATTAATTTATTTTAAAAAAATCTATTTATGATGTCATTATTAATAAAATTGAATAATTCATTTAAACAATTTCCAAGCCAATAACCTGTTCTCCCGTCATTTCTTTTTCAAATAAAGTTTTATTTTCCTATTTGTTCTCCAACTTTTTCTACCAAAATTTAAATTGGTTATGATTATTTAAATCATTCGTATGAGTTATCACCATTCATAAACGGTGACCATCCATTCAAGTTATACATGATAGAGATATCTTTTTTATAAAAAATTTTGTTTTCCATTTATGCACAATTCCACTTATTAATTATTTATCATTGGTTATTTATTATTAAACTTTATGTTATTCTTTCTTTAAGCATTTTTCACAACTATAATTATTAGTTGTGTTCCTAATTTCTTTTTAAGTTATTAAGGTGCCATTGAATGATTAACTTATTTGGTCGGGTTACTCGGATTTTAGGTTATATGAGTTTTAACAATTATGGTGTGTCCTAGATCCTTCAAATCCGACAAGAAAGAGTTGTCTTCTACTAATCATGTTTCCATGTTTGGAAATTTGGCCGATTTTAAGGAAAAAACACAATTCGATGACGAAAATGCGTTGATGGTTTCAAACTAGATTTGGAGACCTTATCATGTCGGGATGTTTTGATCCTTTTATCATTGAGTTAAGTGTGTCGAAATGTAACTAATTATGATCAAATGTCTATTGTGGGAACCAACTATCAGATTGAGTATTGTGTGTTAAGAACTTAGTAAAAATGTTCAAATCATGAGCCGACCAATCAAAAACTTGCACGTGGCGGCTCATATGGGTTGCCACGTATGTCATATTACATAATTTGGACAATTTATCAAGTTGTTAACATACAATGTCCAAAACTTTAGTTCGTTCATACATTAGACATTTGGTTATAGTTAGTTACATTTCAAGATACTTAACCCTTTATTATTTGATTGTATTTTGAATTTGATTTGATATTAGTATCATGTTTTATTTTGGACATGAAATTTTTACTTATTTTGGAAACCAAACTTTTAGAACTTTTGTAAAAGAAATTTAGAACATTATGTTTATTTTGTTTATGATACTGATTTTAAAAGAAAACAAACTCACTCGGCAAAACGCAACCACAATTATTGCATCCCGAAAGCACTTTTACTATTGTTAAAAAGTTATGTTTAATAACACATTATATTATCGTTATCAAAATATTGTGAGTATCTTCCGAAACAACGCCCGGATGACATATCTCGTTTAATATTTTTTTTCTACGAATTTTACTATATCATATTTGGGCTGATATTTTTTCGTGGGTTGATATTGTCAAGCCCAATAATGTAATACATTTTATTTTAGTTTTCTTTTTTATTTTTGTTTTGGTCTTTTTAGTTTTTATTTCTTTATGATATTTGGTATTAATCATAACTATGATAGTGTGTTTGTGATCTTGCCTTCACAAAACAAAACAAAAAAAGTACCTACAACATTGCACGATATAAACATGTTTTTTATTTTGACACTAAAGTTATCATTTCTTAATTTTGGAAACCAAACTTTTAGAACTTTTGTAAAAGAAATTTAGAACATTATGTTTATTTTGTTTATGATACTGATTTTAAAAGAAAACAAACTCACTCGGCAAAACGCAACCACAATTATTGCATCCCGAAAGCACTTTTACTATTGTTAAAAAGTTATGTTTAATAACACATTATATTATCGTTATCAAAATATTGTGAGTATCTTCCGAAACAACGCCCGGATGACATATCTCGTTTAATATTTTTTTTCTACGAATTTTACTATATCATATTTGGGCTGATATTTTTTCGTGGGTTGATATTGTCAAGCCCAATAATGTAATACATTTTATTTTAGTTTTCTTTTTTATTTTTGTTTTGTGATCTTGCCTTCACAAAACAAAACAAAAAAAGTACCTACAACATTGCACGATATAAACATGTTTTTTATTTTGACACTAAAGTTATCATTTCTTAATTTTGGAAACCAAACTTTTAGAACTTTTGTAAAAGAAATTTAGAACATTATGTTTATTTTGTTTATGATACTGATTTTAAAAGAAAACAAACTCACTCGGCAAAACGCAACCACAATTATTGCATCCCGAAAGCACTTTTACTATTGTTAAAAAGTTATGTTTAATAACACATTATATTATCGTTATCAAAATATTGTGAGTATCTTCCGAGACAACGCCCGGATGACATATCTCGTTTAATATTTTTTTCATATGAAAGCAATTATTTATTAACCAACAATTCAATATATACATGAAAAAGCATAGGTGATACAATCATATAAAAATAGATTGGTTAACTTTATATTTTATAATAATAATTTAAAATTTAAATTTATAAGTAATAAGAAGAAATCTTACTTAATAAGTTTTTAATGTTTTGTAACTCTCATCCATAACATTTATATTATAGCATATTTATATTTAAAAAATCTAAACCATATTTTAAAACATTAACTAACATTGAAGTTTCATCATTTTACAACTTTTTCTGCATATGTCATAATAGTAAAATGCCCTTTAAGTTTCAGAACTTCTTATACATGTGATACAATCATATAAAAATACTTCTTAAGTTTCACAAAAAATTTAAGCATATGATACGACCATTTAATCACTTTGTACCCTACATAATTATCTCTTAAACTTTTACAACATGTTTTTAATCAGTAAATCTATAACATTATATAAAGCATTTATCACTTTTTAAAATTTAACATTTCTATAACTTTTTAAATTTCACAACTTCTTGTGCATAGTTATAATTATCTAATGTCACTTTATAACCTAAATAATTATCTCTTAAAATCACTTTCTATGAGTTTCACAACTTCTATGCATATGATACAATCAATTATAGTCGTTTTGTAACTTATATAAACTTTTGTAATGTATATTTAATTATTAAATATAATATACCATTTGGTAATTTCAGTCTATCCAAGTTTAATTACTACAATCTGTTTATGTCTGTTATACAATCAAATAAAGGCAACTTTAGTCTCTATCACCTTTTTTTTTGTATTTTATCTCATCTTTTAAGTTGCTAATATCAAACCATGAGTTTTGTAATTTCGATTTATCTAAGTTATTAAATTTCAGAGAAAGGCTACCCCTTTTCATCCATTTTAATAACATTTGGTTCTTTTCTTTTGATTCAATGCTTTTGTTAATAGTAATCAATATTATTAGGATATTTTGTTTACAATAAAAATTCATTTTCTCGAAACTAATTAACAACATTTTGCCATCTTTCAGTATTAAAGACCACTTAGGTTTTTAAGATGTTTTTTATACCCGCTCGTTGCAACGGATAAAAAGAGAACCAAAAAAATATAAACTATGTTTATACAACGTAATTAATAAATGTTAAAAAACAATACAAACAGCAATAAGCAATGCAATTGTGACCCGTAAAAAGCAGTCATCATGTAGCAATAAGAATCGTTTGCAACAGCCTAGCAACAATCACTCGTAAAGCAAATCATTATTCAAACCCAGCAGTATCATCACAGCAGTAGCATCAACAGCCCAGTACATGAGAAGCCCATCAGCAGCCCAACAGTAGCATCAGCGGCCCGATAGCATCAGCAGCCCAACGATATCAGTTGCCCAACAACAATCACTTGTAAAGCAAATCATTATTCCATCATAATGGATAAAGATTCTCTAAAGTTGCTTCAACTTTATAGGTAAAGTTGAAGCAACTTGAACAATTGGATTAAAATCAATGATTGAGATTAAAAATTCAAAATTTGAATCTTGACCATTGATTTTAATCCAATGGTTCAAGTTGCTCCAACTTTACCTATAAAGTTGAAGCAACTTTAGAGGATTCTTATTCCATCATAATAAGTTGTACCGACAAACCGTCAATGACTTGTACCTTAAGCATCACTATCTTAAGTAATTTAATATCCCATCTTTTATAAATAAAAGACTATACAAATCTAAATTGAAACTGTAATACATGTTTTAGTCAAAATATTGATTTCAAATAAATGTATTATTCATAATTTAATATTCCATCTATAAATAAATAAGTTTAATATAGAAATATAGATTGGAATCATAACAAATGTCTTTTATATTATTTTTTGAGTTTTGTGGAGTTAGTTAAAGACTATTAGGACAAACGGAAACTTATGGGCATGCTTATTCTAACTACATTTTGAAAGGATGGAAACTGATAAAACAATACTAATATGATTATGGGATAATGTCATACGAATGTAACCACCTATGACAAAATGGTTATGTAATGTAGTGATCTACTCGGGTGGCTATGTAATGTATGCACCTATGTTTTTTTGGCTATACTATGTAAAATATGTACGGACCTTACATAGTATAGCCAAAAAAAATACATAGGTCCTTACATTGATTGACCCAAATAAAAAGGTCCTTACATAGTATAGCCAAAAAAACATAGGTTCATACATTACATAGCTACTTGAGTAGGTCACTACATTACATAACCATTTTGTCATAAATGGTTACATTCGTATGTCATTATCCCTATGATTATATCCATATGGGTTGCATATTCCAAAGTGTTAAGAACTATATGTGTATATATAGTCCTCAAAAATAATACAAAAAATCTTAACCATCAAACATGTTTGATAATGTTTATCTGTTAAAATACTGCTATTTATATAGGCATATAATGTTTTTGCATGCAAGAAAAAGTATAATTAAAAGATCAATTAGATGGTGATGATACTAATATTGGTGCCCAAACATTAAAACATGATATATCAAATAGACAAATAAGCATCTGGCACAGTTTCGTTATTGTTATTCAGTCTAGTAACATGTATTAAACCACAAAAGGCATGATAGTTGACAAAGACCGTATAGAGGTAAGCAAAAATGGATGGGGTGGGGACGTCGGGTATCATGTCAAACGGGTAAATTTTAGGGCTGACTTGCGAAAAGATTTTGATTTTTTTCTTTATCTAATTTTTCTAAATTTAAGGTTTTTAAATAAGTCGTTTATGCAGTTGCCGTATGTATATAAGAAAATATATTACTTATATAGTCATATTGGCATGTATTGGAAGCAACTGGTGGAGTAGTGAAACCAACAGAAGGATTTGATGGAAGTGCAATGGGAGCAGTGGCAGCAGTTCGCCTGTCACCAGCAGTGTCGGGTGAAGAAACAATTGGTAAACCATCTGTATCTGACTATCTGCAAGGAAAAATGGGACTAAATACATATATCGAGCTGTAAATGATAAAAGTATTTATGATGATTATATAATGCAAAGGTGTAAGCTAAGACATTATTACATGTAACCTAAATTATCATCCATTAAATTGAATTGCTTACTCTTGTGCCAAATAACCACTGTTAAGAAACCAACAAAAAATAGTAAGCTCGGCTTGGAGCAGGCCTGATACACTGTTAGCACTATTAGCTTAAGAATAAGTCAGCTTCGGGCATTCCGATTGAAGCTAAGTCAGGATGAAAGTGACTCGGCTTGGAGCATTCAGATTGGAACCAAGTCAGCTTGCTGAGATTTCTTCGAATATTCTGGACTTTTTCTTTGTAACAGTCATTTCGGTAATGATAATTGCTATCAGCAGATATTGGACCATTAATATAACAACTGCTTTTATTTTCCTGATAGCTTTTGCTATTTTAACACTTCAACCTTTTAATGATAGAGTTTACTTTTCAAAATGGTGTCTTACGGGTTCAAGGTCAAGCCCTGCAATTTCTGGTGCTTTAGTAAGCAATTTCTGGTCATATATCTTCCTTAATTGGATGCCTGATGCACTCAAAATGCCTGAACCCTAGGTCATTGATTATGCTGGTTTGGATTCTGCAGTCTATTTGAGGATTTACTTGCTTGGGTATGCTACTCTGTCCCTTTATTTTTTACTTCCTTTTTAACGTAAATTCAAATTATATGAATGAACCCAAAACAAGCTAATTTAGGAACTTTAAATGAAAAGTAAAAAGACCAATTAGGATTACAAGTTATAGGATTAACACAAAAGAATGTTTGAACAGTATGTCAAATGAGATAATAAAGTCTAAAAAGAACAAACATGATGCGATTTCTGAACCCTGTGAAAGAACCCAAAACAAGCTAATGTATATAAATGGTTAAAGCCTCCTAAACCACTTCATTTCAAAAATTAGATAATCAATGTAGCAATATAGTTTGGTTAATCATCTTTAAAACATTTATTATTAATAGATTTATCAATAAAGTGCAGACAAAGTGTGACAGTGATCAGACCCAACATGGCATGTTTCGAAGCATACAATAAGTTAATCATTTGATGCATCACCCAAACCACCGGAGGTCAAGATCTCATTGTTTTTTTCCATCGCTTGCTCATTGTAATCTTCTACTTTCTCAAGTAATGGCTTCAGAATCATACCTGGTGGGGCTACGACAACTTCTTTGTATGACAGCCTTTGAAACCATGGCACTAAGAGTTGTTGTAGTCGGGGAAACCTAGGGGAGATTCTGGTAACTGAAGTCCGCACAGTGGCTTAGCCATGTCCTCACCACCGGTCAAGCGCACCTTTGACTACTTTGACTGAGTTAACTCTGTTGAAGTCGGTCTTGGTGTTACTTTCTGTCCCCTATTAGAGTTTTATCTAGAAACGGTTTTTTCAACACCGTTACTGTGTAGTTCACTTAACTCGGGTCTTCTTCGACTGAACTTTTTTTGGATCACCATTTTCTGACCGCAATTTCGGGTTTGCTTCTTGCCGTCAGCGATTATTTCTTGAACATCTTCTTTGACTATTGCTTCATGTCTAGTAGTATTATCCATATTCGTCCCTTCTTGGATAATCACCTCTTGTATATCCTCCCGAATAGCAGGTTCTGCTTTTGTTAAAGTGGTTTCAACAATATCATTAAGACTGGTGTCATCATTTTGTGCATCAATTTGCAGTTCAGGAGCCTTCTCACCCACCGGTGATGCGTAATAGTTAATACATAAAAAGTAAGATAATTGATCAAATGCCAACTTCCTGTTTCAGTTTGTACACCAGGTTAAGTATTTAACTAACTTGGCACGTCGTTACCTCAGTGCATCTGCCCTCTTAGAGTCCGGATCTGGATTAATGAAGTCAAATAGATCTGATACACTGCAAGAATGACGTCATATATATTGGTCCATATATTGATATTTTTGGATAGTTCATAATACCTAAAGTGCAGTTTAAAATAAAAAAAAACTAAGGTGACCTGATGCATCTGGTTTTGGAGTTCCGTTTCTTTCTGCTCTAAAGCTTTTTACTCAAAATTTTCTAGCCATACAACAACATCCTGTTTACAATGGGGATCCAAGTCACAATTATGAGAAAAAAGTTATAGCAAGAAACATCCAATGTGATTTCTATATTCAATGTTTTGCAGAACACATAGATATCAAGAGTATTTAAATTAAGTGGTTATGTGGTAGGCTACCTGATCATAGGAGTTCTCATAATTCACAGCTTAGTAATTACATAGATGTAACAATTAAATGTAAAAGAAATCAACAACCAAAAATGGAAAAACAACACAGTTGCATGAAAAACATTCAAAGCTTAATATTAAATCACGCCTGAATCTTAATACAATAACCGAAATCTGTAGAGTTGCATATACAAATGATATGATAAATGTGAGCCCATATACACAATTTCTGTTAGTTGTCCGGCATATGAGAGTTCAAATCTTTTTCACTTCATAATTGGGATATATGTGTACACTTGTAGTAGCTCCTTGGATATGGAGATGACAAAATGTGGGTCAAGCAAGGTATGTAAAGGGTCTAAATGTCTGATTAGACATATTAAAACTAATATTCGGGGGGAAAAACTTTAAAGATGTTACGCACACTAAGAAGCTGTAAAATTTGACCCACTTGACACCCAAACCAAACTTGAGCTTCTCTGGGGTTTAACTAACTTAGACACTCAAACGTGAATTTTTATTCATATTGGTTTGCCAAGCTTGGATTTACCCATATTGAATGATAACCTAGGTTGGAAGTTGATCTTAACATTGCTGTTGTTACTAAAACTAAAAGCGAAGCAATAAATCATGATAGTATGATACATACCTAAATATATCCTTCGAGCTAGCCTTAAAGCTACAGTAACAACATTAATCAGTATTTAGATGTAGCAATCATTTTAAATTCAGGAGACTAAACATGCATGGTTGACAAGCAACACTACCTGCAAGACGACCTTTAATGCCCTGATGAAGAAGTTCCATCTATTGAGAAGCTACACTTGCAGCTTTAAAGAAAAATAACTTGCCAATTAATAATGGTAAAATAAGCCAAAGAGCCTTGGAAGTGCAACGATAACTGAAAGTTGCTCAAATATTACAATTGGGACGATGAAAGATGCGAGGAAAGACACATGTGAGCCTTGGAAGTGCAAAGATAACAGAAAGTCGCTCAAAACAGAGGTTTGATAGAAAGTTGTAATTCATAAACCATATAGTTTTAGCTTTCCTAGTAGTAACGGGCACAACTTCAAGAGACCCCAAAGCATATACCCTAACCAACCACACTATTATCTTGATCAAGTTCAAAAAGCAATTACGCACTCTATTAAAAGATTACCATTTTCAAACGCAGTTACTCAATTACACAACTACGCAATAAACACAAACCTGATCTCCTTCTACACCATCATTTACGCAATCAGTTTTTCACTTAGGCATTTTCACAAACACGTGGTGTGCAAATGGTAATTAAGCTAACACCTTGAACTCACTAATCAATTAACTAATCATGCATAATCAGGCGTAGAACATATTAAATAAAACAGAAAGTTTACGAAAACGAAATGGAAAAGGGCTTCCATTGCCAAGCATGAATTTCAGGATCAATATCTTCCAATGGAGCATTCAATTGCTTTGTCCACGGACACTATATATCATATATTATTCAAAATTCATCCATCGAAAATTTCAAGATGACAAACTTAATACTATATATATGTTATTATATACACACACAAGATTAAGAAAAGGTGAGAAACTTCTAGGCTTACTATCATCTGTCTTGCTGCTATTCTCAAATTCTCTAAATTTTAAATAGTTCTTAACAGCCAGACTATCAGGATTCCTCTCAGCGTATTCCTCATATTATTTCTTCTTATAATCTTTCATGGATACGCGATGCAAAAATCCAACATCCTCATGAGAATCCGTGCTACCTCTAGATCTTACAGGTGATACCCTAGATTTATTGTTTTCCTATAAGGACAGCAACTTGATACATGTAAAACAAGACCTCTTAGGAAACTTCTTTGGTTGATCACTAGTAACTATCTCAGGCACCGGGACTCCATGATCCTTTAATTCATTTATCCTATCAAGAGCATCATAAGCCTCGAGCTTTAATTGGATTAGCATGACGTTTTGGGGCTTGAACCTTTGGACCTCTGGATAACAATTCTTTCAATTTATTCTTAGCAAATTGTTCAAGTGTTTCAGACTGAACACTTAAAAACCTTCTGCATCAATTGTTGAAGTTTGAACAGAACCTTTCTTGAAAATTGTGTCTTTAAAGTCCTTGTTTTTAACTGGTTTTGGCAAAAGTTCAGATTTTACAGGTTCATCGATACTCAAAATTGATCAATATTTTTAGGATAATTACTTTTTAAATCGGACTCTTTTGCTGAAAACACTTCATCACAACCTTTTAAAGTAAAATATGTGATTGTTTCAATTTCAACTTCTTTTTCAATTTCTTTCGGTTTGTTATCCACTGTCTGTTTGGCTCCACTTGGGTCTGAGTGAGCCTTAGGTTCACTAGTCTTGTTCACAGATCCCTCTGACTTGGATGTCTCAGGGATTGGAACATCACTAGATTTAGTCTCTAGAGGGATAGTCTTGGGTACCTTTTCAGGATTTGATTTTTCAGACTCTTCTAAAGTAAGTTTCTGAAAACTATCATAATTGTGACTAAAAGGTGGCGGAACAACATTATATTTCTGGACAAAACTAGGTTGTTCACCATTTGCCTTAGCATCTCGAAGGTGACCCATCATAGTTCCTATGTCTCTCATTTTATTTAGTTTGCCACTTGGTTCAACAATCTGTACCCTAGAATCTGCTAATTATTTATCCTTTTTAGCACTTTCTTTTACTACCCTCTAATAATATTCATCTAGCATTTGTTTTCTGCCTAGTAACTGAGCATATTCAACTCTAAGAGATTCAAATCTATCTTCTTCAGATTTTATTCTATTAAGATATTCTTTAGCATGACCTTTATAAACCATTACATCCGTTGCTAACTTAGTTCTGTCACTAGTAGCATCATTCAGAAAGGTCTTTGTAGATTCAATCTCCTTTTTAAGAACAGTTACTTCGCTAGACAAACCTATGCTATGTTTACATACAGAAATAAACGATTGTAAAGAAAAACTTACCTGTTGCTCTGGTGCTTCAAGACTAACCACATAATTCACGAGCTCTTCTGTACTCAGATTGTCAAGTATCTCAATCTTTACATCTTTATCCTTTTTCTCAGTTTCCATATTTATCTCGGTTTCTGTGGAAACTTCTTCAATTTCAGCTCTTACTGGTTCTGATGGTTCAGGTTCATCTTCTACCCTCTGATGAAAACTATCATGATCATTTGTGCTGGCATACAATGTATAGTCGAATGAATTATCAACAAGATCGTTCATTCCTCCATCCAAGTCTTGAATTTCTGCCATGAATGCATGATTCTGATCATCGGTACTAGTCGAACCCCAATTATAAGTACCATCAAAGCTCTCGAGTTGTCCGTTTCTCCTGAGTTTCGGTTCATAGTATTAGCATATTGACGGCCTGAATTCTGACCTGCAATAGAACCACCCTGATTGAAGTTTTGACGACCCGTTGCTGAATTGTTGTCCCGTCTTGGCCTCTGACATTCACGTGCAAAATGTCCAAAACCATCACAGTTGAAACACTTCACTTTAGTCTTATCAAATCCCATTTTGCCGTCTATTACCTTCCTTCCGGTTCTATCAGTGAATCGTTGAACTCTCAAAGTTAGCATAGCTAATTGCCAGTTCAGATCCATTTCTTCCAGATCATTTGGATCAACTTGCTTGTAATCCTCCCTAACTAGATCAGGATCAGTCAGTTTTCCTCCAATTAACTTCTCATGAGCAGACACAAATGAAGCTAGCATGCCGAAATGTCCCTCGGCAGATCTTATGCTCATTGGCATTCCTGATAAACCCGAGTTTGGAGAACTACTTTTCTGATTCCCATTATGCACAACCATAGCTGATTCCATAGAAGTTACATACATCAAGTTGTTGTCAGAATCCATCGTCATCTTCAATTTTTCATCATCTCCACTGTAGAAGGCAGTAATCCCTCCACTTGAAGATTTCCGAGAAGCAACATTTGGCTTGCTATGATAAAGTTCCGGACGTTAAACAAAATCACTGCTACCTGCTTCTTTTGACTTACGCTTCATATCTTGACCTCTCAGCTTTCGGATAATCTGATCCAGAGTCCATGTACTGAATTCGGAATTTTGCTGGATTGAAGTAACAAACCCTTCCCACTTAGCTGGAAGAGAATCCAACAACTTTTCGATTACTTCGTCTGAATCAGGCTTGTACCCAAAATATGCGAACTCAACTAGCAAATGACTGTAACGAATCAGCGTCTCATCAAGAGATTCATCTTTGAAACTTGTGAACACATAATACTGTTTCTTCAGCAAGTCCTTCCTTCTCTTCTTGAGATCTTCATCACCTTCACAATGCTCCTTGAGTGCATCCCATAAGCCCTTTGCACTTTCATACTTTTCAAACAAGTGCAAGAATTCCCCTTGGAGAGCCATTCTGAGTGATCCTAAAGCCTTACTTTTAGCTTCATAGTCCTTCTTTTGATCGACATTCATTTGCTCAAAAGTAGCTGCTTTCCCACCACTCGAACTAGTAGAATCCTTGTCATTTGTAACAACAGGATGAACGTAACCATTGACAATACAAATCCACATCCTGACATCCATAAGTCTACAATATGACTCGAATCTGCCCTTCCAATTGAAATATCTGTCTAGGCTTATCAACTTGGGCGGTGAATTGGCCTTTCCGGTTTCATGATCCATCAGAATCAATTGATTCAGCAAAGCTTGGTAGTTTGCGGATAATTGAGACGTCATTTTCTACGAGCTAGCAAAATAATTCGAACTGTTCAAAAATAAACGAGGTCGCAAATTTATACGAGGTCGTAAAGAACTACGAGGTCGCAATTAAAAACTCGAGGTCGTAATTGAACTGGCGAGGTCTTAAAGAGCTCACGAGGTCGCAAATGAAATACGAGGTCGCAATTGATCTGGCGAGGTCGTAATTAGCTACCCAGATCGCAAATCGAACTGGATGAGGTAATACGAGCTGGCGAGGTCGCAAACGATGTTGAAACCTTTAATTCTCTTGAATTCGAAACCCTAATACCCTAAAAACACCTACAAAACGCTGAAAACTCCGACAGAGGTCACGAAAAGGGTTTTCGATCGTAAACTCATGAAAGGATCACGTATAAAATGTTGTCTATTACCAACAAACTATAACCTTTCGGTATGAAACCAATAGGCTCAGATACCACTTGTAAGTCCCCTTGAAACGGATCGTTAATAGTTTGCTCCAGTTATCTTGAGGTGCGGAATCCCTCACTATAACTTGGTGATTAACAACAAGCCTTCAGATTATCTGATGTCTCGCAGATCTTCTCTAGGCTAGCGGAACAATATTTGACGACTATAACCTACAATATGTGCTTGATATTTCGACAAATGTTCAACCCTAATCTCTGTTAGGGTTCGGTATATATAGGAAACAACTCGACATGGGCTTCAGCGAGTCGGCCTCGCAAATCCAGCCCAGCCCGTCACTAATGCGAGGTCGCATTCTGTGATTGGCATCGTAATTGACCCTGCAATTACGAGGTCGTATTTGTTCCTATGAATTGCGAGGTCGCAATCATACTTAAGCAGATTTACACATTCAATACTTAAACTTAATCTAGTATTCTATGCATAATATGAAGTTCATTAATGACAATCACATTACAAAGACATTACAATATAAGCCCGAACAATCTAGACTGCTATTGACATAGACGTGCACTTACATCTATATAACCTCAAATTACTCTTGTAAATACCTATGGGCAAGATATTAGATGTGGCTCTAAGGTCTATGTAGGTATCTGATGATATATCGTATACGAAGCTCTACCTCCGTATAAAAGACTGGATACGAAGAACCCTTCGTAAGTAGCGAAGGTACCAATACATTGTACCAAGCAAACATATCCGTAGCCAAAGCTACGATGTATACCTCCGTAATTCCGGAGCTCCTAAGATAATCACAAATAATAAGGAACAAATACACATAAATTCTTTCCATGCTTATCCGACCTCCTAAAAAAGGAATAAAATCAAACACTCCTAAAACCTAGGACGTGGTTTGACAGTCCTAAATATATCTCTTCTATACTTAGAAGATATCACGAAAAAAGAAAGAGATTTACCCTAAATTCTTATCTTCTTCTCCAAGACTTTACCCTCTATATAAAGAGAAGATGCCATACGGCATGGCATCATCAACACATTCGACTTCCAAATCCATAACTACCATAAATAAACCCTAAGCCTCATAATCGGCTAAAGACAATCGACTAAAGGCGTAAAGCGGCTTTACTGTCCTCTGACCGGAAGGGAATAAACTACAAATCACCTCCAAAACCTACACACCCCCTAGGTTGTGCCATAGTGCGATTATTTGATCAAACAAATTGGCGCCATCCGTGGGACCTTTGCTCTCAAATTCGAATCTAGCCACGGTCAAAAAAGCATTATGTCAAACCCTAATTCCTTTCCGGGACAACACGGGCCAGACATTGCCCATAATCATGAGGTAAGTAACGACAAGACTCTCCCGGTCGAAGGACTCAGCTCCCTGGAAGAACAAAAAATCGGAGCGGGCCAACAGTCGTCAGTCGGCCAGACAGCGGATCGAAAGGACTCAGCTCCCTGGAAGAACAAAAAATCGGAGCGGGCCAACAGTCGTCAGTCGGCCAGACAGCGGATCGAAAGACCTGCCAGGTAATGGCCCTAAGCAAAGCAACAGGTGACGACCTCAACATAAGGGAGAATAGCGTCGAAGAAGATACAACTCGGGCCCAGAGCTAGATACTGCGTCGCACCCTTAGTGCACGACAGAGGTTAATCCGTCACCAATAGTGCAGGGACGCGGGAAAGAAAATAGAAATCAGATCCAAGATACAGAAGGCAATTTAACAGCAACAGGAAGGACTGGTCAGCAGCCGACCAAAAGAGATCTGAACAAGAAGAAAGAAACAGGAAACAAAAATAAAGATGACTCCAGAACAATAAAAATCCCAATACCGGTATACCCACCATACCCGATTTATCAGGGAACCCAGTTGGGATAACTACAGCAGACGTTGTGCAAACAACACCCGGGCTAGGAACATATCAGGCATCGAGTGCATGTCCACCGTGCTACTCCGGGGGATATTTTTATCCCTACGGAGGACCATTTATCCAGTACATGGGGACACCACACTTCGGCGGAAGCTATCCGGGACACATGCTGGCACCATGGTATTACCCGTACAATATTGCAACCCCGCAGTATCAAGAATGCACGCTTAAGGCAAGTCCAACAACCAGAGTCGAAAAAGACAAGGTGAAGCAAAAGGAACTAGAGCCTAAATACAAGGGGTCATGTGCACAATTTACCAAAGATCTACGCCAACATGTACCTCCGGTAAAGATACTGGAAATCCAAGAGTTACCTTGGTACGATGGCACTTCCGATGTCGATGAATTCCTGGGGAGTGTTGACGAAGAAGCCAAGGTGGAAGGATGGAGCGATCCGGCAACTTGCCACGTCATCCTTTACCTCTTACATGGAAGGACAAGAGAGTGGCTCGAAAGCTGATGATATACCCTATACGGAGCTCTACCTCCGTATCCAGAGAAGGTACCTAGTTCCGGAGTAAAATACACATCATATTCTCTATAAAGAAAGTATATATCTAAGTCCGGTTATTCCGGACACGACCTAGTTAGAGATTATCACGAATCTCTTAAAAAGATAAAAGATATCTTTAAGAAGGAAAAGATTTACCCTAAATTCTTATCTTCTTCTCCAAGACTTTACCCTCTATATAAAGAGAAGATGCCATACGGCATGGCATCATCAACACATTCGACTTCCAAATCCATAACTACCATAAATAAACCCTAAGCCTCATAATCGGCTAAAGACAATCGACTAAAGGCGTAAAGCGGCTTTACTGTCCTCTGACCGGAAGGGAATAAACTACAAATCACCTCCAAAACCTACACACCCCCTAGGTTGTGCCATAGTGCGATTATTTGATCAAACAAATTGGCGCCATCCGTGGGACCTTTGCTCTCAAATTCGAATCTAGCCACGGTCAAAAAAGCATTATGTCAAACCCTAATTCCTTTCCGGGACAACACGGGCCAGACATTGCCCATAATCATGAGGTAAGTAACGACAAGACTCTCCCGGTCGAAGGACTCAGCTCCCTGGAAGAACAAAAAATCGGAGCGGGCCAACAGTCGTCAGTCGGCCAGACAGCGGATCGAAAGACCTGCCAGGTAATGGCCCTAAGCAAAGCAACAGGTGACGACCTCAACATAAGGGAGAATAGCGTCGAAGAAGATACAACTCGGGCCCAGAGCTAGATACTGCGTCGCACCCTTAGTGCACGACAGAGGTTAATCCGTCACCAATAGTGCAGGGACGCGGGAAAGAAAATAGAAATCAGATCCAAGATACAGAAGGCAATTTAACAGCAACAGGAAGGACTGGTCAGCAGCCGACCAAAAGAGATCTGAACAAGAAGAAAGAAACAGGAAACAAAAATAAAGATGACTCCAGAACAATAAAAATCCCAATACCGGTATACCCACCATACCCGATTTATCAGGGAACCCAGTTGGGATAACTACAGCAGACGTTGTGCAAACAACACCCGGGCTAGGAACATATCAGGCATCGAGTGCATGTCCACCGTGCTACTCCGGGGGATATTTTTATCCCTATGGAGGACCACTTATCCAGTACATGGGGACACCACACTTCGGCGGAAGCTATCCGGGACACATGCTGGCACCATGGTATTACCCGTACAATATTGCAACCCCGCAGTATCAAGAATGCACGCTTAAGGCAAGTCCAACAACCAGAGTCGAAAAAGACAAGGTGAAGCAAAAGGAACTAGAGCCTAAATACAAGGGGTCATGTGCACAATTTACCAAAGATCTACGCCAACATGTACCTCCGGTAAAGATACTGGAAATCCAAGAGTTACCTTGGTACGATGGCACTTCCGATGTCGATGAATTCCTGGGGAGTGTTGACGAAGAAGCCAAGGTGGAAGGATGGAGCGATCCGGCAACTTGCCACGTCATCCTTTACCTCTTACATGGAAGGACAAGAGAGTGGCTCGAAAGCTGATGATATACCCTATACGGAGCTCTACCTCCGTATCCAGAGAAGGTACCTAGTTCCGGAGTAAAATACACATCATATTCTCTATAAAGAAAGTATATATCTAAGTCCGGTTATTCCGGACACGACCTAGTTAGAGATTATCACGAATCTCTTAAAAAGATAAAAGATATCTTTAAGAAGGAAAAGATTTACCCTAACTCCTTTTCCTCCTCTCCAAGTCTCCTAACCCCTATATATAGGGACGGATCTACATCCAAGAGGATTCATTCACCTCTTGAGAAAAAACCCAACACCTTAAGGCGTAAAGCAGCCACTTCGCCCTCTGACCGGAAGGGAATCGCCTACCAAACACCCCAAACATTCTCAGACCCCCAGGTCGGAGCCATTGAACGATTCTCAGATCAAACAAATTGGCGCCATCCGTGGGACCGAAAAAATAATAACCGAGCCCACCCCTGATCGAAAAAAGTTAAATGGCCGACCTCAACCCTGGAACGAGGGAGACTTGGGGTGGTGGCTATGGATCACCTCGAAGTCTCCCTGAAAAAGGGACAAAAAGAAAAGGCGTAGAAGACAGCACTATGGCGGAAGATATAATCTTCGACTCCAAAGAAGCTAGCACGTTCTCAGAAGACCCGCTGGTAATACAAATCACCATCTGCAACATCCTGGTTCACAGGGTGTATATCGATGGGGGTAGCGAATGCGACGTTCTCTATGAAAACTGCTTTCTGCAACTCCCCGATCAGATAAGAAGCCTGATGACCTCTGCTAAGACACCATTAATAGGATTCGCAGGGGAACGGATCTGGCCAATAGGGGAGATAAACCTAGCTGTCGAAATCGGACAACCACCCACTGTTAGAACAGAGGATCTCGATTTCGTTATAGTAAGGTCACTCTCCCCCTACAATATGATATTAGGCAGACCCTCCATGAGAAAGCTGGGAATTGTGGCGTCAACAATCCATTCGATAGTCAAGTTCTTAACTCCAGAAGGGGTAGGGACGATAGAATCCAGACGCGACGCTGGGAGACATGTCCATGGCGTTAAGAGAGCCAAGGAAGAGACGAAAGTCACAATCCCATCGACAGCGGAACAAGATATGGAAGAAGGAATCGCGATAAACCCAGCGTTCCCGGACCAACTGATCTCAGTAGGGAAACAATTACCAGGGGAGTTCAAATCGAAGCTCCAAAAATTGCTGGAAGAAAATATGGATGTCTTCGCATGGGAATACTCCGATATGACAGGAGTCCCACGAAAAATATCAATACAGGGTGAAGAGTTCATAACGGAGCACAGGCTGAATGAGCACAAACACCTGACCCCAATCCATCAGAAGAAGAGATCCTTAGCGGCGGAAAGAGATCAGGCTGCACTTAAGGAAGTAGATGAACTTTTGAAAGCAGGAATAATAAAGGAATCGGTATATCCAATATGGGTAGCCAACCCGGTCATGGTAAAGAAAAGTGACGGGGGGTGGCGAATGTGCGTAGACTTTACGAACATAAACAAAGCTACGCCGAAAGACTGCTACCCCCTACCAGAGATTGACTGGAAGGTTGAATCCGTAGCGGACTTCAGGTTAAAGTGCTTTTTGGACGCATACAAGGGATACCATCAAATACAGATGGCCAAAGGAGATGAAGGAAAGACATCGTTTTATACTAGTAAGGGGATATATTGCTATACAAAGATGCCGTTTGGCCTGAAGAACGCAGGGGCTACATATCAGCGACTGGTCGACAAGGCCTTCCAACATCAGTTAGGGAGGAACTTGGAGGCCTACGTTGATGACATGGTCATCAAAAGTAAAAGCGAAGATGAACTATTGTCAGATATACAGGAAACCTTCAACACGTTACGAAGTATTAACATGAAGTTGAACCCAAAAAAGTGCTCATTCGGAGTAGAAGAAGGAAAATTCCTGGGATATTACATCACAAAGAAGGGAATACAAGCAAACCCGTCCAAACTAAACAAACTTTCGCAAATGCTCCCACCAACCTCCATAAAGGAAGTACAAAGCCTGAATGGGAAGTTGGCAGCGCTGAGCAGATTTTTGTCTAAAGGAGCAGAAGAAGGAAAATTCCTGGGATATTACATCACAAAGAAGGGAATACAAGCAAACCCGTCCAAACTAAACAAACTTTCGCAAATGCTCCCACCAACCTCCATAAAGGAAGTACAGAGCCTGAATGGGAAGTTGGCAGCGCTGAGCAGATTTTTGTCTAAAGGAGCAGAAAAGCAGCTTCCGTTTATCAAAACACTTAAGGGGTGTATTGATAAGAAGACCTTTAAATGGACCGTCGAAGCTAACGAAGCTTTTGAACAAATGAAGAAATATATCGCGGAGCTACCAACCCTGACATCACCTGTAGCAGGAGAAACACTATACATATATATAGCGTCATCCGCGGAATGCGTGAGCTCCGTGCTATTAGCAGAAAGGCATAGGAAGCAAATACCGATCTACTTCGCTAGCAGGATACTACAGGGAGCAGAAGAAGGAAAATTCCTGGGATATTACATCACAAAGAAGGGAATACAAGCAAACCTGTCCAAACTAAACAAACTTTCGCAAATGCTCCCACCAACCTCCATAAAGGAAGTACAGAGCCTGAATGGGAAGTTGGCAGCGCTGAGCAGATTTTTGTCTAAAGGAGCAGAAAAGCAGCTTCCGTTTATCAAAACACTTAAGGGGTGTATTGATAAGAAGACCTTTAAATGGACCGTCGAAGCTAACGAAGCTTTTGAACAAATGAAGAAATATATCGCGGAGCTACCAACCCTGACATCACCTGTAGCAGGAGAAACACTATACATATATATAGCGTCATCCGCGGAATGCGTGAGCTCCGTGCTATTAGCAGAAAGGCATAGGAAGCAAATACCGATCTACTTCGCTAGCAGGATACTACAGGGAGCAGAAGAAGGAAAATTCCTGGGATATTACATCACAAAGAAGGGAATACAAGCAAACCCGTCCAAACTAAACAAACTTTCGCAAATGCTCCCACCAACCTCCATAAAGGAAGTACAGAGCCTGAATGGGAAGTTGGCAGCGCTGAGCAGATTTTTGTCTAAAGGAGCAGAAAAGCAGCTTCCGTTTATCAAAACACTTAAGGGGTGTATTGATAAGAAGACCTTTAAATGGACCGTCGAAGCTAACGAAGCTTTTGAACAAATGAAGAAATATATCGCGGAGCTACCAACCCTGACATCACCTGTAGCAGGAGAAACACTATACATATATATAGCGTCATCCGCGGAATGCGTGAGCTCCGTGCTATTAGCAGAAAGGCATAGGAAGCAAATACCGATCTACTTCGCTAGCAGGATACTACAGGGAGCAGAAGAAGGAAAATTCCTGGGATATTACATCACAAAGAAGGGAATACAAGCAAACCCGTCCAAACTAAACAAACTTTCGCAAATGCTCCCACCAACCTCCATAAAGGAAGTACAGAGCCTGAATGGGAAGTTGGCAGCGCTGAGCAGATTTTTGTCTAAAGGAGCAGAAAAGCAGCTTCCGTTTATCAAAACACTTAAGGGGTGTATTGATAAGAAGACCTTTAAATGGACCGTCGAAGCTAACGAAGCTTTTGAACAAATGAAGAAATATATCGCGGAGCTACCAACCCTGACATCACCTGTAGCAGGAGAAACACTATACATATATATAGCGTCATCCGCGGAATGCGTGAGCTCCGTGCTATTAGCAGAAAGGCATAGGAAGCAAATACCGATCTACTTCGCTAGCAGGATACTACAGGGAGCAGAAGCACGATACCCGGAGCTTGAAAAGTTAGTCCTGGCATTAGTTCATACCGCCAAAAGACTGCGTAGATATTTTCAAGCCCACAACATAGTCGTCCTAACGGACAAACCAATCAAACAGGTGTTACTCAAACCAGAGAAATCCGGAAGAATGGCCAAGTGGGCCATCGAGCTCGGAGAACACGACATTGAGTTCAGAGCGTGAAGTTCAGTAAAAGGACAGGTGCTAGCGGACTTCATCACAGAGACACATCACAACAAAGAGACCGGAGCTACAAGTCACTCAAGCACACTGACCATAATTGAGGGTCAAGACCATGAGGAATGGCAGCTATACACAGATGGGGCCTCAAGCAAAAGCGGCTCTGGAGCCGGACTGATGCTGATTGGGCCTGATAAGAAAGAATATACATATGCCCTGAGGTTCGAATTCGAAACAACAAATAACGAAGCAGAATATGAAGCACTACTAGCAGGGCTCCGCATAGCAAAGAAAATGAAGGTTCGTAACATCCATGTGTATGTAGATTCCCAGCTAGTGGCGAAACAAGTTCAAGGAGAATTCGAAGCAAAACAGCCAACAATTAAGCAATATCTGGAAAAAGTCCACGAACTTATAAACTGCTTCGGGGCATTCGAAATAGAGCACATACGGAGAAATCAGAACCAGAAAGCAGACGCATTGAGTAAACTAGCATCCCTCACTTTCTCCCACCTAGCAAAAGACGTCTTAATGAGGTACTCAAAAATAGGTCAATAAGTGATAAAGAAGTGCTAATTACAATCACGGAAGATCCCAACAACTGGATGAGACCTATAAAAGAGTACCTGATAAGCGGGCTTCTACCGGAAGACAAAAATGAAGCCAGAAAAACACGAATTAAGGCGCCACAATTCAAGATTATGGATGGGATACTATACAAAAGGCTTTCTCAACACCGTGGCTAAGATGTGTGGGGCCGAACGAGGCCCACATGTTCATTACAGAGATGCACGAAGGGATCTGCGGACATCATGCTGGCCCAAAATCAGTAGTAGCAAAAATATTACGACTTGGCTACTATTGGCCAACAATGCATCAAGACGCGTCAACAACACTGCAGGTGTGTGTAAACTGCCAACTACACGCAAATGTCAGCAGAATGCCAAAACAGGACATGACATCTGTCATCTCAGCATGGCCATTTGCGCAATGGTCAATCGACATAGTCGGACCACTCCCATTAGCAGCATCAGGACACAAATTTTTGGTCGTTGCAATAGACTACTTCACCAAATGGGTAGAAGCAAAACCATTGACAGAAATAACTGGGAAGAACATAGAAAAATTTGTCTTCGAGCACATAGTATGTCGGTTCGGAGTACCGCATATTATCATCTTCGATAACTGGGAAGAACATAGAAAAATTTGTCTTCGAGCACATAGTATGTCGGTTCGGAGTACCGCATATTATCATCTTCGATAATGGGAAGCAATTTTCGGAGGGCACTTTCCCAGATTTCTGCAACTGGCTAAAAATTCACCAAAACTTCACATCCGTGT
This sequence comes from Erigeron breviscapus, assembly GCA_034093135.1. Taxonomy (NCBI): domain Eukaryota; kingdom Viridiplantae; phylum Streptophyta; class Magnoliopsida; order Asterales; family Asteraceae; genus Erigeron; species Erigeron breviscapus. The sequence continues at coordinate 134,074,415 of CM067167.1, forward strand.
ACCACCCACAGGGTAACGGTATGGTCGAAGTCACAAACAGAGATCTAGTTAAAGGCATAGAAAAACGGTTGGGCCCCACCCGAAAAGGATGGGTAGATGAAATCCCACTAGTCCTATGGGGGCTCAAGACTACACCAAAAAAAGGAACGAAGGAGACTCCCTTCAGCTTGGTATATGGATCCGAAGCAGTCCTGCCAGCAGAGCTCCAAGTTTCAACATGCAGGGTATCAAACCTAGAAGCAGAAAACAATGAAGAGAACCTTCGTCTAAATCTGGACATTCTGGATGAACGAAGGGAAATAGCAGCAATAAGAGCAGCATCCTACAGACAAAAAGTAGAAAACTACTACAACAAAAGGGTGCGGAAATCAACTTTCAAACCAGGAGATTATGTGCTCAGGCTCAATAGCCAGAGCAAAGAAGGGGAAAAAGGCAAGCTCAGCCAAACATGGGAAGGGACGTATAAAGTGGCTCAAGCCTATGGCAACGGAGCTTGCGACATGGTTGACATGGAAGACAAATCAGTCGGAAGACCATGGAATGCAACCAATCTCCGTCGGTTCTACCACTAAAAAAGACAAAGCTCCCAAACATGTACAACTATTTTGGAGCAAGTCTTTAATAAAATCTGAATTAAGCGAATAGGGTCGCAACCTTTCGCAATATAATTATGAGTACGTACAAGTAATAAAATATATACACTAAAAAGTTGGAGTAAGAGGACGCTCATTAAATCCAACATAACCATGGCAAAATCTTAAAAAACAAGATTCAAGCTCGGTTAAAACTCAAGCACTAAGATAAAAGTCTTGGCATCACGCCGATAGAATATAATCAAGGTGCAGAGAGTATAACAGATAAGGATAAAATTGTTCAAATACAATACAAGTCCGACGAATACATTATAAGGAAGTACGGGGCTTCTTCTGCAGCAGATCTTCGACAGAGGCAGAGCCATCAGAGGAGATAGGCAGAGCCATCAGAGGAGATAGGCAGACCATCAGAGGAGATATCCTTCACAAAAGGGAAATCCGCACGAGCAAGAGCATCTTTGGCCGCCGCAACTCTTTCTGAGGTCTGATCTGTAAAGTCCGGAGCAAGGGTGATCAGCCCATCCCTCACCAGCTGGTCCAAGATAGATGCCCTTTCCTGGGCACGGTTGGCATTAACAACCTCCGCCAACAGTATACCAGCCTCCTCGCTCCTCACCAACTCGGTACACACATGAGGGATAACTTCTGCTATTACCCTCCTGGACTTCACCTCAGCAGCAGCAGTTTGTTGACGAGCCTCCTCCAATTGAACCTCCAGATCAGCAATCCGGGCATCTTTCTCATCAATGACCTTCTTACTGGTAGATGCCACCTGATTGATTTTTGCTTGAGCACCCTGAAGCTGCCTAGAAAACTCGGAACACTGCTCAGCCATCTGCCTCTTAAGACGAATATGTTCACTCTGCAGGCGAGAAATAAAAAATTCCTGCCCCTACAAGCATCACAGACAGAAGACCCCTCTCCACGACGACGACCCCTCAGATTAGCCAACTGTCCCTCCATATCTGCATATCGTTGAGCCAAAAGTCGGTACCGATCATTCACAACCGTCCCAACAAGAGTGCTCATATAGATAAGCTGATCATAGGAAGCCTGAAGATTCGCAACATCCAGAGCCACCAGTTCCCGAACCCAGTCATCAGGAACAAAGCGAAGGAGAATATCCTCCACTACCTCTGGATCTGGGACATCTGCAATAATGAAATAGACAATGAGGAAATGGGTTATAAAATATATACACTAAAAAGTTGGAGTAAGAGGACGCTCATTAAATCCAACATAACCATGGCAAAATCTTAAAAAACAAGATTCAAGCCCGGTTAAAACTCAAGCACTAAGATAAAAGTCTTGGCATCACGCCGATAGAATATAATCAAGGTGCAGAGAGTATAACAGATAAGGATAAAATTGTTCAAATACAATACAAGTCCGACAAATACATTATAAGGAAGTACGGGGCTTCTTCTGCAGCAGATCTTCGACAGAGGCAGAGTCATCAGAGGAGATATCCTTCACAAAAGGGAAATCTGCACGAGCAAGAGCATCTTCGGCCGCCGCAACTCTTTCTGAGGTCTGATCTGTAAAGTCCGGAGCAAGGGTGATCAGCCCATCCCTCGCCAGCTGGTCCAAAATAGATGCCCTTTCCTGGGCACGGTTGGCATTAACAACCTCCGCCAACAGTATACCAGCCTCCTCGCTCCTCACCAACTCGGTACACACATGAGGGATAACTTCTGCTATTACCCTCCTGGACTTCACCTCAGCAGCAGCAGTTTGTTGACGAGCCTCCTCCAATTGAACCTCCAGATCAGCAATCCGGGCATCTTTCTCATCAATGACCTTCTTACTGGTAGATGCCACCTGATTGATTTTTGCTTGAGCACCCTGAAGCTGCCTAGAAAACTCGGAACACTGCTCAGCCATCTGCCTCTTAAGACGAATATGTTCACTCTGCAGGCGAGAAATAAAAAATTCCTCGCCCCTACAAGCATCACAGACAGAAGACCCCTCTCCACGACGACGACCCCTCAGATTAGCCAACTGTCCCTCCATATCTGCATATCGCTGAGCCAAAAGTCGGTACCGAGCATTCACAACCGTCCCAACAAGAGTGCTCATATAGATAAGCTGATCATAGGAAGCCTAAAGATTCGCAACATCCAGAGCCACCAGTTCCCGAACCCAGTCATCAGGAACAAAGCGAAGGAGAATATCCTCCACTACCTCTGGATCTGGGACATCTGCAATAATGAAATAGACAATGAGGAAATGGGTTATAAAAAATATATATATTATATATAGATAAATAGGATGGGCCAAAAGTATTGGCTTCCCATGCTCTTGTCCATGTTAACATGTATGTCACTACATACGTGATCAAGTCCCCCAAGTTTAGACAATAAGAGGTTTTTAAAATATCTTGTGTCTAAACTTACACAGTGTCATAGCCTTCATACGGGGAAACATAATTCATCGGACTCAATGTTTGAGCATTGATTGTCGGGCTCAATCACGAAGGGGTTTTAACCACGAAAATCATCATAATCTCCTACTATGTAGTGCAAACCTAATAAATTATTCGCGGATCTAAGGTGAATGATGATTTTCCCAAAGAGATGTTTCGATCTTTGGAGGATATTATGTGTGTGTTTATAGGCTATGAATGATTCGTGTGAGTGAATGAGTGAATGTTTGTAATTCCCTTCTTGTTCTCTCTCTCTTATGAGAGATATATTGTATGAAGTGAATGTCCTCCAACTCAAATGGGAAGACCCTTTATGAGGCCAAGGAGTTGGGCTTTTATATCGGTAAGGCTAGAGAGTTGGGCTTTTTCATTGTCAACCCAAACTTGTAATAAGCATATGTATATATTTATAACATATATAGTCGACTTAGCTAGTTACCGATATATAATGACTTCTTGTCATATATTTGCCTACATAAATAAACTTATATATTTCGTACATATACAATTCTTGTTAACGCATATGTAACCATGTACGTGATCAAGTCCCCCAAGTTTAGACATAAAGAAGTTTCCCAAATATGCTTGTGTCTAAACTTACACAGTGTCATAGCCTTCATACGGGGAAACATAATTCATCGGACTCAATGTTTGAGCATTGATTGTCGAGCTCAATCACGAAGGGGTTTTAACCACGAAAATCATCATAATCTCCTACTATGTAGTGCAAACCTAATAAATTATTCGCGGATCTAAGGTGAATGATGATTTTCCCAAAGAGATGTTTCGATCTTTGGAGGATATTATGTGTGTGTTTATAGGCTATGAATGATTCGTGTGAGTGAATGAGTGAATGTTTGTAATTCCCTTCTTGTTCTCTCTCTCTTATGAGAGATATATTGTATGAAGTGAATGTCCTCCAACTCAAATGGGAAGACCCTTTATGAGGCCAAGGAGTTGGGCTTTTATATCGGTAAGGCTAGAGAGTTGGGCTTTTTCATTGTCAACCCAAACTTGTAATAAGCATATGTATATATTTATAACATATATAGTCGACTTAGCTAGTTACCGATATATAATGACTTCTTGTCATATATTTGCCTACATAAATAAACTTATATATTTCGTACATATACAATTCTTGTTAACGCATATGTAACCATGTACGTGATCAAGTCCCCGAAGTTTAGACATAAAGAAGTTTCCCAAATATGCTTGTGTCTAAACTTACACAGTGTCATAGCCTTCATACGGGGAAACATAATTCATCGGACTCAATGTTTGAGCATTGATTGTCGGGCTCAATCACGATGGTGTTTAACCATGTTATCCTCTTAATCTCCTCAATATAAGAGTGCAAACCTACTAAGTTCTTGACGAACCTAAGGTGATAAGAAGATAACCTAGAGTGAGAAAAATATTGATTTCTCACTCTAGAAGGGATGTGCATTTTTGAGTGAACAAACGATTGTCAATGGATGAATTATGCCTTATCCATCAGTGGGGAAAGGTATTTATAAGCTAAATGGGCAAGTGCCTGTCTGTCCCACAACCGTTGTCCTCCACTGTATATTATATATAGATAAATAGGATGAAAGTATTGGCTTATATTATATATAGATAAATAGGATGGGCCAAAAGTATTGGCTTCCCATGCTCTTGTCCATGTTAACATGTATGTCACTACATACGTGATCAAGTCCCCCAAGTTTAGACAATAAGAGGTTTTTAAAATATCTTTGTGTCTAAACTTACACAGTGTCATAGCCTTCATACGGGGAAACATAATTCATCGGACTCAATGTTTGAGCATTGATTGTCGGGCTCAATCACGATGGTGTTTAACCATGTTATCCTCTTAATCTCCTCAATATAAGAGTGCAAACCTACTAAGTTCTTGACGAACCTAAGGTGATAAGAAGATAACCTAGAGTGAGAAAAATATTGATTTCTCACTCTAGAAGGGATGTGCATTTTTGAGTGAACAAACGATTGTCAATGGATGAATTATGCCTTATCCATCAGTGGGGAAAGGTATTTATAAGCTAAATGGGCAAGTGCCTGTCTGTCCCACAACCGTTGTCCTCCACTGTATATTATATATAGATAAATAGGATGGGCCAAAAGTATTGGCTTCCCATGCTCTTGTCCATGTTAACATGTATGTCACTACATACGTGATCAAGTCCCCCAAGTTTAGACAATAAGAGGTTTTTAAAATATCTTTGTGTCTAAACTTAGAGAGTGGCATAACCTTCACACGGAGGAACATAATCCATGCCCGCCTTCATAACGGAGGAACATAATCCATGCCCGCCTTCATAACGGAGGAACATAATCCATATCCGCCTTCATAACGGAGGAACATAATCCATACCCGCCTTCATAACGGAGGAACATAATCCATGCCCGCCTTCATAACGGAGGAACATAATCCATGCCCGCTTCATAACGGAGGAACATAATCCATGCCCGCCTTCATAACGGAGGAACATAATCCATGCCCGCCTTCATAACAACGGAGGAACATAATCCATATCCGCCTTCATAACGGAGGAACATAATCCATACCCGCCTTCATAACGAAGGAACATAACGGAGGAACATATCCATGTCCGCCTTCATAACGGAGGAACATAATCCATGCCCGCATTCATAATGGAGGAACATAATCCATGCCCGTATATTTCTTGAGCCAATGTTTAAGCTAAGTAGTGGTTTTGCCAGCATCAAGTCCCCAAATTCAATGGGTAAAGGACTTTTAATTAATATCTTTACATTTGAATTTTTATTTATTCTTTGCCACGTCTAGGTCTTATGAATTATATTACTCGCGAGGATTGTCACTTCCCGATGAGAAATGCTTACCTTTTTATCCGATGAATAAAAAGATGAATAAAATGTTCTGCGCGCCGCTTCCCAATAGAAAGCGCTTATCTTATCATCCGATGAATGAATAAGACGTAAAATTAATGTGGGCAGAGTAATCCTTTTGTTTTCCCTTCATCAATATCACTTCCCGGTGAGAAGTGCTTATCTTTTTATCCGATGAATAAAAAGATGAATAAATTTGGTTAGTTTTAAGTCGGGCCCATTTTTGGCTTGTCACACTTTGTGACTCACACTTATGTGATTTTTTTTAATTTTTTTTTCTTTCGATCTTGCTTCCCGGTGAGAAGCGTATGTACTTTCATCTGATAGATGAAAAAAAAAGAAAAAAAAGGAAGATTTTCTAAGTGTTTAGCCATGGCTTACACTTATTAAAGTTTTTGCACATACATAGTGTGCTTGCCCTTTTGGTAAGGAAGAGTTTTTCCTTCATTCTTTAGCATTTTGCTTCCATAATATCATTCAGCTTACCCTTAGAGAGTTGTTTGAACTCCGGTATTTTTATGACTAGCATCCAAGTATAATAGTTTGGAAAGATTACCTAAGCTCGAAGGAAGATCTTTAGAGAAGAGATTTTGACTGAGATCAACCGGCTATAACTTCTGTAGGTTCCTGAACTCTACTGGAAGCCTGTCTGAAAATGAGTTTGAATGAACTGAGAATTCAACAAGGTCTCTGAGGTCTTTGAGCTGCCCGGTTGAAGGCGGTAAAGTTCCCAATCACAAGGAATGGAAGACTTAGGGGTGATGGACATGATAGAGTTATCTGGTGCACTGTAGAAACGTTACACTTTATGCCATTCTAGTTACATGGAGATATCACCGAACCAAGCCAGGGGGATATAACATCTTTTCGTTAGAGAAGCAACTGTCTAAGAGCAATCAATGATGTCGTGTCATTGGAGTAACACAAGTGTACAAAACAGCGGAACAACAAGATGAGGACAGCAAAGGCGTTATATGTTGAACTTAACATTGTACAATAAACCAGATGATGAAGAGGTTATCATTGTCTTCTAAGCTCTTTAACGACAGCACAACAATGTCAATAATCTACATATCTTCTTTGTTTGTCGGAAAACTATAAGTAGAGAAATTGTTTCTGCTGAAGATTTGATCCAAGGAATGTGGTCTCATGTAAATTACTAATATCCGTTCTATGCAGGGCAGAGCTAACATAACCAGCAATAGCATGGTACAAAGCAAGTCCAGGGTACACAACTGCTTCTTGGGAACCAAGATCACCATCCACAAGCACCCGACCATTAAAATCTCTATTGTGAAGGCCTGGTTAATCTCACTTCATAAGAGATATAAGGCTTTTATCGACTTGATGCTTGTGGTCTGAGCGCATAACAAGCTGCCCGTTTTCTGGGGTTACCAGAGAAGCTACATCAGCTTTAATCCTTGGAACAGCGGACATTTTTGGGGTGAAACATGATATGACCGTCTTCCCGTACCAATATGTTCTCTGGTTTTAAGTCGCGATATACAACACCAAGCATGTGCAAGTACTCCAAAGCAAGGAGAACTTCAACAACATAAAACCTGGATGCTTGCTCAGAGAATGATTTGGAGGGCTGTTTTTGGCGGATGGTATGCAAATCGCCTCCAGGACAATATTCAATGACCAAACATCAGTACTTATCAGTTGTAAACTGGGAATATAACGTAGGGAGAAACAGGTGATCAAGAAACTGCAGTATCTCCTTTTCTTTTGAGCACGTGTAGCCTTTTTTCTAAGAGCCAATAACTCAGTATCCAGTATTTTCATAGCAAATAAGCAGCAAGATAAACAGTTACAAGTCTCCACCTCCAATCTTTTTAATCAACTTGAAGTGTCTTATGCTTAAGCTTCCATGTTCTTTTTGAGCACAATTGACAGCTTCCCATCTCAAATCTTTTGACATGTGAGGCCGACAACAACTTTAACCAATGCCACTATCACAACTAAAACTAGTACTGCTGCAGCATTCACCGACGCTGCTCTTTGAGCTCTGAGAGAACTCGCCTTTTTCTCTCGATCTTGATTTCTCATCCACTTTATTAGCTTTCCTTTTTACTTCGGTGATTAAAGATGGTTTGCTAACAACTGAAGCAGGTTGTTGAACTTCGTCCAACACAGGGATTTCTTTCTAGAACGAGTGGATAAAGAAGAAAGTTTTAGCTTAATGTTTCTGCTCAGCACCAATTCCTTCGCTGAACTTTCACCATATCTTGATGACATATATTATCATCAACCCCATTATCAGCTGCTACTTGTGACCTTTTAACCGGCCCACCTTCCAATCCTACTGAACCCTGTGTCAGTTTTGATAACCTTTTCATAGCTGCCATCTCTGCCGTTTGAGAGATACTTAATCCTCTCAGTGCCTGCTTTATACTAACAGGCTGTGAAACTCCAATTCCTGATGGTTGATACGGGCCAACACCCATTGGTCTTTTCATGGATTTCTTCTGTTTATCTTATGCTAACTCGCCACTCGGACATCAGATCTTGTTGGTGCAAAGAGGCCATAGCCATGTTTGTTGAGTAACAGGAGAGAAGAAATGAGATTCATGTTCTCGCCCATTTAGTCAAATGGGAGTGTTTCAAAGCTGAAATTTTGCTTTCTTCTTGTTTGTGTATGGCCATAGCTATATTTGTTGAGGCTAGGGCCTGGTTAGTGTACCTCTTCATGTATACATACTTGGTCAGTTGAAACTTTTTCATTGTTGACCAGAGTTTCTAGGTACGGTGGCTAGATGCACTTGATGCAAGTAGCAACCCTGTGTGCACCACCACCTGGTAGATTGAAGTCGATTTCATGCATGAAGGCATAGTAGCCAATGGCTCTTAGTAATGACACCTTTCTTGCCAAGAATAGCCCAAATGTACCTGCATGGTTAATGTGTACAAGAAACTTGCGCACGACTTATATAGCTTCATTTTTTAACATGATATGTACAGGAAACTTCAACCTCAACAACACTCAATCATGATTGAGCTTTTTCAAAAGTCGTTAACCAAATGTAAGATTTTAGACTAATAGCTACTAGATTTTTTGCGAGCCCCTGACCAGTATATGTCAAGCTTCAAGACTTTGTATTTTGATGGGCCTAGTCAAGTGTTTGCACAAGCAATAGCTTATTCACGCAGCTACACAGGTTTACAAAATGTTTATAAATGCCTCCAAACTTGTGCAACCCCATAGTAGTATGAAACACCTTAGAGGGGGATGTCATTCAAGCATTTTAAGAGCTAATGCGGGGTGCTAAAAGAAGTACTACTAGGCAAGTTATTGCTCACATCATATAGCTGGAGTCAAACTTAAATATAACACTCAATATAGATTTCACATAAGTAAATGGCCTGATCAAGTCAGCATACATCAAACAAGTAACGAGGTCTGGTCCTTTGACAGTATACACTAATAAAGTGACGAGTCATGAACATTTTCTTGATCACTAATATTGTCACGATTTAAGGAGCATTTATGTAAAATCCTACTCCTTTCTAAAAGAATTATACAAGGTGATTAACTGCCAAGAAAGCCATCTAAAAGGAATTAATAAACTCCAAGGGTGAATCAAAGAATTTAATCAAAACCATGACACATATGGTTGCTTTAACTAGGTCTTAAGCTATCTTGATTTTGGCTCGTTTAAGCAGCAGCAAGAGGCTACCTCGTATTACATGAATCAATAACTAGGCTGACACGTGTGACTAAAATCAAGAGGCTTCACTGTAATAGTTAATGGAACAAGTGGTGTGCGACTTCAGTTACATGTCTTTTTAGGGGCATGTATAAAGTAATAAATGGCCAGGTTGTTTTTACAACATCAAACAGTTTATTTCAGTAGATAATCAGGTCTAGAAGATGCTAACTAGACCAAAAGACTTACCGCAAGTTAGCATATAGAGGCGTTAGAGCTGGAGTATCATTCTAGCACTTCACAAGTAAGTAATTATAGCTATGTGAGCATGATAAGGTAACCTGCAATTACCAATTCTCGACGATATATAAATAAAAATGAGAAAACCGTTGTAATCCACGCCATGTGACCGTAAACAGGTCACCGGGTTTGAAGTTGAAATACTAATAAAATCATGAAGCTTCATTGGGACATTTTATCAAACAGTTGGTGTACCTAGGAAGAATTTAAGAATTCAAAGGCCTTTTCCTTTTGATTGATTGCAGCCCGTCATATCATCCTAGGAGCCAAAGAGGATCTCCACAGACACAAGAATGCCTGGATAACAATCAAGGTTTCCCACCCGCAACTGAAAAATGAAGATTTCATTTGACCAGATTGCTATTCATTTGATCGGATTGCTTAGAATGGAGCTCTTGCACCAGCTAGATAATATGTCTAGTGGACCACTTGCTTTTTCAGCATTACGAGCTTTTGCCTATATATTTGCAATAACTTCATCTCCAAAAATCATTGGATTTGTTTGTCATCGATTGAAAAACCGTGTATCTTGTTCGTTCTACCGATTGTAGAGACACACATGAAGATTTTTTCATTCGGTCCCACGGATGGCGCCAATGTTTGAGCATGGATTGTTGAGCTCAATCACGAAGGGGTTTTAACCACGAAAATCATCATAATCTCCTACTATGTAGTGCAAACCTAATAAATTATTCGCGAATCTAAGGTGAATGATGATTTTCCCAAAGAGATGTTTCGATCTTTGGAGGATATTATGTGTGTGTTTATAGGCTATGAATGATTCGTGTGAGTGAATGAGTGAATGTTTGTAATTCCCTTCTTGTTCTCTCTCTCTTATGAGAGATATATTGTATGAAGTGAATGTCCTCCAACTCAAATGGGAAGACCCTTTATGAGGCCAAGGAGTTGGGCTTTTATATCGGTAAGGCTAGAGAGTTGGGCTTTTTCATTGTCAACCCAAACTTGTAATATGTAAGGCCAAGGAGTTGGGCTTTTATATTGGTAAGGCCAAGGAGTTGGGCTTTTATATTGGTAAGGCCAAGGAGTTGGGCTTTTATATTGGTAAGGCCAAGGAGTTGGGCTTTTATATTGGTAAGGCAAGGAGTTGGGCTTTTATATTGGTAAGGCCAAGGAGTTGGGCTTTTATATTGGTAAGGCTAAGAGTTGGGCTTTTATATTGGTAAGGCTAGAGAGTTGGGCTTTATATGAGGCCAAGGAGTTGGGCTTTTATATCGGTAAGGCTAGAGAGTTGGGCTTTTTCATTGTCAACCCAAACTTGTAATAAGCATATGTATATATTTATAACATATATAGTCGACTTGGCTAGTTACCGATATATAATGACTTCTTGTCATATATTTGCCTACATAAATAAACTTATATATTTCGTACATATACAATTCCTAGTTAACGCATATGTAACCATGTACGTGATCAGTTTCTCACCAACCAACAACGACGAGTACGCCTCAGGAATCACTGAAGACTCAACAAAAACAAATTCATTCTTCCACCCCCTGACATCAGTACTACCAGGCAAAAAGCAGTCAACTTTTGGGTTTCTTTTGTATCGTCACCCAATCACCAGCATCGCACAAATCAAAAAAGGCAGAAAACAAATCCACAGTCGCCTCACCACCGTACGCGCGACAAAGGATTTCAAATCCAATGATACGGGCAACACCGTTTAGATGCATAAAGGAGAACGGACAGTTATAATGGCTAAGTACATTAAGGAAAAAGGGAGAAAGAGGAAATCTTAAGTTGCCTCGGGTAACGTGGGCAATATACAGACCCACAAAACCCTGAGGAGGATTAGCAACGGTTTCCTCAGGGGACGGTAAGCGAACCGCCTTGTCCAGGGATGACAGGTAGGTAGAGCAAAACCACCCCAATCCCTCGGGTGTGACAACGGAAGAAAGATCGTTACGACCTACTTTATCCATTTTTACAAAATTTAAAAGGAAGGGAAGAAATTACAAGAAAATAACTGACCTGAAGAAGAAGAAAATTAGGGCAGAGCGAATGAAGAGATTGGGGAAATGATCGGATCAGATTGACATGTAACACAAGGTATTTCCTCTTTTTTAAGATTTATTTACCTTTTTGACCCTTGAATTTTGAAAGTCTAACAAGACAGCCCGTAGCCGTCTATCTCCTTAGACTGGGGGCTTGATGATATACCCTATACGGAGCTCTACCCCCGTATCCAGAGAAGGTACCTCCGGGAAAGAATAAAACACCCATACGAAGCACTGCCTCCGTAAAGAGAAATAATCCCGGAGCATCTGGGTTAAATCACCTAGCTCCGGAGGAAAATACACATCATATTCTCTATAAAGAAAGTATATATCTAAGTCCGGTTATTCCGGACACGACCTAGTTAGAGATTATCACGAATCTCTTAAAAAGATAAAAGATATCTTTAAGAAGGAAAAGATTGACCCTAACTCCTTTTCCTCCTCTCCAAGTCTCCTAACCCCTATATATAGGGACGGATCTACATCCAAGAGGATTCATTCACCTCTTGAGAAAAAACCCAACACCTTAAGGCGTAAAGCAGCCACTTCGCCCTCTGACCGGAAGGGAATCGCCTACCAAACACCCCAAACATTCTCAGACCCCCAGGTCAGAGCCATTGAACAATTCTCGGATCAAATAAAAGCCTACCCGAAGAAAGTATACATGATGTCAAAGACTTTAAGTCAAAATTGAAGAAAGAGTTTGGCTCACACCTGCGGGCACATACCATCAAGCAGGAAGAGGACGAAGAGGCGGAAGATTTTCTGAAGCGGTACGGAGACAACACCCGAAACCTGGTGCATATATCAGAAGAAGAAATATATCTGGAGCCATCCACGGTCTCCGGTCGGGAGAACTAATACGGCATTTGTGCCTGATGGGTGGTTTTTGTTTCGTGTTTAAATTTATAAAAGTTGTACAAGTAATTATCTCAAAACACACACACCTTAACGGACAGGGGACCCGATCAGATGTAATATAGTTAAGTGATAAGTACAGGATCATTCGCAGGGACGCGTTGCTTTACCTAATCTAGTAATACGTGTAATTCTAGCGGTTGGGGGTTGTCACGATTTCCTATTAAACTAATTAAAATACTTGTTTGGCATCTCAGATCTCATGATACGACCAGATATCATTCTACCTACTTGCTAGACTGTTGGAAACTTAATCACGGCTCATATTCTCGTTAGATTCACTTTGCCTAAGTAACTAGTGTTGTCCCTAGACTCACACTACTTCTTTAAACAAATTCTCGTTAGATTCACTTTGCCTAAGTAACTAGTGTTGTCCCTAGACTCACACTACTTCTTTAAACAAATTCTCGTTAGATTCACTTTGCCTAAGTAACTAGTGTTGTCCCTAGACTCACACTACTTCTTTAAACAAATTCTCGTTAGATTCACTTTGCCTAAGTAACTAGTGTTGTCCCTAGACTCACACTACTTCTTTAAACAAATTCTCGTTAGATTCACTTTGCCTAAGTAACTAGTGTTGTCCCTAGACTCACACTACTTCTTTAAACAAATTCTCGTTAGATTCATTTGCCTAAGTAACTAGTGTTGTCCCTAGACTCACACTACTTCTTTAATCAAATTCTCGTTAGATTCACTTTGCCTAAGTAACTAGTGTTGTCCCTAGACTCACACTACTTCTTTAAACAAATTCTCGTTAGATTCACTTTGCCTAAGTAACTAGTGTTGTCCCTAGACTCACACTACTTCTTTAAACAAATTCTCGTTAGATTCACTTTGCCTAAGTAACTAGTGTTGTCCCTAGACTCACACTACTTCTTTAAACAAATTCTCGTTAGATTCACTTTGCCTAAGTAACTAGTGTTGTCCCTAGACTCACACTACTTCTTTAAACAAATTCTCGTTAGATTCACTTTGCCTAAGTAACTAGTGTTGTCCCTAGACTCACACTACTTCTTTAAACAAATTCTCGTTAGATTCATTGTTTAAGCATTAATGACCTAAAGTTTGTGTTACTAATTCATCTTTAAGTTACCCGACTCTTAAGCCATGACCAGCTAATAATTCTTTCCGGTGACCACAGTGCACGTTTCCATGTCACTGGATCGCGTCTGACATTGTTAAGCATCATGTCCTATTCATTCTAATTACTATGGTTCTGGATCCCCCAGTTATAAGTGAATCACCTTTTACAACTAGTTAAAGACCGACTAGTGTTTTCCATCCTTATGTATTAATCCTAGTGTATGATTATAGACCGATCATCAGAATTAAATCAATACATGCAGATATAGAACCGATAATAATATGAAGAACTAGTAAAACATGGATCTACGATAAACAGTAAAACACACTCCAACAGATCTAACAAATAAAGTAAAATAAATAAACGTCTACATGATCACATCGATCCAAACAAGTATTCAGCCTACTACCTACCATTATTAAAGGAATAACAAAGTCTGAAAAGATGAAAAACATTGTTTACCAACTGAAAGTAAAATAAAAGAGTAGATCTAGGTAGAAGATGAAGATCGAAAGGTGTTAGAAGCTCCAAAACCTCCTTGGAATCTGCAAAGTCGACCTAGGGTTTGATGTGGGCGGCTAGGGCTGCTGAATCGGCTCTCTCTTAGGGTTTTGAGGGCTGCTTCGGCTTAAATAGAAAGTAAAGTCGGTTTGCTGAACTGGGCCGCCCAGCGGCGCTGGATGGGCTCCAACGGCGATGGGACTGGGCCAGCGGCGCTGACAGCTCCTGCTGCTTCTCGTTTCGCTTCGTTCGACTCCCGAATCACCTCCTTGTGTCTTGTAACTTCATAGGCCTTCATCTTGAGTCACTTGATGCCATTTACCCTCACTCGCATCTTCCGTGAACCTGCGTAAACATAGAATCCATTAAGTATCGATAGTTCCAGAATATTAACTCATTTAAGACATTGAAATGAGGACTTTCGATAGGGGTTTTATCACAAAATGAATGCTCATCAGTGCCTCAGCAAACCAAGGAGCTACTTGGAACTAATGGAGAAATTCCACGAGTGGAGGAATGCATAAGAAATAGCAGAAAAAGCTATGGCCAAATGGAAATCCATGATAAAGCAGAATGAGAAAGAAACTGAGATAACGGAGGATATAGGAGCTGATGAGTTCTGCCCCGCAGGTAGTAGGACGAGCAGCTACAAAAGAACAATTGGCAACCTCCGGAAAACCCCATCAGAAATCATGTCATCCGAAGAAGTAGCAAAAACATTCGTCAGGCCACTACCGCTGTCCGGAAGAGGAACCAGAAACCTGGACAAATTCTGTTGTTTCCACAACGGATACGGGCATAGTACAGATTATTGCAGGGAGCTACTAAGACAAATAGACAACGCAGCCAGAGAGAACAAATTAGCACACCTGGTAAAAAGGAGAAGGCCAAGTGTCGACGAAACAGAGCTAGGAGTGCACCGGAGCAGGATACTGTCAAACACCTTGATCCAGAAAGGACCACAACATTATCACTTTGGAGAACTGGATGAGAAGGTGTCGACAGACCCGGTGCTAATTAGCATGAACATAGGCGGCGTTTGCCTGAGGAACACACAAGTAGACACGGGAAGTAAGAGAGATATAATCTACGAAAAAAGTTTTCTCAGACTGCCGAAGAAGCTCCGAGAAACAATCACGCCACTGGACACAGAAGTGGTAGGATTTGCCAGTGAACGCATTCGCCCATTGGGAGAGATATGGCTGGACGCCACTATCGGAGGATACCCCTGGCGGAGAACAGCAAGGATCCTGCAATCGTGATAAAAACAGACTCGCCCTACGACATGCTCTTGGGTAGGGAAGGAATGAAGAAATTCCATATGATAGCATCAACGATACATGGTTGCGTACAGTACAAATCTCGCGGGGGGATGCAAACAATACTCTCTTTATTTACTGAAGAAGAAAAGGGAAAGAGCTCCGTACCGTGGTACAAACGCAACAGAAGGATGATTCAGAAAGGACCCAGAGGACAATTGGAGATTGTAGAAGAAAGGTCAGAAGCATTCGGATCAGCAAGGGAAAAAAACCACATACCAAAGACTCCGATAGGCATTAAGACCGGTTGGAGCATAATTTGCCCTTGGGATAAGCCAAATTAACGGAGCAAATAGGGCAGGGGACGCCCATAAGACTTTGAACATAAACATGAGGTAAAAACTCATGATTAAAATGCATAAGACACTCCTTCCTTATGATGGAAGTGCATAAGCATAAATGCATAAGACACTCTCTTAAGAGTGTATAAGCATAAACAAGAAAGCACAATAATACTTCCTTAAAGAAGTATGCAAAGCCCTAAAATACGGCAAAAACGGCAGAAGCAAGGATGAAAGAAAAACGCAATAAAGAAGAGAGACAATAAATAACAAAGCAGATACGAAAAGAAAGTCATCACATGCCCAAGGCATCAAAAAATATATGTACAAAGTGCAGAGGATCAACAGATTACATTCCCCGAGGCCTAATATTATAAAGATCAGCCACCGAAGCATCAGGATTTGAAGAAACCTGTTGGATATAAGGAAAAGAAATATTCCTTAAGGCCTCTTCAGAAGCAACAATCCTCTCCTCAGTACCAAGAAGCCTCTCCCTCCCCCTCAAGACAACCTCTCCGCGACTCTCCATACGAAAAAGTAATAAGGCTCTTGCATCAGCCCGATTAGCCTCGATAAGCTCATCAAGGCTCTGATCAAACACAGGGCTTGCCATCAACATACGAAAAACATGAGGAATAACACCAGAAATAACCTGGCGCATGGAGTTCGTCCTATTCTCCAACTCCAACTCCCTCGAAGCAATCCTCTCTTGCAAATTGTTGATCACCGCAGATGGTCCAGCAGCAGTAAGGGTAGCGATCCGCTCGTTAGCAGCATCCAAACTTTGTGTAGCCAGAGACAGAGACTCCTGGGCATCCGCAAGCTCCCTTCGCAAAGAACTATCTAAAGAAGCATGACCCCCGCCAGACTGAGCAGCCCTCAGAGAAGCCCCTCTGCCCTGTACCTCTGTAGATCTTCCTCCAAAAAGTGCATCCTAGCACTGCTAGCCGAACCAATCATATCAGCAGCAAATATAGCCTGATTGGTAATCTCAGCAAGCCTTTGAGTAGGCATGGTATCAAACATAGTCCTCAAATGATCAGGAACTAGCATATCCAAACTCATCCGGCAAAGCTGAGGATCAGGCAGTTCATTATGCAGCGGAATCCCTAAATACAAAGAAGATCAGCTACAAACACAAAAGGGAAACAACCATTGGAGAAAAGCATAAAACATAAAGAGTCACTTACCGGCAACAGCCTCAACCTCCTCAACAGGCTCTTTTCCAGGCCTACGCCCAGGGTCAGAAGTACCAGCTAAAAGAAGGAAAGGCACACATATCAGATTTATGAAGGCACAAACAACATAATCAAGGGAAAACACACATACCCTGATCAGCATTAGGAGCCGGTGCAGCAACAACCTCATCCCTTACCGGGGAAGGATCAAGGACAATAACAGAAGGGCCTGCAGCCATAGGGTCCATTGCACCGGATGAACCACCGCTCACCCTCTGCCTCTTCGGATGAGGCCCAGAACCAACAACACCAACAAAATGGGAACCATTCCTCGAGGATTCATGGTCACAACTTCTCTGAGAGACAACTCTACAAACACAACGTAAAGAAATATGACGGAAGCCACAATGAAGGAATTGGCAAAAAAGAAAAAGAAAAAAAGAAGATAACAAGAATAATGGTACCTTCACAGCACCATATCAGGACTGACTCGTCATGAGAACCCTCCCATGTCAGCAGAACGCCACTCAGATACAGAATTACAGAGGGATAAGTAACCAACTCAAACGGAGACCTACGCACCTGATGGACCAATGGATTATCAAGGGTGTAACACCCGTCTTTTGAAAATATGGACTTCTAAAAATTTTCGACTAATGGCGTTAGAAACATAGCGGAAGCATTTAACAAAACGTTTGCAATTCCTACCGGAATTGTCATTTAATAAAACATGGTGTTACTTATTGCATATCATAACCATAGTAAAAGGAAATCCATAAATTACATTCGTCATTAAAGCAACATAAGTAAACGTCTCATTAAATATATCCAACTATGGGGGTAACTAATATTGTCTCGTTTAAGCTTCTATCCTTCAAGCTACCCAGTCTCACCATCATCTCATAAATCTTCATTCACTAACCTGAGGAACACAACACATTTCAACAAAGCAAGTGTCAGCTAATTAAAGCTGGGTAAGATAACAGGTTAGCTCGACAAAAGTTCACCATTTAAAATATTTCATCAAATTCATCTCATATATACGTAAGGCACATCACATCATATACGTCAACATGATAATCATCTTATGGGATATAAATTACTACAAGGCATCTATCAACCTTAATCATCAGTTTCATCTAGAGCATCGTCGTAAGGGATATCAAATCCTACCATGTGCCTATAACTCACAATCATCATAATCGTCTCATTTGTCATCAATATTAACTTCATTACATCACCTATACACATATCATGTAACCACGTAGGTTACACCATTTAATCAACATATAAAGCTAAGCAGCTTGAACTACTCAGTCATCACATTTCATCTTTATCATCACGTCTACATATCATCACATTATGCCTATACATATAGTTAAGCAGCTTACGCTACTTAATCGTCACATATCGACATTATCATCACATCGTCATATCATGCCTGCACATAAAGTCAAGCAGTTTACACTACTTGATCGTCACATAAGGTTAAGTAGCTTACGCTACTTAATCGTCACAAGAATAGGGTTGAGTATCCATTCGTCACAGCTTGGTTAATACCAGATGGAATACTCAATCGAAAAATATGGGTCACTCGGGAGATATCATGACTACCCCTTCGTGATCGACTCAACACACTAGCCCCAAAAGACTAGCATGGGTTAAGCTTAACACTTTTCGTCTCAGTTTATACCCGAGCTCGTCTCAGTTCATCACAATCATCACATATCATCACATATTATCACATATCATCACATAATCACATATCATCACATATTATCACATATCATCACATAACGACACATATCGTCACATATCGACACATGTCATCTCAAATCGACAGAACACATTAATCTTTATTGCATCTCATATCATTATATCGTCATTAGCTTTATCTCATTAGACACATCATTAATTCGACATTAAGACTATCTCAGTGCATATCATTAATTCGTCATCAACATCATTTGCCATTAAGGCCCTATCGTGCATCGTGACATCTCATTCCTATTTAAGTCTAGTGAACTAGATGTAATAGGCCATTCAACAACAAACAGCGTCATCAACGACATAATCAACATGGACATGATACTACCAAGCAATTAATCAATCATCGACATAATCAACACATATGCAAGCAATCTTTATATTATATTCTTATGATCAAGATTACAACTTGCTAGACATTCGTCATATCAAGCATCATAATCATCGCATAATCATCATTTATACATAACAACGTTATAACAATAGTTAAGGGATGGAATACTACTTGCTATGAATTCATATACCATATAGAATCCCATTCCCGTCCCACATAATATTCATAAGGTAACCCCATCAAGCACCCATATCGTCCCCCACATGGTTCCCATACCCAACATATGTATGAGACAATTAAATTATCATTAAAGTATGTTGATTATGAAATCATAAGTTCATTGTGTTCCCCAGCGTGACAAAAGTAAGTTATCTTACCTCAAATGAGTCCAAACAACTCACCACGACTTTACTGCGCTTGATACGTACTCCCGATAACCTGAAGGAATCTTCAAGACACCAAACAATTGCAACAACAATTACCGATTCACCCGAAATCACCGATTCTAAGAACGAAACGTATTCAATCAATCAATACTAGGTATGAACGAATTGAATAGATTAAAATGACTAAAAATCAGTAGATATTTCAATCATTACCTTTAAGGATGATTATAGAATCGAATTCAAGCCCTAGATCACTCCGAATCGACCCGAAATCAATGAAACTATGAAGAGAATGGTATGGAGGCACACACACTCTATTTCACACATATCTCCTGGAGAATATGAGGGATTAGGGCTGCCTAACCCTATTAGAACCGTCCTCCCTCCAGCACAAATGACCATAGTGCCCTCGACTTAAAACTAACGACCGTTAAGGCTCTAACTAACGAACCGGAATCTCAAACGACCAAACGAACACTTTAATGGCAAGCCGACAACTATGATTACATCTCCTAATCATTAAAACTCATTCAAGCTTCAAATCAATCATCTAAACAACGATAGTTAACTACTTAGCAATTTAAGCAACTAACGGCGTTATCGGTAAACTAATGGTCAAAGCCAAAGTTAAAGATAGAAAACTTTAGGATGTTACAATTCTCTCCTCCTTAAAAGGATTCTGTCCTCAGAATCTCCTCACGACATACTGTCTATAACATCCACCTCTCTCTTCGTCACAAGCCTAAAGTCTAAGGATACTCAACATCTCGCTACTTGATTACTAGCAACATCAGAAACGTCAATAATATCCCGCACATAACAATGACAACATACATAGGGTCCACATAATACTATAGTAAACTTGAAAACGTCGCATATCAACAATATCACATATATAAGCTTTATGATCTCCACCAAGTTCGTCCCAACTATAAATAAGATCACACATTTCGCCTACTTACCCCATATTAGCGTCGTTTTAACCCTACTTCAACGTTACTACATTTCACCCGACTTGGGTTAACTTTACTTATTCATATATTTCCTCTATTTGGGCTAAATCTACTTATACACATAATGTCCGACTTGGAACACATCTCCATTTACATATAGTGTCTCGCCTAAGACTGGCTCACCATATGCCAAGTGGTTATTGCCACTCACAAACGTTTTCCCACTTTGAACAACCTTGACTTAATCATTAACACTCTATCACTACTAGCGTAGGTTACTTTTAACTCGTTTCCACATCATTGTTATACTTGACTACTTGAGTCAAATCTACATATTTTATGTCTTTTAGATGACTCCCTATTGTAACACATTTAGCCTTTTTTTCACATTACAACATTTACACGTAACACACATAATAAAGCGACTTCTTATCTTTACACGTATAATTCTTCTTTTCATTATTAACACATTTACACATTTCAACTTTCCATACACATTTGGATATGAAAACCCTATTGAGGTCCATTGTACAAGATGTATCGACAATTGTTTTATACAACAACATATTCCACAATAATTTTTATACGTCATCCACTACTCATATATCCCAAATAAGCCCACATCTTTTCACATAACTCATACCCACATCTATTCCCACATCTCTAACTATCCTCATCAAATGGAACCACGACATTCAACTAATCATAAATCCTCTAAAATCCCCTTATTCATCATGCATAGCAACCAATTTTTATAGTAATTCATAATCAACAATCTCGGGGTAACCCGATGCTAAGTACACGTATGGGTCTATATATATATAGTCCATAAATGATTAATATCATAGTAACATTCTACATCACAATTAAGAGATCACATATAACTCCATATAAATATACTACCACAAAACATATCACTTATTCCATGACAATCCATCCGGTCTACACAGGAACAGTCACACAAGCACAGTCGCATCTTGATATATTTGCAATTACGTTCACACTTGTGCTCGTAACCATATCTGTGTATCTCCGGGCTGTCTTTGCCACATAAGATATCATCAAGTTTCAACTTTTAATATTACTACTAGCATATTCCACATAATTTTCCAATAACATATCATCTACCATTAAGCATCAAAATTTAGCAACATGTTCAACAAGAGATAAAGGAATTAAGGCAAATCAACCTACTATATGCATTAACCACAAGTAACTTATGATACCTTAATCTTATACTCTCACTCGACCCAACTCGTCCTAAGGCATTTCATCTCAAAGGCTAAGTATACCTACTTAAGCCTAACTTGTCCCTTATCGGTTTAAGTCCAATTCCTATGGCATATCTATAGTCATTGGTTCACTTAAACCATTGCTCTGATACCAACTTGTAACACCCGTCTTTTGAAAATATGGACTTCCAAAATTTTTTGCCTAATGGCGTTAGAAACATAGTGGAAGCATTTAACAAAACGTTTGCAATTCCTACCAGAATTGTCATTTAATAAAACATGGTGTTACTTATTGCATATCATAACCATAGTAAAAGGAAATCCATAAATTACATTCGTCATTAAAGCAACATAAGTGTTAGGTCGAAAATCGACCAAGTATAATTTGTTCAGAAATAGATGAAGCTCAGTGAAGAATACTTGTATAGAATTCTGAGGTCGCTCAGAATTAATTCACTGAAGCTTCACTTCAGTTCAGATCAACGTATCAGAATACCGTTCAGAATGAAGTCAAAGACTGAAGTCTGAAGAAAGAGAATCAGCTCAGATGTGGAGCTCAGAAACTGATTCTACCGGATCGAAGACTGAAGCATCTCAGTGTAAAAGTACTTACACACTTTTACACTGATTACGAGGAAGACTTTTTACTTTACATATCTTTACCCGGTTAATAGATTTAACTATTAATATTAAGTACAAGATAAAGTAAAGGTTGGGAATAAGGTTTGATAAGTCACATCAATTGACTTACACACTTAAACCTTAAAAGTACGCATGTAAGGAATTAGCTTTAATTCCTTAAATGCTCCCAACCATATTTGTACGATCTGGTCCACGTCATCATGGACTTGGTCTATAAATATAAGTCTTCTCACAACTTGCAAATGGCTTGAAACCTTTAGCATTGCAACTTGTGAGATATACTCTAAGTAATCCTTACGAGTATTTCCAAGTTATTAGATCACTTGTATTTCTAGGTTGTTTAGATATTTACACTTGGGTGTTTATCTTTGTTCCGCAACAACCTTTGTATTTGTTTATATATCAATAAATCAAATACATTGAAAAGTACATCGTGTCTCAATGCTACATACTTGATCTATACATATTATTTATATAGTTTCAGCCCTTATTGTTTCGTGCATTTACTTTCAGTACCTTTATCGTATTGTTCATCCATATCTGGATCGTATTCTGAACTGGTCATCTTCCAGTTAGAACTACTTGCCAGTCGGGTATTAAACCATCTATATTTGGGACTCACAATTGGTATCAGAGCAGCAAGGTTGAATTATATTAATTCATTAACCTTTGATCTGCAAAGATGGTTGACCAAATGTTTAATACAGGCCCTGACCCTAATGCTAATGCTAATGCCAATGCTAATGCTAATACTACTCCACCCCCTATCATCAACAACAATATACCAAATGTTTAATACAGGTTCCAGATTTGCGTTTTTGCTCGTTTCTTCTCCGTTTGGCTCCCGTATGACCTGTACCTGATTGGACACTTCACAAAAATCATTAGAAAGCTCAGTAGAGTCATTACCTTTGGTGAACACACGTTCACATTCTCGTTGCGTCCGATTGGTGGTTGGTACTTTTGACTCGTGCTCGGGCCTCCTTGAGGGTTCGGCTTTGGATTGGCTTGTGCATTGCTTGCAAGAAGACCATTTTCCTTCTTAGCAACCTGCTCCATCTATTTCTCCAGCTTTCTCTCCAAACCCTTGATAGCGGATTGTTGATCTCTCACCACGACATCCACTTTATGGTCAAGGTTAGCAATCTTCTCATTTAGGAACCTCGTGTACTTGTCCAAGGAGTCGTCTTGTCGTTCATCTCCATGTACTTCTCCATCATGGTGGTGAGCTTGCCAATTGGATCCTCCTTGACTTCATTCTCCACTCTCGGTTGCTCGGGTTGACCATTACTCATTTGCCACCTATTTTGAAAAGAACCATTGTTATTTCTAGCATAACTAGAATTAAAGTTAGAATTACCGGGGTTTCTTTGAAATAGTCCTCGTTGATAGCCTCCTCGGTATTGGTTATGGACAAAATTGACTTGCTCGGTAGCTTCCTCTTCACAATCCTCGGTATAGTGCAATCCTCCGCAATTGTTGCACCCGTGTGCAATCACCTTGAGGTCCTTGTCCATAATGTCCAACCTATCTTCAAAAGTAGAAAAACGGTTAGATAAAGCTTTAAGTTCATAGATTACTTCTTTGTCAGAGCTGCTTTCAATGCTAGCCATGGTCCTTCTCGTCCTCCTATCTCGATCCTTGTCATCCATATCTCGAGCTAAGCTAGCTTGCACCATATCCTCCATCATTTTGTATGCGTCATTGGTAGACTTGTACAAAAAGTTACCACCGCCGGCTAGGTCTAAATCCTTTTGGGAACTCTTGGTTAAACCATAGAAGAAAATCTCTATGATCTCGTCCTTTTCTAGTCCATTCCCATGGCAGTTTCTGATCATTTCCCTAAGCCTTTTCCAGGCATCAACTAGTGATTCTCCCTCGTCTTGCTTGAAAGCCTTGATGTCTCGAAGCATTTTCCTTGCTAAACTAGGGGGAAAGAATCGCGAGACGAATTGTTCGCGAAGTTGATTCCATGTGGTGATGGTACCTTCATCGAGCTCATCGAACCAAGCACGTGCCTCTCCCGTGAGAGACGACGGAAATAAGCTAAGTTTCACATCGTCATCGGTGACGTCTCCTCCGTATTTGAACATTTTGCACAAACTTGTGAACCTGCTTACATGCTTATGTATTTGGCTCGGCCGTCATATTGTTGTCTTGGATTAACTTAAGATGGTGTCCTTTGACTGAGAACGAATCTCCTAGGTTTGGTGGAACAATAGGTAATCCCGGTGTAGGGGCTACGGCTCTCGCCCTCTCCATCATCGGTCCGTCAAAGGTGTCCATTTCGGATCTAGGTGAGTTTGGTTCGGTTGGTGGTTTCGGTGGGTTTGATGAGGCTCCTTCTAGTTATTGTAGCTTAAATCTATCAGGTGATGATGCCCTACTGTTCTTGTTTCTCGAGTAAGTCTCCAGCTTGATTACCTAAGTAAAACTGCAAAACTCAAAGAAAAACGTCAAACGCACCAATATAAAAATGAAATGAAAAACTAAACTACACTACTTAAACTAAAAATGAAAAAGAAAATATTTTTGGATTTTTGAAAATTTTAAGAAAATAAAAATACTAGCTAAATTAACCTAAACTAGACCTAATAACTAAACCTAAAATACTTAACCTAAAATCTGAAAAGTAACTACTTCATGCCGAAACACAAAGTAGGATCTAATTACACTACTAAACTAAGAATGCGTCGCGTCCCGGCAGCGGCGCCAAAATACTTGATGTGGTTTTTTTATTTGTATTTAAAATTTATAAAAGTTGTACAAGTAATTACCTCAAACTAAACACACACTAACGGGCAGAGAACCCGGTCAAGTGTAGTACAACAAGTGATAAGTTACAGGATCGTTCGCAGGGACACGTTGCGTTACCTAATCTAGTAATATGTGTAATTCTAGCTGTTGGGGGTTGTCACGATTTCCTATTAAACTAATTAAAAACCGAAAAGTAAATAGAAGCCGCAACCGCTTATTCAGCGAGAGGCTTAGTCTGAAAATAGTTTGAAAAAGCAAATAACAGTAATTAAATTAAAATACTTGTTTGGCATCTCAGATCTCATGACACGACCAGATATCATCCTACCTACTTGCTAGACTGTTGGAAACTTAATCACGACTCAGATTCTCGTTAGATTCACCTTGCCTAAGTAACTAGTGCTGTCCCTAGACTCACACTATTCTTTAAACAAATTCTCGTTAGATTCATTGTTTAAGCATTAATGACCTAAAGTTTGTGTTACTAATTCATCTTTTAGTTACCCGGCTCTTAAGCCATGACCAGATAATAATTCCCTCCGGTGACCACAGTGCACGTTTTCATGTCACTGGATCGCGTCTGACATTGTTAAGCATCATGTTCTATTCATCCTGATTACTATGGTTCTGGATCCCTCAGTTATAAGTGAATCACCTTTTACATCTAGTTAAAGACCGACTAGTGTTTTCCATCCTTATGTATTAATCCTAGTGTATGATTATAGACCGATCATCAGAATTAAATCAATACATGCAGATATAGAACCGATAATAATATGAAGAACTAGTAAAACATGGATCTACGATAAACAGTAAAACACACTCCAACAGATCTAACAAATAAAGTAAAATAGATAAACGTCTACATGATCACATCGATCCAAACAAGTATTCAGCCTACTAGCCTACCATTATTAAAGGAATAACAAAGTCTGAAAAGATGAAAAACATTGTTTACCAACTAAAAGTAAAATAAAAGAGTAGATCTAGGTAGAAGATGAAGATCGGAAGGTGTTAGAAGCTCCAAAACCTCCTTGGAATCTGCAAAGTCGACCTAGGGTTTGTTGTGGGCGGCTAGGGCTGCTGAATCGGCTCTCTCCTAGGGTTTTGAGGGCTGCTTCGGCTTAAATATGTGAATAAGTCGGTTGCTGAACTGGGCCGCCCAGCGGCGCTGGGGCCTGCTGATGATGGGCCAGCGGCGCTGGCAGCTCCTGCTGCTCTTCGTTTCGCTTCGTTCGACTCCTGAATCACCTCCTTGTGTCTTGTAAGCCTTCATCTTGAGTCACTTGATGCCATTTACCCTCACTCGCATCTTCCATGAACCTGCGTAAATATCGAATCCATTAAGTACCGATAGTTCTGGAATATTAACTCATTTTAGACATTGAAATGTGGCCTTTTGATAGGGGTTTTTATCATAAAATGAACGCTCATCAATATTAAACACAGTATAACCTTATTTGATTGATCGTTTTCTCATTAATAAAATTGTCACCTTTTCTTTCTCAACTCTTCAACTCTTATTACTTATAATAAGTTATTAACATGAAGACTTCAACATTTTGAATTTGAGTTTACGAACCGAAATCATATGGCTATTTGCCGTCATCCACTATGCTTACAAGTTCTGATTTTGATATGATTGTAAAAATTTAGGTAAATCCAAAACTCTAACTAAACATATATTATATTTATCAAAACTGTTTATTATAATTTAGTTTCGATCATTAATTTACCTCAATCACAATTTATTTCATACTCACAAATTATATACCAGGCATATTCAACTTATATAGCTACCCACGTCACTATACAATACAAGATCAAAGCCGGCTTGGGTGGTTCAGATCGGCCCGCTCCGCCCCTTATTTATTATACTTAGAACTCATCATCACCATCGCATTACTATCCTCCGATTAACCTAAACCATAACCAAAACCAGATCGTCCGATCATCGCCAATAATAATAATAACAATGGCGATGAAGCTTCCATTAGTGTTTGTAATTTTCTTACTATCATTCTCTTTAATTCCCACTTCTTTCTCTCTTTTCGAAGATCAAGTCGGATTCATGGACTGGTAGTATTACTCTCACTCTATATCTATTATATCTATATATATGTATATATGTTTTATGTTACTGATTATGATATTTAGTTGTGATTCGATTCATGTGTCTCTATCTAATTTTTCATTTTATTTAACTCGATAACTTAATTTGACTATTGAATTGTGTGTGTGTATATATATAATATAGATAGATAGATATATGAAATACATTTGGCAACTAGGTTAAACTTTATTCAAAGCTCTACAAATCGATTATTCGTTCGGCTTTGAATAAAAAATGAAAGAAAAAGAAATGATTATAGTTGGCGTCCAATTAGCATAGAATTACTGTACATGTTAGATATCGACATTCAGAATATGGCTCTTTTGTTTCGTTTTCGTGCGTCTGTAGTTATGAAACAAAGTGAAATTTTTTGCTATCTTATAAGTTCAATGATTAAGTTATTTAGTGATTTGATTGTTTAGTATGAACAATCTTTTTACATAAATTGTAATATGTTGCTAATGTATATGCATTTGTGTTCTAGCTATATATTAATGGAACTTGGAACATGATATCTACCCTTTTTAGTTTTCTTACTAAACCTTTTTGCTACTTAGGCATCAACAATACATAGGGAAAGTTAAGGATGCAGTGTTCCACACACAAAAGGCGGGCCGAAAACGTGTTGTGGTGTCTACTGAAGAGAATGTTATCGCGTCCCTTGATCTTCGTCGAGGCGATATTTGTAAGTTGTAACGTCTGTTAATGTTTAAGCTCTTTGTATGTCTATTATTGGTCCTTATGGGCTATAAACTTGTAATTATGTTTAAAGAATATATGTATATGCTGATCCTTTTGGATCATGTGCAGTTTGGAGACATGTTTTGGCAGCCAATGATGTGATTGACAAAATTGATATTGCCCTTGGGAAATGTAAGTATACATCCTTGTACTAAAACTCTAAAAGTCAGCTAGCAGTTGTTTGGACTTCTGTGCCAGGACTTGCGTCTATTTTAGTGAACATCTGACTATCTACTTTTAGTTACATGGTCACAATTTTATCTTCTTTATCATGGGTGGTTTGTATAATTTAGTAAAAGCCCTCAATTTAGTTGACGAATACTGCCCTGAATTTTTAAAGGAATCAAATAGTACCTTGAACTTAGTTAAAAACAATATCAATAACATATAATTGTAAAAGGATGGAAAGCTTATTTTATGCTACTTATTCGCTAATAATTAGAAAAAATCCAAGTTGGGAACTTTGATTGAGACATATATGTAGTTGGATGAAGAATACTGACTACAAGACCTCTATGTTTTATTATGAGGTGGAAGAATATCTCTAACACAACCTACATATCTTGGCACACTGTTGTATACAATTTGGGCTTCTTAATCTTATAAAAGTGGGTGTTTGTCTATATCTATTGTGAGATATGTATATGGTTTGGTTGATAATTCAGCAAATTTAGTGAAGTTAAAGAAGTGGTGAAATTATCAACTATGACCCCTCTTTGTGAAGATGTACTTGAATGCTGATCTATTGCTAAAGGATTATTTTTGATTTCTCAGATGTTATTACATTGTCATCAGAGGGGAGCATATTAAGAGCTTGGAATCTTCCTGACGGGCAGATGGTTTGGGAGTCTTTTTTATCAGGCTCAAAGCCCTCCAAGGCATTATTAACTGTTCCAGTGAGTAATACTTTCAAGTAACATAAAGTGCTTTAATGCTTTTAGTGCACTCTTCTCTTAATACAACTCAAATCAGCTAATCTTATATGCATGAATTGCCACATTGATCTGCACTAAAATAGCATATATTTTTTTTAAATGGAAAAGACTGAACTACCACATATAGGCTGTCTTAAGCATGCTTCTAATCATTGTGAATGTATATGCGCTCAATAAGCTGAGCAGATGTACAATAATCATTTAATATTTATATTTCTGAACAGTGCTACTATAAATTGCCTTGGATATTGACATGGTATTTTTCTGCAGGCCAACTTAAAGATTGATCTGGACAGCCCAATTTTTGTCTATGGTGGTTCAATTCTCCATGCCATTTCCAGCATCGATGGGGAGCTTCTTTGGAAGAAGGATTTTGCAGCTGAAGGGTTTGACCAATTCAACAGTTGATGTCCCTTTGGTTGTATCTTTATTATTGTTTCTGACCCTTGATTTTCGATTGCAGCATTGATGTTCATCAGTCGATTCTTCCTAGTGGCAGTGTTGCAGTTCATATTGTAGGAGTTACTGATTCATCCCAGTTTGATACCTATAAAATTGATGTTAAAAATGGAGAGTTACTGAAACATATCAGTGCATCAATTCCTGGTGGCATCAATGGGGAAGTGTTGCCAATCTCAGACGAGACATTTGTGGCATTGGATGCTTCAAGGTCAGTTCTGGTGTTAATAACCATAAAAAATGGACAAATGCACCTTCAACAGACCCAGGTTTCAGATCTTGTTCATGGAGCTTCTGGGAACACAATTATACTACCTTCAAAGCTTTCAGGAATATTTTCTGTAAGCACGGATTCGTGCATAGCTTTTGTTAAAGTGAGTAACGAAGGGAAATTAGACGTGATGGAAAAAGTTGATAAAACAGTTGTTGTTAGTGATGCATTACCTCTTTCAGAAGGTGAGCAAGCTTTTGCCCTTGTTCAACATGGAGATAGCAAGATTCACCTATCTGTAAGGCTTGTTCATGATATGAGTAGCAATCACCTCAAGGAAACTGTCAAGATGGATCAAGAGAGGGGTTTTGTGCACAAAATTTTTATAAACAACTATGTTAGAACAGACAGATCCAATGGTTTTAGAGCATTGATTGTAATGGAAGATCATTCGCTGCTACTGCTACAACAAGGTGAAATTGTCTGGAGTAGAGATGATGGACTTGCTTCGATTATAGACGTCACAACAGCAGAACTACCTGTAGAAAAGATTGGTGTATCTGTAGCAAAAGTTGAGCACAGTCTTTTTGAGTGGCTTAAGGTATGAAATTTTCTGAAATGCGCTTATTTAGAGGCGGTTTATACAGGTGGGTAACGAACCAAAACGGGTAACTAATCATATATGTTGAACCATGTTGAATCGAACCCAGACGGCCAAACCTAAATAATTACATTTTCTTATAGATAATTAGTGTGTCAAATATGATTAAAAACTAAATTTTTTAGTGATAGATTAATCTTTGTAATAAAATGACGTGGGAGGTTTTATGTATTTAAACTACATGTTGTAATCTAATATTTTTTCTGAGTTAGTTAATTGTACTAGAGCTAGCAAAACGGGTGGGTTGTTAACAAATTAAAACTGCAGGCTGGCTGACGATTCAAAATGGGTAGGATGGGTTGACTGCAAACTGTTTTATTTCTTGTTTATGAATATTATTGGTGATTTTTTTTGACCATCCAAAATGCACACAAACCGGCTGGCCCATTCAGATAATTTGACTGATTTTTTTGTTTTTGATTAAATTTTTTAGCTTAACATATTGGACCTGTGAGAGAAAATTAACACAAGTCGACACATTTGTATTCAAATCGGCTGAAACCTTGTAATCACCATATTGAATTTGTACTGCATGTCATCCAGCAAATCTGTCATCATCTTTAAATTAACTGTTTCTGGGATCTGTGGAGGATTGGTCTTCACTAACTCATGACATGATAATTATTACTAGCAGACAGCAGTCTGGTACTCTGGTCCAACATTTAAATGAAATGTCAATTTCTATAGTAGATTTTACATAATTTCATTGGATAGTCGATGTTTGAAGGATGTCAAGATAAAGTAGTTGACAAAGCACGGGTGCTTCATTAGATGATATTATTTGTGCACAATTTTTCTTGCCCAATGCTGAAGCATGTGATTTACAGTCAAAATCAGATAGAATTCTTTATATATTTCTAGATATTTTGGCATAGATAATGTGTACAAGCTTACCGCTTAGTTTCTTAATGAATGGCTGTTTGGTAACTGGTTAGGGATTAAATTAATTGATCCAAGCTTTTCATAAAAATAACATACCAGATTGTGTAATATGTACAAATCTAATCATATTCACATAAAATATCTCTTACATATTTAAACCTCTTGGAAGCCTTATATCCGAACCATCACTTGATTACATCTAGAACTATTCTTTACTAAGCCATTCAGTAATAAATAGTTTGGAATGGGCACTTCTAGTGTTTATGATATGAATCAAGATACTGCAGGAAGAAGAAGATGGGCCTAATGGGTCCAGATGTTTAAGAGCTGAATGGGTTAGGGAGTTATTATTAGTTATTTATTATTATTAGTGGCTTGGTGAACAAGTAATCACTAATAATTATAAACTATTAAGAAAACGACATTTAAGCCCTTGACTTGTTTTACAGCCTATCAACCTGATGTTACTTTCAGTTCATATCAGTTTATCATGCATTATGTTGTATCATGTCACTGATTATCAAGGTTAGTCAGTAGTTAATGATTTTGTTCTTCTTGCTGAAGGGTCATATGTTAAAGCTTAAAGGAACCTTAATGCTTGCAACACCTGATGAAGTAGCAGCAATACAAAAGATTAGGTTGCAGAGTTCTGAAAAAAGCAAGATGACACGAGACCATAATGGGTTCCGTAGGCTGCTCATAGTACTTACCAGAGCTGGGAAACTTTTCGCGTTACATACAGGTGATGGGCGAGTTGTCTGGTCTAGCCTACTTCAATCTCTTCGCTCATCACAACAATGCGCTGACCCGACAGGTCTCAAGTTGCACCAGTGGCAAATCCCTCACCATCATGCACTGGATAATAACCCGTCTGTTCTTGTCGTTGGCAGATGTGGACTTTCTTTGACCTCTCCTAGTGCACTGTCAATTATTGATGCACACACTGGAAAAGAGATTCAAAATATGGGTCTTGCGCATTCCACCGTGCAAGTTATTTCCTTGCCATTCAGTGATTCCACTGAGCAGCAGCTTCACTTGCTGATAGATGCTGATAAGCAAGCTCATTTATATCCTAGAACTCCTGAAGCTGTCGAGATCTTTAAACGTGAGTCTGAAAATGTGTATTGGTACTCGGTTGAAGCTGAAGTTGGTATCCTGAGAGGGCATGGGTTGAAAAGCAGTTGTAACCTTGATGTGCCAAACGAGTATTGTTTTGAAACTAGGAATTTATGGTCTATTGTGTTCCCATCCGAATCGGAGAAAATAATCGCAGCAGTGACAAGAAAAGCAAATGAGGTATGCTATTTTTCTAAATATGCTTGAGTGGCAAAAAGGGAAAGACCAGTGGATTGGGTAATGGGTCGTAATGAGTTTTTTTGGCAGTGGATGAAACAGGTTGGTCTGGTCAGCTTAATGCTGTGACACTATTTAAACAAATTTGATGTATTATAAATAATTATAAATAACTAGTGTGTCGAATATGATTACAGGAAGCTTATTATTATTAAATTAATAAGATGCATTCCTTAATAAAATGTTATAGGAGACTTTATGCATTAATAGTAAATTTTGGGTGATTTTCAACCCCCTTTATTTTTAGCTAAGTTTTTTATTTCTCTGTTTGACACGTTAGAGATACAACATTACATTATCTTAATGAACACTTTATTAATAAAGTGGTTGAATTTGGGACCTCTAAAAAGTAAAAAAATGTTATTGTCAAAGTTGGAAAATATCTGTTTAATATTTTTATTCTTCAGGTGGTTCACACTCAAGCAAAGGTCATTGCAGATGAGGATGTGATGTATAAATATGTATCAAAAAATATGCTGTTTGTTGCTACTGTTTCACCTAAAGCCAGTGGTCCGATTGGCTCGGCAACTCCAGATGAATCAGTGCTGGTGGTTTACCTTGTAGATACTGTAACTGGTCGCATACTGCATCGCGTGACTCATTTAGGCTCACAGGGTCCCGTGCATGCGGTGAGTGTCAATTTTCTTTTCTTTACACTAAACAAGATAACTTGTATTCACGAATGGATTGTTTGTTTATGCATCTTCTTCTGTTGATCTATCTGAAGGTCCTTAGTGAGAACTGGGTTGTCTACCATTACTTCAACCTACGAGCACACAGATATGAGATGTCTGTTATTGAGATTTATGATCAGTCTCGTGCGGTATTGCTCTTAGACCTGAAATTTTCTGTCATAGTTTCTAATGTGCTTCTTTATTTTAACAATTATTATATATTATCTATTGTTCTATAATACTGTTTACTCCCTACAGGAAAATAAAGATGTCTTGAAGCTGATTGTTGGAAAGCATAATCTCACGACACCCATCTCATCTTATTCTCGACCTGAAGTTACAACAAAGTCACAATCTTACTTCTTTACACATTCGGTAAAGGCAATATCAGTAACTTCAACTGCCAAAGGAATAACATCCAAGCATCTTCTTATTGGCACAATTGGCGATCAGGTTAGCTTAGAGTATGAATAAATAAAATGATTCTTTTGTAGTACTGATAAATAAATTGATTTTTCTTTTACTCTCTTTTGATGAACAATTATGAATTTTCATTCTTACCCCAAATCCCCACGCTGTATATTATGCTTTCGGATTCCTGGTATTTTAATTTATACCTTTATCCTTGCTGAAATCTACTTTGGCCTTATCTTTATGTGTTTAAAAGAAGTATTACTTATACTTGGCCTTACACAAGTTCTTGTGTATATTGGTAGGTATTGGCTCTTGATAAGCGATTTGTTGATCCACGAAGGTCACTTAACCCCACACAGGCTGAGAAAGAAGAGGGTCTTTTACCTCTCACAGATACTTTGCCAATTATTCCACAGGTGAGTGGGTAGATTCCCTGTTTGATCATTCTGATGCTGCCTGCTTGTACAAACTTAATTTTTTTTTATTAAGTATGTTGGTTATTTTCATTACTAAATCATGGCGTGTTGACAATATTGAACATATTTACTAAAAGTATCCTTTAAACAACACTGGGTTTTGTTTTGGGACCAATATTATATGGAAGTTGTAACCATTCGAAGTTTTCATTCAGTCAATACTTGATTATTCAGTTTTGTTGAAAAAATAATTTAAGTTGATCATCTATACGCCCAACGTTTTAGTTTACTTTTTTAGTTTGATGCCTTGAAACCCAAATTCAGCCATTCACAAGGTGATGTGTCGAAACTGCCACAGATACTGAATTTTATCGTTGCATTTATAACATGATATACATATTCTACCACTCGGATAGTTTTATCGCTTACAATGTTTTCTATTCTTTGGGCAGTCGTATGTGACACACGCGTTTAAAGTAGAAGGTCTTAGAGGCATAGAAACTGTACCTGCAAAGCTGGAGTCAACAACCCTTGTATTTGCCTACGGAGTTGACCTATTCTTTACTCGACTTGCACCTTCAAGAACATATGACTCACTTACAGAAGATTTCAACTATGCATTGCTTCTTCTTACAATCGTTGCACTTGTTGTGGCTATTTTTGTAACATGGGTTTTGTCCGAGAGGAAAGATCTGCAGGACAAATGGAGGTAAGTTATGAAGTACTCTGATCCACTGTAAACTGCTTTTCTTGAGGTGTTATAGATATTTTAATCTTTAATTAGTTGGTTTTGTTTCTTAAGCTTAGTGTTGTTAGAGCAAATTCGTGTTGCATAATAGAGAATTTCACACAAATTTTGACTCTGTAATCTGTCTTGCAAACAAGTTGACTACAAGAATTATGCATAAATCGACATGTTACATTTCCTGCTGATTTTGTGTTCTGCTAACCTTACAGTTTCATTTTGGGATTTAAATTATAAAATTGTTCCTATGGATTGCATCTACTGCCAAATCTTAAAATCGTTTAATACTGTAAGATGCCTTTTAACATATCTTTAGTCCAAACATCACTTGTATCTGAAACAGTTATTCATATTATTATCACCAACTTTGTAAATCTGTGCTAGTTTAGCATCTTCCCTGTTTTTTTATTCAAGTTGAGTTTGGAGAGTTGTTGAATTTTTCGCCTTTGTGTAAAGATTCTCGCTACGAGGAAACCTAAAAAGAGTTGCATCTTTTATATATTATCTTTGTGGTTATTCAAATTCAAGCCTTCAAGGTGAGTGTAATTTGCATAAACCCAATAACCTCCAACTAAGATTCATCTGGTTTTCCCCGTTAATTATGATTTTTGGACGAATCCAAATAAAAGGGTCTGGATTTGGATCTGTATATTTTGAATCGGCATGCCCGAAACTTGAATAAACATATATTCGTCGGTTATTTGATTTAAGACGATTTCCCGAACAACTTGAAATAGTTTTGATGGATGAATTGGTATTTTTGTGTACTAGTAATATCTCAATAAGGCCGGCTACAATAGGAATGTCGATGGGTCGTCGATGACCCCATCGATGTCGACACTATTGTTAGCGGGTCGTCGACGGGGGGCTTCGATGGATCGAAGTGGGTTGACGAGAGGGAGAGGAGTGAAAGTGGGGCCAACTTTTTCTTTTTCTTCTTTTTTATTTGCTTTTCATAAATAATGTATATATATGTGTGTGTAGTATATGTGTGTGTGTGTGTGCAGGTGACAAAGAAGAAGAAGAAACAATTTTTAGAAATTGACACTATTAGTCCCTGAAGTATTACATATGTTTTGATGTATTTAAATAAATTTCAGTTTAGTCCCTGAAGTATTCATTTATTTATAATTTAGTTTTGAAGTTTTCAAAAGTTTTAAACTTAATTATATTATGTGAAAATTAATCTAATATTTTTCTTATTAATAAAAATATTTTATTTATTTTTGGATAAATATAAAATAAAATAAATAAAAGTTGTGGAAGATGTGTTATTGTTAGTGAGTGTGGATGGGGAGAGAAAAACTGATGTGGCAGTGTGGAAGAGGTATGGAAGAGGATCCTATTGTATTAGGCCTAACCCCAGTGCAAATATGTACTTGTAGAGTCGTAGTACATTATTTGTCACAAATACGACTGTTCAACTAATGAATTAAGTCGTTGGGCTAAGTGGGCTGGGCTATTTAGTCAAGATGGCTAATTTTGTAAGCGGTTCAGATCGAGCTTACATACTTGCATATATAGTGTCGTTTAGTAATAGTAATACAAACCCATTAGTTAGAATATCATCACACGTAGTCTTAGATTTTTTTTATTAATGGAAAATGTTATTTTTAGGTAGTTACTTTTTTCCCAACTTATAATTAAACGTTAATATTCGGATATGAATTCGGAACCTCCAGAGCTGCAAAGTCTCCTATCTTTCTCTTGGACCACTAGATGAACAACTCGTTGTCAATTCTATGAGAGATGAGGCAAAAGTTCAAACGTCGCGTCCTGATCCCGTTAGTGGAAAATGGTACCGAGTCCCAATTGAGATTACCTTTTCATTCCCATGTGATTAAAACGATTAATAAGTTCTTTACTTTGTTCCGATTTACATTTACTAAATTTAATTCTGAACTAGTCAACGCTTTAGTGGTACTTACGATAAAAGAAACCATTGTCAATCTAAACAAGAGCCATTTACAGAAGAAAATACGATTTTAGTGCAAGTGTGTCAAACATAAGAAGAAACGAATGTGCACATTATAATATACTTTTGATGTTCCATGAAATATTACAACAATGATTTTTTAAAAGTATTAAGTTGATTTTCGTGAGAATATCTTTGAATAGTCTCGCTTCTGTGTTAAATGCAACATCAACAACCTGCAAGCTACAATACCATTGTGCAAATGCAAGAAGATTTGGCATTCAAAAAGATTTAAATTAAAAATGGGTAAACAGGATATGAAACCAGAATCCATATAATTTACGACTAACTTTCACAAGCTATTATGCATTAGGAAGTGTATAACAACACAATGCTGTACAAAAGCGAAGAAGTGACACAGAGACAGATCCACAATACTCAACCTGGAGCAACTGTAATTTGTAAAGCTTTGATGTTACTAAAAGGTGAAGGTTGATTGAATCTAATAAAAATTTGGGATTCTATGGAGGTTTGCAGCTAGATTTTCGGATGATCATATTTGAAGCATGCTACACCTGGCTCTGCTACATTCATCAATCTGTTTCCTTATAACCAAGACAAGATCCCCAAACAATTGAATCACTAGATACAAATCTACATAATGATTAGATATAAATCGCTGACAAATTCCACTTCGAGGATGTCTCGCATTGTAATGCAAAACTAGAACATTTTCTTTCTTTGGCAAGTTTTCGATGTATATTCACTTCTTCACACACTTAACATGTTTGATAAACAGCATAACACCTCACTTGTTGGTATGAACCGGTTCTCTGCCCATTGAACGCATTTGACAAACTGTATAACACTTTCACTCGTTGGCATCCACCAGTTTCTCCTTTACAAGTAGATGATAATATATGTTGAATTCTGAACCAGTTTATCCTCTATATATGATCAAGATACACAGAGCCTTTCAATTGTTATAAATGGTTAGCCGCGGATAGTGTGACAATGTATGAACATGACCGAATTATATTATGAATCCATCACGGGTGAGATTTATTCACCAATTTCACCATCTATTTCAATCTGTATCAAAACTACATAACTGAGAATAAGAATCCTGAAGTTATTGATTACATTACAGTATTACACTTTAGGATTTTTTCAACTCAAATGGTAACATGGTCAATTTGAACTTTAATCTATAGAAGTGACCATGACGTTTGACGCAATCCTAAACATTGCAACTTTTATAAATCATAACCATAGCTGAATGAAACTTTGCTTCCCTTTTCCATAATCGCTATGGAAAAAGAAATGGCTTACGGTAATTCAAGCATAGTTCAGAAAGAGGCACAAGATGAAGAGCAGTAGAAGGAATTCACAGCATCATGAAATATCTGGGATTTCAACCACATATAAAAAAAAAACAAAGGTTTTATCTTATTTATGTAAAGCACCAGATTTGCTTTGCATAGGCGAGGTTAACAACCGAAGTTGCACAGCTGCCTCAGATTTTAGCACCAACATCAGATAACCAGGTCTAAAAACCAATGTTTCTATGGAGCATCCTGAAAGTATCTTAAACAACAAAAACAATAGCAACCTTTGAAAACCCATGTTTCTATGGAGCACACTATGACCATTACAGAATTCAACAACAGCTGTAAGTTCAAAATATATGTACAACTAAAGCATTTCCCTTTTCTGATATTACTGAGGTCGATTATTAAGGATAAGTAATGCTTCCTTGGTTATCAAGGAAAGATGGATGTTTCAAAAGTCTACACGAATCCATCAATATCCAGCACAGTTGGCCCCGGCTGTCTCAAGGTCCTCATTCGAAAAGTCATTTCCCAAAGGCAAAAAAACACGTGTCCTGTTTCCAATTTGTTGAAGGGGATAAACTTTTTATGACCTTATTTGCCATTTCTGTACATCAATATTCTCTGATGCCAATTTGCTCTTGTAACAAGGCTCACCTTTGAATTGTAGATCTTCAACACCAATCATATGCACATTACCGGGTTCTGGTGTACTAAAATCTGCAGGGTTTTGGTTAATTGTACAAATCTCAGTTCCTGGTGTGACATTTCTGGGTTGCAATGCTCCTTGTGCCACATTTCCATTCCGGTCTTCAGCTGCATGCCATGGAAGAGGAAAAACAAAAGAATCATCTGGGCCATAATACGTGTGGCTAGGCAGACCTGTAGACACACCTTTTGGTTTCTTCGGTTCTGGTTCAAGATAAAATTGGCGTCCATTTGTGCGACCCTCAACAGTTTGATCAGTATGAAAGAAAGATGAAAATGAATTGGTAACAGCAGATAAAGGGGAAGCTCCATGAATCAAGTTCCTTGGGTTTTCCATGGGCTTTTGCACACCAGATTGCCTCCCAGAGTTAGGTAAGTAAGAATTCGGTTTTCCTGGAGCATTAGAGTTGTGGTGATTATAACAAGATAAGAAGGGTTTAGCTTTGAACTTTTTCCCGTCCATAACGAATGTCGAATTTGAATTCCCTGCATCCATTAGACTAAGCAACTGCATTGCAGGAATGGCTTCATTGGAATACGAAGAACCCAATGAACCCATATGCTTTGGATTCAGCTCATTTTGCTCTTCAACACCATTTGAGGCTGTGACATTCAAATCTAGGTTTATAATGCTTTTCCCTTTCTTGTTTGACCAGTTCGTATGCATTCCCATGTTTTGACCAGATGGAATGTTTGACCACAGATTTCTAGGTGTTCCATTCTGAAGTTGGCCATTATGGTGCTCGTTAAATGCTTCCCGCATATTGGTCGGACCAGACGGGAGGGCTATTCTATTATTATCATTCCCTCTAAAATCATGATAATATGAATTGTTAAGCCTTTGGTGTCCATGATCAGGGATTGTAATGCCATTTGATGGCTGCTTTTGAGATTGTGAAAATGTATCAAACTTTGAAAAGACAGGAACTGGCTCTTGACGGAAGAAGCCAGCTAGATTTGTCACGCTGGTGGGTCCTGAATTCAAACTCTCCCCAGTTACTAGCATGGAAGATGCAGGCCTCCTCATGCTAGGATATTGCTCAAATGTTAGTGGCATCCCTTTGTTATTATTAGCTTCGCAAAAGATGGGATTACCAGATACCCCACTGTCATGGCTACCGCCAGGCACACAGTAACTTTTTGCTTCAAATAAGTTTCGTTCATGTTGAATTTTAGCCATAAGTTCAGCAATTTCCTTTTCGTCTGACCTGCCATTGGAAGATATCTCCTGTCTTTGATGATTATGAGCCCCCATTACATCCGAGTACCCCCTGACTCCACTGTTCCTCTTGTTATGTGGGTCAGAGAAGTCCTGTAAACAACAATGTAGAACAAGATTAGGGTCACATGGGTGCAAACGAATAAGAAGACGCCCACAATGTATTCTTAATGCATTAAACCTAAAGGATCATTTTGTTCAAAAGCATGCCGTAATAGTTTTTGTAAACATATTTACTATTTAGTTATAAAAGAACTATAATATCTGAACGTGAAGTGTTTCAGTTCAACTGAAACTTACCCAACCCATAACAAAAGGTTATTGATTCATTCCATCTCTAATGGGTCAAATTAAGATAGTTCCCATGTCTATGAGTCAAACAGATAAGGTTAAAATGTATAGATAATTGAAAACAGGTCAAATGGGTCCAAACATTCCGAAGTTGCCCATATTGTATTCTTAATGCATAAAACATTATGAACTTATAGATCATTTTATTAAAAAAAACTTTTAGTGAGATATTTGTTTATGTAATCATATTTCAAACATTTAAACACAAAATGTTTCGTCCTTTCGGGTTGCCCCAAACCAAAAGGTTACTTTTATCTTCTTGAGAGCATAGGTTATAACTTGACAGAGCCTGTACAGAAAATAAAAAACTGCAACACCAAAATAATCTGAACTACAAGCTTCTCAGTTATTTTGATAGATTTAGTGTCACATAATGAATCACTCTAGGACATTGACCTCAGATTTTTTTAAGAAGCAGAGACATGATATTTGATAAATACAGAATAACTGGTCATATCATATGGTTGAGACTTGTTTCGATAGCTAGGTCTAAAATGAAAGGCGGATATTAGAAAGTTACAGACTAACCAGTGCTGCTCATATGGTTGGGACCCGCTTAACTACCTAGGTTCTGGTACTCCAATAATTATTAGGGATATACCAACAGGAAGGTGGCAATATATAAACCTCCTTGAATGTGGATTTTAGGTGTTCTGAAAAACAAGAGACCTGAGATATCTTATTAAAGAAAATTCACTATAGCATGATCCTCGTAATTAGATGTTTCCTTACCTCATTCTATCATACCAAATTGATCATTCATGTTAGTGTGATATTAAATGAAACAGGAAAACTGAGATGATTGTGACAGTATAGGTATGTGATTGACAAACTTCTTCTCGTGGTACACAAGAAATAAAGCATGAAAGTTTAGTGAAAGATTCATCAAGTTCGGTTTAATCAATCATAAAAAAATTAAGAATATACCCTTTGTCATGCATGGTAGAAATATATCAATGAAAATAATTAGAACTATAAGCAACATATAGAATTTAACATACTAGATTTTGATGCTGAGAGAAGATCCCAGGTGAAAGCTGTATGTAATAATGCTGCTGCCCGGTTAAGAGTGGCATAGTGGGGGTATGACCATCTCTTACATCATGAAAGGATCTTTCTTCTGCTTGGGGTTCCAATGTGACTCCTCTATATGTAATACTTGATTCCCCATAAGAGAGACCAGCTTTACTACTATGATTATAGATGGGAACCCGATTTGGTAAAGATGGTCCCAAAGAAACCTCTGGTTGTGGGTCATAGTGTAGAGACAGACCAAGACCTAATCCATTGTCACAATCCCGCACTCTAGAACCACCAAAATTTGTCTTCTGTATATCCTTCCCAAGTAATTGATTTCTCAAAGGATTCTCCACTACCTTCTTAGAAGCATTAGAATTTCCTTCTGGCTGTAGTTGAGGCATTGACTTGGAAACTGGGACAGAGACATCACGAGTTGGTTTTGAAGTCCCTTTAACCACTGAAACCAGCTTATCTGATCTTCCCACATCATTAAA
Organism: Erigeron breviscapus; assembly: GCA_034093135.1. Lineage (NCBI taxonomy): Eukaryota > Viridiplantae > Streptophyta > Magnoliopsida > Asterales > Asteraceae > Erigeron > Erigeron breviscapus. The sequence continues at coordinate 134,116,272 of CM067167.1, forward strand.
TATTGATCGCCAAGCTGTCAATGGATCACTACTGACCTTACTGGGTTTGGAACCCTTTGGAGTTCCATGTTTTTTACAAATATGCTTATCAGTATTCTTTGCAACTAAGCTTGTTTTTGAAGCAGCACCCTCTTTGAAGATTTTGCCCTTTTTTCCAGCATGACCCGGAGTGTGCATATCAATGGATCTCTGATCCTGAGCTTGTGGTAGCTTTCTTTTGATTTGAGAGGTTACTGGAGAACATGGACCTGGACCTGAGTCAAGAAGATTACCTTCCTTTCTCTGATGCTTTTCTTGGGTATTTCCACACATAAGCTCCGTCAGCAGACGAACTTTGCGTGCCTTTCGGCGTAGATGTCCACTTGGGTCATCATTCTCGTCATCGGACTGGACCACCATGTCACCTTGGTTGGAATCATTAACTTCTCCCAAGACATTCTCCTCAACATCAATTGCCTTCACATCAACATTGGTGGCTTTAGAATCAGATTTGGTTGGTTCTTCCATATTAGTAAGAGTGTCAGGTAAAGATTGAGCCGTATCTCCTTGTAAAACAGTTAAAACGCTTTCGTCATCATTCCTCTTATCAACAGGCTTAAGACCTGAAATAAAAAACAAAAACAATAACTATTGAAAATGCAAAATAGATGGAAAGACTGGAGCAGTAACCAGTACACAAATGGGCTAAGAGGTACATTCGCTTTCCTTCAACTTTTATTTATAGTAGTTTCCTAAAAATTTTTAAAAAAACGTTAGATTAAAAACAGTTAGCAAACAAATTCCTCAATCCCTCACCCAAAAAAATAAATACCATAACAGATATTCACCCCAGATAGATATTATTACCACTTTGTACATTAGCACCATTTACAGATATCCTGGCTTGACTGCTGGATTCGAAAATCAATATGTCAAGTATCTACTCTTTTGAGCTGAAATTACCTGAAGTGCCTTCACCAAAAGGAGGTAGTGGCAAATGATGACAATCTCGTGATGCGTATGAAGTTGAACATGGCTGCACTATGCTTTTACCATACTCAGAGACTAATGCTACCTCTTGAGAAGCACTTCCAACTCTACAGTTTTGCGAACAGCTTTGACAAAGCCAATATCTATAACATGGGACCTCTATAGGAGGCAGATCTTCTCCATTACCATCAGAAAATGGTATGTTGTAGCCACTTTTTTCTCGCATCTTTGCCACATAGCCTCTAGTAGATAATAGATAATCATTATCAAGTGAAGAGAAACAAAGAACAATCCAACAAATTCTAACCCAATTCTTCACTAGAAATCAAATGATAATTATTCGAAGTGAAGTTACTATACCATGGCCAATATATTATAGTACATGAGCACAAGCAAGGGATTGTAGGCGTCATCATTTCAATCGTACACTTATAATGCAAAGTAATAACAAGAACACATTTCTCGACAGATTATTTAAGAGATATAATACAAGATAAGCATATCACACAGCGGTACATGAATTGGAGACAGTCAACTATAAGCTTTAGGCCTTGAGTCTTCTCTTTACACAGTTCCTAAAGAAAGATTATTAAAAAAATTCTAGCATTGAGAGACTAGAACAGAAGCTGATAATCACATACATTGAAAGTGAACGAAACTGAGTAAATCTTAAAGAAGTAAAGATTGAAAGCTATCCCACTATTAGAATACTTTCGAAATCATTTCATTATCCAACAACCATATATGGAAGAATACTTTCGAATCTTAAGAAACTCCATATTCCAAACTTGGGATGCAACATTCAATCAAAGACAAGTCTTGTTATATTACAGTAGTTGTCTAGTTAGATAAATTGCATATGCAAATAAAAATGGCTTACCGGATGGAGAAATGACTACACTTTTGAGCATTGCTCTTCCCCTTTACAATTCCAAGATCAATTGACAATGTATTGATCTTAAACGTTGAACCACTGGAGTTGATCACAGAAGTAGCATTGGTCCCTTGAACATGGTCTCCCCCAATTATCCTCTCAGAATCTATTAGGACTACGCTCCTCTCAGCGTTACTCCCCATTGGTTAAACTTTCAAGTAATATATAAGATAAGCTCAGTTGCACATGCCTGCCGTAGTATATATCAATTTTTGAACACCATAAACACATGAATCTGCCAAAGACTCACTATTACATATCAGAAGTGAGCAAAGCAATGCACAAAAAACAAACTTACTACAACATAATAACACAAATTACTAACATGGATGGATAGACAAATCAAAACACAACTACCATTAAATACTATATATACACACATTTAAGATAGAAAATCTGTTTAAACAAAACAAGTCATGTTATACGTCAAACCAAACACAAACTACCATTCCATACTAACATTATATTTAGATTGTAGCTTTACGTATTTATAAATGTATTAAACTGTAGTCTAAAATGTATAACATGTATCCTACTTTAAAACTTGTAACCGTATATATTGATCGAACGTTCAACCATTCCTAGTTCCAATTACTTCTTCATAAGTCACATGTATATTGCTCACATTGCAACCATCAAAGTTGCCACATCAATAAACCGGTACTAGCGTACAATTCATAAAAATCAGATACATACAATAACAATAACTAACAACATTTAAGTTGGATACATACTATATATACATAGTTATTTGACATTTTGACCATAAGTCTACAATTAATTGACTACATATAGAAACACCAATCCCAATATTGTATGCATAGCTAATTAATTTAATATAGATACACCACAATATATAGATTGTAATGTAAAGCTTTTAGCTTTCTAAACAATCCTAAAAAACCCAATTTCTATAATCACCCAGAAACTATCCCAAATTCACATACACATACAATAATAATAAATCACACACACAGTATTTAATTAGGGTTTCCAATCAAAAAGTTTTGATTTTTTTTCAAATCACAAGCTTAACCCAACAATATAAACAGAAATAACATATAAAGTTACAAACTTTATTCACCAGAAAGAAGATAGAGCTATAAAACAAATGAAATATTAATAAATAAAGAAAAAATATACTTACAATAAATATATATTGTACAGATAATAACTATTAATAATAATGAATTCAATTACCAAATAAGCTATAGATATAACACTTGATAGTACAAATCAAACATTTCTAAATTACAGATCTAAAACATGAGATTAGAATCAAAAAAATTGAACTGCGTTAATTAATCAAACCCTAATATATATAAGCTAAATAGATATAGAAATACATATATATAGATACAGAATGGATAAAAGAAGCTGGAAATGTAGATTTTACTTACGGATTCAAACTCTTTTCAGAGTAATTTCAGTGCGAAGCCGACGAAAACCCTAGTTTTTTTGATAAAGGGTTTTTTTTTCCAATGTAAATAGTGTGTGTGAGTGTGAGAGAGAGAGAGAGATATAGAAAGTTGTACGTATATATTTATATTTAATCTAATTAATTTAATTTAACATTTTTAAAAAAAAAGTATATATACAGTGAGTGGGTGATGTGTGTGTAAATAGTGCGTGAGAGAGAAATGTAATCAGGGAAAGTTATTGTGATGGGTGGCGGTGTTTGTTATATAAAAATTGAACCCTAATTTGTGGTTTCACGCGCTGTTTGTTCACGCGCGGTGTGTAAGATGTGTGGTCGCTTTCTGATCAGTGCTTCTCTGATGAGATACGGGACAAAAACATGCCGCGCACTTAACTTGGTTTTTATTGGTCCGTGTAGTACACGGTGTTGGCGTGTGTTGATGGGTTGTATTTCTTTAAGGTAATAAAGGGTTTAGCATAAATAAATGTATGTAGCTGTTAAAATTAAATAAATAAATAGATAAATGTACGTACTTATGTCTTTTTTTAGTATTTTAGAAAGGAAATACTGATACTGTTTTTCTTTCTTTAGCATTATGTTTAAATAAGTTTTTTCAATAGACAATAGTGACAAATTGAAAACTAAAATTGAATTAGATGTGGGTTTTTTTTTATTGATATAATTTGAAAATGACGAATCTTTTCTTTACGTATATACTTCGAGCATTCTGTAACTTTTTTCAAAAAAGTTTAGATCAGCTTCAAAACTAAACATGACATAATTCGAATCTAAAATTTATACTAATTATTTCTACCTTATAAATATTCCAGGGGTTGTTATTATATATACAAATCGCATTTTCTGTCTCGAGTCTCATAAACGTTTCCTCATTTCTTTTGTAATATTAATTAATCTCTAAAATTAATTTGTTTGAAAATAAACATTTTTACCAATAAAAATAACGAGATTTTCTACACTATGTTTAGATACTTTTATACTAGTTATTGTGTATAGACTTTTTAATTTGTATATTAATCATTAATAAATTTTAAATACATATATGGAATCTAATCCCAATTATAATGAATTGAAGTCCGAACTAGATATATCAAAGTTCAATAACAAGATCAAACCACTGGTACAAAAAAAAAATATATACACAAAGAGGACTGGTTATAGAGAGTATAAAATCAGTTTTACGTTTCACGTGATTTATAAAACCATTTTCTTAACTCATTACATAATCAATCCAAGGTCACTGATATATCAACATTACAATGTTCTTTTCGTATTACGTTAGGAATGACACCCGTAGGTAATGGGTGCATATATCCCTTGTTCATTAATTACCATGCTCTGCGGATTATTTTGATCCATCAATCTGCGGGTATCTATGAGGGGGTTAAGTATTTTTCCATAATCATCATCCGGGATTATTGATTTAAGCTCACAGGCAGTGCCGTCTTTGAGGTTTTATGAGATTAGAAAGAGCCGTAAAAAAAGCTCTTGAAATAGGTACAATGAATTTAATTATCTAAACCATTTTTAAAAACGACGATAAATATTATACTACTAGTCATATACCCGTACGATGTACGGATTGATTAAATATACTATATAATTATAATTATTTCTTTTAGAAATAGTCATAGATGCATTAAATAAAAATAATACCATTTAAAACATATATGATTTTTAATGATTTATGTGAATTTCATGAAGTTAAATTATTAAACTAATTTTAATATGAAATATTTAATTTGTAATAAACTAAATAAAACCAACTTGAATATTTTGTTCATATATAAGAAGATCGCATGAGGTTTTTCGAAGAAAAAGTTATCACAATAATAGTTAATGAAAAGTTGGGAAATAATTATACCTGTAACTTATGAAATTTATCGTAAGAATATGTAATGGATTTTGACCGAGAACTAATTTTGAACTAAACATTGTTATTCGTATGAAGATAATTTCAAAAGTTTTATCGGTGGGAAATTTTTATTTACGATTTAAAAGATTGGTGTTAAAAACTTGTATCTATAGACCAAGAGGTAGAGGTTAATTAGGAGTCTGATAAATAAATAAATATTTTTAATATCATATAATTTAATAATAATAATAACAGAAAAATTTACAAAACAAAAAAGACACATGTCGCATAATGGTTATGCCATATGTCGATTTAATACCTTTACAATCATGTTTTAGTTTATTGATAGATATCAATAAATATAGTAGAATTTATTCAATGATATAAAGTTAAACAAAATCATGAGCTTATCCGATGTAAGCATAAATCTATACTATTTAATAAAAAAAAATAACAAATTATTTTGCTAGTGCTTAAAAATTGTGTTATATTTTCACTACCCCTTAAAAAAATTTCATATACAATACCCCCTTAACATTAATGATTAAATTACATTATCAATTATTTATCTTTGAAAATATTTTCATTAACCCTTTACATCAATAATTTTTACATTAATTATTTACACCACTCGACGTCACCCACCAACAATCGCCCCCACCACCACATCGTCACCGTCACGATCACCGCCGTATTACGCGAGTACATAATAACTAAAATACAATACTATTAAGTTTTCAATCCTATGTAGCTTTTAATTAATTTGCTCAATCGTTGCTTTTTTTCTCTTACAATGTTGCTTGCTATAAATAAAGAAATAGTGGGTAAGTACCCTTTTCATATGTTTTCTTTCTATGAGAAATGATAGAACGACAAAAAATCTATAGTTGAGATTTTTAGGCTAAGATATATGATTTGATTTTAAAGTAATTACTGAGTTTTTCACATATTTTATGAGCTTTACTTGACTATATATTTACACATAGATATAAATATTTAAAATTTTGAGCCCTTCAGAAAAATCATATCTCGAGCAGTCATCCGTTTTGGTCTATGCTAAAACCGGCCATGCTCACAGTAGGTATATCCACGGCGGATTATGATAATAAATTATAAAGTATCATCGTTAATTAAAAAAAAATAGTCAATCCACGGATATACATTGTGGACTACCGATAACATTCATTATGTTGTTACGTGTCGTTATATCGATAGTAGAACATAATTAATTAATACTGAGACCACTAGCTTCGGAGCATTATTTGCATATAAGTTCAAGGGCATATATATCAAAATCATACCCGATCGACTTCATTAAATCAAATTGAGAGAGTCCGGATTATTATAATTAATATGATAAAACCACTTTGATGTCTTTAAGGTTATATACGGAGCAAGGCATACTTTTATGCATTTTTTGCCGAGAACGCCTGACTGAACACCAACTACATTGTTCCGAAAGGCGTTCTTGGCAAAAAAAAGTCTCCCTCGTCTGATATCGGACGCCTAATTTTTGATTATGTAATCGAGCCAACATGCATCTTTATAGTATTTTTTGTTTTTAGCAATTTTTGTTTAATATTATTAATCAATGGTGGGTCCCCTTGAAGGGCTTCTAATTGAAGTCTTACTTTAACCAAAGAGATAGAGGTGAAACCTTTTTGATGACTAGGCGTCACTTGACACAATAATAGAAAATTGGGGGCTTCCATTGGAGCCTTGCTCCTGATAATCTAAGGCCGGTCCTTATAGGACCCCTATTCTTCCCCTATTATTTTATTATTCATCAGTTTTTCTCTTTCCAAAAACACCCCCTTTTTATAACCCCTTATTCTTCCCCTCACATCAGTATAGGACGCTCATCTAAAGTTAGAAGAAACCCCCTAGACGCCGCCTTGGACGCACCCCGTGCTAATAGCGTCTTCCCCCTCCAACGCGTCGGACGCGGGGGAAGACGCCCTATTAGGGACGGCTAAGTAAAATGACGGAAACCATCGATAACGATAATTAATGGCGTTATGTCTTCTAACAGGAAATCACACAGCTCGTCAATGAATTGGTATGCGCGCATAATTGTCAATTTGTAAACTGTCCATCATGAATTGCGAGTCATGTCACCTGAATTTTGTATATAGTCATTGTTTAACTCAATGCTACATTTTCTAATTTCAAAGTTAAAAGAAATTATGTTTAAAATAAAATAAAACTAAAATTTACAAATATATACTGTATATCACAAATATAAATTATATTATTCACGGATTTCTCATATGGGTATCACGGGTGTGCATAACGGATTTATCCATGACGGATATTAATGTATACCCAATATTACTCACCCTCAGCTCGACCCGCAAGTGGATACATATTTATAACCATACACGTATACTCACGGGTTATTTTTATTGAAATACTCGTCCATAATGGACGGTTATCCGCAGGTTATGTTTTTTTTTCCTCATTGCCATTCCTAATTACGTACGAAGTACATCTTCTTTTAATTATAAATTTATAACCCATCAGTCCATCACGTACACGTACTACAACTAAACTCGATATAATAACTGGAATGTAAATTACCTAACTTTTATTTGTAACTTGGCTTATAGTAAAACTAAACTCGATATAATATTCAACAAAAGGTTTGAATCAATATATATTGGAGAAATTCTTCGATCACTTCTTGTCTTCTTTTTTTTCCCCCCTTAGTTTTGGACGCTAACCGACCGTTCCTCAAAGACAAGACCCATGCAATATTTATTTGTCTTTGTTAAACACCTTATATATGAAATGAGCCGCCGGATTCCTGTCACCATTCACCAATTTCTATAAACCTTTTCACAACTCATAAACCAATTTTTTTTTTCTTTTTACATTGGGGACATATACATAAGCAACCGGCAAAATCGATATAATTTCGAAACATAAACTTCCAAAAAGAGCTTGAAATTAATTTATAATTATGAAATGAAACTAATTAAATTTCAACCCGCCTATAGCAACTCGTTTCAACACGTACGTTTACATTTACATCATCCAGACTATACAAAGCAAAACTAAGATACTACTATTAAATTAAGCGTAAAATAATATGATTAATACATCTTTTATAAATATTAAAAGAGAACCTTTAATTCTAAATTGAATAAATCAAGACCCTCCATTAATTTTCAACATTTAATATTCACCATTGGATCAACCTTAATGACATCATCTTTGACTAAACATTTAGTCATATACCTTTTCAGTCCCTCAACTTTAATAAGTATGAAACTTTCGACACAATAAATTATTAGGAATAACAAACGCAACATCCAAGGAGCTCGGCAATTCCATACTTATTCAACGTCACAGCTCTTTAATTTCATGTTTTCTCCTTGAATCCGTTAGGCCAATGAATAGAGGTGCTTATTTTATTTAACAATTTATATAGTTAATATTATATAATGGGATAGAAGAATTGATTTTTTTTATAAAAAAAAAAAACTAAAGTTTCGAGTTTCAACACAATAAATATTGAAATGATATTTACGTTAATTCAAACCATTCATTCTCCCTTCCACAGTTTATAGCCTCCATAATGTCAACCTTGATTAATTCGTAATTTTCTTATACAAACCATTAACAATTAAATTAAAGCCATCAGTATCAATGGATGTTACTTCAAAAAATATATTAGTGAGGGTTAGTTACTTCAAAAATAAGAAAAGCTCAGCAGCCTCTCACAAATAGTAACGTTTTCTTCCTTAAATCAACCAAATGCCCACAATACCATTAATCTAAGGATGACAACGGACGAGAAAAAACCTGTTACTCGTCTGTTTGCGAATCGCAAACGGATAATGGGTATAGCTAACTATACTAGACAGTTGTTAACTTGTGATTACTAAAAAAAGAAAGTAGTTGTACTGTCATATGCAACAAATGTTATACATATTAATGAAGCTTTCAAAGTTTCTTCACAAACATTACTTTATTTTTTTACATTTAGAAGAGTACCCGCATGATGCGACAGTGTTAAATTATTTATTTCTATAAAGAAAATAAAACTTACGTATAGAAGGTCTAACTATATATTGTTAAATTATTTATTTTTATAAAGAAAATAAAATTTAAATATAACTCATTACATGTATTTAGTCTATTTACTGATAGAATTTATAAAAGCATAAATATATCTATCAAAATTTGGTATTCCTTTTGGTATTCATAATGTATCACTTAATATAAAGTGTAAAACTAAATAATTGAAATAAGTAATATTAAATTATAAGTTAGAAATATAAAATATTATTATTATATGTTAAATAATTCAGGATCTAACATAGATAACATTAACTTCTATATATACTAAATATAAAATATGTTGCAAATTATATATTGGGTATCTAATCTATAATTCAGTTAATTAAAAATTTTACTTGTTTATTATATATAAAAATATAATAAGTATAGATTTAAAAAGACATATGCCGCTTTAAATAAAACATCACATGTCGGTCAAATGATGTCTCAATCATGTTTTAGTTTACTGGTATATTATATGAAATAAATTTATACGAAATATCTTTGAAGGTAATCATAGAAAAAAGTTGTCCAATTAGAAGTTTTTCAGCTAATGAAGCTGTAGAAAGTTAATTATTCTCTAACTTGCTAACTTGTGTGATTGTTCTAATTTTAATCCTTATTAGCCAGTTTTTTTATATCTTTTATTGTATTTTTTCAGTTATTTTTATATTTTTGATTATTTTTTTAGTATTTTGCCAACATTAGAATGGCCAGTGTTGTGAAACTCGGCCGATACAGCCGAGTCGGATCGTGTATCGGCCGACTGACGATACGAGTTTGCCATACTCGGTCTGAAAATCGGCCAGGGTTCCAGACTCGGGTCAACTTGTCAAGACTCGGCTGTATCGGTCAAGACTCGGCTGTATCGGATCGGGTCAACCAAAGTCAAACCTTTTTTTTTCTTTTTTTAAAGCTTTTATTAATTATGTTATTGTTTCTAGACAATTATGTTTAAGTTGAAAAATCATGTTATGTTTAAGTTTGAAGTTTTATATATATTTTAATTTTTTCTTACATATAATTTCAAACACTATTATTTTACATAAAAAACATACTATTCACAGATCCGATTCCGATCCAATTTTAAAAAAATCCTGTCTCCCCCCTCGCCGATCCGATCCCGATTCCCGAGTTTCGCAACCTTGCTTTTTATACGTAAAATGTATTTCTTTATGTATTTTTCTTGCATTTATTCACACTTTTAGTTAGCGTGAACAAATTAAAAATTTTGTCACGCTTTTATGTGTGTAAAAATATGTAGAAATAAAAGTGTGTAGAAATTTCTCCACACTAAAAAGTGTGTAGAACTAAAAGTTCACACTTTTTAGTGTGAACTTTCATAATTATTTTGTAACACCTCATTTGTCCACGCTAACTTTTTAGTTACCGTGGACAAATGAGGTGTTACAAAATAATTATGAAAGTACACACTAAAAAGTGTGAACTTTTAGTTCTATACACTTTTTAGTGTGGAGAAATTTCTACACACTTTTATTTCTACATATTTTCACACATAAAAACGTGACAAAATTTTTAATTTTTTCACATCTAACTTCAAAACTATTATTTTATACATAAAAAACTCACTATTCACAGATCCGATTCCGATCCAATTTTAAAAAAATCCTGTCTCCCCCCTCGCCGATCCGATCCCGATTCCCGAGTTTCGCAACCTTGCTTTTTATACGTAAAATGTATTTCTTTATGTATTTTTCTTGCATTTATTCACACTTTTAGTTAGCGTGAACAAATTAAAAATTTTGTCACGCTTTTATGTGTGTAAAAATATGTACTTATGTATTCTTGCATTTATTCACACTTTTAGTTAGCGTGAACAAATTAAAAATTTTGTCACGCTTTTATGTGTGTAAAAATATGTAGAAATAAAAGTGTGTAGAAATTTCTCCACACTAAAAAGTGTGTAGAACTAAAAGTTCACACTTTTTAGTGTGAACTTTCATAATTATTTTGTAACACCTCATTTGTCCACGCTAACTTTTTAGTTACCGTGGACAAATGAGGTGTTACAAAATAATTATGAAAGTACACACTAAAAAGTGTGAACTTTTAGTTCTATACACTTTTTAGTGTGGAGAAATTTCTACACACTTTTATTTCTACATATTTTCACACATAAAAACGTGACAAAATTTTTAATTTTTTCACACTAACTAAAAGTGTGGACAAATGCAACATTGTTTGTAGTGTATTTTCAATTGAGAATTGCTATTGAGCATTTGAGCTAATTGCATAACAATGTACTTGCTAAAACCTTTAAGGCTAGAAACAACACTTAAAGTTTAAATGATGATGTGGCAGCCAACTATTATAGGCATAAAATAATCGTAATGATAATAATACTCTAAATCTTAGGCAATCACCTTAAATCTCATATTTGAAGCATCAATGGTTTCTCAGGTTTGAATGAGTTTGAAATTACCTCAACTTGGTTAACTTTTCATGCAATTAGACCAATGCTATTTGTGCACACAACATTATTTGTTGTTTTTTTTTTTTGTTATTTTTGTTTCTTTGTAATATGTCTCCGTTAAATAATAAATTAAAAAATCGTCTACATCGCATGGTAATTTCGAGAGTGGGAAGTACTAGACCGTTTCCATGACCCATATGGGTAGTGAATGTTAGTATATGATCACGTAGAAATGAACGTATGTCCAGAAATGATTTAAGCCTACGGGGTCACACGTCACGACACAAATGTATTTAATATTAATTAATATATTGAATGTATTTAATTAATATGATCACGATTTCAATTAACGAGTGGTCGTTAAAAACTAACGGTTACTAGCTAACGGCGTTAGTTAAGGAAGGCTTAATTTGTAATTAGGAGATTCTAGAAGTTTCCTAATTATAAACTAAAGGGGGCCGGTTTTAATTAATGAGTTTTTAACTCATTGAGTTTAACTTGGTTTCTTATATACTAATCCTAGTTTATATCTAATACGAATCCTAATCTATGTCAAATACGAAAAGGGTTTTGGATATAAAAAGGAAATAGGAAAAGCCCTCTTTACTTCCTCTCCTTCCTCCTCTCTTGGCTTCGGCCGATCTCTCCACAAAAGAAAAGGGTTTTCGTTTTTGTTGTTTGACAAATCGAGAAGAAAAAGCAAACGTTGCGGTTCGTGATCAAGTACTAGCATACGTGCATTCACGTGTCGTGTGTGCAATCGTAGAGAAGTTTATTTTAAACTTTTATAAAGTTTCTTGACTTATTCTCATCAATTTAAGGTACACGTTTTCTATCTTGGTTGATTAATTAACTACATAGGTTTTATCTTCCGCTGCGTGCTTTGTGATTTGATTTGATAAATTGTTATATAACCCAACAGTGGTATCACGAGCCTACTATGTATGTTTTTTAATTACCAATTAAATCAAAACTTGAAGGGGGGTTAGGGTCTTGATCTTCAAATTTTCGGATATATATATATATATTTAAATTGTTTTTGTAATTTAATTACATTATTTAAATAAGAAACAAATAATATCTATATTATTAATATATATATAGTTCGAAATTTTCCAGAAAATAAAAAAAAAAAAAAATTGTTTTTTTTTAGGGTTCCTAATCCAAGTTTTGATTAATTACATGTTTATGTGATAAATTGCATGTATATATGGTGTACTTTTAATTATTTAATTGTTAAATAGAAGTAAAAATCATGAATTTTTCATGCAAATTATTCATGATTATTACTTAGATATATTGATATGGATTCTTGATCATTAGGGTTAATTATGCTAGATAATTGAATAATTAATTGTGTGACAATGTGATTATGTTTTGTGAAAGTTTCTGTTTGACACCAGTTCACTAAAAAATTCATAACTAATTAACCGTAAGGAGTTGGAAGCTGAAATCTTTACAGTAGATGCTTGACTCATAGGGCTACAACTTTCATGTTTTGTGCTAAGCCCAGTTCGGCCTTCTTCAGGGCCAGATTTGGTCGTGAAGCTGCTGGATTTTCCAGATCAGCATCCTGTTTTATGGTAGATAAATTTGTTATAGATATTTTGGCTTACGCAATCAAGGCAACTTGATGTATGTGGTCTCTTTCCATATGAAAGAGGAGCCAATCTTATACCATAGTGACCAAATAGGTTAATTACCTTAAATGTTAAGTTGTGAATTTAGTAAGTTTAATTTTGCTTTTTTATGAAAATTGTATGCAAAATTGTTTTTGGAAAAATAAACTTGACTAAATATATCGAAATAAGATTTTGTTTATAAAATTGGTGCCCTAAAATCAAAAGATACACCGGCTCACCCATTTGAACAAACTCTAAGAGAGGTATAAGTCGGAGTGCGCTAGCCTCCTAAAAGGGCGGGTTTTTAAATCGCGTTTATCGCATACCTTTGCCCTTGCGCTTCTTTGTGCGTTCGAATGGAGCTACCGAGCTCTTTTGTATTTAAAGGCAATAAAAATGAGTTTTATAAACATATTATGTTTAGAAGATATGCATGAATCTTCAAACATAACTTTTTGATCACACATCAAATTGATTGACCCAATAAACTTAAGTCATTGCCACCCAACTCGTAAAGGACACTTGTGGCTGTTGTTTTACTCACTGGTACACAGTGGTGAAATGGCAGTTGCATGGCAAATCCCACTCACTGGTACACAGTGGTGGACAAATTTGCGCATTCTTGGTTGGACGACTTAAAGCGAGTTAAGCGGTGAGACCTTGACCCGTGGCAAAAGATGGGACAAAACATGACTACAAATCACTTGATGAATCAAGTGTGATTTGTAGGTCCCATTCTTACTAGGAATTGCACATGAAATGCAATTACTGCTCGTCACTTACCTTTTGAGTGCAATCATTTCTAGCAGATCAACTGATGAAATGATTGTATGTCAATTGGATCCTAGCCTTAATGAAATTAATTGTTTATTTGATAAACATTGGGTAATTGATTTCTTAAGGATTTATTATCGAAAATACTGATTTTTGAACTTAATCTGTTTTGTAGATGGCAATGAATCCTTCCACAAACACCAATGCTTTTCGGCAAATGTTTGAAAGAGAAAAGCTTAATGGATCAAATTTCAATGACTGGTATCGTCAACTGAGAATTGTTCTAAGAGTTGAGGAACGCATGGATGTCATTGAAAGGCAATGGCCAACCGAACCAAGTGCTGAATCCACAGCAGCTGAAAAAGCTGAATATAGGATTCAGTACACTAGATTCAATGAAGTTTGTTGTTTGATGCTTGCGAGCATGTCTCCCGAGCTTCAAAAACAATTCGAACTCTACACTCCATATGATATGATCACAGAACTTAAATCCTTGTATGAAAAACAAGCTGGAGTGGAACTGTTCGACTTAGTCGTGGAACTTCATGACATGAAACTTGAATCTGGCAAATCGGTTAGCAGTCATGTGCTCAAGATGAAGAGCATTTTTGACAAATTGGATTCGATGGAGTACGCTTATCATAAAGAGGTAAAAGTTGGCATGATTCTCAAATCCCTTACGAAGGAATATGAGGGTTTTGTGCAAAACTATACCATGCACTCTATGAAAAAAAGCGTCAATGAACTTCATGCTATGCTCATTGAATATGAGAAGACGATTCCAAAGAAGGCCAATGACCCAAATGTCCTTATGATTAAGGGGGGTCGGATCCAGAAAGCTAAGAAATCGCACCAAGCTAAAGGCAAGTTTGATGGTAAAGGCAAGGGTAAGCAAGCTGCTTATTCCCCAAAACCAAAGAAAACCCCTCCGGCTAAGAAAGAGCATCCGGCTAAAGACCAGACCTGTCATCATTGTAATGAAGTCGGGCACTGGAAGAGGAACTGTCCCAAGTATCTTGCCGAGTTGAATGTGAAGAAGAAGCAAGCAAGCGTTGCTAGTACTTCAGGTATCTTCACTATTGAATTATTTTCCTTTACTAAGCGTAAATCATGGGTTTATGACACTGGCTGTGGAACTCATATCTGTAATGAATTACAGGCTCTTAGGAAAAGGAGGAAGCTGAAGCCCGGAGCTTTGCAGCTGTTCGTGGGCAATGGTCTACCAGCACCTGTTGAAGCTATTGGAGAATATCATTTAGTTCTTCCTTCCGGTTTAATTATTGTTTTAGACAATTGTCATTATGCACCTTCTATCACTAGAGGTGTAGTTTCAGTTTCTTTGTTGAAAGACAATGGTTTCATTAATGTTTTTAATGATTATGGCATTTCAGTTTCTAAAAATAATGTTCATTATTTTGATGCTATTGCTTGTGATGGTATTTATGAAATTGATATGCGTGGTTGTGATTCAAATAATTCAATGTATAATGTTAGCAAAAGAGCCAAGACCAACTTGGACTCTACTTTTCTGTGGCACTGTCGTCTTGGACACATTGGCAAAAATCGCATTGAAAGACTTCAACGTGAAGGGATTTTACAATTAAATGATGAATCATTTGATAAATGCGAGTCATGTGTTTCCGGCAAAATGACGAGAAAACCTTTTTCGCATAAACCGGAGAGGGCTAAAGATCTTCTTGGACTCATTCATACCGATGTTTGCGGCCCATTTAGACATGTGTCAAGAAAAGGAGCTAGCTACTTCATAACTTTTACGGATGATTTCAGTCGTTATGGTTATGTTTACTTGCTTAAACATAAACATGAAGTGTTTGAAACATTCAAAGAGTTTAAAAATGAAGTAGAAGATCAACTCGGAAAGACCATCAAGATTCTTCGTTCGGATCGAGGTGGTGAATACTTAAGCCAAGAGTTTAAGGATTATCTGAAAGCGTGTGGAATTGTCCAACAGCTTACTCCTCCATACACTCCTCAACATAATGGAGTGTCTGAAAGGAGAAATCGAACCTTGCTAGACATGGTGAGATCTATGATGAGCCTTACGACTCTCCCATTTTCGTTTTGGGATTATGCTCTTGAGACTGCTGTACGCATTCTCAATATGGTTCCAACCAAGAAGGTTGACAAGACACCATATGAATTATGGCATGGAAATGTTCCTAATCTGTCTTACTTAAGAGTCTGGGGATGTGAGGCACTTGTGAAGCGCGATACGCCTGACAAACTTGAACCCAGAACTACTAAGTGCATCTTTGTCGGATACCCTAAGAAAACGATGGGTTACGACTTCTATGATCCCGTCAAAAACACTGTTCGCGTTGCTCGATATGCTGAATTCTTTGAAAAGAAATTAGTTCCAGAGAACAGTGGGAGGATTGTAGAACTTGATGAGATTCAAGAGGAAGATGTGTCACCTTCTGAAGCTCCTAGCAATCATCAACTTGGGGGGGAAAATGTTCAAAGTGATGAACCTCAAGTCGATGATGATGAAGCGATTCTACTTCGTAGGTCCGAAAGGACAAGACGTCCTACTGACAGATTATGTCTGATGGTAGAAGAAAACGTTTTAGGAGATCTCGATGAGCCTCCGAATTTCAAAGCTGCATTATCAGATCCGGAATCTGAAAAATGGCTTGAAGCTACGAAGGTGGAAATGAAATCCATGAAAGACAATCAAGTCTGGAGCTTGGTTGATCTTCCACAAAATGCTCAAACTGTTGGGTGTAAGTGGATCTTCAAGAAGAAGACGGACATGGATGGACATGTACACACCTATAAAGCCCGTCTCGTGGCGAAAGGTTATACTCAACGTTTCGGTGTTGACTATGATGAGACCTTTTCTCCAGTTGCGGACATTAGAGCTATTAGGATTCTCTTAGCCATAGCTGCGTACTATGACTTTGAGATATGGCAAATGGATGTTAAGACTGCTTTCTTAAATGGTTACTTGGATGAAGAAGTCTATATGGATCAACCTGAAGGTTTTATTGATCCAAAACATCCCAACAAAGTATGCAAGCTTCAAAGGTCCATTTATGGACTAAAGCAAGCATCAAGAAGTTGGAACAAGAGGTTTGATGAAGAAATCAAAAAGTTTGGTTTCATTCAAAACCCCGATGAGCCATGTGTATATCGCAAAGCTAGTGGGAGTAATGTTACTTTCCTTGTCTTGTATGTTGATGACATATTGATCATAGGAAAACACATTCCGATGTTGCAAGATGTAAAATCCCATCTTGGAAAGTGTTTTGCCATGAAAGATTTAGGAGAAGCGGCATTTATTCTTGGAATCAAGATCTACCGAGATAGATCAAAGCGATTAATTGGACTAAGTCAAAGTGCTTATATTGATAAGGTCTTGAAGCGATTCAAGATGGAGAATTCTAAGCGTGGGTTACACCTATGCAAGAAGGACTTAGTTTATCTGTCAAACAGGGTGCTACTACACCTAATGAGGTGGAGCGTATGCGAAGAGTCCCTTATGCTTCGGCTGTGGGATCTATTATGTATGCGGTTAGATGCACTAGACCCGATGTGGCGTTCGCGCAAAACATCGTAAGCCGATATCAACAGAATCCAGGTGAAAGTCACTGGACTGCTGTTAAGAGCATTCTGAAGTACCTACGGGCTACTAAAGATATGTTTTGGTGTATGGAGGAAATCCAGACTTGGAGCTCAAAGTGACCGGATACTGTGATGCTGGATTTCAAACTGATAAAGATGACACGAAGTCTCAGTCAGGATTCGTCTTCGTTCTTAACGGAGGTGCTGTGGATTGGAAAAGCAGCAAGCAAAAAACAGTTGCTATGTCTGCAACAGAGTCTGAGTACATTGCCGCCTCAGAAGCTGCAATGGAAGCAGTCTGGATAAGGAAGTTCATTAGCGGGCTTGACATGATCCCCTCAAGTGACTTACCCACTGATATGTACTGTGATAATACTGGTGCATTAATCATAGCCAACGAACCCGGAGTTCAGAAAGGTGCCAGACATTATGCTAGACGATATCACTATGTTCGTGAACGGATCGAACTAGGTGAAATCAAATTACTCAAAGTTCACACAGATTTTAACTTAGCTGATCCTTTCACAAAAGCTTTGTCTAGGCCCAAGCTTGAAAGGCATGCCGAGGGCATAGGACTTAAATTAGCTAGTTATTTCATGTAAATCTGTTGTTTCGGTATTTGGATAAGGGATGTTAAACAATTTATATTTTTGATAATGAAATAAAGTACTTGATATGTTTGATTTCATTTAATATTAATTGTATCCTATATTTGCATGTTTAATCCTTGAATATTTTAATATTTGCATGTTTAATCCTTGAATATTTTAATAAATATTCTAAATTGTCCATTGTCGATTAATTATATGGGAATATAATTAAATTAAGACAAATCTGAGCGATTGGTTATATTCTTGGAATATATAATGGATGGTCCCACCAAACTCACATGATATCCATAGTTGATGCATATCAGACTACCCCACTAACGAATTCATCACTTTATGGATCAGCGTCATTAAGTGAAATTCGTAAATGGTTACTTTATTGATCCTTTGACTTGAGATACAAGCAGGTCAGCATGTATGGATTGCACTTACTTGATATAGTTCTAACTGTCCTGAATAAGGGAGTACATAAAGGGCTATTTTCAGAAAGTGTAGTGAAGTATGATGACTGACACGTGTAGTCAATACAGGATTTGTTCCTTCAACTTGAAAGTTGAAGTATGATACCATTGGCGCCCTCATTAGGACTAATTAAGATGTTTGCATGGCCGTGCCCAAATAAATCCAGATGGTTCTCGATTATATTTGGTAATCTCTAATTAGTTATGGAATGAGAAACAGAATTGTTAAATCATGAAATGACATTGATCCGTATTCATGTTTAACACGGTATCTGAACAAAGGGATAATAAATGCCTCAACCATTTAAATATACTTTAAGAAACTATACTTAAATATTTCTGGGAGCATTGGCGTGTTGCTAGACGCTAACCAATGTTATTACCTTCATTTGTTACGAGCTCAAGTGGGAGCTGTTAGTATATGATCACGTAGAAATGAACGTATGTCCAGAAATGATTTAAGCCTACGGGGTCACACGTCACGACACAAATGTATTTAATATTAATTAATATATTGAATGTATTTAATTAATATGATCACGATTTCAATTAACGAGTGGTCGTTAAAAACTAACGGTTACTAGCTAACGGCGTTAGTTAAGGAAGGCTTAATTTGTAATTAGGAGATTCTAGAAGTTTCCTAATTATAAACTAAAGGGGGCCGGTTTTAATTAATGAGTTTTTAACTCATTGAGTTTAACTTGGTTTCTTATATACTAATCCTAGTTTATATCTAATACGAATCCTAATCTATGTCAAATACGAAAAGGGTTTTGGATATAAAAAGGAAATAGGAAAAGCCCTCTTTACTTCCTCTCCTTCCTCCTCTCTTGGCTTCGGCCGATCTCTCCACAAAAGAAAAGGGTTTTCGTTTTTGTTGTTTGACAAATCGAGAAGAAAAAGCAAACGTTGCGGTTCGTGATCAAGTACTAGCATACGTGCATTCACGTGTCGTGTGTGCAATCGTAGAGAAGTTTATTTTAAACTTTTATAAAGTTTCTTGACTTATTCTCATCAATTTAAGGTACACGTTTTCTATCTTGGTTGATTAATTAACTACATAGGTTTTATCTTCCGCTGCGTGCTTTGTGATTTGATTTGATAAATTGTTATATAACCCTACAGTGAATACCTGTATCATATGTGGTTATGCATGAATTGATATGGCATTGTAAAGTATAGTTTCCCAAACACAGTTTTTGCTCCTTTTACATATTTCAAATTCGCAGCTCATTCCATTTAGATATCGGTTATTTTTGTAGGATTTGGAAAAAATTTGGTACAATCAAGAGAGGTACGTGTGGCAAGAAATCAATAATGTTGTCGAAGACATACTAAGGTAAACTTGCTGCTGAACTTTTTGAATACCCCATTATCGATAGATCCTTGCTCCATATTCAAAGCTGCAATGTACGTTTGCAGTTTGATAGCTTTCAACCTGTATGCATTCTCTAATACTTTTATCATGATAAAATTATAGTTTCAGAATTATGGAGAATTAGTTCATGAAGCAGTTCTCAAGTCATTGGTTTTGTTAAAAAAGGGGAAGGATCCAAGAAAACCACGTGGTTTTCAAATATGCACCTCGGGTTGCCATTGGATGGAAGATGTTCCATCTAATAAGGTAACAACAAAGATGATCATATGGTTATAGTTGAACAACAAGAAGAAGAGATGCAAAAGCTTCAACGGAATTGCTTAGACAGATATTGGCAGACTAACGAGAAGGTGAGGACTCCGGGGAGGACGAAACCGATATTGAAGATGGATCATATAGCTTTATAGTGTCATGTCGTGTTTACTTATTATTCTATTATTTGATTCACTATTTTTCATACCAGTTTTCTATGTAAGAACAAAACAAACATGGCATTATTTTTTTAGTTAAGACTTTTATTAAAAAGGTCCGGGTTGAACCGGGTTGATTAGCTAGTAAAACAATAAACAAAGATTCCCCTCTTTTCTCTCTCTTTCTCATGCTTCATTATTCCCACAATCGGTTAACTTATCCAAATTAATACCTGAGTTGGCTTACCCAAATAGGTGGCAGCGGTGTTACTTACATACCCGAGTCTTAACGACCTCCTACCCAAACCTACCCTTCCCTTTTTTTTAATTTCCCATACAAATATTGTTTAAGGTAAGGTTCGTGTGAGAACCGTTCACATATACATAGGTAATTTTATGTATAATTTGATTTGTTCATGTGTGAACGAGTTTGTTCACATATGAATTAAGTTATAATTTAGAGGTTCTATGGTTCTTCCAATTCAAATGGTTATCACATGAACCATTTCCTATATATATATAGGAGTGAGAATATGTGGCTATCGTGTACCCAAGTTTGGGTATAGAACCCCTCACATTTTAGTATATTAATCCATAAAAAATATGAGGGCCCAATCATTTATTCATTACACAATAAATATTATTAAATTAGTCCATTAAGGGTTTTAAGCTTAGTTATATGATAACTATATATTCACTTTTGTCATATCTATATCCAACTTTTCAAGAAAAAGAAAATCTATACATACATAGATCAAAAAATGCTAAAATTTTGTGTTTGTGTTTGTTTAGGTTAACCGAACAAATGAAACGCATGAACAAAATGAAATGAATGAACACAACTAATGAATAAACAAAAAGATACTTCATATTTGTCCAATATGAAAAGAACAAAATGTCCATTTTGAAATGAACAAAATGTAGTGATAGGATGTTTTATTTTAATATCAATGTTTAATTATTTATTAATTATATAAACAAATAATTAAAAAAGAGTGATACCAAACAAAGCTTAAAACTGTATTTTACTTTCCATTGACAATTGATATAACACAAATTATATACACTTCTTGTATATAAGACTCCGGATGGAATAAAGTGTTTGTGTTACTAGGTGAAGTGTTACATAAAATGTTTTTGTGATATTGTCAAGGATCAAAAAACGTGTGGATAAACATTTTTGACAGTCCATAATTTGCTATACTTATATTAATTATCTAGACAAGAAAGTAAAGAATAGAAAGTAAAGAACATGAACAAGAGTAAAGTTCAAATACAAGAATCTATGCAAGTCTATGTATCATTGATTAAACAGTGAATATATGGTCGATATTACAACTTGACTTACAAGAAAATAAATGAACATACAATTGTTAAGTTTAGACTAACTAAAAACTTAAACAATTACAAGAGAGAAAGTAAGTGACACACACTTGTGGTGACAAACACAAAGTGTTTATGGTGCAGCTGTGTTGCCTTATATAGGGGAGGAATTAGGGCAACACAGCCTTACTTTGATAGTGATGGATGGTGGTTGTCGAGATCTAATTTGCTTGAAGTACTTGCGACAGACGCCCCTTGTCTTCTTTACCAAATCGGGTATGAGAGAGAAACCCTTCTCTTTTGATCCAACTGCATCTTTGTCATACAAGGTACATGACAGTTGGAACAACCACCATGTGACTCTTGTCTTCTTCTTGTTCAAATTCTTCCCGCCTTGACAAACAACTTGGATAAGAATTTCTTGCTGATTAGAGTCACTGGACTCGCTGAAGGATGTTACTGATGAATTATCATCAGCGACCAAGTCTGGTCAGCGAATCCTTGACTCAACAATCTCCCCCTATTCGCTGAGAAGACTTGCTGAGTAAATAGTACTTAAAAAAATATTACAAGTGAGGAACAAAGATGTTTTATATAACAAGATCTAGTGTTACATGCTGACATACAAGCATTAAAAAAATAAAACATCTATTGTCTTGCTGCTTGTTCCCAAATGTCTTCATTTTTGATCATTTTTCGGACTGGATCAGCTTGTCTGTGAGGCAGCAACAACTCATGATCAATCAAGTCAATGAAGGCCCTGTTGTTTGTGGTGTCAGCACACCTTCTTCTTATCGCCAGCAGGAATCCCACTGATGCCTTCGCAAGATCACTTACTCTGAAGAAGAGTTGCTGATTTTGGAAGTTTGTGTAGAACATGCCAAATGGATTTTCAATTACAAGTCCTTCTTGGAACACAACCCGTGGGGGCAATCTAGTGTCCAAGGTAGCATCTCCAGAGATAGGAGGGAGATCTACATGTACCATTTGATCATCTCTTTTTCTTTTCAAAGTGGGTTTCTTCCTTGCTGTTGAGGAAGATGGTGGCGCTGAAGGACGCCTTGCTAAGCTGCTGCCAAAATAGTTCCTTAGTACAGGTATATCAACCCTTAATCTTTTTTCCATTTCCCTTGCCTTAGTGAAATAGCCATGAATGAATTCCTTGAGAGGAGAATAACTGTGGGCTGTTTTTTCTTTGACCAGCTCATACACCTCAAACCATTCAGTAGCCCCCAGATTTGGTCTTTGAATATTTTTCAAATATGAAGTGTGACCATCTTCTCTTTGGACTTTCAAGTTTATTTCAGCTCCAGATTTGGCTAGATTCACAGTCACTGAAACTATTTTCTGAGGCAACGTCCTTCTCCACATATTTCTAATAAACTTATGCTTCTCCTCATCAAGCTTTCCTTGCTTCAACGTCAGCTTGTCTTTTGACATACTGCAAGATGACCAGAGGTTTGCAGCAGCAGAAGCTCTTCAGCATCAAGTTCTTTTTGTTCTTCAACAGCTAGTTGCCTGATATATTCAAAGTCCTTTTGTTCATTTTCCTTGTTCTTCTTTCTTCTTTCTAGTTCAGCAAATGCTTCATTTTGAACTTGATCATCAGCTGCTAGAATGAGAACATCAGGAGCAGAACGGGTAGCTGATGAAGAGCCTTCTTGATTTGCTGGATGAGAAGAAGATGGTTTCTTGAGAATATCAGAGAGTTTTCTACTTTGAGAGGCAGTCAGGGGAGTTATCTCAGCTTGACTGATATATTGTCTATGGAAAACTGGAAGCATTTCCTTCGACCTGTCAGTAGCCATTTCAACTGTCATGCTAGCTTCCCATGCTGCTTTGATCACTTTGGGGTCATTTAGATCATCAGCTTGCTCCCCCTGAGCAATAGCAAGGATATTTTGTTGTTGCTCCCTCTCAAAATCATCAGGAGCTTCTTCTTCACTTTCCTTTTCTTTCTCAAGTGTGACATCCATACCAGCTGGAGTCACTTCTTTTTTAGCTTCAACATTATCTTTTTCACCAACAGAGGGTTCAATCACATCAGCAGTGGAAGGTTCATCTGGTTTATCCTCAACAATTTTCTCCCCCTTGGAAGTTGCATCATCACGAGCAACTTCCACCGCATGCTGGTCATTGTCAGCAGCACAACCAACGAGCTGCTGAAGCAGGGTCTTGACTTCTCCCAACTCCTTTTCCATTCTTTCATGCCTTTGCCTATCAAGTTCCGTAAAGGAGGCATAAGGCTTCGGGAGGTCAGCAATCTTTTTCTCAAGAGAGTTGATGGCAGATGCTTGTTTATCAAGTTGCTCAGCAAGAGGGGCAACAAGATCATGAAGAGTCTTAACTTCAGAAGCAGCTGTTGTACTAGCAGAAGCAACTCTTCGTTCAGCATATGTAGATGAATTGACAGCCCTCTGAATGGTTGTAGCCTTTGCTTTGAGGAGCTGCTGATTACGATTAAGAACATTTTGAGCTAGCAAGTATGCTCGAGTCTAATTTTTAGCGAAGGTTTCAGAATTTGACTTAATGGTTTCAATATCCTGGCTGTTGGCTTCTTGCTTCTTGTACCAGCTAGTCAAAGTTTCAACCAACCGGTCATTTTCATTTTCTTTCAGATTCACCATTTCCTTAGCAGCCTTGGTGAGATCTTTCAAGCCTTCTTCAACCTTTTGCAGCCTTTCACTAGCTGAGAGAGGTATCATAACTGGGATACTAGATTGCTCAGGTGGGGAAACACGTGCAGTACAAACTACTTCAGGTATGATTGGTTCCCCAGCACCTTGTGATTCTTCAGCAACATGGACTTGAGTTGTATCATTTTCAGTTTCCATGTCACTGGCTTGTCCTTCAGTGGCTGCCACCACATCAAAGTCATCAGCATTTAACCCTTCCAAATCAAACTCATCATCATCAGTGGGTTCGCCATCTTCCACGTCCTCCATTTCCATGTTTTCATCAGTGAGAATGCCATCAGTGACATCTCTTTCTCCTTCAACATCAACTACTTCAAAAGTTTCATCAACACTTTATACATTTTCAGCCTTATCCATAACAATATTTCCACCATCAGTACTATCAACACCAAAAACAATCACTCTTTCATCACCAGCCACAATCTCGTCAACATCATCATCACCATCATCTCCTCCTTCATAGTCACACAATGCATCCAGTGCCCCACAATCATCAGTGAACATTGTAGTTGTGGCAACACTGGCAGCTGCTATATGTGTCTTAGTCCCTGTTAAAACAGTTTCCAAGACAGAAAAATTTAAGGGGTTTGGGGAAAGGGGTGCCTGAGGTTCAGTGTGTTGCTGCATCAAACCATCATCAGCCGCATAATTTGATGTCTCTAGCATAGCCTGTGATCTGACCGGTGCTGACATCGACTCAGAGGGTATAGAAGAAGAAGAGGGAAATATTTGTGGATTTGACTCAACTCTATTGGGCTGGGGTAACCCTTTATCTTCACCAACCTCTCCTACAGAAATTTGAGGTGGCTGCTTGTGAGGCCCTTTTGTCTCGTCAGTTACCTGTTTGGAGGATGCTGATGGGTTGGCTGGGTTACTAATGTCCTTGGGCTGTGAGGACGTCTTAACCTTAGTGGGTAAGCCCTTTGGTACTCGCTGCTTCTGTTTTGGGACATCAGCAGGAGGTGAAGTGGAAGTGGATGTTGTCTTGGACTTTGCCTTTGATTTCTTGGTCTGTTTGGGAGCTTTGGAGGTTGCTGGGGGGTTTGCCAGCGTACCAGCTCCAGAAGGCAAGTTGGCATCAGCAGCCACATTTGATTGTGATGCTGACCCACTAGCACCATTTTTGGGGTATTTAAAGGGATAATAAAGTGATAATACCTCTTTCATTTTCTGGGTGAGTTTAGCACACTTAGCTAGCATCAAAGAAATCAGCATCACAAGCAGGTTGCTTGTACACTGAGGGTCCAATTCTTGGTGCTTTACAAACTGTTGCACCAAAAGGCATGTAATCTTCCTTCAGCTCATGCTTGAAGATCATCGACAAAAATCTTGCAAAGGGCACAGTATGCGACCTATTGCTGGCTTGGACCTTGGACTTCATGTCCTCAAAGATTACACTGGTGTTTGATCAAATAATCGCACTATGGCTCAACCGAAGGTGTGAGAGGGGTTTTGGGTGTTTTGTTGGCGATTCCCTTCCGGTCAGAGGGCCGTAGGCCGCTTTATGCCTATATCTGTTGTCTCTAGCCGATTTATGAGGCTTAGGGTTTGTTTGTGATAGTTGGGGATTCGGAAGTCGAATGTGTCGATGATGATGTGCCGTATGGCACCTCCTCTTTTTATATAGAGGGTAAAGCCTTGGGGAGGAAGATAAGAGTTTAGGGTAAATCTTTTCCTCCCTTTGTGATATCTTCTAAGTATGGAAGATATATTTAGGACTCTCAAACCGTGTCCTAGGTTTTAGGAGTGTTTGATTTCATTCCCTTTTTGGGAGGTTATATAAGCATGGAAAGAATTCATGCGTATCCATTATTTGCGATTATCTTGAGAGCTCCGGAATTATGGAGGTATACATCGTAACTTTGGCTACGGATACGTTTGCTTGGTATAATATGTTAGTACCTTCGCTGCTTACGAAGGGTCCTTCGTATCAGTCTTTTGTATGGAGGTAGAGCTCCGTATACGGTATATCATCAAGCCCCCCAGTCTGATGGGAGAGTCTATCTGTAGAGTATCGCATTAGACTTCATAAATAATCAGAAAGAAAAATAAAAATAATGGCGTACCTTTTTAACCGGAGCTCGAAGGAGCTTTGGTTTTTGGATGCTTCGTTGCTTCTCCGGAACTCTTTTTAAGGGTAAAGTTGTAATTTTACCCTGCCGCGCTTGCATCCCATCAAGATTTAATTCGGGCGCGCCTATCCCAAGAAGAAAATTAATCGACGGTTTGGGTAGTTTCTGCGCCGGTTTTTCAAACCATCCGTTTTGTCTGGTATTTAATCTTTGACGGCTTCGAAGAGTTTTTTCTTTTACACTATCCCTACTCTCTTCTTGTCTTCAAAAATATCTGCTCTCCCCCTTTTTATCTTCTCCATACTATGGATCGTAATCATTTTCGTGTTATTAGTACCACGTATTCAGAGATGACTGAAGAAGATGTCGTATGGTTTCGCTGGTGCTTTTGCCGCCCTAATGATCCTGAAATTAGGGTTCCGGGACGGTCGGAATCGATTCTAGATGCGTCAACTGGATTCATAGGTATGTATACCGTTCATTTTTCCGGTGGCAATCTTAGGTTCCCTTTGCCCCCTTGGTTATTAGGGTTGCTTGATTACTACGATCTGTATTTATCCGTGGTGCACCCCTTAGCGATTACCATGATAATGTCGTTTATCGTTATTTGTCGTGTGATGATATATCGTGTACGGAGCTTTACCTCCGATATCAGAGGACCTCCGTATTTCATAATAATATTTGCTTAACAGGTACGGAGCAACAGCCTTCACAGGAAAAGACCTCCGTAACCAGAATCATCCCAAAGCTCCGGATATGTCCGGAACCTGCCATATCCATCTAAATCTCCTATAAAGGGAAGATATATCAAATACCCGAATACCTCGGACACAAGATCATCACAAATCTTCTTAAAAAATAGGAGATATCCCGAGAAGAGGAAAAGATTTACCCAAACTCCTTTTCCTCCTCTCCAAGTTTCCTAACCCCTATATATATAGGGACGGCTCTACATCCAAGGGGATTCATTCACCTCTTGAAAGAAAACTCAATACACTAAGGCGTAAAGCGGCCCACGCCCTCTGACCAGTAGGGAATCACCTACAAAGCACCTCTATCACTCCCAAACCCCCAGGTCGGAGCCATTGAACGATTCTTGGATCAAACAATTTGGCGCCATCCGTGGGACCAAACAATTACCGAGCCCACCCCCTTGATCGAAAAAGCAAAATGGCCGACCTCAACCCTGGAGCGAGAGAGACAAGGGGCGGTGGCTATAGACCACCCCGGAGTCTTTCCGAAAAAGGGACTAAAAGAAAAAGCGTAGAAGATATAATTTTCGACTCTAAGGAAATCAGCATGTTCTTAGAGGACCCGCTGGTAATACAAGTCACCGTCTGCAACATCTCGGTTCACGCGGTGTATATTGATGGGGGTAGCGAATGTGACGTTCTTTATGAACATTGCTTTCTGCAATTCCCCGATCAGATAAGGAGGCTGATGACCTCTGCTAAGACACCCACTAATAGGATTTGTCGGTGAGCGGATCTGGCCGATAGGAGAGATAAATCTGGCTGTCAAAATCGGACAGCCGCCCACTGTCAGAACAGAGGGGCTCGATTTTGTTATAGTAAGGTCACCCTCCCCCTATAGTAAGGGAGACCCTCCATGAGGAAGCTGGGAATCGTCACGTCAACAATCCATTCAGTGGTCAAGTTCCTGACCCCAGAAGGGGTAGGGACGATAGAATCCAGACGCAACGCTGGGAGACATATCCATGGGGTAAAAAGAGCCAAGGAAGAAACGAAAGTTACAGTCCGAGCAACAACGAAACAAGACAAAGAAGAAGGAATTGCGATAAATCCAGCATTCCTGGAGCAGTTGGTCACAATAGGGAAACAATTACCGAAGGAATTCAAACTCAAGCTCCGAAAGCTACTAGAAGAGAACATGAATGTCTTCGCATGGGAATACTCCGATATGACAGGAGTCCCACGAAAGATATCAATACAGGGCGAAGAATTTACAACGGAGCACAGGCTGAATGAACACAAATACTTGACCCTGATCCACCAGAAGAAGAGGTTCTTAGCAGCGGAAAGAGATCAGGCTGCACTTAAGACGAACTTTTAAAAGCAGGAATAGTAAAAGAATCGGTATATCCAACATGGGTAGCCAACCCGGTCATGGTTAAGAAAAGCGACAGAGGATGGCGAATGTGTGTAGACTTCACAAACATAAACAAAGCTACGCCAAAAGACTGCTACCCCTTACCAGAGATCGACTGGAAGGTCGAATCTGTAGCGGATTTCAGGCTGAAGTGCTTCTTGGACGCGTATAAAGGCTACCATCAGATACAGATGGCTAAAGGCGATGAAGAAAAGACATCGTTCTATACCAGCAAAGGGATATATTGCTACACAAAAATGCCATTTGGTTTAAAGAATGTAGGAGCTACGTATCAGCGATTGGTCGATAAGGCTTTCCAACACCAACTAGGAAGGAACTTGGAAGCCTATGTCGACGATATGGTCATCAAGAGTAGGAGCGAGGATGAACTGCTACTAGACATACAGGAAACCTTCAGCACACTAAGAAGCATTAACATGAAGCTGAACCCGAAGAAGTGCTCATTCGGAGCAGAAAAAGGAAAGTTCCTCGGATACTATATAACGAAGAAGGGGATACAAGCAAACCCGTCCAAAGTGAACAAACTCTCACAAATGCTCCCACCAACCTCCATAAAGGTAGTATAAAGTCTGAATGGAAAGTTGGCAGCGCTGAGCAGGTTTTTATCTAGAGGAGCGGAAAAGCAGCTCCCATTTTTTAAAACGCTTAAAGGGTGCATCGACAAGAAGACCTTCAAATGGACCGTCGAAGCCAACGAAGCTTTTGAACAAATAATCGCACTATGGCTCAACCGAAGGTGTGAGAGGGGTTTTGGGTGTTTTGTTGGCGATTCCCTTCCGGTAAGAGGGCCGTATGCCGCTTTACGCCTATTATTATTAACCCTTCGCCGATTCGTAAGGCTTAGGGTTTATCTGGGGGTTAGAGATTCGGAAATCGAATGTGTTAAATGATGAAGGTTTTTGCGTGGAGTATGATCCCGTGCCGCATGGCACCTCCTCTATTTATATAGAGGGTGAAGCCTTGGAGAGGAAGGTAGGAATTTAGGGTAAATCCCTTCCTCTTTTTGTGATATCTTCTAAGTATGGAAGATATATCTAGGACTCTTAGACCGCGTCCTAGTTTATAGGAGTGTTTGATTTCATTCCCTTTTCGGGAGACCGGATAATCATGGAAAGAATTCATGTGTATCCGTTTATTATTTATGATTATCTTTGGGAGCTCCGGAATTACGGAGGTATACGTCGTAGCTTCGGCTACGGATACGTCTGCTTAGTACAATTGTATTAGTACCTTCGCTGTTTACGAAGGGTCCTTCGTATCCGTTCCTTTATACGGAGGTAAAGCTCCGTATATGGTATATCATCAAGCCCCCAAGTCTGATGGGAGAGTCTATCTGTAGAGTATCGCATTAGACTTAAAAAATAATCTAATAAAAATAAATAAGAGCGTACCTGTGTAACCGAAGCTCGAAAGGGCTTTGGTTTCGGATGCTCCGTATCTTCCCCGGAACTCTTTTTTAAGGGTAAAATTGCCATTTTATCACGCCGCGTATATATCCCATCAAGAGTTAATTCGAGCGCGCTTATCCCGAGAGGGAAACTAATCCACGGTTTGTGTAGGTTATGCGCCGGTTTTTCAAACCATCCATTTTGTCTCCTATTTAATTTGTGACGGCTCCGAAAATTTTCTTTTCTTCTTCTTTTTTCTTTCCCTCTCCCTTCTTTACTATATTATCAAATACATCCACTCCCCCGTTCAATCTTCTCCATACTATGGATCGCAATCATTTTCGTGTTATTAGTACCACGTATTCAGAGATGACTGAGGACGATGTCGCATGGTTTCGCCAGTGCTTCTGCCGCCCTAGTGATCCTGAAATTAGGGTTCCGAGGCCGTCGGAATCAGTTTTGGATGCGCCTACTGGATTTATAGGTATGTATACCGCTCCTTTCTCCGGTGGCAATCTTAGGTTTCCTTTGTCCCCTTGGTTATTAGGGTTACTCGATTACCACAATCTGTATTTATCTGTGGTGCACCCCTTAGCGATTACCATGATAATGTCGTTTATCGTCGTTTGTCGTGCATATGAGATAGAGCCCAGAATAAGTGTTTTTCAATATTTTTTCAAGTTCGGTATTCGTGATGGTTGGGTTATGGTGGAAGAGAGGCCTGGTAGGTTATTTTTTGATATAGGTGATTCTGATATGTTGAACTGGAGGCCAGGGTTTTTGTTTTTTAGTGAGGAATATATCCATCCACTGTTTA
>CM067167.1:134148230-134184225 GCA_034093135.1 Erigeron breviscapus
CTGTTAAAACAGTTTCCAAGACAGAAAAATTTAAGGGGTTTGGGGAAAGGGGTGCCTGAGGTTCAGTGTGTTGCTGCATCAAACCATCATCAGCCGCATAATTTGATGTCTCTAGCATAGCCTGTGATCTGACCGGTGCTGACATCGACTCAGAGGGTATAGAAGAAGAAGAGGGAAATATTTGTGGATTTGACTCAACTCTATTGGGCTGGGGTAACCCTTTATCTTCACCAACCTCTCCTACAGAAATTTGAGGTGGCTGCTTGTGAGGCCCTTTTGTCTCGTCAGCACCCTGTTTGGAGGATGCTGATGGGTTGGCTGGGTTTCTAATGTCCTTGGGCTGTGAGGACGTCTTAGCCTTTGTGGTTAAGCCCTTTGGTACTCGCTGCTTCTGTTTTGGGACATCAGCAGGAGGTGAAGTGGAAGTGGATGTTGTCTTGGACTTTGCCTTTGATTTCTTGGTCTGTTTGGGAGCTTTGGAGGTTGCTGGGGGGTTTGCCAGCGTACCAGCTCCAGAAGGCAAGTTGGCATCAGCAGCCACATTTGATTGTGATGCTGACCCACTAGCACCATTTTTGGGGTATTTAAAGGGATAATAAAGTGATAATACCTCTTTCATTTTCTGGGTGAGTTTAGCACACTTAGCTAGCATCAAAGAAATCAGCATCACAAGCAGGTTGCTTGTACACTGAGGGTCCAATTCTTGGTGCTTTACAAACTGTTGCACCAAAAGGCATGTAATCTTCCTTCAGCTCATGCTTGAAGATCATCGACAAAAATCTTGCAAAGGGCACAGTATGCGACCTATTGCTGGCTTGGACCTTGGACTTCATGTCCTCAAAGATTACACTGGTGTTTGATCAAATAATCGCACTATGGCTCAACCGAAGGTGTGAGAGGGGTTTTGGGTGTTTTGTTGGCGATTCCCTTCCGGTCAGAGGGCCGTAGGCCGCTTTACGCCTATATCTGTTGTCTCTAGCCGATTTATGAGGCTTAGGGTTTGTTTGTGATAGTTGGGGATTCGGAAGTCGAATGTGTCGATGATGATGTGCCGTATGGCACCTCCTCTTTTTATATAGAGGGTAAAGCCTTGGGGAGGAAGATAAGAGTTTAGGGTAAATCTTTTCCTCCCTTTGTGATATCTTCTAAGTATGGAAGATATATTTAGGACTCTCAAACCGTGTCCTAGGTTTTAGGAGTGTTTGATTTAATTCCATTTTTGGGAGGTTAGATAAGCATGGAAAGAATTCATGCGTATCCATTATTTGCGATTATCTTGAGAGCTCCGGAATTATGGAGGTATACATCGTAACTTTGGCTACGGATACGTTTGCTTGGTATAATATGTTAGTACCTTCGCTGCTTACGAAGGGTCCTTCGTATCAGTCTTTTGTATGGAGGTAGAGCTCCGTATACGGTATATCATCAAGCCCCCCAGTCTGATGGGAGAGTCTATCTGTAGAGTATCGCATTAGACTTCATAAATAATCAGAAAGAAAAATAAAAATAATGGCGTACCTTTTTAACCGGAGCTCGAAGGAGCTTTGGTTTTTGGATGCTTCGTTGCTTCTCCGGAATTCTTTTTAATGGTAAAGTTGTAATTTTACCCTGCCGTGCTTGCATCCCATCAAGATTTAATTCGGGCGCGCCTATCCCAAGAAGAAAACTAATCGACGGTTTGGGTAGTTTCTGCGCCGGTTTTTCAAACCATCCGTTTTGTCTGGTATTTAATCTTTGACGGCTTCGAAGAGTTTTTTCTTTTACACTATCCCTACTCTCTTCTTGTCTTCAAAAATATCTGCTCTCCCCCTTTTTATCTTCTCCATACTATGGATCGTAATCATTTTCGTGTTATTAGTACCACGTATTCAGAGATGACTGAAGAAGATGTCGTATGGTTTCGCTGGTGCTTTTGCCGCCCTAATGATCCTGAAATTAGGGTTCCGGGACGGTCGGAATCGATTCTAGATGCGTCAACTGGATTCATAGGTATGTATACCGTTCATTTTTCCGGTGGCAATCTTAGGTTCCCTTTGCCCCCTTGGTTATTAGGGTTGCTTGATTACTACGATCTGTATTTATCCGTGGTGCACCCCTTAGCGATTACCATGATAATGTCGTTTATCGTTATTTGTCGTGTGATGATATATCGTGTACGGAGCTTTACCTCCGATATCAGAGGACCTCCGTATTTCATAATAATATTTGCTTAACAGGTACGGAGCAACAGCCTTCACAGGAAAAGACCTCCGTAACCAGAATCATCCCAAAGCTCCGGATATGTCCGGAACCTGCCATATCCATCTAAATCTCCTATAAAGGGAAGATATATCAAATACCCGAATACCTCGGACACAAGATCATCACAAATCTTCTTAAAAAATAGGAGATATCCCGAGAAGAGGAAAAGATTTACCCAAACTCCTTTTCCTCCTCTCCAAGTTTCCTAACCCCTATATATATAGGGACGGCTCTACATCCAAGGGGATTCATTCACCTCTTGAAAGAAAACTCAATACACTAAGGCGTAAAGCGGCCCACGCCCTCTGACCAGTAGGGAATCACCTACAAAGCACCTCTATCACTCCCAAACCCCCAGGTCGGAGCCATTGAACGATTCTTGGATCAAACAATTTGGCGCCATCCGTGGGACCAAACAATTACCGAGCCCACCCCCTTGATCGAAAAAGCAAAATGGCCGACCTCAACCCTGGAGCGAGAGAGACAAGGGGCGGTGGCTATAGACCACCCCGGAGTCTTTCCGAAAAAGGGACTAAAAGAAAAAGCGTAGAAGATATAATTTTCGACTCTAAGGAAATCAGCATGTTCTTAGAGGACCCGCTGGTAATACAAGTCACCGTCTGCAACATCTCGGTTCACGCGGTGTATATTGATGGGGGTAGCGAATGTGACGTTCTTTATGAACATTGCTTTCTGCAATTCCCCGATCAGATAAGGAGGCTGATGACCTCTGCTAAGACACCCACTAATAGGATTTGTCGGTGAGCGGATCTGGCCGATAGGAGAGATAAATCTGGCTGTCAAAATCGGACAGCCGCCCACTGTCAGAACAGAGGGGCTCGATTTTGTTATAGTAAGGTCACCCTCCCCCTATAGTAAGGGAGACCCTCCATGAGGAAGCTGGGAATCGTCACGTCAACAATCCATTCAGTGGTCAAGTTCCTGACCCCAGAAGGGGTAGGGACGATAGAATCCAGACGCAACGCTGGGAGACATATCCATGGGGTAAAAAGAGCCAAGGAAGAAACGAAAGTTACAGTCCGAGCAACAACGAAACAAGACAAAGAAGAAGGAATTGCGATAAATCCAGCATTCCTGGAGCAGTTGGTCACAATAGGGAAACAATTACCGAAGGAATTCAAACTCAAGCTCCGAAAGCTACTAGAAGAGAACATGAATGTCTTCGCATGGGAATACTCCGATATGACAGGAGTCCCACGAAAGATATCAATACAGGGCGAAGAATTTACAACGGAGCACAGGCTGAATGAACACAAATACTTGACCCTGATCCACCAGAAGAAGAGGTTCTTAGCAGCGGAAAGAGATCAGGCTGCACTTAAGACGAACTTTTAAAAGCAGGAATAGTAAAAGAATCGGTATATCCAACATGGGTAGCCAACCCGGTCATGGTTAAGAAAAGCGACAGAGGATGGCGAATGTGTGTAGACTTCACAAACATAAACAAAGCTACGCCAAAAGACTGCTACCCCTTACCAGAGATCGACTGGAAGGTCGAATCTGTAGCGGATTTCAGGCTGAAGTGCTTCTTGGACGCGTATAAAGGCTACCATCAGATACAGATGGCTAAAGGCGATGAAGAAAAGACATCGTTCTATACCAGCAAAGGGATATATTGCTACACAAAAATGCCATTTGGTTTAAAGAATGTAGGAGCTACGTATCAGCGATTGGTCGATAAGGCTTTCCAACACCAACTAGGAAGGAACTTGGAAGCCTATGTCGACGATATGGTCATCAAGAGTAGGAGCGAGGATGAACTGCTACTAGACATACAGGAAACCTTCAGCACACTAAGAAGCATTAACATGAAGCTGAACCCGAAGAAGTGCTCATTCGGAGCAGAAAAAGGAAAGTTCCTCGGATACTATATAACGAAGAAGGGGATACAAGCAAACCCGTCCAAAGTGAACAAACTCTCACAAATGCTCCCACCAACCTCCATAAAGGTAGTATAAAGTCTGAATGGAAAGTTGGCAGCGCTGAGCAGGTTTTTATCTAGAGGAGCGGAAAAGCAGCTCCCATTTTTTAAAACGCTTAAAGGGTGCATCGACAAGAAGACCTTCAAATGGACCGTCGAAGCCAACGAAGCTTTTGAACAAATGAAGAAATACATTGCGGAGCTACCAACTTTGACATCCCCTATAGCAGGAGAGACACTATACATATACATAGCGTCATCCGCAGAATGCGTGAGCTCCGTATTATTAGCAGAAAGAGACAAGAAGCAAATACCGATCTACTTCGTTAGCAGAATACTGCAGGGAGCGAAAACACGGTACCCGGAACTTGAAAAATTAGTCTTGGCATTAGTTCACACCGCCAGAAGACTACGAAGGTATTTTCAAGCTCACAACATAGTTGTCCTAACGGACAAGCCAATTAAACAGGTGTTACTAAAACCGGAGAAGTCAGGAAGAATGGCTAAGTGGGCTATCAAGCTTGGAGAACATGATATTGAATTCAGAGCACGAAACTCGGTGAAAGGACAGGTGCTAGCAGACTTCATTGCAGAAACACAGCATAACAAAGAAACCGGAGCTACAATTCACTCATGCACACTGACCATCACCGAAGATCAAGACCGTGATGAATGGCAGATATATACAGACGGAGCCTCAAGCAAAAGCGGCTCTGGAGCTGGACTGATGCTGATTGGGCCTGATAAAAAAGAATATACATATGCCCTAAGGTTCGATTTCGAAACAACAAATAACGAAGCAGAATACGAAGCACTGCTAGCAGGACTTCGCATAGCAAAAGAAATGAAGGTTCGCCACATTCACGCATACGTAGATTCCCAGCTAGTGGCAAAGCAAGTTCAAGGGGAATTCGAAGCAAAGCAACCAACAATCAAACAATACCTGGAGAAAGTCCATGAACTCATAAACTGCTTCGGATCATTTAATATAGAACACATAAAGAGAAACCAGAACCAAAAAGCAGATGCATTAAACAAATTGGCATCCCTCACCTTCTCCCACTTAGCCAAAGACGTCTTAATTGAAGTACTCAAAGACATGTCGATAAGTGAAAAGAAGTTGTTTGATCAAATAATCGCACTATGGCTCAACCGAAGGTGTGAGAGGGGTTTTGGGTGTTTTGTTGGCGATTCCCTTCCGGTAAGAGGGCCGTATGCCGCTTTACGCCTATTATTATTAACCCTTCGCCGATTCGTAAGGCTTAGGGTTTATCTGGGGGTTAGAGATTCGGAAGTCGAATGTGTTAAATGATGAAGGTTTTTGCGTGGAGTATGATCCCGTGCCGCATGGCACCTCCTCTATTTATATAGAGGGTGAAGCCTTGGAGAGGAAGGTAGGAATTTAGGGTAAATCCCTTCCTCTTTTTGTGATATCTTCTAAGTATGGAAGATATATCTAGGACTCTTAGACCGCGTCCTAGTTTATAGGAGTGTTTGATTTCATTCCCTTTTCGG
The DNA here is from genome assembly GCA_034093135.1 of Erigeron breviscapus. NCBI lineage: Eukaryota > Viridiplantae > Streptophyta > Magnoliopsida > Asterales > Asteraceae > Erigeron > Erigeron breviscapus. The sequence continues at coordinate 134,153,929 of CM067167.1, forward strand.
GAGACCGGATAATCATGGAAAGAATTCATGTGTATCCATTTATTATTTATGATTATCTTTGGGAGCTCCGGAATTACGGAGGTATACGTCGTAGCTTCGGCTACGGATACGTCTGCTTAGTACAATTGTATTAGTACCTTCGCTGTTTACGAAGGGTCCTTCGTATCCGTTCCTTTATACGGAGGTAAAGCTCCGTATATGGTATATCATCAAGCCCTCCAGTCTGATGGGAGAGTCTATCTGTAGAGTATCGCATTAGACTTAAAAAATAATCTAATAAAAATAAATAAGAGCGTACCTGTGTAACCGAAGCTCGAAAGGGCTTTGGTTTCGGATGCTCCGTATCTTCCCCGGAACTCTTTTTTAAGGGTAAAATTGCCATTTTATCACGCCGCGTATATATCCCATCAAGAGTTAATTCGAGCGCGCTTATCCCGAGAGGGAAACCAATCGACGGTTTGTGTAGGTTATGCGCCGGTTTTTCAAACCATCCATTTTGTCTCCTATTTAATTTGTGACGGCTCCGAAAATTTTCTTTTCTTCTTCTTTTTTCTTTCCCTCTCCCTTCTTTACTATATTATCAAATACATCCACTCCCCCGTTCAATCTTCTCCATACTATGGATCGCAATCATTTTCGTGTTATTAGTACCACGTATTCAGAGATGACTGAGGACGATGTCGCATGGTTTCGCCAGTGCTTCTGCCGCCCTAGTGATCCTGAAATTAGGGTTCCGAGGCCGTCGGAATCAGTTTTGGATGCGCCTACTGGATTTATAGGTATGTATACCGCTCCTTTCTCCGGTGGCAATCTTAGGTTTCCTTTGTCCCCTTGGTTATTAGGGTTACTCGATTACCACAATATGTATTTATCTGTGGTGCACCCCTTAGCGATTACCATGATAATGTCGTTTATCGTCGTTTGTCGTGCATATGAGATAGAGCCCAGAATAAGTGTTTTTCAATATTTTTTCAAGTTCGGTATTCGTGATGGTTGGGTTATGGTGGAAGAGAGGCCTGGTAGGTTATTTTTTGATATAGGTGATTCTGATATGTTGAACTGGAGGCCAGGGTTTTTGTTTTTTAGTGAGGAATATATCCATCCACTGTTTAGGGGTTTGTTGAATACGGATAGGTTGGTTTCGGGGATGTCTTTTGAGGACAATGTGCATGACTGGGTTACTCTTGATAATGCATTGGTCCGTCAGGTGCATAGGTCTCCATTTGAGTTGGTCACTTATCCCTCTGTGATTCTGTATCTTTGTGGCATTACGATGTCATGGGAGGGTTCTCCTGATCAGCCGGTTTTGATATGGTGTTGTTAAGGTACCATTCATTTGTTATTTTTCCAGTTGATTCTTTATTTTGCTTTCTTCTGACGTCTTTACGTTGTGTTTGCAGAGTTAACACTTAGAGAGCTGTAACCATGAATCCTCGAGGCATGGTTGTTGGTAGAAGGCCTCTATCTCCTTCTGATGATGGGGAAGGCCCCCTTTTTTCCTGTGTTGCTGTTTCTGGGCCTCCTCCGAAGAGGCAGAGGGTAATGGGCGGTCCATCCGGTACAATGGACCCTATGGCTGCAGGTCCTTCTGTCATTATCCTTGATTCTTCTACAGTAAGAGATGAAGTCGCTGCTGCTACTGTTCCAGTTTCTGATGTTGACCAAGGTATTTTTATTTTTTTTTTACTTTGTTATTTGTGTCTGCATAGATCTGATATGTATGTTCTTTTTTCTTTCCCTCTCCCTTCTTTACTATATTATCAAATACATCCACTCCCCCGTTCAATCTTCTCCATACTATGGATCGCAATCATTTTCGTGTTATTAGTACCACGTATTCAGAGATGACTGAGGACGATGTCGCATGGTTTCGCCAGTGCTTCTGCCGCCCTAGTGATCCTGAAATTAGGGTTCCGAGGCCGTCGGAATCAATTCTTGATGCGCCTACTGGATTTATAGGTATGTATACCGCTCCTTTCTCCGGTGGCAATCTTAGGTTTCCTTTGTCCCCTTGGTTATTAGGGTTACTCGATTACCACAATATGTATTTATCTGTGGTGCACCCCTTAGCGATTACCATGATAATGTCGTTTATCGTCGTTTGTCGTGCATATGAGATAGAGCCCAGAATAAGTGTTTTTCAATATTTTTTCAAGTTCGGTATTCGTGATGGTTGGGTTATGGTGGAAGAGAGGCCTGGTAGGTTATTTTTTGATATAGGTGATTCTGATATGTTGAACTGGAGGCCAGGGTTTTTGTTTTTTAGTGAGGAATATATCCATCCACTGTTTAGGGGTTTGTTGAATACGGATAGGTTGGTTTCGGGGATGTCTTTTGAGGACAATGTGCATGACTGGGTTACTCTTGATAATGCATTAGTCCGTCAGGTGCATAGGTCTCCATTTGAGTTGGTCACTTATCCCTCTGTGATTCTGTATCTTTGTGGCATTACGATGTCATGGGAGGGTTCTCCTGATCAGCCGGTTTTGATATGGTGTTGTTAAGGTACCATTCATTTGTTATTTTTCCAGTTGATTCTTTATTTTGCTTTCTTCTGACGTCTTTACGTTGTGTTTTCAGAGTTAACACTTAGAGAAGCTGTAACCATGAATCCTCGAGGCATGGTTGTTGGTAGAAGGCCTCTATCTCCTTCTGATGATGGGGAAGGCCCCCTTTTTTCCTGTGTTGCTGTTTCTGGGCCTCCTCCGAAGAGGCAGAGGGTAATGGGCGGTCCATCCGGTGCAATGGACCCTATGGCTGCAGGTCCTTCTGTCATTATCCTTGATTCTTCTACAGTAAGAGATGAAGTCGCTGCTGCTACTGTTCCAGTTTCTGATGTTGACCAAGGTATTTTTTTTTTTTTGACTTTGTTATTTGTGTCTGCATAGATCTGATATGTATGTTTTTTTCTTCTTTTAGCCGGTACCTCTGAAACTGGACGCAGGCCTGGGAAAGAGCCAGTCGAAGAAACTGGAGCTACTACAACTGGAGCTACCACAACTGGAGCTACTACAACTGGTGAGTGGCTGTAGATTGTGCGTATATTTCAATCGTTGTTTCCCTTTCATATTACTGATTGAGATTCTTTGTAATTTGTAGGGATTCCTCTTCAGAGTGAATTGCCTGATCCGCGACTTTGCCGAATGAGTCTGGATATGCTGGTTCTTGATCACTTAAGGACCATGCTGGATAGCATGCCTGCTCAGAGGCTTGCTGAGATGACCAACCAGGCTCTGTTTGCTGCCGGTATGATTGGTTCGGCTAGCAGTGCCAGGGTGCACTATCTTGAGGAGAATCTGCAGAGGCATAGAGCAAAGTTAGCTTCCCTGAGGGCTGCCTAGTCTAAGGGGGGTGATGCTTCCTTGGTTAGTTCTTTGCGGAGAGAGCTCGCTGATTCCCAGGAGGCGTTATCCCTTGCTACACAGAGTTTGGATGCTGCCCATGAGCGGATTGCTACTCTTACTTCTGCCGGACCTGCTGCAGTGATCAACAATTTGGAGCTGGAGTTGGAGAATACAAGAAACTCCATGCGCCAGGTTATCTCTGGTGTTATTCCTCATGTCTTCCGTATGTTGATGGAGAGTCCTGAGTTCGATCAGAGTCTTAATGAGTTAATTGAGGCTAACCGGGCTGATTCAAGAGCCTTGTTACTTTTTCGTATGGAGAGTCGTGGGCAGGTTGTGTTGAGTAGGAATAGGGAGAGGCTTCTTGGCACCGAGGAGAGGATCGTTGCTGCTGAAGAGGCCTTAAGGAGAATTTCTTTTCCTTATATCCAGCAGATTTCTTCAAATCCCGATGCTTCGGTGGCTGATCTTTATAATATTAGGCCTCAGGGAATGTGAACTGCCGATCCTCTGTACTCTGTACATATATTTTTTGATGCCTTAGGCATGGCTTGCTCTTGTACATTCTTTGGTGTCTGTTTATTATTTGCTCCTTGTGCCATCATTGCTTCGCTATACTTCAGAGCTTATCATTCTGCATTCTTTCGTAGAGAAGTAATATCTTTTGTTTTTGTTATGCTTATACATTCTTAAAAGAGTGTCTGATGCATTTATGCTTATGCACTACAATCATAAGGAAGGTAAGACTTATGCATTTTATTAATGGGTTATTACCTCATGATTGTGTTGAAAAGTCTTATGGGCGTCCCCTTGACAATTCAAAAAATAATTTTTTATGCGCATTTAGGAATTTATTACGACCATTTTATATAATTTTTTGGGAGCTTGTAAGTACATGGCAGGAGGGAGTTACAATATTTTGTATTGTTCCTAGCTGCTACTTTTGTGCTGCCCTGTTTGCTCCGTTAATTTGGCTTATCCCGAGGGCAAATTATGCTCCAACCGGTCTTAATGCCTGCCGGAGTCTTTGGTGTATGAATTTCTGCATCCCCTACTGGTCCGGGATTGTCTAGCCTTTCTTCTGTGAAAGATCCTTCGTCCGCAATTTCCAGCTGTCCTCTGGGTCCTTTTTGAATTATTCTTCTGTTGCGTTTGTACCACGGTACGGAGCTCTTTTCCTTTATATCTTCAGTAAATGAGGAGAGTATTGTTTGCATCCCCCCGTGAGATTTGTACTGTACGCAACCATGTATCGTTGATGCTATCATATGGAATTTCCTCATTCCTTTTCTGCCCAAGAGCATATCATAAGGCGAGTTTGCTTTTATCACGATTGCCAGAATTCGTGCGGTTCTTCGCCAGGGGAACCCTCCGATAGTGGCATCCAACCATATTTCTCCCAATGGGCGGATGCGTTCACTGGCGAATCCTACTACCTCCGTATCTAGTGGCGTGATTGTTTCCCGCAGTTTTTTAGGCAATCGGAGGAAACTTTTCTCATAGATTATGTCTCGTCCGCTTCCTGTGTCTACCTGCGTATTCTTTAGGCACACACTGCCTATGTTCACTTTTATTAGCACCGGGTCTATCGATGCCTTGTCATCCAACTCACCGAAGTGATAGTGTTGTGTTCCTTTTCGGGTCAAGGTCTTTGATAGTATCCTCCTCCGGTGCTCTTCAGGTTCTGCTTCGTCGAAGCTTGGTCTGCTCCTTTTCACCAGGTGTGCTAGCTTGTTTTCTCTCGCTGCGCTGTCTACCTGCCTTAACAATTCTCTGCAGTAATCCGTACTATGCCCGTATCCGTTGTGGAAACAACAGAATTTGTCTAGGTTTCTGGTTCCTCTTCCGGATAACGGCAGTGGTCTGACGAATGTTTTTACTATTTCTTCCGATGACAAGATTTCTGATGGCGTTTTCCTGAGATTGCCAATTGTTCTCTTGTAGCTATTCGTCCTACTACATGTAGGAGAGAACTCATCAGTTGCTACATCCTCGATTGTCTTGGTTTGCTTCCCGTTCTTCTTTATCATGGTTTTCCATTTGGCCATAGCTTTTTCTGCTATTTCTTTGGCACTCTTCCACTCGTGGAATTTCTCCATCAGTTCCAGGTAGCTTCTTGGCTTACCGAGGCATAAGTGCCGTATCAACTATTTTGTCCGGAGGTTATGTATGGCTCCGGATATCCTTTCTTCCTCTGATATGCGTACTAGGTTTCGAGTGCTGTCCCCGTATCTTTTCAAAAAATCTTCTGTCTATTCATCCTCCTCCTGTTTTATCTCATGTGCCAACAGATGAGAGCCGAATTCTTCCTTTAATTTGGATTTGAAGTCTTTGTCACCATGTATGCTCTCTTCGGGTAGGCTTTCGAGCCACCCCCTTGTCTTTCCGTGTAAGAGGTAGAGGATGACATGACAGATTGCTGGACCGCTCCATCCTTCTACCTTAGCTGCTTCGTCGACCTTCCTGAGGAACTCATCGACGTCGGAGGTGTCGTCGTACCAAGGTAATTCTTGGATCTCCAGTATCTTTACTGGAGGTACATGTTGGCGTAAATCTTTTGCGAATTGTGGGCATGACCCCTTGTATTTAGGCTCTGGTCCCTTTTGTTCAACCTTGTCTTTTTCGACTCCAGTTATCGGGCTTGCCTTAAGATAGTGCGGGGTCACATTACCGTATGGGAAGTACCATGATGACTGCATGTGTCCTGGGTAACTTCCACCAAAGAGCGGCGTCCCCATGTGCTGGGTCTGTGACCCTCCGCACGGGTAAAAGTATCATCCGTAGTAGTACGGTGGATATGCATTCGCTAACTGGTACTGTAACACCCGTCGTTTAAAAATATGGGTTTTCAAAAACTTTTCACCTAACGGTGTCATATTGCGGAAGAAAGGACCTTAAAAGTCAAAACCAATAAACATTTTGGTTTCTGCATTTAGTTGGTGTTACTTGCGACATCATAAAATAGTTCAAATGAAAACCCAACGGTTGCCCAACATAAAACAACCGTCCAAACGTCATTACATAAATTCGACATTAAGTACTGAATGTAACAAATGTCTAAAGTAAGCATCGTCTAAGGGTAGCTAAGGCTCCTGCATTGCATCTACCCAAGCTCACACGTCCTGCATCTAGATTCCATCAAGCTAAACCTGAGGGAACAACCACATTAAAAGAAACAAGTGTTAGCTATAAGAATAGCTAAGTAAGATAACACTTAATTTAAAAGCAATTGTCCAATTAAAACAATCTTCATTATTAGACAAGTTTTATTAGGCACAACACACATCACACGTTCACACATATACTGCATTTCAACTTCGTTTCAATTAGGATAATCATCCTAAATGTGCCTATCCTGCATTAGTTCCCACATTATCACACATATCTTCGTTATCTGCTTTATTAGTTCACACATTGTCACACGTATCTTCGTTAACTGCATATAAGTGTGCCCTGCATCACACCCGACTGGATGGTTAGTCAAAGACTACTCATCTTACATCGTTAAGGAATGGCAAGCCAATCCTTGAGTAATCCGTATGTGGAGGTTGGTCAAACCCCTCGTATTACTCGCCCTGCGTTATGAAGACCATGTTGCGAGGAGCCACCCAAGCAACAACTGCATCTACGCACTCGCCCGGCTAAGGCTAGTACGGGTTAAGCTTAACACTGTTCCCTGCATCTGTTTTATGAGCTCAATTTCACACATATAGATTGGGTCCCTGCATTCCCAAACATTCACACACATATAGTCTAGGTAACACACATTCCTAGACAATCACACACTTTAACTTCATTACGTTTGGATCCTTAAACGTGCAAGTGACATAGCAACCTAGCAAGACTAGTGAACTAGGTGTACAGGTCAATCATGCATATCACACATCAACTTCATTTCTACATATATCATGCGTATCAACATACTTCATTAAACTACATTAACTGCATAACTACATACTACATTAAGCAATACTGCATTACACTACAATAGGGACTGCATCTCAGGTCTCATGGTCAACTGCATAACCCATAATACCTCCCAAGTAACCCTTAACCCACATACAATAATAAGGTACCGAATGGAAGTGTATATGATTTGAAACCAGCTTTTAGTTGATCCCCCAGCGTGACAAAGTAGTGTATCTTACCTGATTGTAGTAGTGTACGCGCACAAACAAGTAGCTAATACTGCTTATCAGTAACCTCCGACACCTATCGTACATTAACATAATGAATATAAGTCATTTAGGACCTTAAATAGACCCTCGTACGAACTTTATCTTCGTTGGTTTTACTTTACGAAAATAGTTTACATCTCACGAACTTAGCTCAAACGGAGATAGCTTTTCAACTTACGAATTTAGACCATAACTTCGTTTAGTTCTTACGAACTTAATCTTCGTACGAACTTTATCTTCGTTGGTTTTACTTTACGAAAATAGTTTACATCTCACGAACTTAGCTCAAACGGAGATAGCTTTTCAACTTACGAATTTAGACCATAACTTCGTTTAGTTCTTACGAACTTAATCTTCGTACGAACTTTATCTTCGTTTGGTTCTTACGAACTTAATCTTCGTACGAACTTTATCTTCGTTGGTTTTACTTTACGAAAATAGTTTACATCTCACGAACTTAGCTCAAACGGAGATAGCTTTTCAACTTACGAATTTAGACCATAACTTCGTTTAGTTCTTACGAACTTAATCTTCGTACGAACTTTATCTTCGTTGGTTTTACTTTACGAAAATAGTTTACATCTCACGAACTTAGCTCAAACGGAGATAGCTTTTCAACTTACGAATTTAGACCATAACTTCGTTTAGTTCTTACGAACTTAATCTTCGTACGAACTTTATCTTCGTTGGTTTTACTTTACGAAAATAGTTTACATCTCACGAACTTAGCTCAAACGGAGATAGCTTTTCAACTTACGAATTTAGACCATAACTTCGTTTAGTTCTTACGAACTTAATCTTCGTACGAACTTTATCTTCGTTGGTTTTACTTTACGAAAATAGTTTACATCTCACGAACTTAGCTCAAACGGAGATAGCTTTTCAACTTACGAATTTAGACCATAACTTCGTTTAGTTCTTACGAACTTAATCTTCGTACGAACTTTATCTTCGTTGGTTTTACTTTACGAAAATAGTTTACATCTCACGAACTTAGCTCAAACGGAGATAGCTTTTCAACTTACGAATTTAGACCATAACTTCGTTTAGTTCTTACGAACTTAATCTTCGTACGAACTTTATCTTCGTTGGTTTTACTTTACGAAAATAGTTTACATCTCACGAACTTAGCTCAAACGGAGATAGCTTTTCAACTTACGAATTTAGACCATAACTTCGTTTAGTTCTTACGAACTTAATCTTCGTACGAACTTTATATCGTTAATCACACATAGCTACATTCAAATATTAAGTAAAGACTTAACGACACCCCAAATTGACTTAACGGCATTAGTCAAACATTACATAAAAGTTCGGGATGTTACAATTACCTCCTCCTTAAAAGGATTCCGTCCTCGGAATCTCATCAGATAGGAACAACTCGGGATATTTCTCCTTCATTACTGCTTCAGTTTCCCAAGTCAAGCTTTCTCCATGATTATGTTTCCACTTTATCAAAACAAGATCTATCACTTTCCTGCGTAACTTCTTTTGCTTTCTTCCAAGTATCGCTACCGGTTCGTCTACTATTCTCTTCATTGGGTCAATACTCACGTCTTTAATAGGAATCACACTTGACTCCTCTGCTAAACATTTCCTCAAGTAGGATACATGGAAGGTGTTGTGAATTCCATCCAATTCTGGAGGTAATTCCAACTGATATGCCACATCTTTAATGCGCTTCACCACTTTAAAAGGTCCAATAAATCTTGGACTCAACTTTCCCTTCTTTCCAAATCGGATAACTCCTTTCCAAGGTGATACTTTCAGCATCACTAAATCACCCACATTAAACTCAATCGGTCTCCTTTTCTTATCTGCATATGTTTCTGCCTTTCTCTTGCCACACGTAAGGCTTCTTTAGCTACATTAACCTTTTCAGAGGTAATTTCAATAATTTCGGGACCGGTCAACTGCTTTTCACCGGGCTCCATCCAACAACTTGGAGTCCTACATCTCCTTCCATATAACATTTCAAATGGTGGCATTCCAATACTTGCATGGTGACTATTATTATAAGCAAATTCAATCAACTTCAAGTGTTCATCCCATGCTCCACCATATTCAAGTACACACGTTCTCAACATATCCTCCAAGGTTTGAATGGTTCTCTCACTTTGCCCATCGGTTTGGGGATGATAGGCGGTACTCAAATTTATTCTACTACCCAACTCCCGTTGAAGACCCTTCCAAAAGTTTGACACAAACCTCGAGTCTCGATCCGAAACAATAGATAAGGGAACTCCATGTTTCGCTACTACTTCATCAATGTACATCTTTGCCATCTTCGTTAAAGGCACATCTTGTCGGGTAGCTAGAAAATGAGCACTCTTCGTCAATCTATCTACAATTACCCAAATCATATCATTCCCTTTCGGCGTTTTAGGTAGCTTCGTTACAAAGTCCATCGTGATATGATCCCATTTCCACTCGGGAATTTCTAATTGATGTAACAAACCATACGGCTTTTGATGGTCCGTCTTCACTCTTGCACACGTCAAACACTTTGCTACAAAATGAGCTACTTCACCTTTAATATCCGGCCACCAATAAATCGGCTTCAAATCTGCATACATTTTGGTGACACCGGGATGCATCGAATACCTACTTCTATGGACCTCTTCAAGGATCAACTCTCGGTTACCACCAAGCAGTGGCACCCAAATGCGACCCTTGTATGTTTTAAACCCACGACTATTAGTCTCCATCACAAGTCGTTTCTTCTTTCCAATACTCTCGTTATCAATATTATCCTTCATTAATGCCCTCTCTTGTGCTTCTTTAATTCGATCTAATAGACCCGACTTGGCCTGAACTTGCATGCTCATCAACTTACAAGAAGAGCTTTGCACTTTCCTACTTAGTGCATCCGCCACTACATTGGCTTTACCCGGATGGTATTTGATTTCACAATCATAGTCTTTAAGTAATTCCATCCACCTTCTTTGTCTCACATTCATCTCCTTTTGAGTAAACATATATTGTAAACTCTTATGGTCGGTGTAAAGTGTGCATTTAGTACCATATAAGTAATGTCTCCATAATTTCAATGCAAACACAACCGCCGCTAACTCAAGATCATGGGTAGGGTAATTCTTCTCATGAGGCTTCAACTGACGCGAAGCATAGGCAATCACTTTGTCTCTCTGCATTAAGACACAACCCAAACCCGTAATAGAAGCATCGCTATATACCACTAAATCATCAGTACCTTCAGGCAAGGCAAGGATAGGAGCTTCACACAACTTCTTTTTCAACGTTTGGAATGCATTTTCCTGCTTTTCAGTCCACTCGTACTTCACACCCTTCTTTGTTAATTCCGTCATAGGCTTGGCTATTCGAGAAAAATCCTGAATAAACCTTCTATAATACCCAGCCAAACCAAGAAAACTCTTAATCTCGGTAGGTGTCTTTGGCTGCTCCCACTTTGAAACAGCTTCAATCTTTGAAGGATCTACTTTAATACCTTCCGATGTAATAACATGACCAAGAAAACTCTTAATCTCGGTAGGTGTCTTTGGCTGCTCCCACTTTGAAACAGCTTCAATCTTTGAAGGATCTACTTTAATACCTTCTGATGTAATAACATGACCAAGAACTCATAATGACCATATCTAGTCCGGAAAGCTGTCTTTGCTACATCTTCCTTCTTTACCTTTAACTGATGGTAACCGGACCGCAAATCAATCTTTGAAAAATACGAAGCACCATGTAGTTGATCAAAAAGATCATCAATTCTCGGGAGAGGATACTTATTCTTGACCGTTCGCTTGTTCAACTCGCGGTAGTCGATACACATACGCATTGATCCGTCCTTCTTCTTAACAAAAAGAACAGGAGCTCCCCAAGGCGAGGAACTAGGTTGTATGAACCCTTTGTCAAGTAACTCCTGAAGTTGCGTCATTAATTCCTTCATTTCTGTAGGAGCTAATCGGTAAGGTGCTTTAGCAACGGGTGTAGCACCGGGAACAAGATCTATCTGAAAAGTAACTTCACGATCGGGAGGAATACCTGGTAGATCATCGGGAAACACATCGGGAAAATTGGATACTACCTCAACACTAGCGATTGAAGACTTCTCTTTTCTTGCATCAATAACATAAGCCAAGAAATGGCTCTTGTTTTTCCTTATACATTTAATAGCTTTCATCATACTAATAATCTTTATTCCTCCTCTCTTCTTGTCTCCATACACCGTTATCACTTTACCCTCGGATATAGGCAATCGAATTATCTTTTGGGAACATAAAATACTAGCTTCATTTCTAGCCAACCAATCCATACCAATCACTACGTCAAAACCACCTAAGGTAGTAGGCAATAGTTGAACCGGAAAAGAACAACCTTCAATCTCAATCTCACAATCGTCATAACCCACACGTATATTATTAACCGTACCATTAGCAATTTCTACCTCTATTGAGCAATCTAAGGGAGTAGTGACTCTTTCTAGCTTAGGAGCAAATAATGTGGACACAAACGACCTATTTGCACCTGAATCAAATAAAACAGAGGCAGGCTTTGAGTTAACAAGGAAAGTACCACTTACCACTTCATCGTTGTTCCTTGCATCATCAACCGTCATTTGAAGAGCTCTCACTTTTGTTGCTGTCGTGGCGGTCTTCTTTCCAGCATTCTTCATCTGTGGACAATCGGCAATGAGATGACCCGTTTCTTGGCACTTGTAGCAACGAGTCTTGTCCCTACATTCAGTTGCAAGATGCCCCGACTTCCCACACTTGTGGCACCTTCTTGTCTTGTCGGTACAATGCCCTTCATGAATGGTCTTGCAAAATATACACCATGACCCATTCTTCTTTTTATCCTTATCACTGCTTGAACTACCACTTCCGCGGAACTTCTTATTATTATTGTTGTTGGAAGACCAATTTGACCTTCTTTTAAATCCCGCTTTCTTGTCGTCGACTTTCTCAACTACTTTCTTGTCCGAAGCAAAATCATCGTCAAGCTTTTTAGACTCCTTGATAGCTTCAGTCAGAGTCTTGTGCTGCCTGCAGATACCTCGATAACTCGGAGGCAAACCATCAACATAGCAAGCAACCTGATCTGCATCAGTACGGAACAGATGGCCTACGAACTTCATCTTCTCCATAAAAGAACGAGCATAGTCATTAATTTTGCCAACTTCAGCTGTCAAAGCACGGAACTCTTTTTCCATTTTACGCTGCTCATGAACTCCAATATATTCTTCAATGAATTTCTGCTTAAAGTCAGCCCATGTAATAGCAGTTACCATTGCCGGAGTCATCGAAATAGTCATGCTCTTCCACCAGTCCCGAGCACCTTCTTTCAACATTCTGCTTGCACACAACACTTTCTTATCCTCAGGACAATCACAAGCTTCGAAAACCATCTCCGTATCATCGAGCCATTCCATGCAACCTACTGCATTAAGTGTTCCATAGAATTTCTGTGCTCCACACTTCTGGAAACTTTCAAACTTGAATCGAGGGGCGCGAACATCATTAGGATGAACCACATTAACATTAGCATGAGGAATAACAACATCATCGACCGGTGGCTCAGTGTAGTGAGAAGGCACAGAGTGACTGTTACCAGTTCCTTCTGCGTTAGCTGCCAACGCCTGGTTCAACTGTTCTTGCGTTTGGGCCAACTGGGCCTGAAGAGTTAGCACAAGATTATACATCTCCATCTGATTGGGAATCTGATCTACAGCTGCATCGTTAACTCTCGGAGGATTGCCAGGTGGTGGAGGCATCGGACCCAATGAGCCTGGTTGATTAACACGGCGGGGGTTCACACGATTCACATTAACATTAGCAGCAGCATTAGCGGCATTAGAGGCGCCTGCACCCGGATGGACAGGTGGAGTAACGCTAGCAGTAGCTCCGTCGCGTTGGTTGTTGCGGTTGCGAGTGTTTACCATTTTCCTTCAATAAAATGGTGGAGTCGATAAGCGCAAGATAAAACAAAAGCTCGTCGAAATAAGGCTAAAACATATCTTCGTAACATCATCTGCTTTATTAGTTCACACATTGTCACACGTATCTTCGTTAACTGCATATAAGTGTGCCCTGCATCACACCCGACTGGATGGTTAGTCAAAGACTACTCATCTTACATCGTTAAGGAATGGCAAGCCAATCCTTGAGTAATCCGTATGTGGAGGTTGGTCAAACCCCTCGTATTACTCGCCCTGCGTTATAAAGACCATGTTGCGAGGAGCCACCCAAGCAACAACTGCATCTACGCACTCGCCCGGCTAAGGCTAGTACGGGTTAAGCTTAACACTGTTCCCTGCATCTGTTTTATGAGCTCAATTTCACACATATCTTCGTTATCTGCTTTATTAGTTCACACATTGTCACACGTATCTTCGTTAACTGCATATAAGTGTGCCCTGCATCACACCCGACTGGATGGTTAGTCAAAGACTACTCATCTTACATCGTTAAGGAATGGCAAGCCAATCCTTGAGTAATCCGTATGTGGAGGTTGGTCAAACCCCTCGTATTACTCGCCCTGCGTTATAAAGACCATGTTGCGAGGAGCCACCCAAGCAACAACTGCATCTACGCACTCGCCCGGCTAAGGCTAGTACGGGTTAAGCTTAACACTGTTCCCTGCATCTGTTTTATGAGCTCAATTTCACACATATAGTCTAGGTAACACACATTCCTAGACAATCACACACTTTAACTTCATTACGTTTGGATCCTTAAACGTGCAAGTGACATAGCAACCTAGCAAGACTAGTGAACTAGGTGTACAGGTCAATCATGCATATCACACATCAACTTCATTTCTACATATATCATGCGTATCAACATACTTCATTAAACTACATTAACTGCATATAAGTGTGCCCTGCATCACACCCGACTGGATGGTTAGTCAAAGACTACTCATCTTACATCGTTAAGGAATGGCAAGCCAATCCTTGAGTAATCCGTATGTGGAGGTTGGTCAAACCCCTCGTATTACTCGCCCTGCGTTATAAAGACCATGTTGCGAGGAGCCACCCAAGCAACAACTGCATCTACGCACTCGCCCGGCTAAGGCTAGTACGGGTTAAGCTTAACACTGTTCCCTGCATCTGTTTTATGAGCTCAATTTCACACATATAGTCTAGGTAACACACATTCCTAGACAATCACACACTTTAACTTCATTACGTTTGGATCCTTAAACGTGCAAGTGACATAGCAACCTAGCAAGACTAGTGAACTAGGTGTACAGGTCAATCATGCATATCACACATCAACTTCATTTCTACATATATCATGCGTATCAACATACTTCATTAAACTACATTAACTGCATATAAGTGTGCCCTGCATCACACCCGACTGGATGGTTAGTCAAAGACTACTCATCTTACATCGTTAAGGAATGGCAAGCCAATCCTTGAGTAATCCGTATGTGGAGGTTGGTCAAACCCCTCGTATTACTCGCCCTGCGTTATAAAGACCATGTTGCGAGGAGCCACCCAAGCAACAACTGCATCTACGCACTCGCCCGGCTAAGGCTAGTACGGGTTAAGCTTAACACTGTTCCCTGCATCTGTTTTATGAGCTCAATTTCACACATATAGTCTAGGTAACACACATTCCTAGACAATCACACACTTTAACTTCATTACGTTTGGATCCTTAAACGTGCAAGTGACATAGCAACCTAGCAAGACTAGTGAACTAGGTGTACAGGTCAATCATGCATATCACACATCAACTTCATTTCTACATATATCATGCGTATCAACATACTTCATTAAACTACATTAACTGCATATAAGTGTGCCCTGCATCACACCCGACTGGATGGTTAGTCAAAGACTACTCATCTTACATCGTTAAGGAATGGCAAGCCAATCCTTGAGTAATCCGTATGTGGAGGTTGGTCAAACCCCTCGTATTACTCGCCCTGCGTTATAAAGACCATGTTGCGAGGAGCCACCCAAGCAACAACTGCATCTACGCACTCGCCCGGCTAAGGCTAGTACGGGTTAAGCTTAACACTGTTCCCTGCATCTGTTTTATGAGCTCAATTTCACACATATAGTCTAGGTAACACACATTCCTAGACAATCACACACTTTAACTTCATTACGTTTGGATCCTTAAACGTGCAAGTGACATAGCAACCTAGCAAGACTAGTGAACTAGGTGTACAGGTCAATCATGCATATCACACATCAACTTCATTTCTACATATATCATGCGTATCAACATACTTCATTAAACTACATTAACTGCATATAAGTGTGCCCTGCATCACACCCGACTGGATGGTTAGTCAAAGACTACTCATCTTACATCGTTAAGGAATGGCAAGCCAATCCTTGAGTAATCCGTATGTGGAGGTTGGTCAAACCCCTCGTATTACTCGCCCTGCGTTATAAAGACCATGTTGCGAGGAGCCACCCAAGCAACAACTGCATCTACGCACTCGCCCGGCTAAGGCTAGTACGGGTTAAGCTTAACACTGTTCCCTGCATCTGTTTTATGAGCTCAATTTCACACATATAGTCTAGGTAACACACATTCCTAGACAATCACACACTTTAACTTCATTACGTTTGGATCCTTAAACGTGCAAGTGACATAGCAACCTAGCAAGACTAGTGAACTAGGTGTACAGGTCAATCATGCATATCACACATCAACTTCATTTCTACATATATCATGCGTATCAACATACTTCATTAAACTACATTAACTGCATATAAGTGTGCCCTGCATCACACCCGACTGGATGGTTAGTCAAAGACTACTCATCTTACATCGTTAAGGAATGGCAAGCCAATCCTTGAGTAATCCGTATGTGGAGGTTGGTCAAACCCCTCGTATTACTCGCCCTGCGTTATAAAGACCATGTTGCGAGGAGCCACCCAAGCAACAACTGCATCTACGCACTCGCCCGGCTAAGGCTAGTACGGGTTAAGCTTAACACTGTTCCCTGCATCTGTTTTATGAGCTCAATTTCACACATATAGATTGGGTCCCTGCATTCCCAATCATTCACACACATATAGTCTAGGTAACACACATTCCTAGACAATCACACACTTTAACTTCATTACGTTTGGATCCTTAAACGTGCAAGTGACATAGCAACCTAGCAAGACTAGTGAACTAGGTGTACAGGTCAATCATGCATATCACACATCAACTTCATTTCTACATATATCATGCGTATCAACATACTTCATTAAACTACATTAACTGCATAACTCACTACATTAGGCTTTAAGTCACTTTACAACTTACGAATTTAGACCATAACTTCGTTTAGTTCTTACGAACTTAATCTTCGTACGAACTTTATCTTCGTTTTGGTTCTTACGAACTTAATCTTCGTACGAACTTTATCTTCGTTCATTGTTCTAACGAATTTAAACTTCGTACGAACTTTATCTTCGTTTCAATTGTTCTTACGAACTTAACCTTTAAATTCGTTACTTTACAACTTACGAATTTAGACCATAACTTCGTTTAGTTCTTACGAACTTAATCTTCGTACGAACTTTATCTTCGTTGGTTTTACTTTACGAAAATAGTTTACATCTCACGAACTTAGCTCAAACGGAGATAGCTTTTCAACCTACGAAGATAACCTCAAACGAAGATCATCTTCGTTCAAACGCTGTTCGACAGCTTTTCATAATCAGACCAAAATCTTCGATTTTCCTATAATCGACTCCTCAAAACTTCTTCCAAAACATGTATTAGACATCAGTAAACACCTTTTGATCAACCAAATCGGCTAAGGACTCGATTGACACCATTTTGAACGTTAATTTAATCAAAACACCATTAAACACTAATTCTTTGAAAACTCTTTTAAAAATCAGATTTGAATCCATCTAATTCGACCTTAGATCTCGAAAATACATTCAATGATTCAATAATTACCTGCTTGACTCGATGATTGATCAATTCTAGCGCCAAAAACGTTTGATCAGAACTCAATTAACGGCTTTAGGACTCCAGGAAGGGTTAATTACTTTGTTTATTGCTAATGACTGCCAATTAACTCTAGATTAGGGTAATCCTAACCTAAACCCGTTTTTCACTTTCAACCTATGTCAAAATCAGCCCTTGAACTTCTAAACCCTTCATTATTGGTCACAAACTGCATTATTGACCATATACAACATTAACCCTTCATTAAAAGGCACTACATAGCCTTTAAGCGACATTAAACACACTTTTATTCGTCATTAGTATTTAGGCTCTCAAACCTAACTACTTTATCTACGTTAATCACACATAGCTACATTCAAATATTAAGTAAAGACTTAACGACACCCCAAATTGACTTAACGGCATTAGTCAAACACTACATAAAAGTTCGGGATGTTACAGGTACATCCCTAGTCCGGATGTTGTCTACATGACGTCTGCTGCGGTTATCCCTACCGGAGTCCCCTGATAGATCGGGTACGACGGGCATACCAGCATTGGGTTTTTTGCTGTTATAGAATCACCTTCTTTGTTTCCTGCTTCCTCCTTCTTGCTCAGATCTCTTCCAGTGGGCTTTTGGTCGATCCTGTCTATTGCTGTGGGATTACCTCCTTCACCTTGGATCTGGTTCCTGCCTTCTTCCCTGGATTCTTGTGCCTCCGGTAGCAGGTTACCTTGTGCGGTGCACCCAAGGTGCGGCACAACATCTTTTCCTGATTCCGAAGCTGTATCTCCTTCAACGTTACTCCCCCTTATGTCGAGGTCGCCCTCTGTAGCTTTGCTTAGTGCCATTATCTGGAAGGTCTAAGATTCCTAAGATATATCTTCCATACTTAGAAGATATCACAAAGAGGAAGGGATTTACCCTAAATTTCTATCTTCCTCCCCAAGGCTTTACCCTCTATATAAAGAGAGGAGGTACCATACGTCAGGATAGGTACATTCGACTTATAAAACCCTAATCACAATACATAAACCCTCAGCCTCATAATCGGCTAGAAGCAACAGGTATAGGCGTTAAGCGGCCTATGGCCCTCTGACTGGAAGGGAATCGCCAACAAAACACCCAAAACCCCACTCACACCTTCGATTGTGCCATAGTGCGATTATTTGATCAAACAGAAAGGATGGGTAGATGAGATACCATTGGTGCTTTGGGGGCTCCGGACCACGCCAAAAAGGGGAACAAAAGAAACCCCCTTCAGTTTGGTGTATGGATCAGAAGCAGTCCTGCCAACGGAGCTCCAAGTATCAACATGCAGGGTATCCAACCTAGAGACAGAAGAAAACGAAGAGAACCTTCGACTAAATTTAGACATCCTGGATGAACGAAGGGAAATAGCAGCAATAAGAGCAGCATCCTAGAGACAGAAAGTAGAAAATTACTACAACAAAAGGGTGCGGAAATCTACTTTCAAGCCAGGAGACTATGTGCTACGGCTCAATAGTCAGAGCAAGGAAAAGAATAGAGGTAAGCTCAGCCAAACATGGGAAGGACCATATAAAGTGGCCCAAGCTTATGGCAACGGAGCGTACGACTTGGTTGACATGGAAGACAAATCAGTCGGAAGACCATGGAATGCAACCAACCTCCGCCGATTCTACCACTAAAAGGCAAGAAAAAGCTCTTATATATGTATCCTATACAACCATTTTGGAGCTGCCTTTAATAAAATCAGAACTAAGCGAACAGGGTCGCAACCTTTCGCAAAATAATTATGAGTACGTACAAGTAAAACAAAATATACATTATAAGTTGGAGTAAGAGGACGCTCATTAAATCCAACGAAACCATGGCAAAATCTTAATAAAGATATAAGCCCAGTTAACACTCAAGCATTTAAGATAAAAGTCTTGGCGCCATGCCGATAGAATATAATCAAAATGCAGAGAGTATAACAAATAAGGATAAAATTGTTTATATACAATAAAAGTCTGACAAATAAACTGCATGTTCTGGAAATCACAAGGAGGTACGGGGCTTCTTCTGCAGCAGATCTTCAACGGAGGCAGAGTCATCAGAAGAGATATCCCTAACAAATGGGAACTCTGCACGAGCAAGAGCATCCTCAGCTTCCGACACCCTTTCTGAGGTTTGATCAACAAAGTCCGGTGCGAGGGAAATCAGCCCATCTCTTGCTAATTGGCTTAGAATAGATGACCGCTCCTGGGCACGATTCGCATTCACAACCTCCGCCAATAGCATGCCTCTTAACACGAAGAAGTTCATTCTGTAGGCGAGAAATAAAAAATTCCTCGCCATTACACAACTCGCAGACAGAAGACCCCTCCCCACGATGATGATTCCTCACCACCATATGCACGACAAAGGATCTCAAAACCAATAATACGGGCGACACCATTTGGATGCATAAAGAAGAAGGGACAGTTATAATGGCTAATTACGTCAAGCAAAAAGGGGGAAAGAGGGAATCTTAAGTTGCCCCGGGTAACATGGGCAATATACAGACCCACAAAACCCTGAGGAGGATTGGCAACGGCTTTCTTAGGGGACGGTAAGCAAACCGCCTTGTCTAAAGACGAAAGGTAGGTGGAGCAAAACCACCCCAACCCCTCGGATGTGACCACAGATGAAAGTTCATTACGACCTACCTTAGCCATTTCTATAGACAACGAAGGAAGAAATCAAAGGAAGATGACTGACCTGAAGATCGGAAAATTAGGGCACAACAGATGCAAAGATTGGGGAAATGATCGGATCGGTCTGGTAAGTAATATAAGTATTTTTTCTTTTAAGACTTATTTACCTTTTTTAAACCCTCGAGAATTTTAAGTCTAACAAGACAGCCCTCGGATGCCTATCTTATTAGACTGGGGGGCTTGATGATATACCGTGTACGGAGCTTTACCTCCGATATCAGAGGACCTCCGTATTTCATAATAATATTTGCTTAACAGGTACGGAGCAACAGCCTTCACAGGAAAAGACCTCCGTAACCAGAATCATCCCAAAGCTCCGGATATGTCCGGAACCTGCCATATCCATCTAAATCTCCTATAAAGGGAAGATATATCAAATACCCGAATACCTCGGACACAAGATCATCACAAATCTTCTTAAAAGATAAGAGATATCCCGAGAAGAGGAAAAGATTTACCCAAACTTCTTTTCCTCCTCTCCAAGTTTCCTAACCCCTATATATATAGGGGCGGCTCTACATCCAAGGGGATTCATTCACCTCTTGAAAGAAAACTCAATACACTAAGGC
Organism: Erigeron breviscapus; assembly: GCA_034093135.1. Classification (NCBI taxonomy): domain Eukaryota; kingdom Viridiplantae; phylum Streptophyta; class Magnoliopsida; order Asterales; family Asteraceae; genus Erigeron; species Erigeron breviscapus. The sequence goes on from CM067167.1 coordinate 134,174,628, forward strand.
GTAAAGCGGCTCACGCCCTCTGACCAGTAGGGAATCACCTACAAAACACCTCTATCACTCCCAAACCCCCAGGTCGGAGCCATTGAACGATTATTGGATCAAACATTGTGCTTATGAGATAGAGTCATCGATGAGTGTGTTTCGATATTTCTTCAAACTGGGTATTCGTGATGGTTGGGTTATGGTTGAGGAGAGGCCTGGTAGGTTATTTTTTGATATAGGTGATTTTGATATGTTGAACTGGAGATCGGGGTTTTTGTTTTTTAGTGAGGAATATGTTCATCCACTGTTTAGGGGTTTGTTGAATACGGATAGGTTGGTGTCGGGTATGTCTTTTGAGGATAATGTGCATGATTGGGTTACTCTTGATAATCCATTTGACAGGATCCTCAATAATCCGGTGATACATGGGTAACTCAAGGACATGGGCAGGTGCCGACTCCTTGAACTTAGTCGGCTTCTCACCAGTCAATAACGATGAATAAGCCTCAGGAATCACAGAACTCTCAATAAAAACAAACTCATTTTTCCATCCCCTAACGTTAGTACTACCCAGCAAAAAGCAATCGACTTTGGGTTTCTTCTGGATGGTTACCCACTCACCAGCATCACACAAATCAAAGAAGGCAGAAAATAAATCAACAGTCTCCTCACCACCATATGCACGACAAAGGATCTCAAAACCAATAATACGGGCGACACCATTTGGATGCATAAAGAAGAAGGGACAGTTATAATGGCTAATTACGTCAAGCAAAAAGGGGGAAAGAGGGAATCTTAAGTTGCCTCGGGTAACATGGGCAATATACAGACCCACAAAACCCTGAGGAGGATTGGCAACGGTTTCCTCAGGGGACGGTAAGCAAACCGCCTTGTCTAAAGACGAAAGGTAGGTGGAGCAAAACCACCCCAACCCCTCGGATGTGACCACAGATGAAAGTTCATTACGACCTACCTTAGCCATTTCTATAGACAACGAAGGAAGAAATCAAAGGAAGATGACTGACCTGAAGATCGGAAAATTAGGGCACAACAGATGCAAAGATTGGGGAAATGATCGGATCGGTCTGGTAAGTAATATAAGTATTTTTTCTTTTAAGACTTATTTACCTTTTTTAAACCCTCGAGAATTTTAAGTCTAACAAGACAGCCCTCGGATGCCTATCTTATTAGACTGGGGGGCTTGATGATATACCGTGTACGGAGCTTTACCTCCGATATCAGAGGACCTCCGTATTTCATAATAATATTTGCTTAACAGGTACGGAGCAACAGCCTTCACAGGAAAAGACCTCCGTAACCAGAATCATCCCAAAGCTCCGGATATGTCCGGAACCTGCCATATCCATCTAAATCTCCTATAAAGGGAAGATATATCAAATACCCGAATACCCCGGACACAAGATCATCACAAATCTTCTTAAAAGATAAGAGATATCCCGAGAAGAGGAAAAGATTTACCCAAACTTCTTTTCCTCCTCTCCAAGTTTCCTAACCCCTATATATATAGGGACGGCTCTACATCCAAGGGGATTCATTCACCTCTTGAAAGAAAACTCAATACACTAAGGCGTAAAGCGGCTCACGCCCTCTGACCAGTAGGGAATCACCTACAAAACACCTCTATCACTCCCAAACCCCCAGGTCGGAGCCATTGAACGATTATTGGATCAAACATTGTGCTTATGAGATAGAGTCATCGATGAGTGTGTTTCGATATTTCTTCAAACTGGGTATTCGTGATGGTTGGGTTATGGTTGAGGAGAGGCCTGGTAGGTTATTTTTTGATATAGGTGATTTTGATATGTTGAACTGGAGATCGGGGTTTTTGTTTTTTAGTGAGGAATATGTTCATCCACTGTTTAGGGGTTTGTTGAATACGGATAGGTTGGTGTCGGGTATGTCTTTTGAGGATAATGTGCATGATTGGGTTACTCTTGATAATCCATTGGTCCGTCAGGTGCGTAGGTCTCCATTTGAGTTGGTTACCTATCCCTCTATGATTCTGTATCTTTGTGGCATTACGATGTCATGGGAGGGTTCTCCTGATGAGCCGGTCTTGATATGGTGTTGTGAAGGTACCATTCTTCTTGTTACTTTTTCTGCCAATTTCTTATCATCTGATTTCTTTACGTTGTGTTTGTAGAGTTAACACTTATGGAGGTTGTTACCATAAATCCTCAGGGCATGGTTGTTGGTAGGAGGCCTATGCCTTCTTCTTCTGATGATGGGGAGGGTCCCCATTTCGCTGGTGTTGTTGTGCTTCCTCCGAAGAGACAGAGGGTGAGCGGTGGTCCATCCGGTGCAGCGGACCCTATGGCTGTAGGTCCTTCTGTCATTATCCTTGATCCTTCTCCGGTGACGGATGGAGTTGCCACTGCTGCACCAGTTTCTAATGCTGACCAGGGTATGTATGTTTTCCCTTAGTTCTGTTGTTTATGTCTGCATAAATCTAATGTGTGTGCCTTTCCTTCTCTTAGCCGGTACTTCTGATCCTGGGCGTAGGCCTGGGAAAGAGCCTGCTGAAGAAACTGGAGCTACTACAACTGGAGCTACCACAACTGGAGCTACCACAACTGGTAAGTGGCTTTAGATTCTGTATGTTTTTCTTCAACTGTTGTTTTCCCTTTTATATTTATGACCGAACCTCTTCATGTTTTAGGGATTCCTCTTCAGAGTGAATTGCCTGATCCACAGCTTTGCCGGATGAGCTTGGATATGCTGGTTCCTGATCACTTGAGGACTATGTTGGATACCATGCCAGCTCAAAGGCTTGCTGAAATGACCAACCAGGCTCTGTTTGCTGCTGGTCTGATTGGTTCGGCTAGCAGTGCTAGAGTGCACTTCCTGGAGGAAGATCTGCGGAGGTACAGGGCATAGGTAGCATCTTTGAGGGTTGCTCAGTCTGGCGGAGGTGATGCTTCTTTGGTTAGTTCTTTGCGGAGGGAGCTCGTTGATGCTCAGGAAGCTTTGTCCCTAGCTACGCAAAGTTTGGATGCTGCTCATGAGCGAATTGCGACTCTAACTGCTGCCGGACCATCTGCGGTGATCAACAACTTGGAAGAGAGGATTGCTTCGAGGGAATTAGAGTTGGAGAATAGAACAAACTCCATGCGCCAGGTGATTTCTGGTGTCATTCCTCATGTTTTCCGTATGTTGATGGCAAGCCTTGAGTTCGATCAGAGCGTTGATGAGCTTATCGAAGCTAATCGAGCTGATGCAAGAGCCTTGTTACTTTTTCGTATGGAGAGTCGTGGGCAAGTTGTCTTGAGGGGAAGAGAAAGGCTTCTTGGTACTGAGGAAAGGATTATTGCTGCTGAAGAAGCCTTGGGGAATATTTCCTTTCCTTATATTCAGCAAAATTTCTTCAAATCCTAATGCTTCAATAGCTGATCTTTATAACATTAGGCCTCGGGGAATGTAAACTTTTAATCCCCTGTACATATATTTTTTTTTATGCCTTGGGCATATAATATGACTTGCTTTCGTATGTGCCCTGCTGTTCGTTGATGTTGTTCTCTCTATCTTTGTTTCTGCCATAATTGCCTCGCTGCACTTCAGGATTTTTTTGTTCTGCGTTCTTCCATAAGGAAGTGATGTTTCTTCTTTTCTTCTTCGTCTTTGTTATGCTTATACACTCTTAAAAGAGTGTCTTATGCATTCATGCTTATGCACTTCCATCATAAGGAAGGGGTGTCTTATGCATTTTATTCATTGGTTTTTACCTCATGATTATGTTGAAAAGTCTTATGGGCGTCCCCTTGACTATTCAAATTAAAATTTTATGCGCATTTAGAAAATTATTACGATCGTTTTATATAATTTTTTGGGAGCTTGTAAGTACCTGGCAAGAGGAAGTTACAAACTTTTTGTATTGTTCCTACCTGCTACTTTTATGCTGCCCTATTTGCTCCGTTAATTTGGCTTATCCCGGGGGCAAATTATGCTCCAACCGGTCTTAATGCCTATTGGAGTCTTTGATATGTGGGATTCTTTTTCCCTTGTTGATCCGGATTCTTCTGGTCCCTCTTCTGCGATCTCCAGCTGTCCCCGGGGTCTTTTATGAACTATTCTTCTATTGCGTTTGTACCACGGTACGGAGCTCTTTCTCTTTATGTCTTCAGTAAATGAAGAAAGTATTGTTTGCATCCCCCCGTGAGATTTGTATTGCACACAACCATGTATTGTCGACGCTATTATATGGAATTTCCTCATTGCTTCTCTACCCAAGAGCATGTCGTAGGGCGAGTCTGCTTTTATCACGATTGCCAGGATCCTTTCTGTTCTCCGCCAGGGGTATCCTCCGATAGTGGCGTCCAGCCATATTTCTCCCAACGGGCGGGTGCGTTCACTAGCAAATCCTACCACCTCCGTGTCTAGTGGCATGATTGTTAATTAGAGTTTCTTTGGCAGTCTGAGGAAGCTTTTTTCGTAGATTATATCTCGTCCGCTCCCCGTGTCTACCTGTGTGTTCTTCAGGCATACATTGCCTATGTTCACTTTTATTAGCACCGGGTCTGTCGAAACCTTATCATCCAACTCACCGAAGTGATAATGTTGTGGTCCTTTCTGGATTATGGTGCTTGACAGTATCCTCCTCTGGTGCTCTCTTGACTCTGCTTCATCGACGCTTGGCCTACTTCGTTTCACCAGGTGAGCTAATTTTTTTTCTCTGACTACGTTGTCTATCTGCCTTAGTAGCTCCCTGCAGTAATTTGTACTATGCCCTTATCCGTTGTGGAAACAACAGAATTTGTCCAAGTTTCTGGTTCCTCTTCCGGACAGCGGTGGTGGCCTGACAAATGTTTTTGCTACTTCTTCGGATGATAGGATCTCTGATGGAGTTTTCCGGAGGTTGCCTAGTGTTCTTTTGTAGTTGTTCGTCCTACTACCTGTGATGGGGAACTCTTCAGCTGCCACATCCTCTGTAACCTCCGTTTGTTTCCCAGTCTGTTTTATCATGGACTTCCACTTGGCCATAGCTTTTTCTGCTATTTCCTCTGCACTCCTCCACTCATGGAATTTTTCCATCAGTTCCAGGTAGCTCTTTGGTTTGCTAAGGCATAAATGCCTTATTAGTTCTCGTGACCGGAGGCCGTGGATGGCTCCAGATATCCTTTCTTCCTCTGATATATGCACCAAGTTTCGAGCGCTATCCCCGTATCATTTCAGAAAATCTTCTGCCTCTTCATCTTCTTCCTGCTTGATGTCATGTGCCAATAGGTGGGAGCCGAACTTTTCCTTCAATTTAGATTTGAAGTCTTTGACACCGTGTATACTCTCCTCGGGTAAGCTTTCGAGCCATCCACTTGTCTTTCCGTGTAAGAGGTAGAGGATGACATGGCAAGTTACTGGACCACTCCATCCTTCCATCTTGGCGGTTTCGTCGACACTCCTCAGGAATTCCTCAACATCGGAGGTTCCATCATACCAAGGTAGGTCTTGGATTTCCAGTATCTTGACCGGAGATACATGTTGGCATAAATCTTTGGTGAATTGCGCGCATGACCCCTTGTATTTAGGCTCTAGTTTCGTTTGTTCAACCTTGTCTTTTTCGACTCCGGTTGTTAAGCTTGCCTTAAGATACTGTGGGGTTGCAGCACTGTACGGGTAATACCATGACGCCTGCATATGTCCTGGGCAGCTTCCGCCGAAGTACGGTGCTCCCATGTATTGGACATACGGTCCTCCGTAGGGGTAAAAATATCCTCCAAAGTAGTACAGTGGATATGCGCTCGATGTCGGGTATGTTCCTAGCCCAGGCGCCGTCTGCACAACATCCGCTGCAGTTATCCCAACTGGGGTTCCCTGATAGGTCGGGTACGGTGGGTATACTGGCATTGGGATTTTTACTGTTCTGGAGTCATCTTTATTTTTACTTCCTGGTTCCTTCTTTTTGTTCGGGTCACTTTTGGCCAGCTGCCAGCCGATCTAATCTGTTGCTATTGGATTGCCTTCTGCATCTTGGATCTGATTTCTGTCTTCTTTCCTGCGCTCCTGCACTACTGGCGACGGGCTACCTTGTGTCGTGCACCCACGGTGTGGCGCAGCACCTTCCTCTGGGTCTGGAGCTGTATCTTCTTCGATGTTACTCTCCTTTGTGTCGAGATCTCTGTTTGTTGCTTTGCTCAGGGCCATTATTTGGCAGGTCAATCAACCCGCTGCCTGGTCGTCTGACGACTGTTGGCCCGCTCCGGCTTCTCGTTCGTCCGGGGAGTTGGATCTTTTGACCGGGAGAGCCTCGTCGTTGCCTTCTTCTTGATTGTGGACAATACCTGACCCGTGTTGTTCCGGAAAGGGATTATGGTTTGACATAATGCTTTTTTGATCATGGTTGGATTCGAATTTGAGGGCAAAGGTCCCACGGATGGCGCCAATTTGTTTGATCAAATAATCGCATTATGGCTCAACCGAAGGTGTGAGAGGGGTTTTGGGTGTTTTGTTGGCGATTCCCTTCCGGTCAGAGGGCCGTAGGCCGCTTTACGCCTATATCTGTTGTCTCTAGCCGATTTATGAGGCTTAGGGTTTGTTTGTGATAGTTGGGGATTCGGAAGTCGAATGTGTCGATGATGATGTGCCGTATGGCACCTCCTCTTTTTATATAGAGGGTAAAGTCTTGGGGAGGAAGATAAGAGTTTAGGGTAAATCTTTTCCTCCCTTCGTGATATCTTCTAAGTATGGAAGATATATTTAGGACTCTCAAACCGTGTCCTAGGTTTTAGGAGTGTTTGATTTCATTCCCCTTTTGGGAGGTTAGATAAGCATGAAAAGAATTCATGTGTATCCATTATTTTGCGATTATCTTGAGAGCTCCGAAATTACGGAGGTATACATCGTAACTTTGGCTACGGATACGTTTGCTTGGTATAATATGTTAGTACATTCGCTGCTTACGAAGGGTCCTTCGTATCAGTCTTTTGTACGGAGGTAGAGCTCCGTATACGGTATATCATCAACTGGCAAAGTCAATAAATCGACCATTTGCCAGTGCATAGACAATTTGCATCGATGCTGCTGATGCTTGGTCACGTGACCCCGAATTTCCACCAAGGCACTGAATAACATGTGCGAATAGCAACCTCCATACTCCAGGCAGGTTCTTCTTGGTGGGATTGCTTGGCACTGGTTGTGCTGGCACCAAATTTGTACCATATCCAATAGAAGGTAGCCACTCCTTCCATTGATCATCAGTAACTAGATCAGCGAAAGGTCTCTCGGTGGTTTGAGAAGGAAGACAGAGAACCTTTCATATGGTGCCTTCATTTACGGTAATGGTGTATTTCTTTTTCATAACAGTACCAGAAATAACACCAGTGCCCACATCATAATCACAAGTCTACCAGAACTCCCTCAGAAGGTGGACACACATATCCTCTGGGTCCATATAAAGAGCATTCTTTACTGGACAGGCTTTTAGAAAGTCCAACATTGGCTGATACCCTTTTATGCCCGAAGGCACTTCAAGCGAGCCAAGATAGTTATTTGGTTTAATAGCTATCTTTTGTGGTTGGAAAGTGACTTTGGATGATGGAGCGATGGTTTCAGGATCATAAGTGGTGGAACAAAGATAGGCAGGCACATTTTTCAGTGCTTCCTGAATTGCAGGATCCTCCGGTGAGATTTCAGGTTCAACAGTGTTTTGAGGATCCTGAATTTGAGATTGAGGTTGATCAGAAATTTATTGCTTAGAAGTTTGATGTTCAGAAGAGGAAGCCATTGAAACAAGAGGAAGTATTATGATGAAGAAGATGAACAGTTGGATGAAAACTGAGAGGATTTAGGGATTTTTTTTTTGAGAGAGAATGAAAATATGAAAGTGAAATAAGAGAGAAAATGAAAGCGTGAAAGACAGAGAGAGTAGAGTTGAGGGTATATAAGAGGTATGGTTGTGGGCCCCCAATTATGCAAAAACGAACCGTCACTACGTTCTCTTTCTTACGTAATAAATAGATATACGTATATAATATATGTAAAATAACTTGAAAGGACACTGTTTAAACAAAAATACTAATAAAATTAATATTTATATATATATACATTGTATATACGCATGTGAGTAACGTATAAAAAGGGGTTGATGTGACAACTTGTACCACAGTTTCAAAATTACTCGAGTGTTTACGGCGTATATGTAGTACAAGTTGCCCATTAGGGTGAAAATCGAGGTAACCGTTTGAAATTCCAATAAAATATTAAGAAAAGTACTTGGTGGATATGCTTCCACATTGAAATAGTTGGAATTGAAGTATATCCACTGAACATTTAGAAAATCTGGTTACCTTATTTAGAGAAAGAGTTTAGTCAGCGACTTCACAACTAATGTTGGTCGCTAACAGAAAAAAAATACAGTTTTTGGCAAACTGTCAGCCATCAACGGATTTGATAAGTCTTTACCAGAGCCGTTTGCTGCTGGACTAGATGAAGACTTTGAGCTCTTCATTACCTTTATTTTTGCTTTTATCCAAAGTGTTATAACTCATATAAATCGTGTTCTAATGCGGAAGTAAGATGTTCATTAATGGTGGATAGTGTGTGTTTTAGTGTGTGTTCTTGAGAGAGAAAGGTGTGTGTGTGGAAAGTCTGGTTTGATTGATTATCAGAAGTGGGAAAAAGGTTACAAGGATTAAAGGTTTGAGGGGTATTTATACTCTAAGTATATTAGAAAAGCTCCCCCTCAACCTAACAATATTTACACAAAATACAATATTTTCAAATACAACTAAGCACTATTTTAAATTTCTAACATTCTCCCCCTTAGTGCTTGGTTGTCCATCATCTTTTCCATTGTTGTCTCCTTCTCTTATTTGCACGTCTTTGTTTGTTCTTCCTTTTCTTATATCTTTGTGCAGCAGAGGAAGTTGATGGCTTATCAATCTTAGAACTCCAGAAAGCTCTTTTCTTATAACTGTTCCATGAGTCATTCCAAAACTTCTTAGGAATGAAGTGCCAGTTATCACCAACAGGACGTTCATCAGGTAATTTGATATTGTCTTGGAAGTTTACAGGAGGTATGTTATGAGGACCACGTTCATGGATAGGATTCCAATGAACCCATGAACCTGTCTTTGTATGAATAATTCCTTCCTGTGACTTGGGAGTTCTGGTAATAATAAGATCTCTAATCCTCTGTCTCATATCAAGAGTATCTTTGATACGTCTTGTATGATCTTCTCTTTGAGACTTTATTTGCCCATCTTCTTCATTGTCAGAGTCTTCATCTATTGCATTCAGAATTGATTGACAATATTTCAAGGTACCATCTGAATATTTGGCAAAATCAGAAGCACGAATGAAAATCTTTCTCTTGAGTCTATTGATGAAGACAAATCCATCCAGGCTTTCAATTGGATCTCCAATCTGAAATGAATCTAGCTCATAACCTTTGGCTCTTTGATTTGGTCTTGTAAGGTTAATCCTGCTAGTTCTTCTTTCCAAACCAATCTGGAAGTCATTGAATTCATAGAATCTAATCAAGGCTTGAATATGACTTTTCAATACTTCATAAGTTAGGAGTTGATCTTGATTCTTGATTATCAGATAAGCATATTGATTGTAGAGGAATAGAATGTCTGAGATCGTCATATGTTGAAGAGATTCT
>CM067167.1:134185225-134210443 GCA_034093135.1 Erigeron breviscapus
ATAGAAAGTAAAGAACAAGAACAAGAGTAAAGTTCAAATACAAGAATCTATGCAAGTCTAATCATATGTATCATTGATTAAACAGTGAATACATGGTCGATATTACAACTTGACTTACAAGAAAATAAATGAACATACAATTGTTAAGTTTAGACTAACTAAAAACTTAAACAATTACAAGAGAGAAAGTAAGTGACACACACTTGTTGTAATATTTGATAAAATTTAAAACATTATAAATTGATAAATTATATAACATATATTTAAGACATTTAATTATCTTAAATTCGAGGACGAATATTTTTTTCTAAGAGGGATGAAATTGTAATACACGAAAAGTTAAAATGCGTATATAGATATGGAATGCGAACAATAGTATAGACAACTATAATAATTTGCTACATGTATCCAAAGATTTAAACATATAGTTATAATAGCTATAATGATAATTAACAAATACGCTAACTAGTCTAAAATAATTATCTTGACTTCTGCATATGAATAATAGCTATTAATTAGTAATGTATATGCTATATATGGCTGCAGATTAAAAGGGGAACAAATAAAAGAAATGCGTAAGGTGTAACTTGAACCAAAAGATAAGCATAAATAATAAATTTGGTCTTATCAAAAGAACCATCTTCTCACAATTTACACTTGGCCGATTTCAAGATATCTTATGCTTAATTTGATTTTATGAACTATGTTTTCTTGATTATTTATTATTCACCTTCACAACTCTCTTTCTCTCACGTTGGTAAAGCACTATTGGACGTTTCATTTGCCTCCATACTATATTCACTAGAAAGTAGAAGGCTAACTAGCAACTATATAGTGGTGTTAATATCGGTTATAAAAAAAACAGTAATGATAATTAATGGGATAATGAAAGTAATGTAATGATAATTAAATTATAATAATTAACGAGACTAGTGGGAGTTGTGGTGATGAGTTACGGATAAGATTAAAAACAATTTAGCTAGGATACACATTATAGTTGGAAACAATATTTTTATGAATATTAATTCCTTCCTTCATATATATATATGGATAAATATGTCTAGAAAAAAATATGTCAAATAATAGGCTTGGCATTGAGATTTGTTGCCATTATATAAACAACCGCAGTCGACTTTTGAGTTCACCAAGCATTCAACCTCTATGTATTCATTCATTCTTATAACACAAAAACATTATCTTCGGCTAGATGGCGGTACATCAAAACAAAGAACGACATTATGGTTTAATTCTCGTTATCATCCGATTTCACACTATCTTCCCAACTTTATGTCCCATACGTCCTTTTCAATAATCATCAATATAATAAGTCAAGCGAGAAGCATACATATAAAATACATCTTAATACTAGTGATCGATCGTTGGGGTTCGTTAGGAGGAATAGCAGCAGAAAGGTTTCTCGTTTGTTTCAAGACCCTTTTCGAGTTCGTTTTCGTTCGTCCACGGAGGTATATACTGTCATCAACCTGTTGAATATATAAGATATTTCGCTTTTGTTAAATTAAGTATGTATCGGTCATTACCGTTATAACGAGATAAACTCATGGTTAAACACACGCACTTATTATGTTAAAAAGAACTTCTAAAGTAAGCAAATAGATTGGTGACATCAAAGTCCTTAATCGGTTTAAGAGTGTTACAAGTATTGGTCATTATTTTTATATATGTCAGAATCTGATTTTGAATGAATAAATACATACGTATAGGCCTAAATATATGTGTCGTAGTCTGCATGCAATCACAAAATCAAAAAGAAAATAAGAGGATGAGAAAAGGGGTCAAGCAAAATACGTTTTAGAGTTTCTCTATTTTTGTCATGTAATTAATATCACATATGAATTATATTAAATTGATCACAATCAGTACGTAGGAATAAGTCGGGATTTTCGAAAAATAATAGAATATCAAAATGATCATAAACAACTTATACAGTTACTCATATATATTGCTTAATGTAGAGTTGATTGTGTATCTTTGGTGGATGATCTCGGCTTATGAAGTTTTAGACGCTTATTAAGGTACGGATATTTCTAGAGGTTATTAGGATTTTTTTTGGTAAAATCCTTTCTCTCAAAACTTTGTTTGTTACATATATAATAGTACGTATATTTTAGGTGCTATTAGGATCTATCCTTCCGGTAAAATATTTCATCTCAAAACTTCGTTTAAATTTTGTAGAAATTTTTATGGATTCGATAAGTTATTTGAAAAATTATTTGTTTGTTAGCCTTTGAATATATTTGTTGATTGGAAAATCACAATATTTGATATATATAGCATGTGTCAAAACCGTCTCTTGAAACCCGATTCGAAAATGGTCCCGATAAAGATGCGTTTGGGTGTTACATTTGATGCGGTGATTCGTACAAATGTTTCTCAATTTGTACACTTATATATGTCCCTCGAATATTCGTTGGTTCAAAAGATTAATACAGTCGCATATTATGAATTATATTCATTGGCCACAAAGATTAATACAGTCGCATATCATGAATCATATTGATTGGCCCGAAAGTTTATAAGTAACTCCATTGAAATTTTGTGAGAATTGGGTGGACAGAGATGTGATTTTAAGTCTATACTTAGATTTCTTAATCTATATATATTTTTTAGTTACTTTAATTGTCCAAAAGTTCATTTTGCCTCTTAAAAACATATTTGATATATTTATGTATATAGTTTGGTCAAAACGGTTTCTTAAGATATGCATATAAGAGTAACCTATCCATGGAGGTCCCATGGGCGCGTTATTGTGACACCGATGACGTGGCACCGGCCGTAGCGGTGTATTTGATTTGATCTACGGCGTCTCCTTTTGATAACCCGGTGGTGGTTCGAGCTCATTATATTATATTTTGATAGGAGGCGTATGGATCGATCCTAGGCATATAAGTTAAGTTTGATGGTGGGCGCTTGTCGTAGTGTCATACGAGGCGTTTGCACCAAAAATGAATGATTAGTGGAGTAGCTACCCTATGATTTCATTCGGCCCTTTGATAAGTTATTTGTTTTGGCTCTTATGTGCATTATTTTATGAGACTTGGTTTTATAGTATATTTTGATTTGTTAAGTATAAGGTATTTGTGAAACTATACGTATGTGTGCTTTGATTTGAAATAAGTTTGTTAAGGTAATAATTTTGTCTTTGAAATACGTCTCCGCATTTTATATTATATTTCTGCTTTTGTCATATCCGTTCACTGGGCTTTTTGCTCAGCCGTATTCCTTTTTCTTTCTTATACGGCAGGTGATCAAGCGGGCTTTGGGAATGAGAGAAGAGAGTAGATAGAAGTGGACTTAGCACCCCTTTGCATTAGAGTTTTATTTCAAGCTTTAGAAGTACTTATTTCGATTTGCCAGGTTGACTTTTGGCTAGATTTTGGTTTGACTTTCAATAAGATTAACGCCCTTTTGGCCTTTAAGTTCTTTGATATCATTTTGTATTGTTTAGAAAATTATAGGCGTTACACTTGTGGTGACAAACACAAAGTGTTTATGGTACGGCTGTGTTGCCTTATATAGGGGAGGAATTAGGGCAACACAGCCTTACTTTGATAGTGATGGATGGTGGTTGTCGAGATCTCATTCGCTTGAAGTACTTGCGACAGACGCCCTTTATCTTCTTTACCAAATCGGGTATGAGAGAGAAACTCTTCTCTTTTGATCCAACTGCATCTTTGCCATACAAGGTACATGACAGTTGGAACAACCACCATGTGACTCTTGTCTTCTTCTTGTTCAAATTCTTCCCGCCTTGACAAACAACTTGGATAAGAATTTCTTGCTGATTAGAGTCACTGGACTCGCTGAAGGATGTTGCTGATGAATTATCATCAGCGACCAAGTCTGGTCAGCGAATCCTTATCTCAACAATTTTACATTCCTTAGGTGCCACTTTTTATAGGCATCGTGCATTAAATGTATGATAGTAGTAGTTGAACACGTGTTACGAATTCATTGGACAAGTACATCTTCTTTAAAATGCATGTTGTTTCCAAAACAATCTTTTACCATTTTGAGATAAAATGTAAAAAGTTAAAAAACTAACAACTCTATTTTTACTTAAAATTGATGTTATTTTTGTTAGTGTTGCCTTGCATTTCTTTATCATTCATCATCAACTATATTGTAGGCAAAAGTGATCACTATCAATTCTTGAGACTTAAACAACCTTGATATACATAATTCTTAGTTTCAAGTCTTGAACTTCTAAAAGTTCTAATCATAGATGAGTATCTTCTGTTGATGACCAATGATATATATTATCATTTGAATTTGATAAGGCATTCTTTTATCAGTTTTTTTCTTTGACCTAAGCTAATTGACTCTTTTGTATATCAATGAACATACAACTTAGCTTATAAACAATAGGAAATGCGCGCTGATGACATCAGCAGTGATTATCACTAATTTTAATCCGTTTTAGGACTATAGTAGGCTGGAAATCATTTGCGGAATTCCATTAAGAGCTCTTGTTTGTTAATTAAGGAACTTAATTAGGACTTTTTCTGATACAGTACATCCCTTTTCTACTCAATCTAGAAAATTGGACGTTATTCTGGTTCGTCTCCATTTTAGTGAAACTCTTCCTCAGGCTTTGTGTGAATAATGTAATTTATCAGTAGATTATAATTTTGGTAAAGAAAAAATTATATAGAGTATACATTTAGGATGGACAAAACTTATTTTCTCACTTTTAGACCGAAAAATAACTCAGACGGCGTTTGGTTTGTTTGAAATCATTTCATTTTGGTTACATTATTTCATTTTCGGATTGTCCTCAAAAAAAGTAGAAATCGGAAACCTAAACAGAATACAACGAGCAACCCAAAAACCAAACTGATGAATATCCGTAGAATGAGGGCGCTAAGGTATCAATATATACATACATATCCGTTACTAAACTCAAGTTTAAATTAATTGAGTGTAATTATCAATATATTCATAGACATGCAAAAGAACACTGACAATATCCCTTGATGATTTAGACGAGAGAAAATCAACCCGGTTGTGTGTGTTGAGGTGGATAGAAACCTTATTGGAAAGATAAGTTTTGCAGTTCTTCTGCAGCATAGACATACATAATCACGTAAAATAGATGTATAGTTAGCACCTTCATGAGAGTTAAATTCATGAATAGAGTCAGATGCTGTCAGCATTACCAGTGGCTTTGTCGGGTCTGATGTTAAAATGAAGAAGGTCATGAAAATGGCTTGTTCTGTGGCATTGTTTGGAAGCCATCATCTCTTACAGACAATCGTGACATTCTACGTTCAAGGATTGGAGCCGTTTGTAAGGGTGTATACCCATATGTATTACTGTAGCCATCACCGTAGCTACAGGCTTGTGCCATTGGATCGTTATACATTTGTTGAGGGTAAGTATAACCAATCTCGTGGTGTGCCAGAAAACCTGTAGTGTGTTGTCTATGATAATACTGTTCGAGATGGATTGTGCTATGGGTCATGAGTGATGGAGAGACTGTGGTGATTTGTTGTTGAGGAACTTTTTGGGGATGAGCTGGCTTGTGACTCATGGGTGAGAGAACACTACCCGCAATATGGTGCTGCATGTACACGTCTGTCGCTTGATTATTGTTGCTTTCTAAAGTATGCAGACCTTGAGGTTGAGGGTAGTGCAAGTTTCCTGATTGGCTGCTCCCTGTTGGCTCTGCTTCCCAGGGTGGTGGCGGCAGGCCTCCATGCCTTATTGGAGCACCTATGAGAGAAACACATAATATTAGATCATTTTAACAATTTTAAAGGTGCGTGAAACTGGGAGGATGCAAGTTACTTTTAAGCTTGGAATTATTGCCTGGTTGTATGGCACAGCCCAGGAAAATATGCATCTGTGGTATTTCCATAGAGGTGGCATAGTGGGATGGAGAGAAAGGTTGGAAAACGGGTCAAAATGGTTTCAGATTGTAATGGGTCAAAATTGGTCCGGGTTGGATTGGTATGATCATTAAACAATGTTTGTCCCATTTTTGTAATAAATGTGGAATTTATAGTCACAGACACATTATTGTAACAAAAGTAATCTAAAACTTTGAATAAAATGCTTTAGCAGATTGTATATGCCTTTGAATAGAATTTGGGTTACTTTCATCCCGTTTGATATGTTCGTCCAATTTGATGTGTTCTCCTTTTAGTTACATATTGTATTTGACTCATCAATGGGTCGAATTTGACTCCTCTGACACTGACCATGTAAACAGTTTCATTGTCAAGAAGCAGCTGTCTAATGCAGAACGATAATAGCTAAGATTTTGTAAAGGCTCTATATTACAATCATTAGGAATCCTTAAATATCAATATCGATAGACTCAAGTATTGGTCTCCAGAAGCTGCATAGAAATTCAATATCCCAATTATATAAAGGAACTCATATCTGACCCCCTACATTCAGTTTAGCTGCATATTCCAGTAACTTTACAAAGTTATGTCGCTTTCTCATCATTATATATCTCATTAGACCAAAATCATCGGATCCATTCTAATTAGTATGAACCATCTTTCACTAAGAACTGTTATTGCTGAACATAATGTTTTACCATAAAATGATGAACATGGTTGCCGCCGCTGCTGCTGCTGCTGCTGCTGCTGCTGAGGTATATGACCATTCCATGCAGGATTAGACCCTTGTGAGTATGGCAATGTGAGATGCACCATGTTGGGAGTACTTCCATTTATACTAAATAATGGGTACGTTTGCTCATATTGGGGAGGAAGCATATCAGGCACACTTCCATTTGGATTGAATGAGGGTTTCTGATATGGAAAACATTGGGGCTGTTTGAAATATCTTTGTCCAGCTGTAGGATTGCCCCCATGTCCGTACAAGGACATCGTTGCATATTGGGCGGGAACCTGAACCATTTTTAGGTTGACATTTGGATTGAACGAGGACTGCTGAGATGGAAAATGCTTTGGTTCTTCATATTTAGGTGAATCTGAATATGTATGTCCAGCTGGAGAAAAAGATCCTGATGCATATTGTAACGGTGGCTCAGATTGAGGAGGGACCATGTTGGGGAAATATCGGTTTAAATTTACCGAATGTTGCTCAGATGAGAAAAGTTGGGATCTTTTAGTGTGAGATGAAGAAGAATATGTATGTCCAGCTTGAAGTTTTTTTGGGTCGTTATTTTGTGGCAGTGTATCGATGCAGGCTATGGCGTTCTGCTGACATAATGTGGTAGTAGGCTTAGATGCCTCTAATTGTGGAATAGCTATGAGACTATGAGAAGTTGGTGTGCTAAAATGATCTCCACTCAACAGGTCAAACTTAGGATTGGGCTTTTCTGGAGTTTCTAAAGTCCCACTAGTTGTACGAGGAGCTAAAAACCGTGCCTCTGCACCAGAACCCATTTTGGATCTGCACAAGACAGAGAAAAAGGTATCAGAAACCACTCAGCCCAATGTTACCATGAAGGCATGAACATTATAAGTTCCCAAAGCTAAAGCTTATGATGAAAATGAACCTTTCATGACTAAGCACTGAAGCAGTCAAAGCCTAAAATTCGATATTGTTCATTTTTAAAACCTATACAGTAGAAACTATAGTGCCTATTGTCATATGAAACTTAATATGATACATGCAATTAAAGTAGCTCAAGGAAACATACAAATATAGTAGGTTACCCAGGATTTTGCCTCTCCCTTGTATCAGAAAGAGGAGTATCAACTACAGGTACCAGTGCCTGGCTAGTTCCAGATTTTGATTTCTGTGATGTAACGTATGCTTCATGTTTAACTATTGGGTTTATCAACTTGTCTGATGGAGATGAAGATCCCGAAAGAAGTGCTTCATGTTTATCTAGGACCCTCTGCAGGTCATCATTCAACGACAGTCCTTGCAATAATAGTGATTCATCCCTATAGATCAAAGAAAATCAGAAGAAATAAGAATATTTAAAACGTACTAAAGGTAAAGACGGCTAGTCTTATGAGCTTACATGGCCCTGTCACAAATAATCTTAAATCGATTTTAAAATGCATGCACACTAAGAGCAAGAGAAGAGATCAATGCCAGTCACAAATAATAAAGGGACTGCAAATTCATTTATTAACTGAGTGCCTACCGTATTAAAGCTGCTTTTAGCGCATTATTTAACAGTCATTTTCTTCAGTTTTAACTTTTATACCATCACTTTGCCTTGTTTAATTTCCATAACCTAACAGAAGGGAAATGCCATTCTACTCCAATATGACAATAAAACATAGTTTATGCACATAAATAAATGTTGAAAAACATATATTGCAGATGCTGATTCAAAAAGTGGTACAAGGCCTTACGAAGTCGAGCTAACAAGGTGTGCCACTCTTGTCTTAAATGTACGGCACTGCAACACCAAGTCTGACACAACTTCTTCTTTAATCACCTAATTCCAATTAGTCAACGCAATTCAAGTTGGTGATAAAAAAAGGAACGATCAAGTTAACAGTATAAACACTATGTGAAAGGGTATTAATATTTAAGGATATAATGAGTTAATGGGAATTAACTTCTTTAAAAGTGGAAAATTGATGGTATAGCCAAATATACTTGATGTAGGAATAACATTTGTGATAATATGGATTGTTTCTCCTCATAATTACTTTCTTTTGCCCAAAGTCAGTTTAGGAGGTAACTTTGGTGGTTGCCATATATTTACTCTGGTTAAACTAGACATCACCTACAAATCTGACTGAAAACTTTACCTCTTTTCTTTGTAAATCTACTGAATTCAGTAATTCTGCAAGCTCGCCTATGATACGGCGTGGATTTTGGAAATCCGTCAAGCTGAAAAGTCAAAGAAGAACTAATCATTGAATAAGCAATGCTGCCCATGACAATGTGAACCTAAGTATTGACCTTGATAATCAATAAGCATGAAGTTGAGATGCATGAATGATTTTAGTGATGACCTAAAAGGGTTCTACTATGTAACATGTACTATTACTTAAAAATCCATTTTAGTAGTTTCCAAAACTTACAAGGACTCTACAGCAATGAAACTGACATAAACTGCACACAGGTTAATACCTCAATGTTGAAAACTCAGGCTTTTTAGAGGATTCATATGCATCGTTACCACTCAACGTTAAAAGCTCAGACTTTTTAGAGGATTCATTTGAATCATTCTTTCTCAATGGTGAGAAATCGGTCTTTTTAGAGGATTCATCTGCATCATTCCCATTTTCTGGATTACGCATCAGTGGTTGTGTTTGCAGGGGTGTAAATATGGGTGGTGGTTTCTCTGCTCTCTTTGGAAATGTTATTCCCAGATGCTGAAAAAATTAATCATGGAAGAAATTTAGAAACCAACCATACATGTCGTATTCGTGCAAAAAATAAATAAAATAATTATAAGTAAACTTCATACGTTTCTTCCTTACAGCCCAAATACTAAAATGAGTGCAAAATATCATATGGGTCTTACCAACAACTGGCTGTATGCTGCATAGTACTGTGGATACTTTGCCCTTACCCCTCCAAAAGCTTCTTGCCAAGTATCAATAAGATCTAAAATCTTCTCTTTTACTTGAAATTCGGGCTGCAATGGAGTACCACTATGTGATCAAAGAATTTATTGTAAATGGCCATATTGAATGCCAGAAACCACTTGAGAAAAGTTCTGACCTTTTTCTTCACTATTTTCACCATGTCACGAAGCAAATCTTTTTTCGCTATATTCTTGTGGACTAAATCTCCGCAGTTCATTACAATGGATTCCAATAGCTTAAGCATGGTAAACAAGTCAAGATATTTTAGTGCGTTCATATAGAAATGAGATCGGAGGATCATATGTGTTATATGTTCAAAGTTATTACAAGCACACGACACTAATTGGAAGACACTAGTCAACAACTAGAGTTCAGATGAAACTGAAAAGAGCAGGCAACTAAAAATAAACACGCATACAAAGATAGTAGAAGCCATTATGCTTACCGTTAGAGCAAGAAGTTGAACTGTAACGTTCTTACTCCTAATACGCTTCTTTATTGCAAGAACGACATCCTTGGCTTGCCTGAAGAACATACGTGATAGTTACCACCACATATTTAAAACAAGGTATATCAGTATAAAAGAGTCCAAATTTATGTTTCTATGGGGAACACCTAATTAAGTGCACCTTGCAGGTCATGTGTTCAATCTTCAATTCAAAGTAACATTGCATTGCCAAAAAAAAAAAAAAAATATCAACTAAATAAGTGGATCTATAAGTGTACCAAAACATACCAATTCTATTCATAATCATGAGAATTAACCCAACCTTTCATCTGTTGGGCACCCTCACTACTGGCTACTGCTAGGCAAAAAAAAAAAAAAACGTTGGTGTACGTAAAATGTTACACACATTATCCAACTTGAATTAAAAAAATTGATATTACATGGCTTATGCGCAAGGATGACACGTACAAAGCGTGGATGACACGTACAAAGCGAGAAATGGTCCAAATATATTTATATCTCAAGTTTTTTGCTAAGAGTTATCATTATCTTGGCAGAACACATAAACATGAATGTCTATCTTTAACAGTGCAGTATTTATGCATATCTGAATATATTTGCAAAATCCTTGTATCAATGCATGGAAGAAATTATTCAAAGACAGATGAATAGATACCCAGGGTGGTGATTGCATGAATCACAAATGCTAATGTTCATAGCCCAATCGGGACCAACACGAGCCTCATTTGTGGCTTTTTCGACCATAGGATTCACCATTTTCGTCGATATCAAAGGCCAGGCTTGATCTGGTTTAAAGCCATCCTCCTGTAACGACTGTAATCATTTCAATATCGTCCGTCACACGAAAATTTTTATAAAAATTATGTTCGACCAAACTGGTCAAGCATGCACGTGAGTTTCCTTTTTGGGAACATGACAACTATCGAGAGATTATTTGTAAAAAGATGCATTTGTTTCGTTATGTATTTTATTCTACTTAATTAGTCTGGCTTGTGGTGGTATACGTTCTTAAGGCATTTGTTTCGTTATGTTTTTTATTCTACTTAATTTGTTATTTATATATACACAATATTATATTATGATATGTATAAACCACAAGTCTCAATTAAAAAGTAGAGTCATGACAAAAATCGATTAATGAATAAACAAGTTGATGTTATAGGACAAACAAAGTATCAGAAACATTTTTTTTATTATTATCAATTAATATTTTTGATGTCTAATAATCAATTTTTTCCATGACTTTGTTTCTTTAAATGTGTCTGATTAATTGTTTAAAAAATGGAAAAACAACAAACCATAAGGATGAAAATTGGAAAAACAACAAACCACAAGGATGTAGACAATGTGGGGGACTTAACGGAAATAGAAACAAAGTGCAAACCATAAGGATGATTTTAGCCAAAATTTAACGACAGAGATAAAAACTACGAAAACAACAAACCACATGGATGATTATTGCCCTCTACCTAAAAATGACTATTAGATTCAAGTAACAATAAAGTATCTAATCTAATATCTAATAACAAATACAGTATAAAAGTTTAGCTAAATCAAAGTTGTCATCTTTTATAACATGTATAATTGTGTCAGTATTTTACATGCTTAAAAAGATGGTGGTGATCAAGAAATTTTAACATTAACAATGTATTTAAGAAATGAGAATATGTGGCTGTTAAATAACTAAGTTTGGGTATAGAACTCTTTTTATCTTAATATTTTAATTCATAAAAAACATGAGACTCACTCATTTATTCATTATAAAATATATTAAATATTAAAATATCGATATGTGAAGATTACATACTTAATCTTAAGTCTCTAACGGCGATATATTCATTTTTCATTTTTTTCATCGGAGAATTTTATTATATGGGGATAACTTGGATGATGTTAACATCATCTTGGTTAGATGATGTTGCTCTCACAAACCATAAAATTCATGGGGGGCTTTTTGACATGTGTAGAAAATGATGTTAGTGGTTGTGAGAGCAACATCATCCATGGTAGATGATGTTAACATCATATTAGATTTTCCCATTTTTAATTTATCAGTTTTAGGTTATTTTTAAATGTTAGTTTTGAATTAACTATACTGTACTACTAATTGAATTAAGAGTAAATTACACTTTCGTCCCTAAAGTTGGCTTGTTTTTCACTTTTCGTCCCTAAAGTTTAGAAATTACAATTTTGACCCTAAACTTGTCCAATTTTTTCAATAAACGTCCTTTTGTCTTACGGCGTTAAAAAATGGTCGTTAATGTGCGCACGTGCGAGACACGTGAGGGCACTAATGTAATTTCACCTTACACCGAGGGACGAAAAGTGAAAAAATAGCTACTTGAGGGACGAAAAGTGAAAAAATAGCTACTTGAGGGACGAAAAATGAAAATCATGCGAAATTGAATTTTCCGGTGAGAAATTGAATTTTCCGTAGAGTATAGATCGAATCAATTGTTGCCCAGGGTTTGTGCGGGATCAAGTTTTGAGAAGATTGGTGGTGATTTCAAGTGGTAATTCGAAGAAACAACAAAGTTATTGGAGATTTAATTTTTCCGGCGACCTGACATGTTTTCCGGCGAGCTTTGAATCTGATATTTTTTGGTCAGGGATTGTTCGCGATTGAATGTAGAGTTGGTTGCAACCGGTTTCGAGTCGTAATTCGGAGGATCGAGAGAATAATCGTGATTTAAAGTTTTCCGGTGGACATTCTATTCTTTTCCGACGGGGTTTTGCAGTTTCCGACGGGTTGTTCTTCTGAAATTCATCATTTTCCAGACACCATAACTGTTCATCGCTTTTTCTGCAAAAATAAGCCATTTGCCGACTTGACCAATCTTGCCATTGCCGAAGTAACCGATCAACAACTCTTATTTTTTTTATTTTTTTTAGATGAAGGCAGTGATATAGCAAAATTATTCTTTGATTAGGATTCATTAGTTTAAGAAGTGCAGGTTGTTGTGCCCATTTGTACTATAAGATGAATGATACCTCGTTTGGTGATTTTGTTGAAATTATTTATTTGTACTAAAAGCTAATGTTATGGAGCATGAACATGTGTGTGGGGAAAGGATAGTTGAAAACAGGGAAGTGTGGAGACATGATTGAAAAACGTTAATATGTTAATTGAATTATTATCATAAGGTGATTGATGTTGTTGTGATTTTAGGTTGTTTGATTTTGGGATAGTATGTTTGAAGAAGAAGAAACAGGAAGGAAGGGAGGAAGGAACAAAGACAGAAACACGTTGATATATTTTTCGCATGATTTTCATTTTTCGTCCCTCAAGTAGCTATTTTTTCACTTTTCGTCCCTCAAGTAGCTATTTTTTCACTTTTCGTCCCTCGGTGTAAGGTGAAATTACATTAGTGCCCTCACGTGTCTCGCACGTGCGCACGTTAACGGCCATTTTTTAACGCCGTAAGACAAAAGGACGTTTATTGAAAAAATTGGACAAGTTTAGGGTCAAAATTGTAATTTCTAAACTTTAGGGACGAAAAGTGAAAAACGAGCCAAGTTTAGGGACGAAAAGTGTAATTTACTCTTGAATTAAATGGTTCTATATGCAGTTATTGAAAATTAGGAACCACCTCGAAGTTGAAAAACCTTCCCCCAATACTCCCTTATTCCAAAGAAGAAATCCTTTGGTCTACAGATTCTTCCTCCGGGATTTAGGTAAAAGTGTCTCTTGGTTTCTCTGTCTAAGTATTTAAAACCCATCAGATTATTATTTACTAGCTAAACCATTTCCTTATGCTGGAATCTACCTCACTTTCGGTTTACTCCCCTTCTTCTCTGATGATGGACTACACCCTTCATCATATCAACCTATGTCTAGTTGATAACCACCCCTATATCCTTCGTCTCTACTATGCTGTTCTCTTTTGGATTCAAATTCTTCGAGCCAATGTTGCTGCTTCCACAGCTTCTTTCGCCGATACTTCATTCCTTGAATACTTTTTCATGAACCACCCTCCAGAAAGTCTACCAGTTATTGGTCCACTTATGCCACTTTTCATCTCCCTTAGCGCTTCTCGTCCTGAGATTGATACTTTTGGATTTGTTTGTCCGAAACTCGACTCTCCTCCAGGCCCTGAAAGAAGAAGCCTCTTCTTCCGTGACAGTGCTACTTGGGGAATGCTCCCAAATGTTCCTGGAATCTTTGCTCTTCTTGAGCATTTGAACAGCCTCATCAACAATGATGATCAACCTATTTACCCCAATAAGGGACAACACATCCCTGTTTCAGAAACTAATACGGTTTTTGGTCACCACTCGTTTCCTGCTGTCGACCAGCGTTCTGATAATGAAAAGTGGGCACTATGTTCCTCTGGTCTCCAGTACCCGTGTGAAGCTGACTGTAGTCTCAACCAATCTTTTGCTGAATGTTATGAGAATTTTGATTTTCCTGCATCAGAAGCCAATGATGACCTCACCAGTCTCCACAATTTCCTCTCTCTTGGAAATCAAACTTTATGGTTCACCCATGTGAAGAATGTTGCAGCCATTGCTGCAAATTATTTTGAAGGATCAGGCACTCTAGCAGACTGCGACCCCACCGCTGCTTGTGCTGATCAATTTGTTGTTTGTTATGAAAGACCAGCTGCTCCACCTCCTGCACCAAGGTTTTCTGCGGATCCTAGCTCGCTTTTTCCTTTTTCTTTTACTCTACGAACCACAGTTCCTAATCCACCACCACTTAGTGAAGCAATTTCCTCCGTGTCTCAAACTAATGTTCTTATGTTTGAGGATCATCCCAAGTATGGAGCTTCTCGTGCTTCATCTATGGCCGGCGAATTTTGGGATATTCGCCCATTTGAAGCTGCCCCTGTTAACCACAACTCTTACCTTGATATCCCAAGAACTTTGATGAAGATGATGAAAAACCAGGTCTGACTTTACTGCGGTGTTGCTGCCCTGCCCAGTTTTCATTTTATTGTTTTTGTAAGAACCACAACTTTTTAGGTTCTAAAAAAGACATCATTGTTATTTATTGCTCATGTATCTTTCATTTAACTGTCTTTGTTCTGTCGTACTTTTTTAGCTTTTTCTTGTATCATCATCATCATCATCATCAATCATGTATGTATCACGGCCTGCTCTTCTATTGCTTTCGACATCAATCTTAACCTATGTACTCTTAGACCCACCAAGGGGTGGGGAGGTGATCGCCGAAGGGTGTAGACATAAAGGATTGGGGAGGGTGGTGGGGAGGTGATCGCCGAAGGGTGATGCAGGGGAAGGTGGTGGTTCATATTGTATGTGTGGATTTATGTATATATGTCTACGACTGTGCGTGTGTGCTGGTGAGGGGGATCTAGTTTTAATGCAATGGGACGGGAGTAAAATA
Organism: Erigeron breviscapus; assembly: GCA_034093135.1. Classification (NCBI taxonomy): domain Eukaryota; kingdom Viridiplantae; phylum Streptophyta; class Magnoliopsida; order Asterales; family Asteraceae; genus Erigeron; species Erigeron breviscapus. Next base: position 134,200,551 of record CM067167.1, read on the forward strand.
TGAGGTGGTGTGATGCAAAGTAATATTGATGTTACAGAACTTTTTGGATGCGAATGCGATGGTGTGATGGGTTGGAAAATGGTTCTAGTCCCAACTAGTATCTGAGAATCACAGCAGGAAACACATCGCTTTTGCATCTACAACATTGTAGAATTGAGCATCAAGTAAATTAAGCAAGTGACATAGTTGACAGGTGATTGTTTAAATACACAGAACTTGCAAACTTAAGAATTCAGCGATAGCAATTACATAGGGGGTATGCAAATCCCACAAGTTCAATACAATTGCACACATTGTTGGTTCTTAGATTAATTAGACCATAATATGATAGTAACAGAACAGAACTTTTGAAGTCAACAATGATGACATGATGCTGTTGCTGTTCTTTCGGAAGAGCAAAACCCTCACAATCCGCCATCTAGTGATCCAACCATTAATGAGCCTTGAAAAAGAAGCCACCACTGAAAGTAAAACACCACATTTTGAATTAAAGTGGAGAAAACTTCAAACCGATATGTTAAAACTACTTGGCAATCTTTCATTTAGAAATGTGTGGAAATGTGGTTGCAGGTGAGTCTACAAGGCTGCAGTGTGTGAGGGCTAATTGGTGAAAGACGGAATATCTGATATCTAAGATGTAAGAAATCCTACAATCTAAAACACTCTCACCCTTTCTGGACTCTTTACTAGGATTCTTTACAGGCCCATTAAATTGTGCATCCATAACTTCTTCAAAAGAATGTCACTGCACTAATAATCAACTAAGCACACTACAGTCTACAGATAACGATCAAGATTGCATCAATCGGTTAAATTACATTAGCCTTTTTAGTAGCTAACCCAAGAAAGAACCATCACTCGCGAATCCTGAGGGTTCTATCCACCCACTGGACCACAGCTCCACAAGCTTCTTTTCTGGTAACAGACAACATGTGGAAGCTGTGTAAGATTGCAGATGCCAAAAGTTAAAACCATTTTTCGTGACCTGCTAAATTGCTATAATCCAGAAAACTGTAGCATCGTTTTAGTATGGTTTTTGTAACCACATGTCACATATTTCTTATTTCAAAATATCCAACAATAGTGATGGCAGGTTCAGCCCAAAGTATTTTAGCCCACCCAGAATTGTACCACCATGAACGGAACCCAATTGACCCGTTACCCCCTGCCAAACTTTGTTACCTTTACCAGATCTCTCAAAACTACAAAATGCATTAATTCTAATATAAACAATGATAATATATATATATATATACAGAATGTAAGTCCTCTACTTCCAGTGCCACCTTTTTCATCATTTTCTTTTATTTTACTTAAAGATAACATCGAGTTAAAAACATTTGAGAATTGAAAAAACATAAGGAAGAGTATTGTACCAGCAAGGAACAGAATATGGAACATAACTACAATGCTACTCCCTCGTGCCATCGTCTTTATGATCTTCGTTGTTTATTTCAAGATCACCAAGCAATTCCACCAAAGGCACACCAGGTGCATCATCATCATCGATCACGGATGTCGTCTCTGATGGCCGGTACTCTTTGTTCTTGTATAGTGATATGTTAAATCTCATATCAGGGTTCTCTTCTAAATCTTCCAAGAACTCTTCATACTCTGCGTTCATCTTTTCCTCATCAACTCTACCTCTTGTAGAACTCAAATCAACCTCCACATTAAGAGATTTCAACTTCCAAGATCGAGGCTTGCCACGCTTCTTTTGTTTCGTTTCCTCGTAGCTCTTCTTTACCAAAATCACTTCTGGAAGGACTAGACCTTTGTACTTGTCAAGTTCCATATCATTATTGTTAGCAGAATACAAATCATAACCAAGAGCATAATCACCCACATTCAAAAGATGGCCTAAATGTGTCTTCACAATGAACATCGTATCATTCTTACCAAAATCTGATACACGGGCCACCTGAACCTCGGCCAAAGCATACTTAGACCCACCCATATTAACTTCAGAAGAAAGTAAGTCAACATCCAAAACCACATACTCAACAAGCCGCTTAGAGGTAAGCAATGATTTAAACGATACCCTAAAATATTGCTCAGCATCAAGATAACAATGCCTTAGATTTGATGGATCTATTAAGGCAATACTGTTGCTTACTTTTGTGCATATCACAAGTGGGCCCAAATTTCCCAGACTATTAACGAGCTTTGGAGGGAGACAAACCAGATCTTCACGACATATAGGGCAAATTTCAACAGAGAAAGTGTATTTATAGTTGAAAGTATTGCTTTTCTGGTCATGTGACACTAGTTGTTTGTCATGACGGCTCTTAACAGGAGCAACCTTTCCCACAAAGTCTAAAAATTTAATAGCATGACTACGGCTGTTAAAAAAGAAATCAATTCCTTGATCCATTTGCTTAATCCTAATGGCTCGAACCGCTGCATCATGTTTTAGGATAAGTTGTTCCAAGTAATAAAACGTTCTTCGGTGAGATACATGTTGTCTTAGCTGCACTGCAGCCACCCACTGATCAGGGTTAGCTTGACCTCGAGAACATGAGTCACACATTTGATCATTAACCACATACTCAACAGAATGAGCTTGTTCAAGAACCGCACCATTTAGAACTTCTTTTTGCACTCGCAGCTTAACTTTGAGTCTTTTCGAATGAGGCTCAGTCCAAATGAACTCTGCATGAATCAACTTCAATTTACTCAAATTCTTGAGGCGTCTGACACAGAAACTCAAGAGCTGATTGGATTCTAGTTGGGCTTTAATCCAGGTTCTTGGGGGTTGCAAGTATTTATCACATTCGGGACAATGAATAATAGTCACGTGTTTTTCTAAACCTTCCGTAATGTCTACTTCAGAACGAAGACATTTGACACACATGTTGGCAGCATTTGGAGTCATGCTGACACCACAATTGCAACATGGGACGTTTCCCATGGTTTTCTGAACCGTAAACATACCTGCTTCTACATCCATTGCTGCAAATCAAGTAATAAAAAAAGCACGGAAAGTTTTTAGTTTTCACATGGTGGTGGTGATTGTGTTTTGAAATCATCATCGTAAATAAATAAAAAGAAAAAAAGTAAGAAAAGAAAGAAAAGGAAGTCGGTGAAATCACCGGAATCTGGTGAGTGGTGATGGAAAAGAGAGTAACGAGATGAAAGAAAGTTTGTGGTAGATAGCCTTTATTAGGAAAGGAAAGTGGAACCGTTTTTTATATCATCATTTACTAGGATAGCAAATTTTGTTACCAAACACTTTTCAGTTTAATCAATTAATTAGAATATAACAAATTTTAGATGTTATAAAATTAAAATAAATAAAATTATTGGCTTAAGATATCATTTTCATTTCTCTGATTATTTTACCAAACACAAGAAATAATTTCCGTTCATTTCTCATATTCATTTCTCTGTTATTACCAAACAAAGGAAATTATTGAAATTCTTAGTCAATTTCATTTCTCTCTGTTTCATTTCCCTGCTTCATTTCATTTCTCTAGATTTCTCCCTACCAAACGTACCCTAAGGGTAGTCAGATCTAAAATATATGTCAAATTCAAAGATGAAAATAACAAGAAGGGAAATGACTAATGCATGTATCAAACATCGTATTCCTATAACTATTTCAATAATGGGAGCGCGCACACACACACACACACACACACACGCACAAAAACACACACAGACACACACACACACACAGGTGCCAAGCCGTGTACATTCAAATACTAGCCTTATCCGGGTAACTTGAATAAGGAAAACCTCCTCGATTTTAAACTACTGAACTGCTAATCAGTCCTAATATATATTATGGCATCAATCAATAACTACAAAACTACTATAATCTAAAAGCATTTCAAACAATATTGATCAAAGAATTAAGAGGACACAAGAAATTAAGAGGACGAGAAACGTACCTTGCTTTTTGATTTAATAAATTAAGAAATTGAGAGGGCGAGAAGTTCGCTTTGTATTGTTGAGACAGAAAGAAAGAGAACCCCTCTTTTGTTTTGTCTTTATTTTTTCTTTAATGAGAAAAAAGAAAATGGGTCACCGCCTTCCGAAGATGACCGACCCAAATTCGTCACACATAACGTCAGCCTTTTAATCTAGGAATCGAAAGTTCGATTTTCGATTTGGTTTTTGTGAGTTTTTCTTTTACAGTTGGTGAATATGGGCTTGGTTTTGAATAAGAGGCACTTTCTGACACGGACACGACCTGATCTTAATAAGGTTTCGTATTTGGCTTTAACAGGTTTCCTGTTTTAACAAGTCTGGACTTGTTAAGATACGAATCAAATTCGTGTCTTAAATTTGTGTCTTAACAAATCCGTACTTGTTAAGACAATAAAAGACTTGTTATGACCTGTAGTATACGTATGCACTGAATGAAACCGGCTAATGAACATGTTAAGGCACGATAAGACTTGTTAACAAGTCTCTTACGGGGTTTTTATCTTGTCTTAAACAGGTTTTGTGTCTTAACAGATTCCTTGACTTAATCATTAGCAAGTTCCTTACAGGTTCAATGATTTAAATATAGGATTTTTGTTAACGGGTCTCTTACCAGGTTTTATAATGTGTAACCTGTAAAATATCATATTGTATTCGTGTTTGGAAAAACTAACATGATTAGTTATCGTGTCTTGTTTGTGTTTGGCCTTAACAGGTTCATATCTTATCGTGTTTATGTCGTATTGGACACAATATGCCAGCTCTATTTTGGATAAGCTAAAGACAATCTTTCATTTTTGGATCACCTTGGTTATTTAAAAAGTAATATGACATAACTTAGTTTCATATATATTAATACCCTTATGGTGGGGTGTTTGGTAAGAGGGAGTCATAGAGAATGGAAATAGTGGGGGGAAAATGAGTATTTGGAAAGAGAATTGATTATGTTGTTTGGTATAACAAAGAATGAATATAAAAAAATAAAAAAAAAAAAAAACTTTAAATAATAATAATATTAATACATATACCATCATAAAAACAAAACAAAACAAAAAAAAATCCATTCTCACCTATTCTCTACAACTTATAGAGAATGGAGAGAATGAAATTGATTTTAGCTTCTCAATTCTCATTCTCATTCTCATTCTCCATTGTAAACAAACAAGAGAATTTTTTCATTTTTTTTCTCCTTTTTCCATTCCATCCTATCAAACACCCACTTATGCCTTATATCAAACATCTTACTCGTATATAAAATGAGAATTGATATTCGTACCACTGTTTTAATGAATTTACCACACTGTACAAATGATCTGTATAAGTAAATAATGCATATGTGTGATAGATTTATTAAGTTATGTGGTACTAAAATTATCAGGGAGATGATCTGTACACCACATTTTTTTGACGATACACCACCAGTTATGTTTTATTGTGTTGTACTATACAACACTATAAAACACAATTAGTGGTATATCGCCAAAATTTGGTGGTGTACATATCACTTCCCATATAGAATACATAACACTACTTGTAAATATCAATTTTGCCCTTGATTCTCGTTTGTCATATTTCACCTCAACAAAGAGGTGTTTGACATTTCTTATCTTATCATGAATATAATATATTTTCATATACAAATACTATCGAATGTATTGATATATTGATTATGTATTTAATATAATTACCTTTTTAAGTTAAACTTTAAAACTTTATTAAATAATAAAATTATTGTAATGCTAAAAAAAGAGAGTTTATATCTAGATTTAGACACCTATAAATTTATTTACTCATTTAATCAAGAAAAATGTTGGGTAAGTTATTGTGTGTTAGACAATCTAAATCGATGCTTGGCAAAGCCAGCCAGTAATGTTGTATAAAATGAGTTTACAAATTTTATGTACACTATAACTTCATTTCTTTTCAAAAGAAATGTTAGGTTTACAAATTATTTACAAACATAAAGTTACATACTCACATGGCATGAGAATTGGACCAATGATATTTGATTGTGTTTTCTCTCTCATCTTTCTCTCCTTGATTTTCATTGGTGGGTCATGAGTTTGTAAAAATTTGTTTGTATTTTGTTTGTCATTCTAGCATCTCTTTTTTTTCAAATCATTTATCACCTCAAGTACATGTATATATATATATAAAGGTTGATATGAGAATCATTTGAATTGGAAGAACCATGAGAACTTTTAAATTATAACTAGATGTTCATTTGTGAATGCTATATGTGAACATATTCGTTCATATATGAACTATCAAGATATACTTAAATTTACCTATGTTCATGTATGAATAGTTCCCACATGAACCTAAACCTACAGATTATATAATATATGATGATACAATTACATTTATATAGAGTATTGAATTTATTTGCCTATAAATACCAAGTCACATACCTCGTACAAATTACTTTTTGCAATTTGGTGAACTTGCTAAAATACTCTCGATCAAAATAGTTATACTTCACAACTTTAAGTATATCGATCCAAGGAGATTATTTAGCAAGTATAGATCACTTGTAATTCAAATATTGTTTAGATAGTTACATACTTGTAATATCTAGGTTCCGCAACAATATTGTATTTTGTTTAACATCAATAAATAAAATACACTTGAAAATTACATTTGTGTTCCACCATTTATTTACTTGCTTAAATATTGCTTTAAGTCTTTATTACTTTATTTATATTCTTGCATTTGTATTTAAAGTAATACTAGTCCAATCTAGTGCATACTTGACTTGTTATTTTACACTCGTGGGTTAAACCATCGTGTGAGGGACTTTACAATTGGTATCAGAGCAGAAGGCTAATATACTTGCCTAGATCTGTTTCACGATGGCAATCCCAGAAAATACACAAGAAACTCATGAAACTAATTTTAATGAACCACCACCCGTTGTCAATAATAATCCTCCACCTCCTCCTCCTCCTGCTTCTCCACATGTACATGTGCACTACTCGAATAATCCTGTTCCTAAATTCAATGGGGGCAGTGATGAATTTGGTACGTGGAAAGCTAGGATGATATTACATGTTACTGGTATTGAAAGGAATATGATGAAAATTTTAAATGAAGGACCCTATGTGCCTAGACTTCCTATCAATGCACTCCTTGACCCAACTGGATCAAGAAGTGGAAGGGAAAATAGGGAGGAACACTGGGCCGAAGAGGAGAGGAGATTGGTAAATCTTGATACCATCCTTAAAAACATGATCCTCGGGGCTCACTAGTTCTCTATCCCAGTGCTAAAACCATGTGGGATGAACTGGTGAACCAGCATGAGGGAGCTGATGACACTGTTGTTACTAGAAAGGTCTCCCTAAACAAAAAGTGTGAGTCATTTTTTGCTCTCCCCAATGAGTCTCTAACTGGTACTTACACCAGATTTATGAGCATTATAAACCAGTTAAGAGGACTGGGGGTTGAGAAAGACAAGGATATACTTTTGGAGAAATTTTGTGACATTCTTCCCACTAAATGGTCTCACATGATTCTGGTCTTGAGACAAGGTAAAACCTTGCACTCCCATACTCTGTCAACATTGTATGGAGCCTTCAGATTCACTGAAGAGAATCAAGCCCAGAGGATTGAGGCTGAAAAAGATGCTTTAAATCATGCTTCCAGTAGTTCCACATTGGTCAGTAATTCTGAACCACCCTGTGCTGCATTAATATCTTTCGAGAATGTATTTTCTATGAAGAAGATGATGTCTGAACTAATGGATTCTGGAGTCACTAATGATATCTCTCCAGACTGTGATGAAACTGACAGTGATGACCTGGTTGCAATGATTGCTAAAACATTTAATCGTTTTAAAGCATGAGCAAATAGGCCCACTGGACAACATGCACCCAGTTCCTCTACTGACAAGACCAATCTGACATGCTTTAAGTGTGGCAGAAAAGGTCATTTCATGAAGGAGTGCAAGTCCAGTCAGTTTGTCTCTCAGTCTGGTCCATCTACTTCTTATAACAAGGCTGATGATAGCTACAAGTCCAAGTACAAAAAGCTTAAGGCTCAAATTGCTCTCATGTCTTAACAAATTATAAATAATAAATGCATGATTGCAACCACTGAAGAAGCATGGGTTCCCTCAGATGATTCATCAGTTGATGAAGAGGAGGAAAGAGATTGTTGCTTTATGGCTCTGGCAGATCAAGAGCATCTGGTGAAGGATGATGTCACATCTGGTCGATGGGTGGACATTGTTATAAAAAAGGTTAGTGAGTATGATATTGAAACCGATCCTGAATTAAAATTGGACATTGCTGAAGCTCTAAATTCTGATTTAATTTTTGTGGAAACTGTTAGATTTGACAGTCTTAATGGCTTAGAAATAGATTCCTCTGAAATCGCTGCTTTAAAATCAAAATTAAAAGAACTTCAAGATATTGAACTGGCATTTCAAGCACAAGTTTTGGTAACTGAACAACTGGTTCAAGAAAAACATGACCTGGAAATGATTTTGCAAAAAGAAAAACAGGTCATTAAATCATGGCTAGAAACAAGAAAGCCATATGATGCTGGAATAAACCAATTTCCATCCCAAAAACGTGCATATCTGGATGGAAATACTCATATTGCAGCATTAATACCAGTTATTGACCGGTTACCAGAGGAGGTTAGACCAAGTACCATTTATGATGAACCTTCTACCCCAAAAACTTGTATTATACCAGCTCAACTTCCAGAGGTTAAAACTGGAGCATCCCAGATGACTTCTCCAGTTAAAAAGGTCAATCAGAATAAACCTTTGCCTCATACTGCTTCTAAAGAACCCCATGTTCAAAAAAAAAGAACAGTTCCCTTTCTAAGCCTAAGGTCCAGTCATCTGGAAAGGCTCAGGTGTCATCTGAAGAAACAATTTGTTAAGGTTGGAGAGCCAGTTTCAACTACTGGCTTGTCAAGTTCAAAGCTGTAATGCAAGACTGAACAACTTTGAGGGTACTTCATCTGGCCCTAAACAAAATCTCAAACCTTTTTCTAAGAAAGATAAAAATGTTCTTTTAATTGAGAAAAAGAAAAAGGTTTCTAAACTATCAACTCCAGTAGTTTTTTCTACAAAAACTACTGTTGAAGAAAGTGAACTCAACCAGATACCCCCAGGGATCCATAAGGGAGGATCCAGTGAACCCATCAGTCGATGGGTTCCCAAATCTAACTAATATATCTGGTGGATGTGCAGGGCGATCGAAAGAAACATACTTGGTATCTTGACAGTGTAGCTGTCAGGACTATGACCGGACGTAAGACCCTGCTGGAGGAGTTCATAGTTTCTGATGGACCCTCCATTACTTTTGGAAATGATGGTTGTGGAAAAACTGAGGGGTATGGTGTTCTGAACAATGGACAAGTCAAATTCAGACGAGTTGCATATGTGAATGGTTTGAAATATAACCTAATCAGTGTCAGTCAACTGTGTGATGATGGGTATCAAGTTCTGTTCAATATTGTTCATGGCATCATATTCAACAAGGACTGGAAGGTAGTATTGATTGCTCCCAGAAGAGGGAATGTGTATGTAATGGATATGGAAAGCTCTTCTTCAGAGCAGTGTTTCTATACTCAAGCTGATGAAGACACAAACTGGTTATGGCATAAAAGGTTATCCCATTTAAATTTCAAAAATATTAATAAGTTGTCTAGAAAACAACTGGCAGATGGATACCTTCAGTTTCCTTCAAAAAGGAAAGGCCATGTCCAGGATGTGAGATGGGAAAGCAGAAACGTGCCAGTTTCAAGACCAAGCAGAATTTCAACATATCTGAACCACTTAATATGCTTCATATGGATCTCTTTCGTCCAGTGAATGTTCAGACTCGTGCTGGTAAAAGATTTACCCTGGTGATTGTTGACGAATACTCCGAATTTTGTTGGGTAATCTTTCTCAGGTCTAAAAGTAAAGCTGCTGCTGAAATCATCACTCTTATCAAGCAGATTGAACT
>CM067167.1:134211443-134259510 GCA_034093135.1 Erigeron breviscapus
AGTACCATCTGGTGATGATGTACAGATCATTGAGGCTGTACAGCTCATTAGACAAGTTGCTCCAGAAGGTCAAGGTACAGAAGTTGTTGAACCTTCCAGACGACCTAGAACTAATAGGCGTCTGATGAGAGCTGGACTTCAGGTGAATCCTGAAAGACATCCTGGTGATGTTATGAATCTAGATGGATCACCATTTTTTGAACAAGAGGTTGTTGAGCAGGTTATTGAGGAAGTTGAAGATGTTCAGACTGATGAACATGTTTCTGGTGAGCAAGAGGCTCCACTGGACTTGAATGTAGAGGCTGGTGAACAAGTGAATGTAGAGACTGGTGAACAGTCTGGTGAACAGACAGTTGGGATTGCTCCAGAATGGGATGATGTTGACTCCCCAATGTCTGAAGGTTTTGATGCAAACTTGAATTTTCTGGGTGACGATGTACAAGAAGAAAATCTACCAGAAATGCCAACACCTCCACCAGAAATGCCACCATCACAATCAAACATGCCACCACCACCACCACCTTCAATTCCAGAACACACTCAGTACTTCACTCCAGCAACCACTCAACCTTCACAATCTCAACTTCCACCTCGTGCGCCGGAGTCACCAGTTGCAACATCTGAAGCTGCAACTGAAGAGGACTAGGCACAAGTTCCTCTAATGACCAGATTACCCTCAACTCTTGAACCTCCCACTGGTCTCTCCACTTCTTCTTCTGCCGAGGTCCAAGGCCTTTTAATTAAGGTGGCGGACCTGGAGAGATCACTCCAGACTTCATCACAGGTTATTTCTGACTTTAAATCATTATTATCCAATAACCTGGCATCTGAAATGAATGTCTTTGCTGGGAATGAGAAGCTGGTTTATGAGAAGCTTGATGAACTGGTACTGGCCACAAATAACAACACTGAAAAGATCAAAGTGGCAGTCCAGGGTCTAGAGACAAGGTTGGTTAGTTCTGTTCAGACTGCAGTCACTGGCGAACTGGCAGGTCTGAAAGAAGATGTTCAGAATTTGGTTTTTAGGGTCAGTTCTCTAGAGACAAGACCCACACTAAACCAGGGTGCAGTTGTTAGTACTATAAGTGATGCATGTACAAGGAAGTTCAGAAACAATATGCTTAAAGAAATATGTGAAGAAGTTTCTGAGACTGTTCTTCGTAGCATTCATGATGGGGTATTACCCCAAGTAGACAACTTACTGGATGAAAAGTTGCCAAAACACTTGCCTAAAGCTGTTGCAAATGTTCAGAAGGAAGTGCAGGCACTTAAGAAAGTTGTGTCTGAAACAACTCCAGTAACAGGTATCACTTTTGGTGCACTGGACAGGCTTATGCTTGAAGATTTATGGAATGATCTCAAGTCAAGGACTGGTGATCATTCCAAGGGGGAAAAGTTGTCTGGTGACCAAACACTGAAGAAATTGTCACAAAGAGCATATGGCACTGAAGCCGGGCTACCTGAAAGAGCTACTGGTACTGAAGCCAGTGAGCCCCAGTTTGAGACCTTCCCAGATATTCCAACTACACTGAAGGCTGTTAAAGGAAAAGAAAAAGTTGTGTCTGGTGAAGAGGAAGAGCAAACTGTTGAAGATGTTGATGATGAAACATCCAAGAAACTTGAACAAGAATGCATCATGATAGAGATTTTCAAAAGAAATCAAAAAGATGAACTGCTGGCCCATCAAAGGGAGATGGCAACTATGGGTACTCTGGATTCTTACAATGCTGGCAGGTTAGGCATTAATATTCAGGGAGGGTAACTTTACTGACGAAAGGAAAAGTACTTCAGTCCAAGCATTTGGATGGAGTGAACTGAAGGAAATCGCTCTAACGTTCAGGGGGAAGACAAATGTGTCGACTGATGTTAAAGCATTTCTGAAAAGGATTGAAAAGGTATGGAGAAGAAAGCAACAGATGGAAGTTGCAATGGGCATAAGAACGCCAGAATCAATACCATCTTCTCCATCACCAAAGAGAAAGGCTACTGAAGATGCTCCAGTACAGACATCAAAAAGAAGGGCCTGACTCTTATCATTTACTTATTGTAAATTATTGTCTTATGAAAATTGTATACTATTTATCAGTTGATGTATGTAATAATAGTTGCAATTTTTTATTCTTATAAGTAAATGATCAGATTTAGTCTAAGTTAGAACTTAAAAGATGAAACTGAAAACACTCATGATCTATAAAGTGTTTTCCAGTAACTTAGATTTTTTAGACAAATCGAAACCTGTGTTTTTCAAGCATACAAAATGTATAGATTCAAGCTTGAAAACACTTGCATTATTTCTAAACAAATAAGGGGAATTTGTTAGGTCCAGATTTAGTCCAGATTTACTGGACTCGCTCCAGACTCGACTACTGGAGCCTCACTAAAGATCTGACCAGAAACGTGTTCTACTGGACCTACTCCAGACTTGGAATCTGGAGTCCCTCTGAAGATTTGTCCAGAAATAATGGAAGACCAGTGAGTAAATACTTGTATAGGAAATCTGGAGTATTCTCCAGATGAGCTCACTGGACTTCACCCCCAGTCCAGATCAACTCTACTGAAGACATTCTCACTGAAGTCAAAGACTGAAGTTAGAATAAAGAAGACTTACAAATGGCGGAGTCCACTGGAAAGTCTTACCAGATCTGTACACTGGAGGATTGTCAGTGTTCTAGACCCTACAAGTCTGAACACTGATATCGAGGATTGACTTTTCCCTTTACACACTTTCCTAAGAACAATCCACTTGTTCTTTACCAAAGTTTGTGTGTGTAAAGGTGGTTGGATAAAAGGACACAAAGTCATTTGATGTGACTTTATCCTTATTCCTTATCCAATACATTTAATGTTCTTGTCGGATCATTAAATGTATGCAACCATATTTGTACGGCACAAAATTCACTGGTGAATTTTGTTGCCTATAAATACAAAGTCATTTCTTTGACATAAATACTTTTAAGCATACACTTTGCATGAAAGTGAATTTGTCCAAATACTCTCGATCTTAAACTAGGATACTTCACAACTTTAAGTATCTCGATCCAAAAGAGTTATTTGACAAATATAGATCATTTGTAACTCATAGGTTGTTAGGATACATACTTATTTGTATTATCTTGATTCCGCAACAACCTTGTGTTTTATTTAACATCATAAATAAAATACACCATTGAAAAATACATAATGTTCCACTTTACTTGTTTATTGCTTTAAGTCTTGTATTACTTTGTTTATATATTCTTGCATTTATTTACAAGTAATACTAGTCCATTCTAGTGCTTATTAGACTTGCTGTATTTTACACTTTCCTGGTTAACCATCGAACTTAAGGGACTCACAACATGTGGAAAAATCAGGGGGCAAGATTAGGAAAGAGGATTAGTAGATACCACATGTCACCTTCTTAATGTTTTAGGAGGATTATTAGGCTATTTGGTTAGGAGGATTTATCATTTTCCATATATTAAATCTAAAGATTACTATTTGATTACAATTAGGTAATTATGAATTAAGAATCCTTTTTTAGTTACACCAAAGTGACACATGTCGTGCAAGGAATGCGCCAAGTGTCAATCAAAAATCTTTTTTATATTAAATCTAAAGATTAGTATTTGATTACAATTAGGTAATTATGAATTAAGAATCTTTTTTAGTTACACCAAAGTGACACATGTCGTGCAAGGAATGCGCCAAGTGTCGATAAACAAAATACACAATCTTGTTTTAGTATATTGGTAGATTATACAAAATTCGTTAACACGAGGTCAAAGTGCCATTTATTTTTCCATTTTGTTTATTACGACATTGGTCCCTGTAAAAATTAAACTTTTGCATCAATGATCCATGTCGTTTGTACACTTTCCCAAGTCAAGTCTTTTTCAAGTTTACTAGCACCGATGGTCCTTAAATTATAAACCTTTAACAACCATGGTCCAAATTGATATATCAAATTGGTTTAATGTGTTTATTTATATTTGCGTGAACCCTTAACCCTCTTTTAAGGTTTAAGACACATTCATCACAAACATTTTACTTTATTTTCATTTATGTTTGTAAGACTATGTTATAGTTATATAAGTCATATTTTTGTAATTTAATAACTATATTGTCATAACTATATTTTTTATATTTGCTACATGTTATATTCGAAACACGTTAAATAACAAATGATGAATAACAAATGATGAACATGACAAAATCAAAATGAAGCACTAGTTACTTCTTATTTTGGTGCCACATATTGGGTTGTTTGTTTTTAGGGAGAGAATTATACCAGCAAGGAATAGAATATGGAACATAACTACAATGCTACTCCCTCGTGCCATTGTCTTTAAGATCTTCATCCTTTATTTCAAGATCACCAAGCAATTCCTCCAAAGGCACACCAGGTGCATCATCATCATCGATCACAGATGTCGTCTCTGATGGCCGGTACTCTTTGTTCTTGTATAGTGATATGTTAAATCTCATATCAGGGTTCTCTTCTAAATCTTCCAAGAAATCTTCATACTCTGCATTCATCTTTTCTTCATCAACTCTACCTCTTGTAGAACTCAAATCAACCTCCACATTAAGACTTTTCAACTTCCAAGATCGAGGCTTGCCACGCTTCTTTTGTTTCGTTTCCTCGTAACTTTTCTTTACCAATATCACTTCTGGAAGGACTAAACCTTTGTACTTGTCAAGTTCCATATCATTATTGTTAGTAGAATACAAATCATAACCAAGAGCATAATCACCCACATTCAAAAGATGACCTAAATGTGTCTTCACAGTGAACATCGTATCATTCTTGCCAAAATCTGACACACGGGCCACTTGAACCTCAGCCAAAGCATACTTAGACCCACCCAAATTGACTTCAGAAGAAAGTAAGTCAACATCCAAAACCACATACTCAACAAGCCGCTTAGACGTAAGCAATGATTTAAACGACACCCTAAAATATTGCTCAGCATCAAGATAACAATGCCTTAGATTTGATGGATCTATTAAGGCAATACTGTTGCTTACTTTTGTGCATATCACAAGTGGGCCCAAAATTCCCAGACTATTAACGAGTTTTGGAGGAAGACAAACCAGATCTTCATGACAAATAGGGCAAATTTCAACAGAGAAAGTGTATTTATAGTTGAAAATATTGTTATGCTGGTCATGTGACACTAGTTTTTTGTCATGACGGCTCTTAACAGGAGCAACCTTTCCCACAAAGTCAACAAATTTAACAGCATGACTACGACTGTTAAAAAAGAAATCAATCCCTTGATCCGTTTGCTTAATCAGAATGGCTCGAACCGCTGCATCATGTTTTAGGATAAGTTGTTCCACGTAATAAAAAGTTCTTCGGTGAGATACATGTTGTCTTAGCTGTACTGCAGCCACCCACTGATCAGGGTTAGCTTGACCTCGAGAACACGAGTCACACATTTGATTAACAACGACATACTCAACAGAATGAGCTTGTTCAAGAACCGCACCATTTAGAACTTCTTTTTGCACTCGCAGCTTAACTTTGAGTCTTTTCGAATGAGGCTCAGTCCAGATGAACTCCGCATGAATCAACTTCAATTTACTCAAATTCTTGAGGCGTCTGACACAGAAAGTCAAGAGCTGTTTGGATTCTAGTTGTGCTTTAATCCAAGTTCTTGGGGGTTGCAAATAGCTAACACATTCGGGACAGTGAATAATGGTCACCTGTTTTTCTAAACCTTCCGTAATGTCTACTTCAGAACGAAGGCATCTGACACACATGTTGGCAGCATTTGGAGTCATTCTGACGCCGCATTTGCAGCATGCAACACTTCCCATGGTTTGCTGAACCGTAAACATACCTGCTTCTACATCCATTGCTGCAAATCAAGTAATAAAAAAAAACACGGATATGTTTAGTCTTTCACATGACAAATTCACAAAACTTTGAGTAATTATACTTGAATCAAAAAAATATGTCGAATTGATATATCAAAATAACGAGAAGGGAAATGACTAATGCATGAATCAAACATCGTATGTCTAAATCTATTTCAATAACTGGAGCACAAAAAAAAAAAATTACTTGGCAGAGGCAAAACTAGTATAAATTTCACATGAATCTAAAGGATGCTTGGTCCTGTCCAACTAAGGCAACTTCTTATATTAATTTTCATTCCAAAGCTTAAATAAACGTCGATTTCTCCAATCGGCCCCTCATAATCAAGCATCCGGCCCCCTTTAATGTCAAATTCTGGCTCCGCCACATGTAATAACAATATGGGAGGTTATTTGTGGAAAATACGAACAACCATCAAGGCGGCTAGTTGTTGGGCATCCTGATGTCATCACAAGAGGTGTCACCTTCGAACCGCCCTAGATAAACATCACTTGGGGTGGCTAGGGAAAGGTTCAGTTGCGGTCATCAGGTTACACTGGTTAGGCCGTGTACCTATGTAGCACCGAAACGGGTACGGCAAAGGGGTGCGGGAACGATACGGGAACGGGAAACAGCAAGACTAAAAAATCCAAGATACGGGTACGGCAATAAAAAATATACAAATACAAAATATATAGATTTTTTATA
Organism: Erigeron breviscapus; assembly: GCA_034093135.1. Classification (NCBI taxonomy): domain Eukaryota; kingdom Viridiplantae; phylum Streptophyta; class Magnoliopsida; order Asterales; family Asteraceae; genus Erigeron; species Erigeron breviscapus. The sequence goes on from CM067167.1 coordinate 134,217,997, forward strand.
GAGAGAGACTTTGAGATTTGAGAGATTATGTATAATTGTACATGTATAGTTGTATAATATGTATGCTTAATCAGTGATCACTCATCGAATGTTTAGTGTTTAATAATTGGTTTTGGAATATAAAAAATCTAATGTTGATCAAATTGTATATAATATAGTCTGTTTGGGTTTGGGGATATGTTCAATAATTTAATTTATTTAATTTAATTTAATTTAATTTAATTTAATTTAATTTAATTTAATTTAATTTAATTTAATTTAATTTAATTTAATTTAATTTAATTTAATTTAATTTAATTTAATTTAATTTAATTTAATTTAATTTAATTTAATTTAATTTAATTTAATTTAATTTAATTTAATTTAATTTAATTTAATTTAATTTAATTTAATTTAATTTAATTTAATTTAATTTAATTTAATTTAATTTAATTTAATTTAATTTAATTTAATTTAATTTAATTTAATTTAATTTAATTTAATTTAATTTAATTTAATTTAATTTAATTTAATTTAATTTAATTTAATTTAATTTAATTTAATTTAATTTAATTTAATTTAATTTAATTTAATTTAATTTAATTTAATTTAATTTAATTTAATTTAATTTAATTTAATTTAATTTAATTTAATTTAATTTAATTTAATTTAATTTAATTTAATTTAATTTAATTTAATTTAATTTAATTTAATTTAATTTAATTTAATTTAATTTAATTTAATTTAATTTAATTTAATTTAATTTAATTTAATTTAATTTAATTTAATTTAATTTAATTTAATTTAATTTAATTTAATTTAATTTAATTTAATTTAATTTAATTTAATTTAATTTAATTTAATTTAATTTAATTTAATTTAATTTAATTTAATTTAATTTAATTTAATTTAATTTAATTTAATTTAATTTAATTTAATTTAATTTAATTTAATTTAATTTAATTTAATTTAATTTAATTTAATTTAATTTAATTTAATTTAATTTAATTTAATTTAATTTAATTTAATTTAATTTAATTTAATTTAATTTAATTTAATTTAATTTAATTTAATTTAATTTAATTTAATTTAATTTAATTTAATTTAATTTAATTTAATTTAATTTAATTAATTAATTTAATTTAATTTAATTAATTTAATTTAATTAATTTAATTTAATTTAATTTAATTTAATTTAATTTAATTTAATTTAATTTAATTAATTATCTAATTAATAAATAACTTTAGATTATTTATTTAATTTAATTTAATTTAATTTAATTTAATTTAATTTAATTTAATTTAATTTAATTTAATAATAATAATTTAATTTAATTTAATTTGTATTTCCAAAATAATTAATTTAATTTAATTTAATTTAATTTAATAATTTAATTTAATTTAATTTAATTTGTATTTCCAAAATTAATAAAATCCCATCAAACATATATTATTCATGGTGTTTGAAAATATCACTTTTGTATCATGATTTAATTTAATTTAATTTAATTTAATTTAATTTAATTTAATTTAATTTAATTTAATTTAATTTAATTTAATTTAAAATTCCCATAATAATAATTTAATTCATGGTGTTTGAAAATATCACTTTTGTATCATGATTTAATTTAATTTAATTTAATTTAATTTAATTTAATTTAATTTAATTTAATTTAATTTATTTAATAATTAATTTAATAATTTAATTAATTTAATTTAATTTAATTTAATTTAATTAATTTAATTTAATTTAATTTAATTTAATAATTTAATTTAATTTAATTTAATTTATTTCCAAAATAATTAATAATTAGATCCCATCAAACATATATTATTCATGGTGTTTGAAAATATCACTTTTGTATCATGATTTAATTTAATTTAATTTAATTTAATTTAATTTAATTTAATTTAATTTAACATGTCTTTAATTTAATTATTCATGGTGTACGTCTTTAATTGCTAATAGTATTTAATTAATTTAATTTAATTTAATTTAATTTAATTTAATTTAATTTAATTAATTTAATTAAGAGGACGAGACGTTCGCTTTGTAGTTTGTATTAAGGCAGAAAGAATGAGGAAACTCCTCTTACGTTTTCCTTCCGATAGAAAAGAATAATATATATTTATAGAACAGAATGGGCCACCGCCTTTCGAACATGGCTGACCCAAATTTGTTACGGATAATGTCAGCCCAATAACAATGTCCATTTAGGTTTCTAGTTTCTTCAAACAGTAAAACAAAAACGGAAAAATTGAAATTTATATATTTCAACGTAAGGATCGGTTCCCTACGTTGTTTCGTATAGAAAAGTACAAGAAAGCCGTTGTTGCAAAAATTTTTGATAATGCAACGGGCTGCTTTAAAGGACCTGTCCAGTTTACTACAAGGGGTGGTGTGACTGTTCGTGGGGTGAAGGAATTGATTATTAGTGACAAAGACTACAGTGAAAGGTACGTTTTCGATTTGGTTAAGTGGGTTCCCACAAAGTGTAATATTCTTGTCTGGAGGGCAGTGATGGAGAGGATCCCCACCATGGTGGCTCTGCAAAGTCGTAACTGCTGGTTTGGAGAACCGAGTTGTGTGCTGTGCGGGGAAGGTCGAGAGACTGCTCAACACATTTTTTGTGAATGTGGTGTTGCTGCAGAAGTGTGGCAGGAAGTGAAAGTGTGGTGCAATGCGACCCCATTCATGGTTTTTGAGATCAAAGATTTAATTGAGTTTTACGACCGACAAGAATAGTGTTGAAAAGATGGCCCTCAAAGGTATTATCTTCATCAGTCGCTGGTGTTTCTGGAAGGCACAAAATGACAAGAAATTTGCAAATATGACTGTGAACAGCCCCATCATTTTTCAAAGCACCAGAACCTTAGGTTTTTTATGGTTTAATAATAGAACTAAATTTAGATCTCTTAGTTAGGGATTGGTGTTGTTTCAATCTGGTGTAAATTTGTATATGTACTTGTTAGTTGTTGACGATTTGTTGTGTTAATAATACTTACCTTTAAAAAAAAGTAAACGTCCCAAATCGTCCTTGTGGTTTACCCTAATAATCAAGTTTCATCCTTATCTATCGGAAAAGACACTGGCAGTCCTTTCTGGGCGGATAAGGATCATATTTCGTCCTTTCAGTTAACGTCCGTGATCTCTCATCCGTTAACTTCCTCACGTGCCGTGCACATGAGGGTATTCAGGTCATTTCCATCTCTAAAGGACCAATAGCGAATATTTTCTGTTTTTCATCAACAAACAAATAAAAGAAAAAATTCATCTTCAGATCCCAACAAATTCATTATCCCCGTTTACCTGGTACACTATGATTTAGGTGATTAATGATGATGATGATGATGATGATGATGATGATGATGATGATGATGATGATGATGATGATGATGATGATGATGATGATGATGATGATGATGATGATGATGATGATGATGATGATGATGATGATGATGATGATGATGATGATGATGATGATGATGATGATGATGATGATGATGATGATGATGATGATGATGATGATGATGATGATGATGATGATGATGATGATGATGATGATGATGATGATGATGATGATGATGATGATGATGATGATGATGATGATGATGATGATGATGATGATGATGATGATGATGATGATGATGATGATGATGATGATGATGATGATGATGATGATGATGATGATGATGATGATGATGATGATGATGATGATGATGATGATGATGATGATGATGATGATGATGATGATGATGATGATGATGATGATGATGATGATGATGATGATGATGATGATGATGATGATGATGATGATGATGATGATGATGATGATGATGATGATGATGATGATGATGATGATGATGATGATGATGATGATGATGATGATGATGATGATGATGATGATGATGATGATGATGATGATGATGATGATGATGATGATGATGATGATGATGATGATGATGATGATGATGATGATGATGATGATGATGATGATGATGATGATGATGATGATGATGATGATGATGATGATGATGATGATGATGATGATGATGATGATGATGATGATGATGATGATGATGATGATGATGATGATGATGATGATGATGATGATGATGATGATGATGATGATGATGATGATGATGATGATGATGATGATGATGATGATGATGATGATGATGATGATGATGATGATGATGATGATGATGATGATGATGATGATGATGATGATGATGATGATGATGATGATGATGATGATGATGATGATGATGATGATGATGATGATGATGATGATGATGATGATGATGATGATGATGATGATGATGATGATGATGATGATGATGATGATGATGATGATGATGATGATGATGATGATGATGATGATGATGATGATGATGATGATGATGATGATGATGATGATGATGATGATGATGATGATGATGATGATGATGATGATGATGATGATGATGATGATGATGATGATGATGATGATGATGATGATGATGATGATGATGATGATGATGATGATGATGATGATGATGATGATGATGATGATGATGATGATGATGATGATGATGATGATGATGATGATGATGATGATGATGATGATGATGATGATGATGATGATGATGATGATGATGATGATGATGATGATGATGATGATGATGATGATGATGATGATGATGATGATGATGATGATGATGATGATGATGATGATGATGATGATGATGATGATGATGATGATGATGATGATGATGATGATGATGATGATGATGATGATGATGATGATGATGATGATGATGATGATGATGATGATGATGATGATGATGATGATGATGATGATGATGATGATGATGATGATGATGATGATGATGATGATGATGATGATGATGATGATGATGATGATGATGATGATGATGATGATGATGATGATGATGATGATGATGATGATGATGATGATGATGATGATGATGATGATGATGATGATGATGATGATGATGATGATGATGATGATGATGATGATGATGATGATGATGATGATGATGATGATGATGATGATGATGATGATGATGATGATGATGATGATGATGATGATGATGATGACTTGTTATATGGATTTATAAATGCATATTGTTCTTGGGGTTTGTGTAGTATATTAATATGAACGAGAGAAAGGTACCCGCGCGTTGCGACGGTGATAGAGGTGGCGGCGGTGGTGGTGATGTGATGGCGGCGGCGGCGGTGGCGGCGATTGGTGGCTATGGTGGTGGTGAGTATATGTCTGCACAATGCGGTGGTGGTGGCGGTGGTGGCGGTGGCGGAGTGGCGGTGGCGATTGGTGGCGCCGAGTAGTGTAGGTTATAATATGGTGTATATTGTTAAATGTTGAATGTTGAAAAGTTGAAAGTTGAAAAGTAGATTTGCTTTATAATATAGTATAGATATTATAGTGTTGTTTTTATTTATGTGGGTTTTTTTTTTTTTTTTTTTTTTTTTTTTTTTTTTTTTTTTTTTTTTTTTTTTTTTTTTTTTTTTTTTTTTTTTTTTTTTTTTTTTTTTTTTTTTTTTTTTTTTTTTTTTTTTTTTTTTTTTTTTTTTTTTTTTTTTTTTTTTTTTTTTTTTTTTTTTTTTTTTTTTTTTTTTTTTTTTTTTTTTTTTTTTTTTTTTTTTTTTTTTTTTTTTTTTTTTTTTTTTTTTTTTTTTTTTTTTTTTTTTTTTTTTTTTTTTTTTTTTTTTTTTTTTTTTTTTTTTTTTTTTTTTTTTTTTTTTTTTTTTTTTTTTTTTTTTTTTTTTTTTTTTTTTTTTTTTTTTTTTTTTTTTTTTTTTTTTTTTTTTTTTTTTTTTTTTTTTTTTTTTTTTTTTTTTTTTTTTTTTTTTTTTTTTTTTTTTTTTTTTTTTTTTTTTTTTTTTTTTTTTTTTTTTTTTTTTTTTTTTTTTTTTTTTTTTTTTTTTTTTTTTTTTTTTTTTTTTTTTTTTTTTTTTTTTTTTTTTTTTTTTTTTTTTTTTTTTTTTTTTTTTTTTTTTTTTTTTTTTTTTTTTTTTTTTTTTTTTTTTTTTTTTTTTTTTTTTTTTTTTTTTTTTTTTTTTTTTTTTTTTTTTTTTTTTTTTTTTTTTTTTTTTTTTTTTTTTTTTTTTTTTTTTTTTTTTTTTTTTTTTTTTTTTTTTTTTTTTTTTTTTTTTTTTTTTTTTTTTTTTTTTTTTTTTTTTTTTTTTTTTTTTTTTTTTTTTTTTTTTTTTTTTTTTTTTTTTTTTTTTTTTTTTTTTTTTTTTTTTTTTTTTTTTTTTTTTTTTTTTTTTTTTTTTTTTTTTTTTTTTTTTTTTTTTTTTTTTTTTTTTTTTTTTTTTTTTTTTTTTTTTTTTTTTTTTTTTTTTTTTTTTTTTTTTTTTTTTTTTTTTTTTTTTTTTTTTTTTTTTTTTTTTTTTTTTTTTTTTTTTTTTTTTTTTTTTTTTTTTTTTTTTTTTTTTTTTTTTTTTTTTTTTTTTTTTTTTTTTTTTTTTTTTTTTTTTTTTTTTTTTTTTTTTTTTTTTTTTTTTTTTTTTTTTTTTTTTTTTTTTTTTTTTTTTTTTTTTTTTTTTTTTTTTTTTTTTTTTTTTTTTTTTTTTTTTTTTTTTTTTTTTTTTTTTTTTTTTTTTTTTTTTTTTTTTTTTTTTTTTTTTTTTTTTTTTTTTTTTTTTTTTTTTTTTTTTTTTTTTTTTTTTTTTTTTTTTTTTTTTTTTTTTTTTTTTTTTTTTTTTTTTTTTTTTTTTTTTTTTTTTTTTTTTTTTTTTTTTTTTTTTTTTTTTTTTTTTTTTTTTTTTTTTTTTTTTTTTTTTTTTTTTTTTTTTTTTTTTTTTTTTTTTTTTTTTTTTTTTTTTTTTTTTTTTTTTTTTTTTTTTTTTTTTTTTTTTTTTTTTTTTTTTTTTTTTTTTTTTTTTTTTTTTTTTTTTTTTTTTTTTTTTTTTTTTTTTTTTTTTTTTTTTTTTTTTTTTTTTTTTTTTTTTTTTTTTTTTTTTTTTTTTTTTTTTTTTTTTTTTTTTTTTTTTTTTTTTTTTTTTTTTTTTTTTTTTTTTTTTTTTTTTTTTTTTTTTTTTTTTTTTTTTTTTTTTTTTTTTTTTTTTTTTTTTTTTTTTTTTTTTTTTTTTTTTTTTTTTTTTTTTTTTTTTTTTTTTTTTTTTTTTTTTTACAAGTTCTTTATTTACATATTTATTCTTTTTATTTATTTATTAATTTAGATTCTTGATTTTCTTTCTCTAATTTGCTTTCTCTTTTTACCACAACAACTTTTTGTCTAAAAAACCACATGCAATACTAATTTTATATTACAATATATGAAAACAGCATGATATATTAATAACTAGCATGGTACCCGCGCAATGCGGCGGTCGTCGTGGCGCGACGGTGTAGTGGTGGGGTCGACTGTTGGTGGTGGAGGCGACGTCGAGTGGTGTAGATAATTGTTGTAAAAGTAATTGAAAAAAAAAAAAAAAAAAAAAAAAAAAAAAAAAAAAAAAAAAAAAAAAAAAAAAAAAAAAAAAAAAAAAAAAAAAAAAAAAAAAAAAAAAAAAAAAAAAAAAAAAAAAAAAAAAAAAAAAAAAAAAAAAAAAAAAAAAAAAAAAAAAAAAAAAAAAAAAAAAAAAAAAAAAAAAAAAAAAAAAAAAAAAAAAAAAAAAAAAAAAAAAAAAAAAAAAAAAAAAAAAAAAAAAAAAAAAAAAAAAAAAAAAAAAAAAAAAAAAAAAAAAAAAAAAAAAAAAAAAAAAAAAAAAAAAAAAAAAAAAAAAAAAAAAAAAAAAAAAAAAAAAAAAAAAAAAAAAAAAAAAAAAAAAAAAAAAAAAAAAAAAAAAAAAAAAAAAAAAAAAAAAAAAAAAAAAAAAAAAAAAAAAAAAAAAAAAAAAAAAAAAAAAAAAAAAAAAAAAAAAAAAAAAAAAAAAAAAAAAAAAAAAAAAAAAAAAAAAAAAAAAAAAAAAAAAAAAAAAAAAAAAAAAAAAAAAAAAAAAAAAAAAAAAAAAAAAAAAAAAAAAAAAAAAAAAAAAAAAAAAAAAAAAAAAAAAAAAAAAAAAAAAAAAAAAAAAAAAAAAAAAAAAAAAAAAAAAAAAAAAAAAAAAAAAAAAAAAAAAAAAAAAAAAAAAAAAAAAAAAAAAAAAAAAAAAAAAAAAAAAAAAAAAAAAAAAAAAAAAAAAAAAAAAAAAAAAAAAAAAAAAAAAAAAAAAAAAAAAAAAAAAAAAAAAAAAAAAAAAAAAAAAAAAAAAAAAAAAAAAAAAAAAAAAAAAAAAAAAAAAAAAAAAAAAAAAAAAAAAAAAAAAAAAAAAAAAAAAAAAAAAAAAAAAAAAAAAAAAAAAAAAAAAAAAAAAAAAAAAAAAAAAAAAAAAAAAAAAAAAAAAAAAAAAAAAAAAAAAAAAAAAAAAAAAAAAAAAAAAAAAAAAAAAAAAAAAAAAAAAAAAAAAAAAAAAAAAAAAAAAAAAAAAAAAAAAAAAAAAAAAAAAAAAAAAAAAAAAAAAAAAAAAAAAAAAAAAAAAAAAAAAAAAAAAAAAAAAAAAAAAAAAAAAAAAAAAAAAAAAAAAAAAAAAAAAAAAAAAAAAAAAAAAAAAAAAAAAAAAAAAAAAAAAAAAAAAAAAAAAAAAAAAAAAAAAAAAAAAAAAAAAAAAAAAAAAAAAAAAAAAAAAAAAAAAAAAAAAAAAAAAAAAAAAAAAAAAAAAAAAAAAAAAAAAAAAAAAAAAAAAAAAAAAAAAAAAAAAAAAAAAAAAAAAAAAAAAAAAAAAAAAAAAAAAAAAAAAAAAAAAAAAAAAAAAAAAAAAAAAAAAAAAAAAAAAAAAAAAAAAAAAAAAAAAAAAAAAAAAAAAAAAAAAAAAAAAAAAAAAAAAAAAAAAAAAAAAAAAAAAAAAAAAAAAAAAAAAAAAAAAAAAAAAAAAAAAAAAAAAAAAAAAAAAAAAAAAAAAAAAAAAAAAAAAAAAAAAAAAAAAAAAAAAAAAAAAAAAAAAAAAAAAAAAAAAAAAAAAAAAAAAAAAAAAAAAAAAAAAAAAAAAAGTGAAGTGAAAAAAAAAAAAAAAAAAAAAAAAAAAAAATAGGAAGAAAAAAAAAAAAAAAAAAAAAAAAAAAAAAAAAAAAAAAAAAAAAAAAAAAAAAAAAAAAATAAAATTGATATCATAAGTGTTTTTTTTTTATATATATTATTGGTGGTGAAAAGAGAGCAAGGAAGAATAGTAAGAATATTGATAAAACAAAAAAACATGTAACGAAAAATTGCAACAATAGTCCTTAACATATGTAAAATGACAATATTGGTGCGTTAACGGAAGAGAATTGACCGAATCGTCCAATGGTACCGGTCCCGGTCCAAAAAATCATCTAAACTTGGTACCGACTTGAGTTCCATATAAACCAGTAAGTCAGTAACTGTATGTGACTGGTACGATATTACTATTTTTCTGGTGTTTGCGGGATTTTTTCGGTACTCAACTTGAATAATATTATATATATATATATATATATATATATATATATATATATATATATATATATATATATATATATATATATATATATATATATATATATATATATATATATATATATATATATATATATATATATATATATATATATATATATATATATATATATATATATATATATATATATATATATATATATATATATATATATATATATATATATATATATATATATATATATATATATATATATATATATATATATATATATATATATATATATATATATATATATATATATATATATATATATATATATATATATATATATATATATATATATATATATATATATATATATATATATATATATATATATATATATATATATATATATATATATATATATATATATATATATATATATATATATATATATATATATATATATATATATATATATATATATATATATATATATATATATATATATATATATATATATATATATATATATATATATATATATATATATATATATATATATATATATATATATATATATATATATATATATATATATATATATATATATATATATATATATATATATATATATATATATATATATATATATATATATATATATATATATATATATATATATATATATATATATATATATATATATATATATATATATATATATATATATATATATATATATATATATATATATATATATATATATATATATATATATATATATATATATATATATATATATATATATATATATATATATATATATATATATATATATATATATATATATATATATATATATATATATATATATATATATATATATATATATATATATATATATATATATATATATATATATATATATATATATATATATATATATATATATATATATATATATATATATATATATATATATATATATATATATATATATATATATATATATATATATATATATATATATATATATATATATATATATATATATATATATATATATATATATATATATATATATATATATATATATATATATATATATATATATATATATATATATATATATATATATATATATATATATATATATATATATATATATATATATATATATATATATATATATATATATATATATATATATATATATATATATATATATATATATATATATATATATATATATATATATATATATATATATATATATATATATATATATATATATATATATATATATATATATATATATATATATATATATATATATATATATATATATATATATATATATATATATATATATATATATATATATATATATATATATATATATATATATATATATATATATATATATATATATATATATATATATATATATATATATATATATATATATATATATATATATATATATATATATATATATATATATATATATATATATATATATATATATATATATATATATATATATATATATATATATATATATATATATATATATATATATATATATATATATATATATATATATATATATATATATATATATATATATATATATATATATATATATATATATATATATATATATATATATATATATATATATATATATATATATATATATATATATATATATATATATATATATATATATATATATATATATATATATATATATATATATATATATATATATATATATATATATATATATATATATATATATATATATATATATATATATATATATATATATATATATATATATATATATATATATATATATATATATATATATATATATATATATATATATATATATATATATATATATATATATATATATATATATATATATATATATATATATATATATATATATATATATATATATATATATATATATATATATATATATATATATATATATTTTATATCTTTATCCATTTCCCCATTAATTCCCATTTTTTATTATTATATCTGTGCCTTTATATATATATATATTAATTTAACTAGTAAATTGGATTTTAAAATATATGAAGTCGATCAATTTTATCTAATTGCACTTGTATGATTCTATTAAACAACCTCATGACATACTTAATTGAGACTTATCTCAAGGAAAAGAGACTTTTTTCGGTGAGGTTCTGGACAAAAAGTGTTGTTTTTTTTTTTTTTTTTTTTTTTTTTATAATATTTTTTTTTTTTTTTTTTTTTTTTTTTTTTTTTTTTTTTTTTTTTTTTTTTTTTTTTTTTTTTTTTTTTTTTTTTCTTTTTTTTAATCGTGCGGGTTGATTGTTTTTATTGTTTAGGCTGATGTCTACACTCACATCCACAATAGTAGATATGCCTGCGCCGCCTTCAGCTTTTATTCAGGCTCCTAGAAATTGGATGGTCACACCGGGTGTTCACTCTCGTCGCCATTGTTTCTTATTGTCGTTTCCGGTTCATTTGGTTTGTCCTTGGTTGAGTAATACACGGGTCGATGATTTTGTTTACAACCGGTCACCACAACGTCCGTTATTATGTTCATCTCATGCTTCTCCTAGTGCTGAAGATAGTTATGAAGATGATGAAAAGCAGAAAAGAGCAGCGGCGATAGAGGCTGTATCGGATATTCTGCAGGAAAATGGAGTTTCGAAGGAGGAGTCATTAGAAATCGCAATGAAATCACCCAAGTATATGGAAATGTTGATGGATGGTGTTGGTGAGTTGGATGAAATTCTACAATCGACTTCTTCGTCGTCTTCATCTATTATTAGTATTTCGAGTTACAAGAAAAAGGTTTATGAAATGGGAAAACAGAAAGGGGACAAGGGTTTGGTTCCTCTTTTGGAGAGTATGGTGGGTCTTCCTCTGGCTTCTGCTATACATATAGCCCGTTATCTCTCTGCTAGTTCTAATACCCTTCCTAGTCTCCTTCACAAGGTATTCTAGTTCTTCACTTAACTAATTTAAGATGTTACTCTTACTGCCCCCAAATACGCATCCACAAAAATAACGCAGATAGCTCAAGAAATGTGCATTTAATGTGGTTTTAAATTTTTACGCTTTTTAGAATGTACAACATTGCAATTTGTGTCTTTTGTTCTTGTAGTATATCTAGGCATTAGTATATTTATGGGTAGAATGTGAATCTTGGTAACTAGTTTTGAAAATAAAACATTTATCTTGGGATTAATTAAAATGGATAGAGGGACAGTTATTTTGGAATGTCAAAAGTATTACTTCCAGTCATGGTTTTTTTTTTTTTTTTTTTTTTTTTTTTTTTTTTTTTTTTTTTTTTTTTTTTTTTTTTTTTTTTTTTTTTTTTTTTTTTTTTTTTTTTTTTTTTTTTTTTTTTTTTTTTTTTTTTTTTTTTTTTTTTTTTTTTTTTTTTTTTTTTTTTTTTTTTTTTTTTTTTTTTTTTTTTTTTTTTTTTTTTTTTTTTTTTTTTTTTTTTTTTTTTTTTTTTTTTTTTTTTTTTTTTTTTTTTTTTTTTTTTTTTTTTTTTTTTTTTTTTTTTTTTTTTTTTTTTTTTTTTTTTTTTTTTTTTTTTTTTTTTTTTTTTTTTTTTTTTTTTTTTTTTTTTTTTTTTTTTTTTTTTTTTTTTTTTTTTTTTTTTTTTTTTTTTTTTTTTTTTTTTTTTTTTTTTTTTTTTTTTTTTTTTTTTTTTTTTTTTTTTTTTTTTTTTTTTTTTTTTTTTTTTTTTTTTTTTTTTTTTTTTTTTTTTTTTTTTTTTTTTTTTTTTTTTTTTTTTTTTTTTTTTTTTTTTTTTTTTTTTTTTTTTTTTTTTTTTTTTTTTTTTTTTTTTTTTTTTTTTTTTTTTTTTTTTTTTTTTTTTTTTTTTTTTTTTTTTTTTTTTTTTTTTTTTTTTTTTTTTTTTTTTTTTTTTTTTTTTTTTTTTTTTTTTTTTTTTTTTTTTTTTTTTTTTTTTTTTTTTTTTTTTTTTTTTTTTTTTTTTTTTTTTTTTTTTTTTTTTTTTTTTTTTTTTTTTTTTTTTTTTTTTTTTTTTTTTTTTTTTTTTTTTTTTTTTTTTTTTTTTTTTTTTTTTTTTTTTTTTTTTTTTTTTTTTTTTTTTTTTTTTTTTTTTTTTTTTTTTTTTTTTTTTTTTTTTTTTTTTTTTTTTTTTTTTTTTTTTTTTTTTTTTTTTTTTTTTTTTTTTTTTTTTTTTTTTTTTTTTTTTTTTTTTTTTTTTTTTTTTTTTTTTTTTTTTTTTTTTTTTTTTTTTTTTTTTTTTTTTTTTTTTTTTTTTTTTTTTTTTTTTTTTTTTTTTTTTTTTTTTTTTTTTTTTTTTTTTTTTTTTTTTTTTTTTTTTTTTTTTTTTTTTTTTTTTTTTTTTTTTTTTTTTTTTTTTTTTTTTTTTTTTTTTTTTTTTTTTTTTTTTTTTTTTTTTTTTTTTTTTTTTTTTTTTTTTTTTTTTTTTTTTTTTTTTTTTTTTTTTTTTTTTTTTTTTTTTTTTTTTTTTTTTTTTTTTTTTTTTTTTTTTTTTTTTTTTTTTTTTTTTTTTTTTTTTTTTTTTTTTTTTTTTTTTTTTTTTTTTTTTTTTTTTTTTTTTTTTTTTTTTTTTTTTTTTTTTTTTTTTTTTTTTTTTTTTTTTTTTTTTTTTTTTTTTTTTTTTTTTTTTTTTTTTTTTTTTTTTTTTTTTTTTTTTTTTTTTTTTTTTTTTTTTTTTTTTTTTTTTTTTTTTTTTTTTTTTTTTTTTTTTTTTTTTTTTTTTTTTTTTTTTTTTTTTTTTTTTTTTTTTTTTTTTTTTTTTTTTTTTTTTTTTTTTTTTTTTTTTTTTTTTTTTTTTTTTTTTTTTTTTTTTTTTTTTTTTTTTTTTTTTTTTTTTTTTTTTTTTTTTTTTTTTTTTTTTTTTTTTTTTTTTTTTTTTTTTTTTTTTTTTTTTTTTTTTTTTTTTTTTTTTTTTTTTTTTTTTTTTTTTTTTTTTTTTTTTTTTTTTTTTTTTTTTTTTTTTTTTTTTTTTTTTTTTTTTTTTTTTTTTTTTTTTTTTTTTTTTTTTTTTTTTTTTTTTTTTTTTTTTTTTTTTTTTTTTTTTTTTTTTTTTTTTTTTTTTTTTTTTTTTTTTTTTTTTTTTTTTTTTTTTTTTTTTTTTTTTTTTTTTTTTTTTTTTTTTTTTTTTTTTTTTTTTTTTTTTTTTTTTTTTTTTTTTTTTTTTTTTTTTTTTTTTTTTTTTTTTTTTTTTTTTTTTTTTTTTTTTTTTTTTTTTTTTTTTTTTTTTTTTTTTTTTTTTTTTTTTTTTTTTTTTTTTTTTTTTTTGTGTTTTACATGATTCTTTATCAACCATCATCCTATTTTAATACATTGTGTCCATCTTCACAGCAGCTTGAGAAAATTCTGTTTGTTTTTTTTTCTATCTCTTTCTTCACACCCTCTCTTAATCTCCCTTAGAATTTACATTCACAAATTTTAATCACTGTCAAAATCTACCAAAATTTCCTAAGTGCCGTTTCATATGATAAAAACACATTGTTTTGGTTGTAAGAAGATAACCTTCACTCTGTTGCTTTAAGAATGATTTATCATTCTTATTGCTGGCCAAGTAATGGTTTGTAAACTATACCTGACTTAACCTCCATCACAATGTAAAAAGTTTGCATTCTTCTGCCATTAAGGTAACAACTATTTAAACTGCAATCCTCAATCTGTTGTCTACGGTGTAGAACAGAATACTTGCTGCATGTAACTCCTTCCATATTTTGTTGTTGCCTTCACATCACTACCAATTTGTAGGTGTATGGAGAAGATACAGAGTTCGGTAAGATGTTGTTGAAGTATCCCTGGATTCTTTCTACGAGCATCCAAAAAAATTATGAGCACATTTTTGCCTTCTTATGTGCAGAAAAGGTATGTAATATTGCAATTCCATGTACAGAATTGTGCTTCATTTTATAACTGTTGAGAACAAAGTTATATCCTTCGTTTCAATGGTAATCACACCATAGTTGTAAGTTGTTGGTCTAACTAGTTAATTGCTTGAAGTTGTAGCCTTGATTTTTTGTCTTGGTTTCCCTGCTTTCACCTTGTGACTTCATCAGTTCACTTGAGTCTAGGTGTCATCTTTCTCTGAAAATAATGAATTGGCATCACCCAGTGTTGCTAGTTGTTCTACAAGCTTTACCGACCAGCCCTTAAAAAAACTTGACTCAGTTCTGCTTGACATGATTCTTATAGTTTGGATATAATTTTGAGAAGCAATAATTCATAAAAGAAATTCGCATTGCTTTATAAAAGAAATTCGCTTCTAACTCCCTCACACACACACACACACACACACACACACACACACACACACACACACACACCCACACACACACACACACACACACACACACACACACACACACACACACACACACACACACACACACACACACACACACACACACACACACACACACACACACACACACACACACACACACACACACACACACACACACACACACACACACACACACACACACACACACACACACACACACACACACACACACACACACACACACACACACACACACACACACACACACACACACACACACACACACACACACACACACACACACACACACACACACACACACACACACACACACACACACACACACACACACACACACACACACACACACACACACACACACACACACACACACACACACACACACACACACACACACACACACACACACACACACACACACACACACACACACACACACACACACACACACACACACACACACACACACACACACACACACACACACACACACACACACACACACACACACACACACACACACACACACACACACACACACACACACACACACACACACACACACACACACACACACACACACACACACACACACACACACACACACACACACACACACACACACACACACACACACACACACACACACACACACACACACACACACACACACACACACACACACACACACACACACACACACACACACACACACACACACACACACACACACACACACACACACACACACACACACACACACACACACACACACACACACACACACACACACACACACACACACACACACACACACACACACACACACACACACACACACACACACACACACACACACACACACACACACACACACACACACACACACACACACACACACACACACACACACACACACACACACACACACACACACACACACACACACACACACACACACACACACACACACACACACACACACACACACACACACACACACACACACACACACACACACACACACACACACACACACACACACACACACACACACACACACACACACACACACACACACACACACACACACACACACACACACACACACACACACACACACACACACACACACACACACACACACACACACACACACACACACACACACACACACACACACACACACACACACACACACACACACACACACACACACACACACACACACACACACACACACACACACACACACACACACACACACACACACACACACACACACACACACACACACACACACACACACACACACACACACACACACACACACACACACACACACACACACACACACACACACACACACACACACACACACACACACACACACACACACACACACACACACACACACACACACACACACACACACACACACACACACACACACACACACACACACACACACACACACACACACACACACACACAGACACACACACACACACACACACACACACACACACACACACACACACACACACACACACACACACACACACACACACCACACACACACACACACACATCATAGTTTCTTGCAAAGTAACCTGTTCTTTCGTCTGCTTTCATGGGTATGGGTATGTCTGTTTTGGTTGTTCTTAACCTTCTTTTTGGAAGCCTATCTATGAGAAGAAAAGTGCTGCGTATGAGCACATTTTATGAATTATGATACCCTGCTCGGCTACTCCTTTTGATTATGCGACTTAGAAAATTGTGACAACATTTCATGACAGGTTTCGGAACTTAGCATTCATCGTGCAGTCAAGAGCTTGCCACTTCTTTTAGGTTGTTCGGTTGGAAAACAGAAGTTGATGATTGATCAATTTCATGAATTAGGTGTCACAGAAAAGATGTTGCAGAAAGTTATTTCAACTAGTCCTCAACTACTTATGCAGAAACCACGAGAATTTTCCCAGGTTGGTTATTCATATCTCCCTGGCTCTTTTTACCTTTCTTTTGTACTCGGAGGATAGAAAGAGAGTAGGAGGATTGCAATCGTGTAAAATAGATTTTAACACTCTCCTTGAAGTTTCATCTACTACTTATATATAATGGTCCACATAATCAATCAGGCATGTATTTCATTTGAATTCAACAAGCCCCTACAAATAAGAAAACTCAAACACCCTCTTAGAAGACAACATCTGTGTCTTGGCACCATATTTTATACAAGTCAACTGGTTGGTCCAACAGGTGGTTTTCTATCTAAAAGGTCTGGGACTTGAAGAAGAAAGTGTTGGAAGGATACTTGGCAGGTGTCCTGAACTTTTCATGTCAAACATAGACAAGACTCTCAAGAAGAAGGTTGAATTTCTTACCGAACTTGGTGTTTCTAAGAATCATCTTCCTCGTGTAATCAGAAAGTACCCGGAGCTTCTTGTATGTGATGTGAATAACTCTTTACATCCAAGGTAAGAATCTTTAATGTTCAAGCATGTTACATAGCTACTATCTTGTCATCTATGTCTGAAAAGGATTTGGAAAGTGAAGCTAGTGTCCTTTAACCATAAATTGTCCCGCTACAACACCTCGTACTGGACAAAGAATCGATATTTAGGATTATTTACTGGAGCCAAAAGAGAGAACATACTATATCTGTGTTTATATAAATATATAATATGATCTAATTAGCACATGGTCTATCGTTGCAGAATGGAGTACTTGTTGGAGATTGGTCTATCCAAGAGGGAAATTGCATTTATGATACGCAAGTTCTCTCCATTGCTTGGCTACAGTATTGAAGAGGTTTTGAGACCTAAATATGAGTTTCTGGTGAACACAATGCAAAAGCCATTAGAAGAGGTAGTGGACTATCCAAGATATTTTAGCTACTCACTGGAGAAGAAAATAAAGCCAAGATTTTGGGTGATCAGCAGTATGAATTGTGAGTGTAGCTTGAAAGACATGTTGGGTAAGAATGACGAAGAATTTGCAGCCGACTACATGAGTGTACCCTCTCCTTGAATGGAGGCCTGGCCTTCACTTTAATAGTTTATAAGAAATGAACTGTCTTCTGATACACAAGTCTCTTCTCCTGGATGAACTTGAATTACATTCCTGTGGCTGTATCATAATGTGTATAATCTTATCACATAAGGATGCTCAGTTTTGTGATTTGAGTTCAAGAATCTCCAGTGTTTGAGGGGGGGAATTTACTATGGTAGCTGAGCAAGTGAGACTCATTGTTGAAACCACGAGTGTGGCATACTTTACAAGCACGAGCTGCAGACATATATATAATAATGCCATCCCTGCCAAGTGGACGTCAAACGAGGTACATTTTCATTCCAGTTCTTGAGTCGTGGCCTTATATCGTTCATTTTATGTTTCACTTGACAATTGCCAGTTCTGAACATTCCATTATACTTCAGATTCCCGACTCTTGTGAAGCTGCTGGTAGAATGGGTGGAGCTCCAGCTGCTTAATCGGATTTGGTGTTTGTATAATTACCGGATCTCATGTTTAATGGAATGTTTGTTCAGCTCACATATATTTGTTCTTAAGAAAAGAACAAATAAAGAATGTATGGGTGAACTGGTGCTTTCCCTACCGGCATGCAGATGTTTGTAGGAAGAATGCTTAAAAGTATCAACAAACACTATTTCCTATTCAGAATTCGGTAAGTTATATATAAACAGAGCATGTCATAATGAATAGGCAATGGTATGCGTTGAAAACTCGTCAGTTTGTCAGGTACTATATGGACTTGTCATTGCACTTAGTGACATGAAATATATCATAATGCTGGATTATCATAATATCTCTGGTTTTGTTTAAGTTGTTCCAAACACAAAGTCTCAATACTTTTAGCATTACATTGGTATAGGCGATTAATTTCTCTTGAAATGTTTGGCGATTATTTGCACTTTTGCCGTCTATGATAAAACGGCAAAATATAACCTTTATCTTAAACATTAGTGTATTTGTGTCCAATTTCATATACTTGTTTAATACAAATATACAATGACTATTTTGTTGAGTTTCATCCACTAATCTTGGATTCCATGATGTGAGCATTTATCATTCGTTTTTTTTTCTCCCTTTATTATTTTTTTTTTTTTTTTTTTTTTTTTTTTTTTTTTTTTTTTTTTTTTTTTTTTTTTTTTTTTTTTTTTTTTTTTTTTTTTTTTTTTTTTTTTTTTTTTTTTTTTTTTTTTTTTTTTTTTTTTTTTTTTTTTTTTTTTTTTTTTTTTTTTTTTTTTTTTTTTTTTTTTTTTTTTTTTTTTTTTTTTTTTTTTTTTTTTTTTTTTTTTTTTTTTTTTTTTTTTTTTTTTTTTTTTTTTTTTTTTTTTTTTTTTTTTTTTTTTTTTTTTTTTTTTTTTTTTTTTTTTTTTTTTTTTTTTTTTTTTTTTTTTTTTTTTTTTTTTTTTTTTTTTTTTTTTTTTTTTTTTTTTTTTTTTTTTTTTTTTTTTTTTTTTTTTTTTTTTTTTTTTTTTTTTTTTTTTTTTTTTTTTTTTTTTTTTTTTTTTTTTTTTTTTTTTTTTTTTTTTTTTTTTTTTTTTTTTTTTTTTTTTTTTTTTTTTTTTTTTTTTTTTTTTTTTTTTTTTTTTTTTTTTTTTTTTTTTTTTTTTTTTTTTTTTTTTTTTTTTTTTTTTTTTTTTTTTTTTTTTTTTTTTTTTTTTTTTTTTTTTTTTTTTTTTTTTTTTTTTTTTTTTTTTTTTTTTTTTTTTTTTTTTTTTTTTTTTTTTTTTTTTTTTTTTTTTTTTTTTTTTTTTTTTTTTTTTTTTTTTTTTTTTTTTTTTTTTTTTTTTTTTTTTTTTTTTTTTTTTTTTTTTTTTTTTTTTTTTTTTTTTTTTTTTTTTTTTTTTTTTTTTTTTTTTTTTTTTTTTTTTTTTTTTTTTTTTTTTTTTTTTTTTTTTTTTTTTTTTTTTTTTTTTTTTTTTTTTTTTTTTTTTTTTTTTTTTTTTTTTTTTTTTTTTTTTTTTTTTTTTTTTTTTTTTTTTTTTTTTTTTTTTTTTTTTTTTTTTTTTTTTTTTTTTTTTTTTTTTTTTTTTTTTTTTTTTTTTTTTTTTTTTTTTTTTTTTTTTTTTTTTTTTTCGTTTTTTTTTCTCCCTTTATTATACTTTATAACGCGAGGGACACAAATATGTGGATCGTTTCATATGGGTAAATGATGGTATACTTAAATGTATAATAAACTATGACGACCGCTGTAATTAGATATAACAAGTCTTGGTAAGTTGCGGGATTGTATTTTTGAATATTCCAAGAAGGGGAAAAAAACACAATGGCCAAATACCAACTTAGGTGAAAAACAAAAACAAAATACAGGTGTCAAAATGAGATTAGAGTTAAAAAAATATAATGTCATTCATTATACGTCACCTATAAGAAGGAACACCTAAAAGAATAAGTCAAAGTTTAATGAATATCATTGCATACGTTTACATCTCCTTTGCACTAATAACACATAAACGCATAAGGACCGTCTTATGTAGACTATGGTACCATCCTACCAACTCATACATACTCACCTTCATGTAAAGCAACAAATATGGATCCATATATATATCAACAATAACTTACAAGCACTACTTGCGCGGACCTTCCAAAACTTATACGCCCGTACATGCGTAGACACACCAAACTAATACTCACATACGTACGTAGACAACAACAAAAGGGCCACTACTTGGGCCTAAATGCCGAATCAATTACCACACACGGAATCCACCATCATAATCGATCCAACGCATATATAATCGTATGCAAGAGTACTCACCTCCAACGTGACAACCGAATCCAAGATAATCACAAAAATAATTTTATCGCTTAGCAATAATTCACAAACACATATAAAGTCATCTATCATAGTCACAACATACACAAGAGCAACAAGCCATAATCACTAGTATTGCTAGCATTCCAACTTCCAACCCAAGCTCATATTGTTATTGAGTTGTCTTTCATTAAAAAACTACATTCCTATAACCCGAAACACAACATTGTGGTTATATGATGATGTGTGCTGTCAGTTTTTAATGACAAAAAGCCGATTATGTTTTAAATTTATAAACTACAAGGAATCCCTCAAAACCAACACTCAGGTTGTGTACATGTTCGTGTGTAGTTAGTAAATCGGTAAGTCCATGTTTGTTCGCAGGGACGCTTGCAATAGCTTAAATCTAATAATGTGTGTAATTCTAAAGTGGTTATGGGTCGTCACGATTTCCTAGTTAAACTATTAAAAGTAAATTAGAGGCGGCAACCACTTGGTTTAGTGAGAAGCCTTGCTTAGTCTAGGTCCTAGTTTAGAGAACAATAATATTAAGAAAGAATACTTGTTTGGAAAATCAGATCACATGCATATGACAGTTACTACTCTGTTTGACTGTTAAATTGTTGTAAAGCTTTTTCACGATTCAGATTCTCGTTAGATACACTAAACCAAATTTAGAGATCCTCACTAGATTCCCTCTACCCTTTAACTATATCCTCGTTAGATTCACCGTTAAGCATTATTTAGTTCAAGCCCGTGTCTATGATTTACTTATATGTATACTCAGATCTTAAGACAATCACTTTGTATTAATTATCTATGGTGGTCTAGAGCGCATTTCCGAGTCACTAGCTCTCCTTAGACATTATAAGCATCATGTTCATCTAGTTCTAATTATATTGATTTTGGATTCGCTCGCTAGAGTCGATTCACTTTTTACAACTAATCATAGACCAATTAGTGTTTTCTGTCCAAAGCTTATTAAATCTTAGTGGCCGATTATAGACACATCAAGCAAAAAATAGATCAATAACCCTAGATATAAAATCGAATATAATATTAAAAACTCGACAAGCATGGATCATCAATAAACATAAACACAATGCAACAGATCTAACATTAAACATAGATAAATAAATCTACATGATCACATCAATCCAAATAAGTACTCACGCCTACTAGGCGGACATAATTAAATGAATAACAAAGTCTGAAAAGTAAAATGACATAGTTTTACCAACCAAAAGTAAGAATAGATTAAGATCTAGGCTGATGATTGTATGTCTAGAGGTGTTTTTTTTTTTTTTTTTTTTTTTTTTTTTTTTTTTTTTTTTTTTTTTTTTTTTTTTTTTTTTTTTTTTTTTTTTTTTTTTTTTTTTTTTTTTTTTTTTTTTTTTTTTTTTTTTTTTTTTTTTTTTTTTTTTTTTTTTTTTTTTTTTTTTTTTTTTTTTTTTTTTTTTTTTTTTTTTTTTTTTTTTTTTTTTTTTTTTTTTTTTTTTTTTTTTTTTTTTTTTTTTTTTTTTTTTTTTTTTTTTTTTTTTTTTTTTTTTTTTTTTTTTTTTTTTTTTTTTTTTTTTTTTTTTTTTTTTTTTTTTTTTTTTTTTTTTTTTTTTTTTTTTTTTTTTTTTTTTTTTTTTTTTTTTTTTTTTTTTTTTTTTTTTTTTTTTTTTTTTTTTTTTTTTTTTTTTTTTTTTTTTTTTTTTTTTTTTTTTTTTTTTTTTTTTTTTTTTTTTTTTTTTTTTTTTTTTTTTTTTTTTTTTTTTTTTTTTTTTTTTTTTTTTTTTTTTTTTTTTTTTTTTTTTTTTTTTTTTTTTTTTTTTTTTTTTTTTTTTTTTTTTTTTTTTTTTTTTTTTTTTTTTTTTTTTTTTTTTTTTTTTTTTTTTTTTTTTTTTTTTTTTTTTTTTTTTTTTTTTTTTTTTTTTTTTTTTTTTTTTTTTTTTTTTTTTTTTTTTTTTTTTTTTTTTTTTTTTTTTTTTTTTTTTTTTTTTTTTTTTTTTTTTTTTTTTTTTTTTTTTTTTTTTTTTTTTTTTTTTTTTTTTTTTTTTTTTTTTTTTTTTTTTTTTTTTTTTTTTTTTTTTTTTTTTTTTTTTTTTTTTTTTTTTTTTTTTTTTTTTTTTTTTTTTTTTTTTTTTTTTTTTTTTTTTTTTTTTTTTTTTTTTTTTTTTTTTTTTTTTTTTTTTTTTTTTTTTTTTTTTTTTTTTTTTTTTTTTTTTTTTTTTTTTTTTTTTTTTTTTTTTTTTTTTTTTTTTTTTTTTTTTTTTTTTTTTTTTTTTTTTTTTTTTTTTTTTTTTTTTTTTTTTTTTTTTTTTTTTTTTTTTTTTTTTTTTTTTTTTTTTTTTTTTTTTTTTTTTTTTTTTTTTTTTTTTTTTTTTTTTTTTTTTTTTTTTTTTTTTTTTTTTTTTTTTTTTTTTTTTTTTTTTTTTTTTTTTTTTTTTTTTTTTTTTTTTTTTTTTTTTTTTTTTTTTTTTTTTTTTTTTTTTTTTTTTTTTTCCTTATCGTCAACCTATTCATTCTTGCTACCGTGTGAACGAGCGAACTTCGAGGACGAAGTATCTGTTAAGGGGGTAATGATGTAACAACCCTCAATTTCCGACTAGGACAATTTATTTGGACTTATCTAGGCATTATCCCTAGATGTTTATCAAGAGAATTGGCCTTCTAAACATTAAGGCATAGTGATACTTTCTCTCTAGTTCAATGGAATGCCCAAAGATAGCTAGTTATCTTAGAAATGCCAAAACATGAGACAATCTCAAAGTAAAGAAATAATGACAATCTTATAAGTATGTAACCATAATCAATCAAATCAACTTCAAGAATATGTAAAGTAACAACAAGTTTATAAGTATTCAATCCGACAAACAAGTCTCTATGCATCCAAAATATAATCAACAACTCAAATATAGAAGGTACATCAAGAAAATTTTATAAAGTTTAGTGCCAATACATATATATATACACGACATACATATTTATGCATGTATAGCACATACAACTAATAAAAGTGTGACAATAATTTATAACTAGCTAGCTTACATGCATGAAACTCTTACAACTAATTCATTTATTCTTACACTCTCATATTTTACATGAATTAACCAATAATGTATCAACTAATCCAAAACACACCCACATTTTGAACTTAGACACCATTTTGACCAAAATGTTTAGTGATGATTTCTAAGAATTTCCATGAATTATTGAATTTAAATAGTAATTAAAAGACATAAAAATCCATAAATAAATTATGTAAATCAAGAATGAGGTTAAATCATCTTAACCATTGATAAAATAACTAAAACCTACTGGAGAAAAATAGTTAAAAGGCAAGAGACATGTGTTACATAATTTAAAGATAGATAATTGAGTAAAAATAATTAATTAAAAATTATCATTAAAATAAATGGAAAATACGCAAATAAAAGTATAAATCATGAAATTATAAATTAAGGAGCATATATATCAGAAGATAATTCAAATGAAATTATCCATAATTTATAAAGGCAATTATGACACTTAAAAGTATTTTTATGGAATTATTTAATTAATAAATCGATAAAATGAATAAATAATTAATTAAATAATATTAAATTAAATATATAATTACAAATCAGAAAATTTTTTTTTTTTTTTTTTTTTTTTTTTTTTTTTTTTTTTTTTTTTTTTTTTTTTTTTTTTTTTTTTTTAGGAGGAGTTCATACGAATAAGGACATCGAAGTGTTTACCTTGAAATGATGGTGGTGATATGGTTACTTAAGAGCATAAGGATTGTGTAAATCCTATCACGAGGAATGCGTAGGTATAGCAAAGAAACCGAATAGATTATATGTGCGATGTTAAAAGAGATTTGTCGGTGATGAGCCATAGATAATGTTCCTTCTAGCGTAAAAAGGAGGTAACTAAAGGTACCTTCAAACGGTTTGAAAGCCAACATCGGCAAAAGCAAGAAAAATTGGTTACGATGTGACTTAACGAATAATGAAAGAGGACCTTGGGAAAATAAGAACGAAGTTGAAAAGACAAACGGTGAGTATGAGGAGTAAGATGGAACTATCATCAACCAATCCATGATTTCCTTTCACGCCATAAAATAACAAAGACAACACTAGAAAACCCTAAAGTGAGGTACTACGAAGATGTATCATCGCAATTTTAGTGCAACTTGACATATTGGGCTAGTATCACTCTTGTTAAGAGGGTAATCCCTTAACAAGTGATTAATCACAAACGAAGTCAATAGATTCAAGTAGCGGCAAGCGTGTCCGATTTCAAACTGAAGAAAGATGAAGATAGGCGAGAAGCCATTGAGACGTCTCTTTAATTAAGAAAGCAAACGATAAAGGAAAGTACACCAAGTGACCAATGGAAAGGAATAGCCACCAACGATCGACATTCCAACGTTTCTTACTATTTTATTATAACTCACGTTACGAACCGTTTGTTCATTTTACACCTCCGTTTTGATAACCTAATCATCATCCCATTCATCACTATTGCTCTATGTGACATTACATACGATTAATCTCTAGTCGTCTCATGAAGTGAGCGACATTTGTAACCTTTTTCGAAGTTTCTATTCACGAGAAATGTTAGGGCACAGAGCAATGGATGCCCCCAACTAAGGATATCAAAAGCTCGTAAGTAACCAAAAAGGTCAGGATGAAATCCAGTTGAATTTTCACATTTTATACGCCTCCGTGAAGCTATCCTTATCGTCAACCTATTCATTCTTGCTACCGTGTGAACGAGCGAACTTCGAGGACGAAGTATCTGTTAAGGGGGTAATGATGTAACAACCCTCAATTTCCGACTAGGACAATTTATTTGGACTTATCTAGGCATTATCCCTAGATGTTTATCAAGAGAATTGGCCTTCTAAACATTAAGGCATAGTGATACTTTCTCTCTAGTTCAATGGAATGCCCAAAGATAGCTAGTTATCTTAGAAATGCCAAAACATGAGACAATCTCAAAGTAAAGAAATAATGACAATCTTATAAGTATGTAACCATAATCAATCAAATCAACTTCAAGAATATGTAAAGTAACAACAAGTTTATAAGTATTCAATCCGACAAACAAGTCTCTATGCATCCAAAATATAATCAACAAACTTGTTAGTGGTAATCTAGGGGCTAAAACAAGCAACCAACACCATTGGTGAGTTGTTTTAATCAATATACATTCTGACAGAAACCATCTTCTGTCTTGGGACGGATAAACTGGGCATGTGAGGGCCGTTTCAAGCAAAACTTTCAAAATAAAAGTTGTAGATAAAAGAGTTAAGATTAACCTCCAACTGGAATCACTCAAAAATGATCAACAAACTTGTTAGTGGTAATCTAGGGGCTAAAACAAGCAACCAACACCATTGGTGAGTTGTTTTAATCAATATACATTCTGACAGAAACCATCTTCTGTCTTGGGACGGATAAACTGGGCATGTGAGGGCCGTTTCAAGCAAAACTTTCAAAATAAAAGTTGTAGATAAAAGAGTTAAGATTAACCTCCAACTGGAATCACTCAAAAATGATCAACAAACTTGTTAGTGGTAATCTAGGGGCTAAAACAAGCAACCAACACCATTGGTGAGTTGTTTTAATCAATATACATTCTGACAGAAACCATCTTCTGTCTTGGGACGGATAAACTGGGCATGTGAGGGCCGTTTCAAGCAAAACTTTCAAAATAAAAGTTGTAGATAAAAGAGTTAAGATTAACCTCCAACTGGAATCACTCAAAAATGATCAACAAACTTGTTAGTGGTAATCTAGGGGCTAAAACAAGCAACCAACACCATTGGTGAGTTGTTTTAATCAATATACATTCTGACAGAAACCATCTTCTGTCTTGGGACGGATAAACTGGGCATGTGAGGGCCGTTTCAAGCAAAACTTTCAAAATAAAAGTTGTAGATAAAAGAGTTAAGATTAACCTCCAACTGGAATCACTCAAAAATGATCAACAAACTTGTTAGTGGTAATCTAGGGGCTAAAACAAGCAACCAACACCATTGGTGAGTTGTTTTAATCAATATACATTCTGACAGAAACCATCTTCTGTCTTGGGACGGATAAACTGGGCATGTGAGGGCCGTTTCAAGCAAAACTTTCAAAATAAAAGTTGTAGATAAAAGAGTTAAGATTAACCTCCAACTGGAATCACTCAAAAATGATCAACAAACTTGTTAGTGGTAATCTAGGGGCTAAAACAAGCAACCAACACCATTGGTGAGTTGTTTTAATCAATATACATTCTGACAGAAACCATCTTCTGTCTTGGGACGGATAAACTGGGCATGTGAGGGCCGTTTCAAGCAAAACTTTCAAAATAAAAGTTGTAGATAAAAGAGTTAAGATTAACCTCCAACTGGAATCACTCAAAAATGATCAACAAACTTGTTAGTGGTAATCTAGGGGCTAAAACAAGCAACCAACACCATTGGTGAGTTGTTTTAATCAATATACATTCTGACAGAAACCATCTTCTGTCTTGGGACGGATAAACTGGGCATGTGAGGGCCGTTTCAAGCAAAACTTTCAAAATAAAAGTTGTAGATAAAAGAGTTAAGATTAACCTCCAACTGGAATCACTCAAAAATGATCAACAAACTTGTTAGTGGTAATCTAGGGGCTAAAACAAGCAACCAACACCATTGGTGAGTTGTTTTAATCAATATACATTCTGACAGAAACCATCTTCTGTCTTGGGACGGATAAACTGGGCATGTGAGGGCCGTTTCAAGCAAAACTTTCAAAATAAAAGTTGTAGATAAAAGAGTTAAGATTAACCTCCAACTGGAATCACTCAAAAATGATCAACAAACTTGTTAGTGGTAATCTAGGGGCTAAAACAAGCAACCAACACCATTGGTGAGTTGTTTTAATCAATATACATTCTGACAGAAACCATCTTCTGTCTTGGGACGGATAAACTGGGCATGTGAGGGCCGTTTCAAGCAAAACTTTCAAAATAAAAGTTGTAGATAAAAGAGTTAAGATTAACCTCCAACTGGAATCACTCAAAAATGATCAACAAACTTGTTAGTGGTAATCTAGGGGCTAAAACAAGCAACCAACACCATTGGTGAGTTGTTTTAATCAATATACATTCTGACAGAAACCATCTTCTGTCTTGGGACGGATAAACTGGGCATGTGAGGGCCGTTTCAAGCAAAACTTTCAAAATAAAAGTTGTAGATAAAAGAGTTAAGATTAACCTCCAACTGGAATCACTCAAAAATACCAAACCAAACCAAAGATATGATTTTTCTACCAAAAGTGGTCAAAACTGGATTTTTGTCTTAATGTTGAGTCGACTTTGACGATTTTTAATTCCTTAACTAATAGGTTTCAGAAGTTTAAACTTGGTGTGAACTGAGTTCAAAGTGTCCCTAACTTAAAATAAAATTGGGAGATTTTTCTTAAATGTCCATCATAGAAATCTTTTATAAAATATATTGAGTCGCACAGCAGCAAGCTTTCTGACCATCTTTGGATTTGTAATTTTTAGAGGTATTAAACAATGTCTGAAAATTTAGCAAAAATTCACATAAATATATGACACATATATGTCTCTGTACAAAAATCACCAACGTCCAAATAATTCAACTTAACCAAAAATGACTACTCAACATTCTATGAAAATAAGGGTTAAAACAGAAAATTCCAAGTAAAAGTTCTTCACAACAAAATAAGCTAAAAGTCACTAGATTGCAACTTTAATCAACTCCAACAATCTCGTAACAAAACGTATTATAAACCTACTGAGAATATGTCAAATGAAAGTTATAAAACTTAACTTGGTTATTAAATGGCAAATGCAAGCCTACAAATCACAAATTCGGTTCATATAAGCACTAACCGAAAGCTTTAAATTGCACACCTCACACCACCACCACGATCACAACTTAAGACACCAAAATATAATGAACATTCTGTAAATAATGGAATAAGGATGAAAATCCATTTTGAAGCACTTTAATTGCTTGAGAAATGAGGCTAATATCACCATTTCGGTAAACGATTTTTAATCATAAAACCCTCAAAATAAGCAAGACACAAGAGAGGTTGAATTGATATGATTTTGTATGGATAAAAGTTGCCTAAAAGGCCTGAGACTTTTGACCAAAATGTTTAGTGATGATTTCTAAGAATTTCCATGAATTATTGAATTTAAATAGTAATTAAAAGACATAAAAATCCATAAATAAATTATGTAAATCAAGAATGAGGTTAAATCATCTTAACCATTGATAAAAATAACTAAAACCTACTGGAGAAAAATAGTTAAAAGGCAAGAGACATGTGTTACATAATTTAAAGATAGATAATTGAGTAAAAATAATTAATTAAATAATATTAAATTAAATATATAATTACAAATCAGAAAATATACATAAAATATTAATATTATAAGACCACTAGTGTCAAATATTATTACTAAGCAAAGTATACAATGGAAATCATATAAACCAAAGCCAAATTACCGAAATTCCAATAAACGTACAAAAACGTATAATGAGAAAACGACTTTTACACCAACACTCTCTACAACCAAAAAGATGCAAATATTAACAATATACTTGGATCCCAAAATTTATGACAACATAATAAAGTGGCATTTCTTAGTGATGGCTTAAGATAGGAACTTACGTATATTAGTCCTATCGTAGGGATAGTCTTGGCTTGAAGTGTGATTGAGGAATATGATGGATATATGGTCAAGGAAGCGATAGATGGGAAGTACCCATTTTGGGTGAGTGAATATAATATGCGGCATATCAAGGTGAGTCATAGCCCCCTTTCAAACTCTTTTATATGTTTTACTTTCGGGGTGAAAAGCATGATAAACAAAATTGTTTTATATAAATGAATAGTTCTTGAAAGAATGATTATGAAATGGGATATATTGTATGTTCAATGTGTTATAAGTTATGCGATGAGCTTGAGTTCTGTCAAACTGTATCATCTTCGGTACACTACTATTAACTCCGAAAGGGGAGGCCTGTAGTTAGAGGGTTGCGCAACTAGAGTCGTCCACTCACCCACTAAATAGGTAACGGTGGAATGTTTGGTCTGCCTTGGTGGCCACCTTCATTGCCAGTCCGACCCGAGCGGTGCTCTAACTATCTT
The DNA here is from genome assembly GCA_034093135.1 of Erigeron breviscapus. Lineage (NCBI taxonomy): Eukaryota > Viridiplantae > Streptophyta > Magnoliopsida > Asterales > Asteraceae > Erigeron > Erigeron breviscapus. The sequence continues at coordinate 134,248,656 of CM067167.1, forward strand.
ATTATATTATTGGTCGTCTCCATGGCACGACCCCAATTGTGATTAAAGCACTTGATTGACAGCTTGTGCTCGGAAATGAAATATTATGTTGTTTGGGACATGTAAAATGGTCGTAGTAGTGGCTCAAGCATATACTCATCGAATTATGCCTTTGGGCTGAATGGAAATCATTATTATTGTTGTGGATGGAAATTATTGATGAACATACGGTTTGGGTATTGGACCTTATATGAAATCTTGAAAGTTATTGAATTTGGCAATATTGAAGTATTGATGACCAAATGGTTTTGGTATGATATGATTTTGTATGGATAAAAGTTGCCTAAAAGGCCTGAGACTTTTGACCAAAATGTTTAGTGATGATTTCTAAGAATTTCCATGAATTATTGAATTTAAATAGTAATTAAAAGACATAAAAATCCATTTTGAAGCACTTTAATTGCTTGAGAAATGAGGCTAATATCACCATTTCGGTAAACGATTTTTAATCATAAAACCCTCAAAATAAGCAAGACACAAGAGAGGTTGAATTGATATGATTTTGTATGGATAAAAGTTGCCTAAAAGGCCTGAGACTTTTGACCAAAATGTTTAGTGATGATTTCTAAGAATTTCCATGAATTATTGAATTTAAATAGTAATTAAAAGACATAAAAATCCATAAATAAATTATGTAAATCAAGAATGAGGTTAAATCATCTTAACCATTGATAAAAATAACTAAAACCTACTGGAGAAAAATAGTTAAAAGGCAAGAGACATGTGTTACATAATTTAAAGATAGATAATTGAGTAAAAATAATTAATTAAAAATTATCATTAAAATAAATGGAAAATACGCAAATAAAAGTATAAATCATGAAATTATAAATTAAGGAGCATATATATCAGAAGATAATTCAAATGAAATTATCCATAATTTATAAAGGCAATTATGACACTTAAAAGTATTTTTATGGAATTATTTAATTAATAAATCGATAAAATGAATAAATTTTTTTTTTTTTTTTTTTTTTTTTTTTTTTTTTTTTTTTTTTTTTTTTTTTTTTTTTTTTTTTTTTTTTTTTTTTTTTTTTTTTTTTTTTTTTTTTTTTTTTTTTTTTTTTTTTTTTTTTTTTTTTTTTTTTTTTTTTTTTTTTTTTTTTTTTTTTTTTTTTTTTTTTTTTTTTTTTTTTTTTTTTTTTTTTTTTTTTTTTTTTTTTTTTTTTTTTTTTTTTTTTTTTTTTTTTTTTTTTTTTTTTTTTTTTTTTTTTTTTTTTTTTTTTTTTTTTTTTTTTTTTTTTTTTTTTTTTTTTTTTTTTTTTTTTTTTTTTTTTTTTTTTTTTTTTTTTTTTTTTTTTTTTTTTTTTTTTTTTTTTTTTTTTTTTTTTTTTTTTTTTTTTTTTTTTTTTTTTTTTTTTTTTTTTTTTTTTTTTTTTTTTTTTTTTTTTTTTTTTTTTTTTTTTTTTTTTTTTTTTTTTTTTTTTTTTTTTTTTTTTTTTTTTTTTTTTTTTTTTTTTTTTTTTTTTTTTTTTTTTTTTTTTTTTTTTTTTTTTTTTTTTTTTTTTTTTTTTTTTTTTTTTTTTCTCTCTCGATAAATGTGACAAAAGAGAACTTTATAAATTACCATGGATTCCTCAACTCTTGAAATGGATACGTAACGGAATGTACTTAAAAACCTATGCACTCACCAACTACGTTTTCGTAGTTGACACTTTTTCTTCATGCTTTTCAGGAATTAGCGTAAGCGTTGAGGAATTATATGCATCATGATTATTTGCATTGCACTTGGGAGTCAAAGATCAAACCTTGTGACGGGCAATGGAATCCGCCCTGATCATTGTAGTATATCATCTCATGTATTTGTTATTTGTTTCGTGGACTCAATATTCAAGTATGGTAGACGTATTGTACTTGGAAATTAGTTCACATGCTTGTGCATTGTAAAATTATTTTTATCACATGAAGTTATGGTGAATGTTATTTATAAACCTTTGCTTTGAATACTCGACTTTCTTTAGGCCTCTCCCTAAGCGGTGTGTCGACCGCTCTTCGACACTTCATCCACCAAGACTCCATAGGGAGCAAGCTCGTCCACGTGTTCATCCTTCAAGCCGTTTCCACCCATCGATGCATGTAGACGAGGAGAAGTGGAACGTGGTGGGGGCCTGGTAACGTAAACAAAAAAAAAATTCCTTTTTTTCAAATTTTTTTTTGTTTTTGTTTTTTTATAACTTTTCATCTATATATACTTCACAATTTCTTTCATATTCTTCACACTATCAACAAAATCTTTCACTCTCACTCCATCTCTAAATCATGTCAAACAACGAAAATCAAATTAACGACATTTGGAATGCCTTTCTTGAAAACCCGATGCCGGCTATGTCGTCAACTAACCAAGGCCAAACAAGCCATTCTTCAACCTCATCCAACCCGCCCCCAATGGGTCCTCCACCCCCTTGCCTCGTTAACCCATTTTCTCAACCGTATTACAATCAAATTAACTACAATCCAATTATGGGTCAAAATTGGTCCGAGTCTCAACGTTTGGCGTTAGCCCAAGCCCAAATGCAAGCTCAAATGGCGTTTGACTTTCACCAACAACAATACATACCAAGAACCTCACAACCGCCATTGATTATCAATGAAAATGTCCCCGACAAAGATAGTGTCGCGTCTGCCGATGATGAAGATGAAGATGAAGTTGTGGAGGTGGGTCGTGGGAAGAGACGCGCCACAAAAAAACCGAGAGAGAAAAGGAACTGGGAGAATGATGATACACTGTTGTTGGCACGGTGTTGGGTGCATTGGTCGCAGGACCCGGTGGTGGGTAATAGTCAGACGGAGGGTGTTTTTTGGAAAAAAGTGGTGGAGATGTTCAACAAAGAAACGACATACGCACCACGTACCAAGAGCCAAATACATGGCAAATGGAACAAGATTAAAAAGGGTGTTAAGGAATTTGGTGCGGCGTTGAAGAAGGTTAGCGAGCACGGCCGACAAAGTGGGGCGGATGAGCGACAGGTGTCTGATGCGGCTGTGAAACTATACAAGAAACAAACAGGGGAGAAATATTGGCATTACCAGAGTTGCTATGACCTTCTTAAAACCTTGTCCAACTTTTGGAATGAAAACGAGGCCACGGGTAGTCGACAAGCTCCGGCGGTAGATTTGACCGCCGATGATGTTCCATTAGGCGGGACCCCCATTCCCACTCCTACTCCCACCCCCACCCCGGCCCCATTTGAGGCCTTATTTGGGTCAGACCCCATTAGGCGACCACGGGGTCGTAACGTTAGCCGTAGGTTGTCTAGTTCATCCGATGCCACATCGGGTCGATCTTCGGGTTCTGAAACGGCTCAACAGATTAGTTCTTATCTTCAAGAACAAAAAGATGCTTTGCGACGGGCCGAGATTAGAGATGCCATGAAGTTTTTGGCGAAACCAATTCCTACGGGCTTGTCGGCAAACGACTTTGAAGCACATATGAGATATCGCCAATACTTGCAAGAGAACTTCGGTAGCTCGTTTTATGCACCGGCGGCAACGGCGCCACCGCCGGCTCCTAGCCACGACCCGGAGGAGGACGAGAACGACCAGACCGCCGACGACGAGTAGTTAATGTTTAATTGTAATGTTTTTTTTTATTTAGTTGTAATGTTTTATTATTAATAAAATTAAGTTTAGTTTTAATTTTGTGTAAATATAAAATAAAATAAATAAAAAGTGTGGAAGAGGTGTGGAAGAGGTGTGGAAGAGGGGTTATAGGGAGTGATTGTGGAAGAGGTGGATGAAGAGAGAGAAAAGCTGATGTGGCAGTGTGGAAGAGGTGTGGAAGAGGAAGAGGGGTGGGGTGTTCTAGCTTAGGGAGAGGCCTAGTACTCTCATTTTTTTCATACTAATACATGAACTAGCTAATATTTATTGTTATAGACTTATAGCATATATCATGTATTCAATAATGACCCAAATAATTTTAAGGAAACATATCTGTATGAAATGGAAATTGACATCAAAGCTACAAAAGATATATATCAATTAAATAAAATACCTTACTAGTACATCGAGATAGATTTCCAAAAGATGATATGTGTTCCAAAAGACGATATTTATACCAGCAAGCTACAATCAAAAATCATGTTACAGTAATCGCATGCATTATAGTATAACAAAAAGGTCAAGTGAAGTAAACCCAACCAAGTACCATCTAATCTAAATGACCATCTCGAAGCATTTTGATGAAGCTAACATTGAAGCTCGTATAGTTTGGATGCTACGTCGAGACAACCTTGTTCTAGTCATCTATGAAGTATAGATTTAGCAAAAGTCATGTTAAGTTAGCTTTAAGTTAATGTTATGGTAATACCCATTAATGCATATGTCATTGAAAAAGAATATAGGTTTTAGGTAAAATAAAACAAGTATTAAAGTAAAACAAATAAAACAATAGGTTTTTTCACTGAAAATCACCATGCATCATGAAAATCATCGTGCATCAATTGCTTCGTGAATCTTCGTGCATTAATTTAACCATGATCTAAGGGTCAAGATCTTGTCCTATTTGTTTTACTTTAATACTTGTTTTACAATACCCAACCCCAAAGAATATAATGTCTTTAAAACAAGCAAAGTGCATGTATAAACTAACATGTAAATCAGCCGAAAAATACAACTTATATATAGCATGCATTTTAAATGTTCAATAACTTTTTATCATTTGGATTTGAGTAATCAACTTTGACAAAACTCAAAAAATTTGATGGACAACATATTACAACTAATAAGAATAATATTTTTCTTTCTACAAATCGAAGTGTGGGTGTTTACTGGAAACAAATCATATGTACCTTTTATAAAGTTAGATACATCAATATATAATTGGTCGATCTTTTTATTGGAATAAAACAAAACATTGTTTTAAGATTTGAAAACAAGATCAGCCATTCGTATAGGGTTTCAAAAAGAGGAGAAACTTTTTTCCCCCTAAGATCTAGTTATATCCATCAAATATTTTTGGTTGATAATAACAAAAAGAAAGAAATAGATAGAGAAGAAATACCTTGGTTAAGGATGAAGAGGATGAGATCTGGCTAGAGTTTTTTTACTCTAGAGAGAGTATTGTTGATGATTTTATTTGATTGTGATAAAATGTGCAATGCACATGTTTTAGCTTTTATAATCCCCAAATTATTTAACCTCAGCCCCTTTTTCATGATAGAATGGAAATGTTTTCTCCATTTTTTTTATAAAGAATCAAAAGTAGAGAAAGAGAATGAAAATCTGACAATGTCTTTCCATTCTATAAGTAAAACAAACAAAAGATTTTATTCTCTTTCCTTTTATCTTCTTTCTATTCACATGTACCAAACAAAACCTAATAGTATTCCATCGTGCCTTTTAAATGAAAGATTTCATTTCATTTGCTTCATATACTAAATAGACGGGGTCGAGGTGATTAATGTCGCTTTCATGTTTTATGCTTATCCTTCAAACTTCCAAAACGTGATCATGGTGGCTAAATCATCAAAAGTGATCAACATGAAACTCGTAAATCTTATTTTTTTTAATGCGTAAAAGTTGAATCGTCTCGATCGGAGTCCGAATGAAGCGACATTATTATTGTCTATTTTAGTGCACTTCCCCATCAATTTTTAATGCAACCTACAAGAACACTTATGCAAATAATAAGTAACTAAAATACATTAATTTATATTTAAATGGGTCATATTTGTACGTTAAATGGCGCAAAAACACTTAATTAAATATGTATAATTTGAGCGTTATCTCTCGCCCTCGTGTAGGCTCTGACCTTGACGAGCGGAGCTCATCTCCCAAATGACCGATCTTTCGCGTTTTGCTTCTGTTTCACCATCTTGTGTCTAGAAAAGTCCTTTGGCACCTTAGTTGAGTTGGTTTATGGCGTCTTACCCTGACTGTGTAATTTCAATGCATAATTTGTTGAATCGTTTTGCTCGTAAAAATCACCCAAGTTTTAAATTTATAAAACAAGGATATACTAATAGTTATATTACACACGGGCAGTGTACCCTATCGCATATAGTATAGCTAGTAGTAACTCCAGGATCGTTCCCAATGAATAAGTTTTAGAAGTAAATAAAACTATTAAATTTCATCTAAAAAGAAAGTGTAAAATTGGGGGGTTGTGACCGAGTTATCACTTTGCTTAACAAACTATAAGTGATCTTTTGAAAGCTTTTAGTAACCAATTGTAACTTGTGCGAAAGATTAGCAAAGCTAACTTACGGACATTACAATATAAAAGATAGTTTTTGCTATTTTATTGGAAAATAATTGTTTGATTGTTTTTCAACCCCTAGTTTATAATCGGAATGTCACTATCCGATTAGTAAACTAATAAGTGAAAATGACTAACCTTTAAACGATTATAGTAACAATAGGAAAACTTAACCTCCAACACCACGAGGACTTCAACCTCACGTACTAAACAGTGCACCAAAATGGAAAACTAAATCTTGCATGAAACGTGATTTTTAGATCAAGAGTTGACTTTTGAAAGTCAAAGAACACTAAATAAGTTTGCACCAAGAGAGCTACTTCGTCTCACTCAAACTAGGTAATGCGGTAATCGTTGAACCTTCTACTTCTTAACACTGCTAGATTACGCCTCAGTTTAACTATAATGACACTCCAACGAACTTGAATCCTCACAATTAACTCGTAAACTATATAGAAAATCACGAAAAATACTCGTAAATATTTTTCATGCAAACATATGAACTACAACGAAACTTCACAAAACTTAACACACTACTTAATGGATCATAAACGAGCTTATCACAAATTTTAGAATGAAATTTTAACATACGGATTTTATGCAATTTGAGACCGAATTTTTACGAACAAACTAGCGGCGAATTACTACTAGAAAACTGGGCTTTACCGACGGTCAAATCCGTCCCTAACGACTTTCCGACGGATTAACGACGGAAAATATCCGTAGGTAAAAACCTCGTCGGTAATATTTTTCTACAGATCTCCCGACGGAACTCAAATTTTACCTACGGATATTTCTGTCGGTAGTCCGACGCTGAAACTATTTTCTAATTAAAATAAATCATTTAATTTTTAATCTAGCTGCTGAATTTTTCGCAAAAAATTTTTAAAAAAGAAAAAAGAAAAAATTATAATTAAAATTAAGATTAAAAAAAAGATATTTATTAATTTATGTTAATTCTTTGCAATATACAGCATTACATTACAAATAAATAACATCACAACAAATTACTAAATGTAGATCTAAAACTAAATCTCATCCTAAAGCTATCTAATACTATCTTATAAAACATTTTGCCTTTTTTTAAAATCTCAAAAGATGATTTGAACTATCTAAATTACCCCTCTTCTTTATTCACTAATTTAAACATCTCTACCTAATATACATATAATACCCTTAAATCTCAACCATTCATTTTTTCTCTCTCCTCCATAAATCATTTTATTCTTCTAATTCATTCAAAATCTTTTATCTCAAAAACCGTATATCGATAAATTATAAAAATTGTATGAGTGTTCTTAAAATTTCATGCTCTTTCATTAGAGATGTCATTCGATATACTTTCAACGAATTTTTAAATCCGAGGGCGGAGCCCGTACGGCTAAGGCATTTGGCTATCATACTCTATGACTTGACCTATCACCCCACCATCTCACCGCCGCAACGCGCGGGCACTATCTCTCGTACACTTAAATACAAGCTGGTAGCTTTTATTTCTTTTTTTTCCATCAATACCCCAAGATTCACGTTTCAGATCTGAAATAAAAACAAAAACATAAAACCAAATAGCCATTATTATTATGCTAAATATCACAAGAAAATATAAAATTAAAGTTGGAACATGAAACTTACTCTTTTTCATCACCTGCAATACTGTCACTTTCTATTTCATCAACAATTCCAACTAAAAATCATCAAATCTGAGAAGAGAAAAACAATATAGAATTTTCAAGTATGGAAAGAAAAGTCAATAAAGATATACCTGACATCCTTTTGTGTAGTTCTACCGAATAACCTCACATATTCACCCATGTTTTGCAATAACTTTTAGATCTACACAAAACAAACAAAAACATTTAGATAATAACCAATACGAGACTTAAACCTCAATGCGATGGCTTCGTTGAGATGGATTCGGTGATGGTCTTGAAGAATAATTAAAAGGTAGTATAGGTTAAAATGTTCAAGTGTTTTTAGGGATTTTCCGTGGTGGGATTTTTTAGTTTTTGAGGGGTGAAAGAAAGTGCCGTGAGAGGATAAAAAAATAAAGGTAGGAGCAGTAGATAAGGTTCATTCAAAAATGTATGGTATAGAGATTGTCTTGGATTTGGATTTGGAGTTGTTGGGAGGGGTGGGCCGGTGGGGGGCCTACGGTGGGGAAAATAAACTTTATAAATAAATTTCTAATTTATTATGTCCATTTATAAGTTAACTTTTTTATTTTTAAATTATTGTTTTCCATATTTTAATTGTTATTATTATAACTTATATGTATTGGGTAGCTAATTAGTTTAATTATGTCAAAGAGTTCATATTTTTAGCATTACATATGTTCGAGTTCCTAACAACTTTCACTTTTATATCTATAAACAGATTTAATTCTAATGATATTTTGAAACTATGGCAACGAATATATTTATAAAAAAATGACAATTTATCTTTTAAAGTGTTGAAAGTATATAATAATTTCACGCATCCCTTAAAAATTTCTCTATATAACTAAGAGATGATAGTTTTTTGCTTAGTTGACAATTAGGAAAGAATGTCATATATGATTTTTCATTATGTGTCATTTTTCTATTAATTTCCTAATTTTAAGCATTCCATGTCATTTAAATTATTCCTAATCATTTATCCTAATCATCATTAATTAATAATAAAAAATTAAACCATGTATATCTATTTAGACTTATTAATATGGATTTCTTCATCACAAAGTTACGGTTATTAGTATTCTTAACAAAAGAATTTTAGTTTGAGTTAATTTTGGATATTTTACTTGAATTCTAATATAATTATAATTATATTTATTTATTTGTTTTTTTATTTTAAAAATATTATCTTGAGTCATCTGACATATATCTAAAAATTTCCATCCTTTTAAAATATATGTACGTTATAACGGGCTTAGCAAAAAATCCTTTTTATATCAACTACAATTATATATTAAACCTTTTTGAAATATTTGATAGCTCGATCCTTAATTAGTATCACTATTACTATTAGTCTCTCTATATAACTAAAAGAAGATATGTTTTTTCTTAGGTGACATTTTTAGTTTTTACCACATTAAATTTTTAATGAGGTGTCATTTTTTCCATTTAAATTGCTATATCTATGTTGCCATGTATCATCTTAATCATCAATTTTAATCTAATCATCAATCATAATCCTAATCATTAATATTTATTTTCTATTTTCTATATAAGTACAAAGATGTATATATACATTATACTATGTTTTTTCTTAGGTGACATTTTTAGTTTTTACCACATTAAATTTTTAATGAGGTGTCATTTTTTCCATTTAAATTGCTATATCTATGTTGCCATGTATCATCTTAATCATCAATTTTAATTCTAATCATCAATCATAATCCTAATCATTATATATTTATTTTTTATTTTTTATATAATCATTAATTTTAATCATTTACCGTCATTTAAATTATTCCTAATCATTTATCCTAATCATCATTAATTAATAATAAAAAATTAAACCATGTATATCTCTTTAGACTTATTAATATGGATTTCTTCATCACAAAGTTACGGTTATTAGTATTCTTAACAAAAGAATTTTAGTTTGAATTAATTTTGGATATTTTACTTGAATTCTAATATAATTATAATTTTTAATGAGGTGTCATTTTTTCCATTTAAATTGCTATATCTATGTTGCCATGTATCATCTTAATCATCAATTTTAATCCTAATCATCAATCATAATCCTAATCATTTATATTTATCTAATCATTTATCCTAATCATCATTAATTAATAATAAAAAATTAAACCATGTATATCTCTTTAGACTTATTAATATGGATTTCTTCATCACAAAGTTACGGTTATTAGTATTCTTAACAAAAGAATTTTAGTTTGAATTAATTTTGGATATTTTACTTGAATTCTAATATAATTATAATTATATTTATTTATTATATATCATAAGAAAGATTTTTATGATTTATAAAATATTTATGTTTCATTTCATCCTTTTAAAATATATGTACGTTATAACGGGCTTAGCAAAAAATCCTTTTTATATCAACTACAATTATATATTAAACCTTTTTGAAATATTTGATAGCTCGATCCTTAATTAGTATCACTATTACTATTAGTCTCTCTATATAACTAAAAGAAGATATGTTTTTTCTTAGGTGACATTTTTAGTTTTTACCACATTAAATTTTTAATGAGGTGTCATTTTTTCCATTTAAATTGCTATATCTATGTTGCCATGTATCATCTTAATCATCAATTTTAATCCTAATCATCAATCATAATCCTAATCATTTATATTTATTTTCTAATATTTACCATGTCATTTAAATTATTCCTAATTATTTATCCTAATAATCATTAATTAATAATAAAAAATTAAACCATGTATATCTATTTAGACTTATTAATATGGATTTCTTCATCACAAAGTTACGGTTATTAGTATTCTTAACAAAAGAATTTTAGTTTGAATTAATTTTGGATATTTTACTTGAATTCTAATATAATTATAATTATATTTTATCTATTTTGTTTTGTTTTATTTATTTTAAAAATATTATCTTGAGTCATTCTGACATATATCTTCGCAATCCTCGGTAAAGTTTTTG
>CM067167.1:134260510-134268010 GCA_034093135.1 Erigeron breviscapus
TAACTTCAGTCCAAGCATTTGGATGGAGTGAACTGAAAGAAATCGCTTTAATGTTCAGGGGGAAGACAGATGTGTCGACTGATGTTAAAGCATTTCTGAAAAGGATTGAAAAGGTATGGAGAAGAAAGCAACAGATGGAAGTTGCAATGGGCATAAGATCACCAGAATCAATACCATCTTCTCCATCACCAAAGAGAAATGCTACTGAAGATGCTCCAGGACAGACATCAAAAAGAAGGGCCTGACTCTTATCATTTACTTATTGTAAATTATTGTCTTATGAAAATTATATACTATTTATCAGTTGATGTATGTAATAATAGTTGCAATTTTTTATTCTTATAAGTAAATGATCAGATTTAGTCTAAGTTAGAACTTAAAAGATGAAACTGAAAACACTCATGATCTATAAAGTGTTTTCCAGTAACTTAGATTTTTTAGACAAATCGAAACTTGTGTTTTTCAAGCATACAAAATGTATAGATTCAAGCTTGAAAACACTTGCATTATTTCTAAACAAATAGGGGGAATTTGTTAGGTCCAGATTTAGTCCAGATTTACTGGACTCGCTCCAGAATCGACTACTGGAGCCTTACTGAAGATCTGTCCAGAAACATTTTCTACTGGACCTACTCCAGACTTGGAATCTGGAGTCCCTCTGAAGATTTGTCCAGAAATAATGGAAGACCAGTGAGCAAATACTTGTATAGAAAATCTGGAGTATTCTCCAGATTAGCTCACTAGACTTCACCCCAGTCCAGATCAACTCTACTGAAGACATTCTGACTGAAGTCAAAGACTGAAGTCTGAAGAAAGAAGACTGACAAATGGCGGAGTCCACTGGAAAGTCTTACCAGATCTGTACACTGGAGGATTGTCAGTGTTCTAGACCCTACAAGTCTGAACACTGATATCGAGGATTGACTTTTGCCTTTACACACTTTCCAAAGAACAATCCACTTGTTCTTTACCAAAGTATACGTGTGTAAGGTGGTTGGATAAAAGGACACAAAGTCATTTGATGTGACTTTATCCTTATTCCTTATCCAATACATTTAATGTTCTTGTCGGATCATTAAATGTATGCAACCATATTTGTACGGCACAAAATTCACTGGTGAATTTTGTTGCCTATAAATACAAAGTCATTTCCTTGAGAAAAATACTTTTTAAGCATACACTTTGCATGAAAGTGAATTTGTCTAAATACTCTCAATCTTAAACAGGGATACTTCACAACTTTAAGTATCTCGATCCAAAAGAGTTATTTGACAAATATAGATCATTTGTAATTCATAGGTTGTTAGGATACATACTTATTTGTATTATCTTGATTCCGCACAACCTTGTATTTTATTTAGCATCATAAATAAAATACACAATTGAAAAATACATAATGTTCCACTTTACTTGTTTATTGCTTTAAGTCTTGTATTACTTTGTTTATATATTCTTGCATTTATTTACAAGTAATACTAGTCCATTCTAGTGCTTATTAGACTTGTTGTATTATACACTTTCCTGGTTAACCATCGAACTTAAGGACTCACAACTTGTTTATTGCTTTAAGTCTTGTATTACTTTGTTTATATATTCTTGCATTTATTTACAAGTAATACTAGTCCATTCTATTGATTATTAGACTTGTTGTATTTTACACTTTCCTGGTTAACCATCGAATTTAAGGGACTCACATGGTCCCTCTCTGAAGTTAGCCGTGTTACGTCTGCCTTGTACACCGCAGCATCCTCCCTCTTTGCGATGACCATACCTCTAAGCCTATTGTTGTTACACTCTAAATAATTCCTTTCTTGAATGACATTCTCCAACCGTGCATTTGTATCACGATTGATGAGTATCAGCTCGTGATAGCGGTTTAAAAGCCAGGTCCCACGTGGAACAGTAGGAGGAGGAGGAGGAGGACACGGAGGGGGATGGTTGGTATTGAAGTTAACATTCCCTTCAGGCACAAAAGTATGTTGATAGTAGTTGACGGGCGGCATCGCAATCACTGGATCCGCCTCACCGATAAACACTTGAGTGGTAGTCTCACTTCCTTCTAGTATAACTGGAGTAGTAGGATAAAACTACAAATGATAATAAATAGAGTTATACACAACAAGAAAACAAAATATAGTATATAGAAAACGTTTCATGAGGTATAAAGGGAAAGGAAGAAGTTACCTGATTTGCATATTCCATAGTGATATTGTAGTAAACTTTTTGAGAGATCAAGTGTAAAGAAAAATACTACGGTGCATGTATATATAATACCAGAGGGAAACAACTTGCTAGGAATGCAGTCATAGGCATTAAACTTGTCAATACTACAAACGACTGACTAATCAAAAAAAAAGAGCATGGATACAGGCTTACTCATACAAGCTATAGTCTAAAAGTAAATAAAAAAAATATCTGATCATGTCTATCTTAAAAAGTTGGGAAAATCTTAATATATAAGTTACACATATGGTCAATTATTAGACATGGTATAGTAATTCATGTTGTTACGCATAATTGCAAGTTGCCATAAAAAGTCTCTTTGGGTTATATGTGTCATATTCTGCAGCTAATATCTGGACCAATTGAGAAATTCATATGTTAATAATGATACATTTTTATCACATGAATTAGGGGGCTTAATAGTATACATACATAATTTAGTATAATAATAATCGAATAATATCGATTATATCGGATAATATCCAGAATAAAATCTATCCAGGAATAATATCTGGAATAATATCTATCCAAAGAATAATATCAGGAATAATATCTATCCAAAAGAATAATATCGAATAATAATCGAATAATATCGATTATATCGGATAATATCCAGAATAAAATCTATCCAGAGAATAATATCTGGAATAATATCTATCCAAAAGAATAATAATCGAATAATATCGATTATATCGGATAATATCCAGAATAAAATCTATCCAGAGAATAATATCTGGAATAATATCTATCAAAAGAATAATAATCGAATAATAATCGAATAATATCGATTATATCGGATAATATCTGGAATAAAATCTATCCAAAAGAATATTAATAATGACAGGGAATCTATGAAATTCCTATAAATACGTGATTTGAAGAACGAAGGAAGGCAGAGAATTTCTAAGGAATACACTCCAAGACTTCACAAGAATTTCTCTTATTCAAACATTGCGAAAGAACTTACTCTCACAGGATAGGATGGCGTAAAACCGTATACATAATACGAGTTACCAGCAGGGAATCGCCACCCGAATATCCTAAACCTTACTACACCATCCCATGCTTGGTGGTATGGGATCCGTGCATACTCTTTGTATTATGTAATGATATTAGATTATATACCCCTAAAAAGTAATGTGTTCACATGGACACCTGCGGATATGACTGGCGTTCCACGAGAACTAACAGAGAATAAGCTTAATGTTCACCCTAGAACATTCCCGGTCTGGCAGAAAAAGCGAGCTTTAGCAAGAGAAAGAAATGAGGCGATAACAGCGGAGGTGAAGAAATTAGTCGAAGCACGCATCCTGAGAGCAGTATTCTTTCCAAAGTGGGTATCCAATCCCGTCATGGTACGAAAGGTGGACGGCACTTGGCGGATGTGTATCGATTTTACAAACTTAAATAAAGCCTGCCCAAAAGACAGCTACCCATTGCCAGAAATAGACCAGAAAATCGAGTCTTTAGAAGGGTACAAGTTAAAATGTTTCCTCGATGCCTATAAGGGGTATCATCAGATACGCATGGCCAAAGAAGATGAAGAAAAAACATCGTTCCACACTGAACATGGAACTTTTTGCTATGAAAAAATGCCATTTGGACTAAAAAACGCAGGAGCCACGTATCAGAGGTTAATGGACAACATATTCGCTAACCAACTGGGTAGAAACATTGAAGTGTACGTAGATGACATGGTGATCAAATCCAGGAATGAAGGCAGCATAATTTCAGACATCACTGAAACGTTCGAAACATTACGTGTAAGTGCACATCTATGTCAATAGCAGTCTAGATTGTTTGGGCTTATATTGTTATATGTCTTTGTAATGTGATTGTTATTAATGAACTTAGTATTATGCATAGAATACTAGATTAAGTTTAAGTATTGAATGTATAGTAAATCTGCTAAGTGTGAATTGCGAGTTCGCAATTCACAGTGGGAATGAGACTTCGTAATTGCAGGGTCAATTACGAGGCAAGACACAGATTACGACCTCGTAATAGTGTCGAGCTGGGCTTGAAATGCGAGGCCGCTGCGCTGAAGCCCAGTCGTGTTGATCCCTATAAATACCGAACCCTAACAGAGTTTAGGGTTGAACATTTGTCGAAATTTCGAGCATATTTGTGTAGGTTAAGTCGTCAAAGCTTGTTCCGCTAGCCTAGAGAAGATCTGCGAGGCAGCAGATGATCTGAAGGCTTATTGTTGATCACCAAGTTATAGTGAGGGATTCCGCACCTCAAGATAACTGGAGTAAGCTATTAACGATCCGTACCAGGGGACTTACAATTGGTATCAGAGCCTCTTGGTTTAATACCGGAAGGTTATAGCTTGTTGGTGATAGACAATATCGATTTAGGGTCGTTTAGACGTGATTCTTTCACGAGTTTACGACCGGAAATCTTGTTTGTGACCTCTATTTGTATTTGCAGCAGTCGAAGGTGTTGTTGTTGGCTTTTAGGGTTTCGAATTCAAGAGATCTAAGGATTCTAGCATCGTTTGCGACCTCGCGGGCTCGTATTACCTCATCCAGCTCGTATTGCGACCTGGGTAGCTAATTACGACCTCGCCAGTTCAATTGCGACCTCGTATTTCGTTTGCGACCTCGTGAGCTCTTTAAGACCTCGCCAGTTCAATTATGACCTCGAGTGTTTAATTGTGACTTCGCATTTCTTTACGAAGGTGAAGTGTTATAACTGTGATGATTTTGGACATTTTGCAAGAGAGTGTCAGAGGCCAAGACGGGACAACAATTCAGCTACAGGCCGTCAGAACTTCAATCAAAGTGGTTCTATAGTGAGTCAGAATTCCGGACATCAATATGCTAATACTGGGAACCGAAGCTCAGGAGAAACGGACAACTCAAGAGCTTTAGTTGTTCAATCTGATGGTACGTATAATTGGGGTTCGACTAGTACCGATGATCAGAATCATGCATTCTTGGCAGAAATTCAAGACATTGATGGAGGAATGAACGATCTTGTTGATAATTCATTCGACTATATATTGTATGCCAGCACAGATGATCATGATAGTTTTCATCAGAAAGTAGAAGAGGAACCTGAACCGTCAGAACCAGTAAGAGCTGTAAGTAAAAGTATGATTACAGAAGCCGAAGCTGGCTTCATGGCACATCTTGAAGTTCTTGAACAGAAGGAACCACTAAGGAAAACTACTGGGATATGGTTTGTCGATAGTGGATGTTCACGACATATGACTGGTGACAAGAGACTGTTAACGGAGTTTACACCTGTTAAAGGGTCTTATGTTAGTTTTGCTGGTCCCAAGGGCGGAAGTATTTCTGGTATTGGAAAAGTCGTCAATGGGAAGATTAAAATGGATAATGTGAACTTTGTTGAACAGCTGGAGCATAATCTGATGAGCGTGTCTCAAATATGCGACAAAGGGAATCCAGTTCACTTTACAGAAAGGGAAGCTCTTATCTTGAAACCAGGTTATGTTATTCCAGAGGAATGGATGTTACTGAAGGCTCCAAGAAAGAAGGACATCTATGGTCTTGAATTAGGTGTAATTGATTCAGTGGAGCCAGTTTGTCTGCTCTCCAAAGCTTCTGAAGATGAGTCTCTGCTATGGCATAGAAGGATGGGTCATATCCATTTCAGAAAGATGAATTATATTACAAGTAATGGATTGGTTCTCGGTGTTCCAAATAAGAGATTTATGGTAGAGGATAAATGTGTGCCGTGCTTAAAAGAAAAACAGACTAAAAAGCCATACAAGCCGAAGACTCAGAATTCTATTGCCGCTCCATTTCAGCTACTACACATGGATTTATTTGGACCAGTAAATGTTTGGAGCATAGGGTTTATGTACTACTGTCTAGTAGTTACTGATGATTATTCTAGATTCTCGTGGGTATTTTTCTTGAAGACCAAGGATGAGACTGCTCAAATCCTCATGGAGTTCTTGGAAAGAGTTAAAAATCAGTACAACACAAGAGTGAAGAGAATCAGAAGTGATAACGGGACAGAGTTCAAGAATCAGATTATGGAAGTATATTGTCTGAGCAAAGGAATTGAACATCAATTCAGTGCACCCTATGAGCCTCAACAGAATGGAGTAGCAGAGAGGAAAACAGGACATTGATAGAGACCGCCAGGACTATGCTAGCTGATTCAAGGCTTCCTACTATGTTTTGGGGGGAAGTAGTTAACACTGCTTGTCACGTGTTAAATAGGGTTTTAATTGTTAAAAGATTTAATAAGACACCTTACGAGCTTTTAAACAATAGAAAACCGAATTTAACTGGGTTGGAACCTTTTGGAGTCCCATGCACGTTTTTAAAAGTTCGTGACCAACCCAAATTTGCCGAGAAGGCTGAAGAGGGAATTTTTCTTGGTTACATTCCGGGATCTCCAAATAGGAGGGTGTACAACATTAAGGCTGAAATAGTTGATGTTGGTTACAATGTCGTTATCTCTAGCTATAATCCCCCTGTACATCAAGGGTCTACTATCTTGTTTAATTATGATGATGTGTTTACCTCCTTTAATGGTCCTATTTCTTTTGGTGCAGGTAGTTCAGAGGTGGATGATGTAGTATTGCTACGTGATCAGAACATCGGAGCAAGGTCTACTACTCCTTCAGAATCCGCGACTGCTACAGCATCAAAGAATAATGAGGAATCAAGAAAAGATCAAGATACAGAGCTTGTGTCAACTTCACGCAACACCAATGCAGATGGTTCATCAAAGGATACTGAAGATACAAGTGCACAGGAATCGGAACCAGTTACTCCACTTCCTCATGGAGAAATAGGTTCAAATTTGGGTGTAAATCTTCAAGTTGATAAAGCTACACAGCATAGAGTCAACAAGTATCATCCAGTTGAGGACATTATTGGTGAACCAAGTGCAAGGATTAAGACAAGAGCTCAAATTAATAAGCTGTCTGGTTTATTCGCAGAGATGAAAGAAACCGGTATAGTTGATGAATGTAAGTTCAGCTGCTTTGTATCTCAAGAAGAGCCAAGTAATATTCAAATGGCTTTAAAAGATCCATCTTGGGTTGAAGCAATGCAGCAAGAACTGTTTCAGTTTGATAAACTCCAGGTCTGGGAGCTTGTTGATCTACCTCCGGGAGAGTATCCTTTCAGCACCAGATGGGTTTTTAGGTGCAAAAAGGATGAAAAAGGCATTGTGACATGTAATAAAGCTCGGCTAGTTGTTCAAGGTTTGCTCAACAGGAAGGGTTGGACTACACTGAGGTGTTTGCACCGGTTGCTAGGCTAGAAGCTATTCGCTTGTTTCTAGCAT
>CM067167.1:134273010-134299629 GCA_034093135.1 Erigeron breviscapus
GCAAGGCGAGCAGGGACTCAAGCAATATATCCAAGAAGGAAGATTGCATATGCTTAATTCGGAGGGATTTATCGTTGAGGGGGAGAACTACAACAAGCTATGGTACATTAGTTGATTATTATGACGATACAGAGAGTTTGAAGTTTGTCTTTCAAATCTGAAGTTTCAGAAGATCGAGTTTCGGGTATAGCAATTAAAATTTGTTGTCTCGAAATTCTTTTTCAGTGTATTTGCAGAGAAGTCAATCCAAGGGAAGGATTTCTAAGTAAAAGACTGAAGTGTTCAAGACAAAAGCTAAGATCATCAGGTTTTTATAATATATATTTATATAGTAATTACAGATGATGATAGCTGTATTTTTATTAGTTGAAGATCTTAGATATAGAATATGAAAGATTATCAACTTCATACTTGTAAAACCTTAGACATAGATATAATGTGAATGTGAAAGGTTATTGACTATGTAATACCTTAGACATAGAAATGTAATGTTTGGATGTAAAAGGTTACGTAGTTAATATTTTTATGCCTTAGACATAGATATATCGTTTAAATTTGAAAGATTGTCAAATATATTTTGAAATCTTAGAAATAGAAATGTTTATATGAATGTGAAAGAAGTTGTTATATTGATTATCTAGATCATATAGTTTTGAAAGGTTTTCAGATAAATATGACGTAGTTAATCAATACTATGTGTAAAATTTAGATGTTTTTTGTTCTGATTATATGATCATAGTTATGTATCCCAGTCATAAATTGAGGGGGAGTACATAAGAATGATAGTGGTTATATTGATTAATCATAGTTATACATCCTAGTCATAAAATTGAGGGGGAGGTATAAAAATGACGAATCAATTTTATAACTTTTTACAAAGTAAGTGTTTACAAGTGGTTCAGATTCGGGAAAGCTAAATTTGAAAGTTTTGGAAAGATTGATCGTGGAAAAGCTAAAGAATTTCGGTAAGTTTATTAACTTTTCAGGTTTAAGACGAAGATCAGGGAAAAGATGAAAATTTGATGCCTACAGGTTTGGTCATTTAAATATTTCATATTTCCAGGAAGTTCGTTGATCAATTATTCAGAAACTTTGATAAAAATTTGATTTTAAAGTGTGCAGGAGGTATTTACGACCTCGTAATTGAATATGGCAGAATGCGACCTCGCAATTGGTCAATTGAGCCAAGTTCAATACGACCTCGTAATTGAATATGGCAGAATGCGACCTCGCAATTGGTCAATTGAGCCAAGTTCAATACGACCTCGTAATTGAATATGGCAGAATGCGACCTCGCAATTGGTCAATTGAGCCAAGTTCAATACGACCTCGTAATTGAATATGGCAGAATGCGACCTCACAATTGGTCAATTGAGCCAAGTTCAATACGACCTCGTAATTGAATATGGCAGAATGCGACCTCACAATTGGTCAATTGAGCCAAGTTCAATACGACCTCGTAATTGAATATGGCAGAATGCGACCTCGCAATTGGTCAATTGAGCCAAGTTCAATACGACCTCGTAATTGAATATGGCAGAATGCGACCTCGCAATTGGTCAATTGAGCCAAGTTCAATACGACCTCGTAATTGAATATGGCAGAATGCGACCTCGCAATTGGTCAATTGAGCCAAGTTCAATACGACCTCGTAATTGAATATGGCAGAATGCGACCTCACAATTGGTCAATTGAGCCAAGTTCAATACGACCTCGTAATTGAATATGGCAGAATGCGACCTCACAATTGGTCAATTGAGCCAAGTTCAATACGACCTCGTAATTGAATATGGCAGAATGCGACCTCGCAATTGGTCAATTGAGCCAAGTTCAATACGACCTCGTAATTGAATATGGCAGAATGCGACCTCGCAATTGGTCAATTGAGCCAAGTTCAATACGACCTCGTAATTGAATATGGCAGAATGCGACCTCGCAATTGGTCAATTGAGCCAAGTTCAATACGACCTCGTAATTGAATATGGCAGAATGCGACCTCACAATTGGTCAATTGAGCCAAGTTCAATACGACCTCGTAATTGAATATGGCAGAATGCGACCTCGCAATTGGTCAATTGACCAAGTTCAATACGACCTCGTATTTGACTTAACAGATTTTCAAAAGTTTATTTTTATAAAAATTTGAAAATAAGTTAATTTTTATATTTAACTTAATTACAGGGTTAATTAAAGTTAATTTAACAGATTTTCAAAAGTTTATAAATATTTGAAAATGAGTTAATTGATGCTTAACTAAATTACAGAGATAATTTATGTTATGTTGTAAATTACAGGGATAATTTATGCTTTTGACTAAATTACCGGGATAATTTTAGTTGTGTATGTTATGCATATGAATTTTTATGTCTTTTTGAGTAATTAATTATTTGTTATTGATTACAGAAATGGCAAGAAATTTCATAGCAGGTCATAATTATGTGATGAACTTCGATGATAATCAGGAAGGAACGGCTTATTATCATGAGATATTTGCCTTCTTCCGAAGATCAAGGATTCATCATGTTCTTACACATTCTCCAGTCATATATTTAGATTATCTCAGAGATTTCTGGAATAATGCTGACTATGTGAAGGCAGGAGATGTGTATATCTTTCATACCATAGTTGCTGGGCAGCAGATACAGTTCACAGCTGCTGACCTCGTTAACATTCTTAATCTGGGCACAGTTGAACAAGAAGGTGGTGTTACAGGTCTCACCAAGTTCAGACATGAAGTCATTCAAGGTGCTTTCAGAAGAATGGGGTTTGCTGCAGATATGTCAAGTAAAACTCTGTTCAAGAAGGGTTTTTATGGCAGGTGGAGGTATCTTGCGCATGTGTTGCTGGTTAGTTTAAGCAACAAGAAGTCTGGTTATGATACATTGAACTAGGAAGCCCAAGCACAGATGGTGGGCTTGGTATTTAACAAGCCATACAGTTTCTCTAAATTCTTTTTCGATGAGATGAAGAAACAGATCACAGCCACAGGAAAGAGGAGGTTTTTGATGTATCCTCAGTTCGTGATGATGATAATCAATGCTCGACTTCCAAATCTACCTGCTGTAGGAGAAGTGAAGCAAGTAAGCTCGATCATCCGACGTGGTTATGATGAGTTTGTGTCTCGATACCAGAATGATCCAAATGCTCAAGATGTAGCATTATTTGGTGCAATCATAAATGCCAACTACATAGCACCTACTGATGGGGTCATATCAGCTTATGAAGGGCCTCAGCCAGAAGTTGGTGAAGCTGCTGAGGATGTTGTGCTTCCAGAGCAGTTACATGATGTGATAGTTCAGGCAGATGCGCCGATTGAGCCTGAAGTTGTTGTACAGGTTGCAGATGATGTGATAAACCAACCTGGAGCCAATCCTGAGATTGTAGATGATCTATTGGAGCAAATGGCTGATCCAGAGGGTGATATTGCTCAAGTGCAAAGGTACAATGCCAATGCTGATGACCTAGTAGATGTGGACCTTGACCGGGACATAGATGATTATGTAGCTGGAGCTGCAGTTGGTTCTGAAGCAGCTAGGGCTAGTGGGTCTGGTACTGAAGAAGCTAGTGGGTCAGGAGCGGGTCAGGCTAGTGGATCTGGTGTGAATGCTGAAGGTAGAGGAAAGGCTGTTGCTGATGTTCAAGCAGACAGAGAGCCTTCTATCCATTCTGATGATGATTCCAGCAGTGATGGTGATGAAGATCCTTACAGATCTCATGCATTCATCAGAGTTGGATCTAAGATGGTTCCTAAACCTACTAAGGCAACTCAAGGAAGAAGAAGGAGAGAAACGGATGAAGATTGGGTGCCAGAGCAGCCTATGCCAAAGAGAACTAGACTTGTCAGGGAACAAGAGACTTCTGCTGCTGCTGGTGGTTCACAAAGTGTGCTAGTTGTTACTGTTCTTGAGACTACACAGTCACAACCACATCGACAAACAAGTGAATAAACTAATCTTGGTGATCTGCAGAGACAGATGAATGAGATGAGAGGTTTGATCACTCGTTTAGCTGGTGATCTTAAGGTTGTTAGTGACAAGAATAAGTTTTTGGAAGACAAGTTGGGCAAGGCCGAGGTGGTAGTGTCCAGTATGTATAAGAAGTATTTAGCTCTAGATGAGAAGGTTGTCAAGATGGCAGATGCATTGAAGCAGGGAGTCAAGATCTCTGAAGATAAATTACATCATCGATAACTATCTCAAGGTTAGAGTTGAGAGAGACAGCTTAGGTTGCAGAGGTGATGAGCTGGCTAAGGCAAGGCATGATAATGATCAGAATGAAGATCCAGATGCTGCCAGAGCTACTCAGGAGCTAGGAGAAGGTTCTAGTTTGAGAACAGAGACTCAAAGGGAGTCTAGCCAGGCTGGTGTTGCTAGCAAGGCTACCTCAGAAGTTCCACAGACTCAAGAACTGATTGTCACAGAGTTGAATATGATAGTTGAGTCTGATGCACCTCAAACCAAACTCCTTGCAGAAGGTGTTGATGTTGATCAATCAGACAAGGGTAAGGGTTTGGTAGGGCAATCTGTTGCTGTTGCTCTTGAAAATGAAGATGCTAATGCTCAGGATAGTGAGTCTACCAAGACCGAGTCTACTAAAAATACTTCTACCGAGTCAGATTTGCATCCTGTAATTATGCATAGACTGGAGAAGAGATTTGGGTATGATCCACAAGCTCATATGAGAGCTAGGGCAGAGATTGTGGATTATTATTATGATCCAGGATCTATGTGGGATCAAGAGAAAGAACGGTTAGGGTTGACTCATACTCCTTCAGAGTCAGAGTCAGATTCTGATTTTGAGACTGAGACTGAGAAGGAGCAGAGCAAGAGCAAGAAAAAGCAGAGGAAGTAGATTGATGACAAAGACAAGACAAAGACATAGGTATGTTAACGTCTAGAAGCTATTGCCAAGGGGGAGTCTGTAAGTGCACATCTATGTCAATAGCAGTCTAGATTGTTTGGGCTTATATTGTTATATGTCTTTGTAATGTGATTGTTATTAATGAACTTAGTATTATGCATAGAATACTAGATTAAGTTTAAGTATTGAATGTATAGTAAATCTGCTAAGTGTGAATTGCGAGTTCGCAATTCACAGTGGGAATGCGACCTCGTAATTGCAGGGTCAATTACGAGGCAAGACACAGATTACGACCTCGTAATAGTGTCGAGCTGGGCTTGAAATGCGAGGCCGCTGCGCTGAAGCCCAGTCGTGTTGATCCCTATAAATACCGAACCCTAACAGAGTTTAGGGTTGAACATTTGTCGAAATTTCGAGCATATTTGTGCAGGTTAGTCGTCAAAGCTTGTTCTGCTAGCCTAGAGAAGATCTGCGAGGCAGCAGATGATCTGAAGGCTTATTGTTGATCACCAAGTTATAGTGAGGGATTCCGCACCTCAAGATAACTGGAGCAAGCTATTAATGATCCGTACCAGGGGACTTACATTACGCAAAGCTAACATGAAATTAAATCCAGGAAAATGCACATTCGGCATGGAAAGTGGCAAATTCTTAGGGTACATGGTCACTAACGAAGGGATAAAAGTAAACCCGGAAAAGATCCAGGCAATAATCAACATGGCATCCCCAAGAACACTACGCGAAGTTCAAGCATTAAATGGGAGATTAGCGGCTTTAGGACGTTTTTTGGCAAAATCTGCAGAAAGATCTTTACCTTTCTTTAAAACTTTAAAGGGTTGTTTAAACAAAAAAGATTTCAAATGGAGTATGGAAGCAGAAACGGCATTCCAGGATCTTAAGGGCCATCTTCAATCCTTACCAGCACTAACTGCTCCAAGGCCGGGAGAAAATTTGATCCTTTATTTAGCAGCAGCCGAGGAAGCCATTAGCGCGGTTCTTTTAGTTGAGCGCCATAACATTCAAAAGCCGATATATTTCGTCAGCCGAGCACTTCAAGGGCCAGAAATAAACTATCCAGTACTCGAGAAATTAGCTGTGGCTCTGGTACATGCCGCCCGTAGACTACGTCGCTATTTTCAGGCACACACCATATACGTTTTAACAGGCCAACCAATCAGACAGGTCCTCTTAAAACCTGAAAATTCTGGACGCTTAGCAAAATGGGCAATCGAACTAGGAGAGCATGAGATCATATATAAGCCCCGATCAGCATTCAAGGGACAAATCTTGGCAGATTTTTTGGCAGAAGCACCGATGGTTAACAACGAAGGCATTCAGAAATTAAACCCGCCACAAGAAGATAATTCAAACCGCACTTGGACTCTATTCACCGACGGAGCTTCCAGTGTCGAGGGTTCCGGCGCGGGGTTAATTCTAACTGACCAGAAGGACAAGAAATAACATATGCCTTACGTTTTAACTTCAAAACCTCGAATAACGAAGCAGAATATGAGCCCTAATCGCGGGATTAGAATTGGCCATACAAATGGAAACAAAACATTTGCAGGTTTACACTGACTCTCTGCTAATTGTCAACCAGGTTAACGGGACGTACATGGCTAGGGAAGAAATCATGCAAAGGTACCTAATGAAAGTGACAACCCTGAAGAAATCTTTCACTACTTTTACAATAACACAGGTTCCCAGGTCAAAGAACAAACGGGCAGACGCCCTCAGTAAATTGGCGTCATCATCGTTTACACACCTAACAAAGAATGTGTTGGTCGAAATTGTTCCAAAAAGAAGCATTGAGGTCAAATCAGTGGCATCAGCAGAAGAGACGGAAAGTAGCTGGATGGATCCAATCATTGACTATTTGAAAAATGGAATCCTACCAAGTGATACAAATGAAGCACGAAAAATAAGGATCAAAGCTCCCCAGTACACAATAAGCCAGGAAGTATTGTACAAAAAGGGATACTTAACACCCTGGTTACGGTGCGTGCGACCGACGGAAGCTGACTACGTTCTGCGAGAGGCACACTTTGGATCATGCGGTGCACACGCGGGTGCACGTAGAATTGCACAAAAAGCAGCAAGACTGGGTTATTTTTGGCCAACAATGTACCAAGATGCAACAAAAATTGTTGAAAGTTGTGACAACTGCCAGCGACATGCCCCTATCATACGCCAACCACAACATGACTTAATAAGCATCTCAAGCCATGGTCGTTCTACCAATGGGGCATCGATATAGTCGGACCATTTCCAGACGCTCCAGGAAAAGTGAAATTCTTGGTAGTGGTAATTGACTATTTTACAAAATGGGCAGAAGCAGAGCCATTGGCAACAATAACTGGCCAGAAGATACTCCAATTTGTATGGCGCAATATTGTATGTCATTACGGTATCCCAGGAGTGATCATCAGTGACAACGGTAAACAATTTGCAAACAACCCATTTCGAGAATGGTGTGACGAACTCAAAATTAAGCAACAATTTACATCAGTAGCACACCCGCAGGCCAATGGTCAGACAGAAGTTACTAACAGAACCATCTTACAAGGCCTAAAGGCAAGACTGAACAAAGCAAAGGGGCAATGGGTAGAAGAGCTACCCAACGTTTTATGGGCATATTGAACAACAACAAAAACAGGGACAGGTTGCACTCCTTTTAGTCTTGTGTATGGTTCAGAGGCTGTCCTACCACCAGAAATAGGCCTCCCAACCTACCATATAAGCCACTTTGACCCGGCAACGAATGAGACAAATTTAAGGTTTAATCTTGAGCTGTTAGAGGAACGACGTGAAATGGCGGCAATACGCAGCGCAAGATACAAACGACAGACTGAAAGATATTATAACAGGAAGGTAAAGCACAATTCCCTCAAAATCGGTGACTTTGTGTTAAGGAAAAATGAAGCGAGCAAACAAGAAGGCCAGAAAAAATTGGATCCAAATTGGGAAGGTCCATATCAAATAATCGGCATAAAACGTCCAGGAACGTACACAATTGCAAATTTGAAAGGTCAGAAGATAGCTCGAACATGGCATATCAGCAACCTACGCAAATTCCACTTCTAAGAAGACGAATAGCTTTTGTATCCACCACTCGGGTAGTATTAACCCAAATAAATAAAAGAGTGGAAGTACTTAATGATGTGTAACCATAAACACATCTACAATGTAATTTCGTACTTAATAAATCTCCCATGGGAATTATTATCATATGTCGACAATGCATGCAAATATCCCGACATTAGAGGGATAAATTATCGTGAAAATACACGAAAGATATGAAATTTATACACGGATAGTGTATAAAGCATAAAAATAGTGTGAAACAACACAAAAAAGGTGTAAACGCAATGAAATATATTATACACAAATGGTGTATAACAAAAACAGTATATATATATATATATATATATATATATATATATATATATATATATATATATATATATATATATATATATATATATATATATATATATATATATATATATATATATATATATATATATATATATATATATATATATATATATATATATATATATATATATATATATATATATATATATATATATATATATATATATATATATATATATATATATATATATATATATATATATATATATATATATATATATATATATATATATATATATATATATATATATATATATATATATATATATATATATATATATATATATATATATATATATATATATATATATATATATATATATATATATATATATATATATATATATATATATATATATATATATATATATATATATATATATATATATATATATATATATATATATATATATATATATATATATATATATATATATATATATATATATATATATATATATATATATATATATATATATATATATATATATATATATATATATATATATATATATATATATATATATATATATATATATATATATATATATATATATATATATATATATATATATATATATATATATATATATATATATATATATATATATATATATATATATATATATATATATATATATATATATATATATATATATATATATATATATATATATATATATATATATATATATATATATATATATATATATATATATATATATATATATATATATATATATATATATATATATATATATATATATATATATATATATATATATATATATATATATATATATATATATATATATATATATATATATATATATATATATATATATATATATATATATATATATATATATATATATATATATATATATATATATATATATATATATATATATATATATATATATATATATATATATATATATATATATATATATATATATATATATATATATATATATATATATATATATATATATATGTAGGTGTAGTGTGAAGGTATATATATAACATACATATATTATGTGTATATATAACATACATAATACATAGTACTTAAATAAATACATATACATAAATATATAGATATATATAAATATATACATAACAACATAAGCAAAAGCAAACCATACAACTTATTTTAAATCCGGATTTTTTCCACATATAGCAAAATTGGACATTCTTAGTGTCCTAAACGGAAAAACCGGATTGACATGGTTCGCTCCACCACCACAACCAAACTTCAGTAATAGTTCCAGCCGAGTTGCTGGCACAAGTAGATGAGCTCGCTATCCATTGTATGGACCTGATTCATTAGGTGGTCCCTCTCTGAAGTTAGCCGTGTTACGTCTGCCTTGTACACCGCAGCATCCTCCCTCTTTGCGATGACCATACCTCTAAGCCTATTGTTGTTACACTCTAAATAATTCCTTTCTTGAATGACATTCTCCAACCGTGCATTTGTATCACGATTGATGAGTATCAGCTCGTGATAGTGGTTTAAAAGCCAGGTCCCACGTGGAACAGTAGGAGGAGGAGGAGGAGGACACGGAGGGGGAGAAGGAGGAGGAGGAGGAGGAGGAGGAGGAGGAGGAGGAGGAGGAGGAGGAGGAGGAGGAGGAGGAGGAGGAGGAGGAGGAGGAGGAGGAGGAGGAGGAGGAGGAGGAGGAGGAGGAGGAGGAGGAGGAGGAGGAGGAGGAGGAGGAGGAGGAGGAGGAGGAGGAGGAGGAGGAGGAGGAGGAGGAGGAGGAGGAGGAGGAGGAGGAGGAGGAGGAGGAGGAGGAGGAGGAGGAGGAGGAGGAGGAGGAGGAGGAGGAGGAGGAGGAGGAGGAGGAGGAGGAGGAGGAGGAGGAGGAGGAGGAGGAGGAGGAGGAGGAGGAGGAGGAGGAGGAGGAGGAGGAGGAGGAGGAGGAGGAGGAGGAGGAGGAGGAGGAGGAGGAGGAGGAGGAGGAGGAGGAGGAGGAGGAGGAGGAGGAGGAGGAGGAGGAGGAGGAGGAGGAGGAGGAGGAGGAGGAGGAGGAGGAGGAGGAGGAGGAGGAGGAGGAGGAGGAGGAGGAGGAGGAGGAGGAGGAGGAGGAGGAGGAGGAGGAGGAGGAGGAGGAGGAGGAGGAGGAGGAGGAGGAGGAGGAGGAGGAGGAGGAGGAGGAGGAGGAGGAGGAGGAGGAGGAGGAGGAGGAGGAGGAGGAGGAGGAGGAGGAGGAGGAGGAGGAGGAGGAGGAGGAGGAGGAGGAGGAGGAGGAGGAGGAGGAGGAGGAGGAGGAGGAGGAGGAGGAGGAGGAGGAGGAGGAGGAGGAGGAGGAGGAGGAGGAGGAGGAGGAGGAGGAGGAGGAGGAGGAGGAGGAGGAGGAGGAGGAGGAGGAGGAGGAGGAGGAGGAGGAGGAGGAGGAGGAGGAGGAGGAGGAGGAGGAGGAGGAGGAGGAGGAGGAGGAGGAGGAGGAGGAGGAGGAGGAGGAGGAGGAGGAGGAGGAGGAGGAGGAGGAGGAGGAGGAGGAGGAGGAGGAGGAGGAGGAGGAGGAGGAGGAGGAGGAGGAGGAGGAGGAGGAGGAGGAGGAGGAGGAGGAGGAGGAGGAGGAGGAGGAGGAGGAGGAGGAGGAGGAGGAGGAGGAGGAGGAGGAGGAGGAGGAGGAGGAGGAGGAGGAGGAGGAGGAGGAGGAGGAGGAGGAGGAGGAGGAGGAGGAGGAGGAGGAGGAGGAGGAGGAGGAGGAGGAGGAGGAGGAGGAGGAGGAGGAGGAGGAGGAGGAGGAGGAGGAGGAGGAGGAGGAGGAGGAGGAGGAGGAGGAGGAGGAGGAGGAGGAGGAGGAGGAGGAGGAGGAGGAGGAGGAGGAGGAGGAGGAGGAGGAGGAGGAGGAGGAGGAGGAGGAGGAGGAGGAGGAGGAGGAGGAGGAGGAGGAGGAGGAGGAGGAGGAGGAGGAGGAGGAGGAGGAGGAGGAGGAGGAGGAGGAGGAGGAGGAGGAGGAGGAGGAGGAGGAGGAGGAGGAGGAGGAGGAGGAGGAGGAGGAGGAGGAGGAGGAGGAGGAGGAGGAGGAGGAGGAGGAGGAGGAGGAGGAGGAGGAGGAGGAGGAGGAGGAGGAGGAGGAGGAGGAGGAGGAGGAGGAGGAGGAGGAGGAGGAGGAGGAGGAGGAGGAGGAGGAGGAGGAGGAGGAGGAGGAGGAGGAGGAGGAGGAGGAGGAGGAGGAGGAGGAGGAGGAGGAGGAGGAGGAGGAGGAGGAGGAGGAGGAGGAGGAGGAGGAGGAGGAGGAGTAAAAAGTTGGGAAAATCTTAATATATAAGTTACACATATGGTCAATTATTAGACATGGTATAGTAATTCATGTTGTTACGCATAATTGCAAGTTGCCATAAAAAGTCTCTTTGGGTTATATGTGTCATATTCTGCAGATAATATCTGGAATAATATCTATCCAAAAGAATAATAATCGAATAATATCGATTATATCGGATAATATCCAGAATAAAATCTATCCAGAGAATAATATCTGGAATAATATCTATCCAAAAGAATAATAATCGAATAATATCGATTATATCGGATAATATCTGGAATAAAATCTATCCAAAAGAATAATAATCGAATAATATCGATTATATCGGATAATATCCAGAATAAAATCTATCCAGAGAATAATATCTGGAATAATATCTATCCAAAAGAATAATAATCGAATAATATCGATTATATCGGATAATATCCAGAATAAAATCTATCCAGAGAATAATATCTGGAATAATATCTATCCAAAAGAATAATAATCGAATAATATCGATTATATCGGATAATATCCAGAATAAAATCTATCCAGAGAATAATATCTGGAATAATATCTATCAAAAGAATAATAATCGAATAATAATCGAATAATATCGATTATATCGGATAATATCTGGAATAAAATCTATCCAAAAGAATATTAATAATGACAGGGAATCTATGAAATTCCTATAAATACGTGATTTGAAGAACGAAGGAAGGCAGAGAATTTCTAAGGAATACACTCCAAGACTTCACAAGAATTTCTCTTATTCAAACATTGCGAAAGAACTTACTCTCACAGGATAGGATGGCGTAAAACCGTATACATAATACGAGTTACCAGCAGGGAATCGCCACCCGAATATCCTAAACCTTACTACACCATCCCATGCTTGGTGGTATGGGATCCGTGCATACTCTTTGTATTATGTAATGATATTAGATTATATACCCCTAAAAAGTAATGTGTTCGCATGGACACCTGCGGATATGACTGGCGTTCCACGAGAACTAACAGAGCATAAGCTTAATGTTCACCCTAAAACATTCCCGGTCTGGCAGAAAAAGCGAGCTTTAGCAAGAGAAAGAAATGAGGCGATAACAGCGGAGGTGAAGAAATTAGTCGAAGCACGCATCCTGAGAGCAGTATTCTTTCCAAAGTGGGTATCCAATCCCGTCATGGTACGAAAGGTGGACGCACTTGGCGGATGTGTATCGATTTTACAAACTTAAATAAAGCCTGCCCAAAAGACAGCTACCCATTGCCAGAAATAGACCAGAAAATCGAGTCTTTAGAAGGGTACAAGTTAAAATGTTTCCTCGATGCCTATAAGGGGTATCATCAGATACGCATGGCCAAAGAAGATGAAGAAAAAACATCGTTCCACACTGAACATGGAACTTTTTGCTATGAAAAAATGCCATTTGGACTAAAAAACGCAGGAGCCACGTATCAGAGGTTAATGGACAACATATTCGCTAACCAACTGGGTAGAAACATTGAAGTGTACGTAGATGACATGGTGATCAAATCCAGGAATGAAGGCAGCTTAATTTCAGACATCACTGAAACGTTCGAAACATTACGTGTAAGTGCACATCTATGTCAATAGCAGTCTAGATTGTTTGGGCTTATATTGTTATATGTCTTTGTAATGTGATTGTTATTAATGAACTTAGTATTATGGATAGAATACTAGATTAAGTTTAAGTATTGAATGTATAGTAAATCTGCTAAGTGTGAATTGCGAGTTCGCAATTCACAGTGGGAATGCGACCTCGTAATTGCAGGGTCAATTACGAGGCAAGACACAGATTACGACCTCGTGATAGTGTCGAGCTGGGCTTGAAATGCGAGGCCGCTGCGCTGAAGCCCAGTCGTGTTGATCCCTATAAATACCGAACCCTAACAGAGTTTAGGGTTGAACATTTGTCGAAATTTCGAGCATATTTGTGCAGGTTAAGTCGTCAAAGCTTGTTCCGCTAGCATAGAGAAGATCTGCGAGGCAACAGATGATCTGAAGGCTTATTGTTGATCACCAAGTTATAGTGAGGGATTCCGCACCTCAAGATAACTGGAGCAAGCTATTAACGATCCGTACCAGGGGACTTACAATTGGTATCAGAGCCTCTTGGTTTAATACCAGAAGGTTATAGCTTGTTGGTGATAGACAATATCGATTTAGGGTCGTTTAGACGTGATTCTTTCACGAGTTTACGATCGGAAATCTTGTTTGTGACCTCTATTTGTATTTGCAGCAGTCGAAGGTGTTGTTGTTGGCTTTTAGGGT
Organism: Erigeron breviscapus; assembly: GCA_034093135.1. Classification (NCBI taxonomy): domain Eukaryota; kingdom Viridiplantae; phylum Streptophyta; class Magnoliopsida; order Asterales; family Asteraceae; genus Erigeron; species Erigeron breviscapus. The sequence continues at coordinate 134,286,865 of CM067167.1, forward strand.
TTCGAATTCAAGAGATCTAAGGATTCCAGCATCGTTTGCGACCTCGCGGGCTCGTATTACCTCATCCAGCTTGTATTGCGACCTGGGTAGCTAATTACGATCTCGCCAGTTCAATTGCGACCTCGTATTTCGTTTGCGACCTCGTGAGCTCTTTAAGACCTCGCCAGTTCAATTACGACCTCGAGTGTTTAATTGCGACTTCGCATTTCTTTACGACCTCGTGAACTTTTACGACCTCGTTTATTTTTGTAAACAGTTCGTGAATTTTGCTAGCTCGGAGAAAATGACGTCTCAATTACCCGTAAATTATCAATCTTTGCTGAATCAATTAATTCTGATGGATCACGAAACCGGAAAGGCCAATTCACCGCCCAAGTTGATAAGCCTTGATAGATATTTTAGTTGGAAGGGCAGATTCGAGTCATATTGCAGGTTAATGGATGTGAGGATGTGGATATGTATTGTTAATGGTTATGTTCATCCCACTGTGCAAGGTGACAAAGTACCTACTGGTTCTGGTGGTGGAAAAGCGGCTTTGTATGAGCAAATGACTGTCGATCAAAAGAAAGACTACGAAGCAGAAAGTAAAGCTTTAGGATCACTCGAATGGCTCTCCAAGGGGAATTCTTGCACTTGTTTGAAATGTATGACAGTGCAAAAGGCTTATGGGATGCACTCAAAGAGCATTGTGAAGGTGATGATGATCTCAAGAAGAGAAGGAAGGATTTGCTAAAGAAGCAATATTATGTTTTTACTAGCTTCAAAGATGAATCTCTTGATGAGACCTTGATTCGTTACAGTCATCTGCTGGTTGAGCTTGCATACTTTGGGTACAAACCTGATCCAGAAGATGTCATCGAGAAGTTGTTGGAAGCTCTTCCAGTTAAGTGGGAAGGGTTTGTGACTTCAATCCAACAAAATCCCGAATTTAGCACATGGACTCTGGATCAGATCATTCGAAAGCTGAGAGGTCAAGATATGAAACGAAAGTCGAAGGAAGCAGGTAGCAGTGATTTTGTTCAGCGTCCTGAACTTTATCATAGCAAATCAAGCGTTCCTTCTGCAAAATCTTCAAGTGGAGGGAATACTGCCTTCTATAGTGGAGATGATGACAAGATGAAGATGTCAACGGATTCTGATAGCAACTTGATGTATGTAACTTCTCCAGAATCGGCCATGGTAGTGCATAATGGGATTCAGAATGGTAGTTCTCCAAGCTCGGGTTACACAGGGATGCCGATGAGCATAAGATCTGCTGAGGGACATTTGGGCATGCTCGCTTCATTTGTGTCTGCTCATGAGAAGTTAATTGGAGGAAAACTGACTGATCCTGATTTGGTTAGGGAGGATTACAAGCAAGTTGATCCAGATGACTTAGAAGAAATGGATCTGAACTGGCAATTAGCTATGTTAACATTGAGAGTTCAGCGTTTCACAGATAGAACCGGAAGGAGGTTGTGAATGGCAAAGTAGGGTTTGACAAGACCAAGGTGAAGTGTTATAACTGTGATGGTTTTGGACATTTTGTAAGAGAGTGTCAGAGGCCAAGACGGGACAACAATTCAGCTTCAGGCCGTCAGAACTTCAATCAAAGTGGTTCTATAGTGAGTCAGAATTCCGGACATCAATATGCTAATACTGGGAACCGAAGCTCAGGAGAAACGGACAACTCAAGAGCTTTAGTTGTTCAATCTGATGGTACTTATAATTGGGGTTCGACTAGTACCGATGATCAGAATCATGCATTCTTGGCAGAAATTCAAGACATTGATGGAGGAATGAACGATCTTGTTGATAATTCATTCAACTATATATTGTATGCCAGCACAGATGATCATGATAGTTTTCATCAGAAAGTAGAAGAGGAACCTGAACCGTCAGAACCAGTAAGAGCTGTAAGTAAAAGTATGATTACAGAAGCCGAAGCTGGCTTCATGGCACATCTTGAAGTTCTTGAACAGAAGGAACCACTAAGGAAAACTACTGGGATATGGTTTGTCGATAGTGGATGTTCACGACATATGACTGGTGACAAGAGACTGTTAACGGAGTTTACACCTGTTAAAGGGTCTTATGTTAGTTTTGCTGGTCCCAAGGGCGGAAGTATTTCTGGTATTGGAAAAGTCGTCAATGGGAAGATTAAAATGGATAATGTGAACTTTGTTGAACAGCTGGAGCATAATCTGATGAGCGTGTCTCAAATATGCGACAAAGGGAATCCAGTTCACTTTACAGAAAGGGAAGCTCTTATCTTGAAACCAGGTTATGTTATTCCAGAGGAATGGATATTACTGAAGGCTCCAAGAAAGAAGGACATCTATGGTCTTGAATTAGGTGTAATTGATTCAGTGGAGCCAGTTTGTCTGCTCACCAAAGCTTCTGAAGATGAGTCTCTACTATGGCATAGAAGGATGGGTCATATCCATTTCAGAAAGATGAATTATATTACAAGTAATGGATTGGTTCTCGGTGTTCCAAATAAGAGATTTATGGTAGAGGATAAATGTGTGCCGTGCTTAAAAGGAAAACAGACTAAAAAGCCACACAAGCCGAAGACTCAGAATTCTATTGCCGCTCCATTTCAGCTACTACACATGGATTTATTTGGACCAGTAAATGTTCGGAGCATAGGGTTTATGTACTACTGTCTAGTAGTTACTGATGATTATTCTAGATTCTCGTGGGTATTTTTCTTGAAGACCAAGGATGAGACTGCTCAAATCTCATGGAGTTCTTGGAAAGAGTTGAAAATCAGTACAACACAAGAGTGAAGAGAATCATAAGTGATAACGGGACAGAGTTCAAGAATCAGATTATGGAAGTATATTGTCTGAGCAAAGGAATTGAGCATCAATTCAGTGCACCCTATGAGCCTCAACAGAATGGAGTAGCAGAGAGGAAAAACAGGACATTGATAGAGACCGCCAGGACTATGCTAGCTGATTCAAGGCTTCCTACTATGTTTTGGGGGGAAGTAGTTAACACTGCTTGTCACGTGTTAAATAGGGTTTTAATTGTTAAAAGATTTAATAAGACACCTTACGAGCTTTTAAACAATAGAAAACCGAATTTAACTGGGTTGGAACCTTTTGGAGTCCCATGCACATTTTTAAAAGTTCGTGACCAACCCAAATTTGCCGAGAAGGCTGAAGAGGGAATTTTTCTTGGTTACATTCCGGGATCTCCAAATAGGAGGGTGTACAACATTAAGGCTGAAATAGTTGATGTTGGTTACAATGTCGTTATCTCTAGCTATAATCCCCCTGTACATCAAGGGTCTACTATCTTGTTTAATTATGATGATGTGTTTTACCTCCTTTAATGGTCCTATTTCTTTTGGTGCAGGTAGTTCAGAGGTGGATGATGTAGTATTGCTACGTGATCAGAACATCGGAGCAAGGTCTACTACTCCTTCAGAATCCGCGACTGCTACAACATCAAAGAATAATGAGGAATCAAGAAAAGATCAAGATACAGAGCTTGTGTCAACTTCACGCAACACCAATGCAGATGGTTCATCAAAGGATACTGAAGATACAAGTGCACAGGAATCGGAACCAGTTACTCCACTTCCTCATGGAGAAATAGGTTCAAATTTGGGTGTAAATCTTCAAGTTGATAAAGCTACACAGCATAGAGTCAACAAGTATCATCCAGTTGAGGACATTATTGGTGAACCAAGTGCAAGGATTAAGACAAGAGCTCAAATTAATAAGTTGTCTGGTTTATTCGCAGAGATGAAAGAAACCGGTATAGTTGATGAATGTAAGTTTAGCTGCTTTGTATCTTAAGAAGAGCCAAGTAATATTCAAATGGCTTTAAAAGATCCATCTTGGGTTGAAGCAATGCAGCAAGAACTGTTTCAGTTTGATAAACTCCAGGTCTGGGAGCTTGTTGATCTACCTCCGGGAGAGTATCCTTTCGGCACCAGATGGGTTTTTAGGTGCAAAAAGGATGAAAAAGGCATTGTGACACGTAATAAAGCTCGGCTAGTTGTTCAAGGTTTGCTCAACAGGAAGGGTTGGACTACACTGAGGTGTTTGCACCGGTTGCTAGGCTAGAAGCTATTCGCTTGTTTCTAGCATTTGCTGCTTTCAAGAACATTAAGGTATATCAGTTGGATGTCAAGAGCGCATTCTTATACGGTACTGTCCAGGAATTAGTGTATGTTACTCAACCGCCAGGGTTTGAAGATCCAGATCATCCTGATAGAGTCTATCGACTGAATAAGGATTTGTATGGATTACATCAAGCTCCAAGGGCATGGTACGACAAACTGTCGAAGCATCTTCTCGAGAATGGTTTTGAAAGAGGATTGATCGATAGTACGTTGTTTACAAAATGGAAGGGAGAGGATTTCCTACTTGTACAAGTTTACGTGGATGATATTATTTTCGGGTTATCAGACGAAAAGATGTGCAAGGAATTTGAGCTGATTATGAAAGGGACTTTGAGATGAGCTCTATGGGAGAGATGAACTTCTTTTTAGGTTTGCAGGTTGAACACAGAAAGGACGGATTCTTCATTCATCAGACGAAGTATGCACAAGATATCTTGAAACGATTTGGCATGGAAGATACTTCACCAATGGATACTCCTATACAAAAGAACCATCAACTTGGGATGTTTTCTCTCAATGATCCAGATGTTGATCCTACTCGTTATAGGGCCATGATAGGTTCATTGATGTATCTTACAACATCAAGACCAGATATCATGTTTGAGGTTTGTTTGTGTGCTCGTTATCAGTCTTGTCCCAGGGAAAGTCACATGAAAGCTGTTAAGCGAATTACCTCAAAGGGCAACCAGTACTGGGTCTCTGGTATTCAATTGGGGGAGACTTTGAGTTCGTGGCTTATACAGATGCTGACTATGGAGGCTGCAATTTTGATAAGAAATCGACTTCAGGTGGATGTCAGTTCTTAGGGGGAGATTGGTTTCATGGCAATGTAAGAAGCAGACTTCTGTTGTGATCTCGTCTTGCGAGGCGGAATACATGGCAGCTGGTGGATGTTGTTCACAGGTTCTATGGATTCAGCAACAACTGCGTGATTACGGTCAGAATTTTCTTTGTACTCCCATAAAGATAGACAATGAATCCACTATATCCATTACCAATAATCCTGTTAAGCACAGTAGGACTAAGCACATAGACATAAGGTTTCATTTTATTCGTGATTGTGCTGAAAAGAAATTAATAGTCCTAGAAAAGGTGCCGAGTGACTTTAATTTAGCTTATCTGTTCACTAAGGCTTTCGACCGAACTCGTTTCTGGGCTGAAGCAGTTGCAACTGCTTGTCACACCCAAAACCGTTCAGTCTACATCAAGAGACATAAGAAGACTGCCTATGAAGTACTCAGGAATCGTAAACGAAATATTGGATATTTTCATGTATTTGGTTGTCCAGTTTATATTTTAAACGATTCCAGTCAGCTTGGAAAGTTTGATGCAAAAGCTGATGAAGGTGTATTTTTAGGCTATTCAGATATTCGAAAGGCCTTTAGAGTTTATAATTATAGACTCCAAAAGGTTCATCAGACAATTCATGTCACATTCGACGAATCAACTGAAGCAATCAACAAGAGACCAAGCCTTGATATTTCTCCAGTCGTTCCAATAAATTTTGGCGAAACTGACCAAGTTCATCAGTCAGTTGTTTCACCAAAAGATGTTTCCAGTTACAACAAATTGGAACCAGTTAAGAAGAAGAGTATCACCAGTGACACTTCATTTTATCCCTCCATCAATTTCAATTTACCACAGGAATTGGTGATTGGATCAGATGTTCGTGCCATTCCAATATCAGCACCAGTTCAAACTCCAACTTCTCCAGTTCTTCAAGAAATGCCTTTTAATGAAGAATTTCATGATGCAAATCGTGACCTCATTGACTCTGATGAGGACGTTAGAAGTAGTTTGGACAGATCCTCCTCCAAAAGCTGCTGCAACTGAAGAAGATCACCAAGTGACTTGCACTGATATTGTAATTCACCAGCCTAGTCAATACACTAGATGGACTCGAGCAGATCCAATTGAACAGATTGTGGGAGATCCAAATAGTGGGGTTCAGACTAGAAGAGCCACCAGTGAGCAATGCTTAAACGTCACCTTCTTATCACTAATTGAACCGAAGAAGATTGACGAGGCTATGGCAGACCCAAGCTGGGTGGAAGCTATGCAAGAAGAGCTCGTCCAGTTTGAAAGGAACAATGTATGGGAGCTTGTTCCTTGTCCACCAGGGTTAAAGAAAGAACCCATTGGTACAAGATGGGTCTACCGAAACAAGATGGATGAAGATGGCCATGTTGTAAGAAACAAGGCCAGATTAGTTGCCCAGGGTTATTGTCAACAGAAGGCGTTGACTTTGATGAAACTTTTGCTCCAGTTGCAAGACTTGAAGCCATCAGAATATTTTTGGCTTATGCAGCCCATCTGCAGTTTAAAGTCTTCCAGATGGATGTCAAAAGTGCGTTCCTGATTGGAACATTGGAAGAAGTTGTGTATGTTAAGCAGACTCCAGGCTTCATCAATGAGAAGCATCCTCACTGGGTCTATAGACTGAACAAAGCTTTGTATGGTCTTAGACAAGCCCCAAGAGCCTGGTATGATACTTTAACTAAACATCTTCTTAAAAATGGCTTTCAAAGAGGTGCAATAGATAATACCTTATTTATCTTGAAAGAAAAAGATAATATCTTATTGGTACAAATTTATGTTGATGACATTATATTTGGTTCAACTGATGATGCAATGTGTAAAAAGTTTTCTAAAATCATGTCATCTGTGTATGAAATGAGTTTAATGGGTGAATTAACATTTTTCTTAGGTCTTCAGATTAAGCAAACTGAAAATGGAATTTTCATAAACCAAGGAAAATATGTCAGAGATTTGTTAAGAAAATACAAATATGATCAATCCCATCAAAAAACACACCTATTGCAGCACCATTAAATTTGGACTCTGACCCAACTGGCAAACCAGTGAACATAACTGACTATCGTGGTATGGTTGGTTCACTGATGTATTTAACTGCCAGTCGACCAGATATAATGTTTGCAACATGTCTTCCTATGTGCCAGGTTTCAGGCTAACCCTAAAGAATCACATTTGCACGCTGTTAAGCGTATCTTTAGATACCTGAAAGGGTGTCCTAATCTTGGTCTTTGGTACCCCAAAGGCTCAGGGTTAGATCTAATGGGTTATTCAGATTCAGATCATGCAGGTTGTAAGATAGATAGAAAATCAACAACTGGTGGTTGTCATTTCCTTGGAGGAAAACTGGTAAGTTGGACCAGCAAGAAGCAGACGTCAGTCTCTATGTCCACTGCTGAGGCAGAGTACATTTCTGCGGCCAGTTGCTGTGCCCAGATTCTCTGGATCAAGAACCAGTTACTTGATTATGGTCAAAAGTATACAAGGACCCCAATCTTTTGTGACAACACCAGTGCAATTGCTATATCTCACAACCCAGTGATGCACTCCAAGACAAAGCATATTGACATCAGGTATCATTTTATTCGTGATCATGTCATGAAAGGGTGAAATTCATTTCATCCCCACTGACAAACAGCTCGCTGATGTTTTTACAAAACCTCTTGATGAGAAAACCTTTAAACATCTCATCAGCGAACTGGGAATGTTAAATCCTTAAAACTGGAGATTTTTGTTATGAACGCGTCAGTGACACTGATGAAGTTCTCCAGTGAGGAGGTCCAGATAATCTTTGCTCGCCAGGCTATCGAACGCCTTTGTGATACTATCTTGGCACTAATCGATTTCTGGATCATCATTTTAGGGGAAAGACTCAAAATAATTTTCTGACTAAAATTCGTTTTGTTTGAAAATGGCAACTGAAGAACTCTCCAGTTGGAAACTGGCACTAGACTAATCCTCCAGTGACCAGATTCAGTCTTGTCTTAATTTTTTTTATAACGTTAGAAATACTTGGTCAATATTTGTGACACGTGATGGTACTCGAGTGTTTTAAACCACTTGATATCGTCATCTGACGTGTTTAAAGTCATTTTAGTATATGAAAACTGTTTTTATTGGGAAAATGAAAATTAGTGGGCGCGTGAGTAAGTTAAGCCGTCGTAGCATTTAATGCTGACACAATTAATTATGTTTTTATTTCAAAATTCAAACTTATTTTGTTAAATTATCTACAAAATTGATTTTGTTAAATAAAATATAATTTTTGGTATTTCATTGGGATCTTGAATTCCTTATAAATACCTTATTTACTCCGATCACATTTACTTCCCTTTACATTCTTTCATTTACTTCCCAATCATCTAAAATTGCTTCATTTTCTCTCTCTGCTTCATAAATCAAGAACCCTAATTCCTAAATTTCAATTTCAATTTCAAATGGCACCTAAATCATCCCGTTCAAGAGATGTAAATCTCTTAACTGTCCCATATGCTCCTTCACCAGATGTCAAACAGGCACCTGGTGCTCCTGGTAACACTTCGCTCATCAAATTAAATCCAAATAATCCGATGGCGAGTTTACAAGGAACCCAAGGGTCCAATACCCTTATTGGCAGAATCCAAAGATTTTTGAAGGATTTTCCAATTGGACCCTCATTCTCTCTAAACCCACGCAAGATGTTTCACGACTACTTGTGTGAGTTTTGGTACACTTCTACTCTTTCTTCCGATTGTTCTTCCATCACTTTCACATTAAAAGGTGGAACAGTCCAGTGTACCTTATCAGCAGATGTGTTGAGGGATGCCTTACACCTCAACTACTGGAGAGAGGGTGAATCTCCAGTTGTCATCACCCCAAACATTAATTTTTGCCAAGTCCTCCTTGAAATGGGACATAAGGAGTGCTTAGAGAAAGGGGTTTTGAAGACAAAGGGTGCGATGACCATGAAGGGTCTTACACCTTCATGGAGGTATTTTTTCATCCACCTTGTGGAAAGTATGGGTGGGAGTTCTGGTGGACTTGACCAGATTAACTCCGCACAAGCAGAGAATGGCATACTGCTTGTGGAATGGATTGAGAGTGGATTTTGCTGATATCCTTTACAGAAGCCTGGTTCAAAAACTGAAGGGCACCAGGGGACTATGTATCCCCTTCTCCAGGTTTCTCTCTCTTTGTTTTCTACAAATTCTGGGCAGTGAAGCTTATTCAAGCACAGATTCACCTTACACTGTCCCAGATTTGTTGAGGAATCTAGACTCTCTAGTATCTGAAGCTGGAGAGGTCAAGATTCCAGATCGAATGCGGCTGGCATTCGCAAAAACCGATGCACCAATCCCAGGTGAGTCGGAAAGACAACTGGGCGGGCCTCAAAATAATGAGGGACCCTCCAGTTCGTCTGATGTTATGGTTGTGGATAGAGCAACTATAACTGAGGCAACTCCACTGACCTCTATCCCTGGTGAAGATACCTCGGTATCTGATCCTCCAACAGATGCACCCAACCAGGAAACTGGGAAGGTTATCTCGAGACTGACCCATCTGGTCAGCCCTCAGTTACATTCATGGATCTGGACATGAATGTTAATGACGAGGAAATCCTTATAGAGTCTTCGGATTCTGAAGGTACTGCTTCAGACTTGGAGATTTTTGATTCTGCTGTACAAGATTAAAACCCTTCATCTCCAGTCTCGCTTCCAGATGCTTCAATTTCAGTTTCACCATCCCAAGAAAATGAGCCTACAAATATTCCTTTTCCCACTTATAACTATATGTCTGGAAACAGACGTATGGCACCATCACCATCTGGGCAATTCTCACTCCTTCGAGAAATGCCACCACCACCGCCGCCGTTGGACACACCTGAGCATTCTCAGCATGTCCAACAATTTGAATTTCCAGTCCTTTCTTCTTCCACCATTCCTATTATTACTTCAACAACTGCTGCGATGTCAACTAGGGAGACTTCTCTAAATTTGCCTCCTCCAGTTGCTCCAGTAGTAACTGCTGCTGGTCCAGTGACACCTTCTCCTCCGTCACTGGACAGTCAAGTTGTGTCTGTTCAAACCGATATCCAAAACCTTCTTACCAGGGTGGAGGATATTCAAAAGACACTTGACAAAAACACCAAGTCTTTCTCCAGATACCACAAGGATCACTTGACGAATATTAAAGTGGTTGATCTGGGGATTAACAAGTTTTCATCAAATGAAGACTTGGTGTTGAAGAAGCTGAATGAGTTGGTCACTGGCTGCAACAATCTGGCAGGTACTTTAAAAGAAGCCTTTGACCTCACTCAGTCCAAGGTCACAACCTCAATCTCCAACTTGCTGGGCAACACTGTTAGAACATCTGAAGTGGATTTAAGGGAGATTGAAAAACAGGTAAAAGAATTGGTTGACAAACCTGGGTTGAATGTGACTGAACTTGGGCAGCAGTTAATGACTTCAGTTGGTCAGAAAATAGATGATACGCTGGGTGCTAGAGAACAACAATTGATAGAAAAGGTGATATCTGAGATCACCAAGCTGGCCACTCCTCAGGTTGATCTGGCCCCACTCACTACTGAGATCAACCAGTTGAGGGGCAGCATTGATAATTTGAACACCCAGGTATCACTTCATGCTCAGTCTCTGGATAAACTGACAACTGAAGTAGAAAGTTTGAAGAAAAAGGATGAAGAAGTCACGGATAAGGTGGTTTCTGGTCTGGATGAAGATTCCAAGATTTTGAATGAACTAAAAACTGGTCAGGAACAAGTTGCAGCTAATGTTCTGACCCAGTCTAAAGAAACCAACCACCTATGGAGATCTTTCAGGATGATGTGCACCATATTCAAAAAATGCAAGAACATGCAATCGTGGCAGCCTCTTGACCGGTTGCCAACTCACCATTCTGAATGGGAAGTTATTAGGGCAGGTCTAGATGCTGCCAAGGGGGAAAGAAGTGCAGTTCTTGCACAAATTCAAACTGAAAGTAATCCATCTGGAACTCAAACAGGTAGTGAAATGATTGTTGATATTAGTGATGCTTATCTTTTGGGAACTAAGGAGGAGTATGCCAGAGTAAAGAAGGATCCCAGGATAGTTGACCAGTTGAAAGAAATGCTTGATGTTGAATTGGACAGGCACTATCCTGAGGAAGAAGCTGAATTTGATGCCAGAAGTTTGAATATATCAGTGGATAAGGCAAAGGAGAACAGGGCCAGTGGGATTTTGAAAAGGATCGAAAATGTAAAGAAGGTTGTGAAAAAGGTTTTGAATCCACCAAGAGGAACCCTCAACCAAGAAGACCACTGACCAGAGATGCTGACCTTAGTACATTCATAGAACCAACTGGCGAGGTATCAAATGATGACATCAAGTCTGCTGTACTGGCTGCTGGAGCTGGGAGTATTAAAATATCAAATGAATCTGAAGCAAGAAGCAATTACTCCCAGATCATGGCAACCAGAAGACATAGTGGGACTATAATGATGTTAATGTAACAATTAAGCCAGGCACCAAGTACTTTCACGTTGAGGTCAGTTATACCAGAGGGCCACTGGTTAAAACTGACAATCCTGGTGCAATGCAAATGAATCTGAAGCAAGAAGCTATTACTCCCAGATCATGGCAACCAGAAGACATAGTGGGACTATCAATGGTGTTAATGTAACAATTAAGCCAGACACCAACTACTTTCACGTTGAGGTCAGTTATACCAAAGGGCCACTGGTTAAAACTGACAATCCTGGTGCAATGCAATATGGGTTCTCGGAATGGGTTGAGATGGTAAACTTTTGGAGGCCAAGGCACAAAGGAATAGGTTTGAGAAAGCATGGGTCAACTTCTTGAAGGGCAAGATTCAACACAAAGAGAATCTGGAGCTGAAGTTGAACATTGATCCTGAAGACTCACAACCTATCTCTTCAGTGACCAAGAAAAGGAAAATTGGTGAAGGGCCATCAAGCTAAATTTTTCTTTCAGTTTATCTACTTGTAACTTTATTTATATTCTGTAACTTGTGTAAATTTCATTTCCTTGTATAAATGAAGTTACCAGTTTGTAACCACAAGGTAGATAATAGATTAGATCTAACAAACTTAAAAAGAAAAACCCAAGACATTTATTGATCTATAAAAATGCCTTGGAAAACTTAGATTTAATCGAACAAGTCTCTCCAGTTCACACATATACAGATACAAGAACTGAAAAAGACTAGGCAATATTTCAGGACAAATAGGGGGAATTTGTTAGGACCAGTTTCAGTGAAACTGGCCAGTCTCCAGTTGCACCTGGAGATCAAGAAGATTTGTCCAGAAATATATTGAAGTCCAGTTGCATCGTACAGTTAACGCAACTGAAGACTTCCTCCAGTTGATAACTGACCAGTTGAAGAATCCTTCCAGTTGGAGTCGAAGACAACAAGTGGAAGATAGAGAATGACAATGGCAGCGAAGCCCAGTTGACATCTAGTCAGTTACAAACTGGAGACCGTCAGTGGAAAGCTCTTACAAAGCTTTACACTGATTACGAGGAATTGACTTTTATGCTTTATGTGCTTTTACCCGGATAATAAGATTTATCTTATTATTTAAGTACAAAAGGTACATAAAGCTGGTTGAGTAAAGTTGCTTTATACTGCAACTTTACACTGCATTTTAAGGAATTAAATGCTATTCCTTAAATGTCTCAACCATATTTGTACGGCCAAAGTTAACATCCCAATGTTAACTTTGCCTATAAATACAAGTCATTGCACAACAAGAATAACAAGTGAGAAAACACTTCGAAAGATTTCACACTTTGCATACCTGCAATATTCTTGGTGAACTTGTGCAATCTTCTCTCAAT
>CM067167.1:134300629-134518129 GCA_034093135.1 Erigeron breviscapus
AGATCTGGACTGGGGTGAAGACCAGTGATCTCATCTGGAGAATACTCCAGATTTCCTATACAAGTATTTGCTCACTAGTCTTCCATTATTTCTGGACAAATCTTTAGAAGGACTCCAGATCCCAAGTCTGGAGTAGGTCAGATTCTGGACAGATCTTCAGTAAGCTCCAGTAGTCGAGTCTGGAGCGAGTCCAGTAAATCTGGACCTAACATAATCAACATTCATCAAAATACACACTCAATCCATACTTAAAAGAAAAATTTTCAAACGATAGTAGTTGATCCTAAGCATAACCCGTTAAAGGGAAATAAGGATCACGGATCCAGAAAGTCCAAAGATAGTCCAAACCCTAGCAATGCAAGCATCTATTCATCCATTCTGTCTCTGATTAACTTGATTACCTGAAAAGTGTACTAAAGAGCGTCAACATAAAGTTGGTGAGTTCGTAGGGACAAGTAACAAGGAATAACCGTGTCGGACACAACCGTTAACAATAAGTGAGGATTAGGGAAACTAATCACATCCAAGGAAAACCTATAAGGTTTCACATTATCACAATTCAATACAAGTCAACGTTCAATAATAACGATTCCATATAACGTTCCACAACGTTCCATAATGATCAACAACGATGTGGCTTACATAGTTAATAATTAACAATGCGCTAACGGTGCGACTTACATAACGAGTAACGCGCTAACGATGCGACTTATATAATAAATATTGCGCTAACGGTGCGACTTACATAGTAACCAATGCGCTAACATATCCACATAAACAATTCAATCATACAATCAATCAAATCAAATCAACAATCAACAATTAAACAAGCATGTACACTTTTCAGCCCGAATCTCAATTGAGTAGGGAGGGTTTACGAAACTCACCTTATTGTTGATAGTTCAACAGCAAAATAGAAGAGATTGATGTAGTTAACGATGACGAGCGAGTCAACTGGCCACGTTACGTATTCCCTAATTTCAATGTGAATTGATTTATATTCGTGCTAAATTCCAAATATAGATATACAACTATAAGGTTACCTTATTAATACGCTTGTCAACGTAATTTATGTTATAAAAGTTTAAGGGACTAATTTATCAAATGTCCAAAGTATAAGGACGAAAAATGATACCTTTGAAACTGTAGGGTAAAAATGTAACTTTCCGTATGTAATACGTATCCGTAGGATATATAAAGTATTCCTCTGATATTTCTAAATCCTTTTGAAGTATTTTTAAATAATAGGATTAATACGAAGAATGTATTAATCTTGTAACGAATAGATGTTTTCAATAGCAGAGATATGAAAAGATACCTTGAATGGTATGTATTATAATCAATACAAAATGTATTGATTACAATTGAAGAGATACCTTAAATGGCAGGAAAAACCAGCATTTTATTTCCAAGTTGTGTTAGGGTTGGCCTTGGGTCGTGAAGAATACCGGGGCGAATTAAGTTGCTTAGTGAATGCTTATGCAAACTTTTCGCGAACTACCTTCCATTCCTCCAGCATAAGCCAAAGAGGCTCAAGGTGCAATCACTTTCGGAAACATTGTGCGGTTAAAAGCGTATCAAGGATATATTCTATCCATAAATCAAACAATTCGAAAATACGAAATAATTCACAGATGGTGAATAGTAATTATATGAATTAGGATAGTTAGGTATATAACTATGCCCTTGTTTATATACCATAATAAGTATTTAAAATGATTTAATAAAAGTTTTACGATTTCTCGTACTTTCGCTAATAATTCATTTTTCGCAATAGTAACAATATTTCAATATTCATATATAAAAGCGATAGTTACCGTATTTAAATGCAATTATGTATCAATTGAGTATAAAATTTAGTTGACAAGCATTTCAATACATAACATATATTTTTAAAATCATAGAGCAAAGTATAGTAAGGTTTTATAAAAATACTTACAAGAAAGGAGAGTTTATGAACTCTAAGATCAAACTTTCGACGTACGAAGAACACGACTTCTGATTCAAATGAAATTCTTTCAAGACTTGGACTTGTTTACTTAATAATTGAAGATTATTCCCAACCCAAATTGAGTATTATAACTAGAACTTTTGAAGATCTTAGAGAGATTTGTTGATAACAACTTCTCTTGACGATTTTCGGCGAACTTTGAGATCAAAGCGACTTTGCTTATACTAGAACAATCAAGTGTTCTTTGAAACTTATAACAAGAAGGGGAAGATGATTTTAGACTTATAGAATGCTAAATAGAGAGAGAATGAAGTTTAAGGTGTAAGTATTTATGAAAACTTAAGCCTAGTATTTATAGTAAATGAAATAGAATTAAATATGATAAAATTAGTATCCATTCTTGACTTTAACAACTTATGATCAGATTTTTGAAGATATTTAGAGGTTTATAACTTTGCTACTAAGTAAAGGAAAGTGCTAGGAAGTTTCCTCATGGAGGTGTATGGTTTTACTAGCTTTGGAAGTAAGTTTTCTTAACAATTTACACAACAATTGTCTACTAGTAACATTATTCAACTAATAAATCAAATATAGCTTGTGAAAATTTCACGAGTATTCCTACTTTCCATAAAGTATGTCGACTTTGTCTTATTAATGGAATTATTAGATAATCACCGACACTGTGCCACCGACACTTTTTACCGTACATTATACTTAAGGTTTTGTATATACGTTTTCCCTGTTACTACATTTACTCAATTATTTTCTATAATATAATTTTTATAACACGTATGGGCCAATATCACGGTCTTGTAATCATGGGACTTAATTCTAGAAATCCAATTATGACATTATAACTGGCCCAATTTACAGATAAACGAACACAATTAGGCCCAAAGTTTTCGTTTATTAAAGTAGTTAATCAAATTACAAGTACAGCCAAACGGGTAAAAATCACGAATGTTACGCCATTTTCTATAAAGCAAGCAACACGTTGACCCGAAAGTTAGCCTCAAAATGCTCACATGTTAGTCACACAAGTAGTCAATGCCCTCATATCGATACAACATACATAATTCATATCATTGTGCTAAGGTAAAAGTGCTAGAGTTCTAAGGGGGATTATTACTTATCATGTCATCATGCCAAGTTCACCACGATCGTTTATCAACAATTTAAGTACTCATGCTCAACACATCATACAATCAAGCAACTAACACAAGTGGTTCAAGGTATAATCCGAATTCGATATGCCTTTGAGTTATTGACCGGGTTTGTATACAGGGTGTACCAGCGGCTAAACCTCCACCCAATCAACTCCCATTAAGCATATCGGTTCCTTATTATACCCTAAACCAAGCGTGTGCAATCCGTGATGTCATTAACTTGTTATAATACCGGGTAACCATAAAATAGTTGATCAGGCTCTTTTAGGGTTGCCACAATGTTATATCAAGTTAACGCCATAACTTCATTTTGCCCTAAATCATCAAACTATTATCAATCAATAACAACAATCCTTGTCAACCATAATCAAGTTCAAATCAATACATAAGTTGACCACATTGTACTCCCACATTGTACTCATCACACATTCATCACATTGTACTCAAGTCATCACATAGTTGGTCTTAACTACGAACTCACAATGTACACCTTTTAGGGTTCACATCATTCACGTTGCACACAAAATTCCTAACCATGCATGCTATATGAAGAGTTTTAACTTAAGCCGTAGTCTAGGTCAAACCGCCTAATTCTCTACGACCACGCATGGGCCACCATTCTGTAACACCCCGAACTAGAGCCCGAAATGTCACGGAAATTATATAGCACACAGTGGAATTATCGTAGAACATAAACTACATGAAAATAAAGGATCCAGTGAACCCAAACGGCAATTAAGGGTACGAGATGCAAAGTAACCAAGAAGTCAACAAAAGAGATTCAAGAGAAGCCAAATACAACTAAGTTCGTAAGAATCTGAGCAAAAACCCTAAATGAACAAACGGATCACGGATCCATGAGAGTCCCAGTCCAAGCCCTAGCAGAAGCACCAAGTAGTCATCAAGTCTCCAATTTCACACGAATACCTGAAAAGTGCACTAAACAAAGTCAACACTAGGTTGGTGAGTTCGTAGTAATGGATCACAAGGAACGATCGCCAAATAATCACAATATGAACAAGATAAAGGCAAGTATTAACTTACATGTAGCCCTTACACAACCATGACACGTAATATAGGTTTGCTCATGGCAAAACCTCATCACACACCAGTAATCATACAAGTAACTATACCAGATAGTTAGAAAACATATAATGAATATGTACAAGTGATATCAATACAAGAGTGTACCAAATGCGTGTCAATGTTAAGAAATGGGCTAAATGCATGCGAATATCAAGAGTGCAATCATGTGCGTGTAATGAGTATTCACAGGAGATGTCATTATCAATATATGTGTCGTATGCATATCAATGTCATAATGCACATCATAAGTGTGACCATAAAGTCAACAACGCAACGATACTCACATGTCATCACAATGAACAATGTGGCATCTTAAAATCATCGGTGTATATATGTCTATATACCTAGAGTCATGTACTTCTCATCAGTTCAACACAAATGTATACATCTATACACTTGGATGTACATATCCATCTCACCAATATCCATATCATCACATATGTGTGTTTACCTCAATCACAATTCCATCAATCATCAACCACCAAACCAACCAAAACTATACGTACATACACTTAGGAGGATTCTACTTTCAACGAGTCCTAGATGCTTATATATAGGGTCACCCGCAACCTTCCCACCACATCCAAAACCCTTTGAAGGCATCACCGACTTCCATGTATGTACGTCTATCCTAAATAAAGTACAATATCACAATCGTATGCGTAAACCATCAAACAATTAAATCAAAACTATCCATCAATCAATCAAAACTATCCATCAATCAAACAATATATATAATCATAACGAATGCATAATGAATCAAACAAACCACTCAAACCATCAATAAGTCAATCAACAATCAAACACTTATGTGTGCACCTTTCAGCAAGAATCTCAATTGAGTAGGGAGCTACGGAACTAACCTTGGTCGGCAATAAAAGCTAAATTTCAAGATAAGATGAGATTATAAGCGCTCAATAGGCTCCACGTGTCCAAAACCTATAAATATATATAATATACACATTAATATGCAACAACTTAATCCCCGTTAGGGTTTCATAAGTGACACGTGACTTATACTACTTCCCGAGGCCTTTATGCGGCTTTAGGGTGTTCAAGCATTGTTTGGAACGAGTTAGAGTTGTCCCGGAGTCGTCTCATGTATTCATCTTGTTCATATACATTTATATAGTTTAAGTTCCTGTCCCATTTTAGAGTTTTAGATGACCCTCAACTTCAAACAACGATTACCACACATGTACGAGGTTCTAAGAGTCGACAAAGGAAATCTGAGCTCGATCCAAGGAAGAATGAAGAAAAGTTGGTAACAACCACCACCGTCTGGGACGGTCACTGCCACCATCTTAGACGGTGGCCTAGATTGTCTTTACGGTGGGAGACGGTGGGTGCACGGTGAAGGTTTCTGTTTTACGGTGGAAGGAAGGCTCGTACGCTGAACTTAACTAACCAGACCACCATCTGGGACGGTGGTCCTGGGCGTGTGAGACGGTAAAAGGAGCTGAACGGCAGCAGCAGCAGGTAGGTTAGAACAAGTCGACCCAAAGTGACCCAAACCTCATTTCTTGACCAGAAAATCGACTTTGACAACCCTTAAACTTGCCTTGAAGCTGAATTGACTATATTTTAACATAATTAATCGTGACCCATACTAAAAATCCGACCCATAGCCTTGATTTGTTATCCAAAAAGCATTTGACCCATTTTCAAACCCACAAAACCCTAGTTTCAACATAAAACTGATTTTTGATTTAGGGTTTGGTTTAGGAGGTCCCAATACTTGTTTTTAAGTATATTAAACATGTTTTAACATAACCCAATCCCAATTTCCACTCATAAATCATTTGACCCGAATTTAGGGCATGAAACCCTAATTTATGACCCATTAGGGTTTGACTTGGTTTTTAAGACCCAAGAAGCTTACATTCAACTAAAACAAGGATTATAACATAAGAATGAAGGTGTTGAGATAATTTTTGGCTTACCAATTCTTGCTTCAAAAGTCAAATTCGAATTTTGACTCAAAAGGATGATTTCTTGTGCTAGGAACTTCAAATTTGCGATATGATATAATTATGATGATGAAGATGATGTTTCTTGCACCAATTCAATCCAAGAACATTTAATGATACAAGAATTAAATGAGAGGAAGAGATGTGTTTGTGTGTGTTTTCTTGCAAGAGAGTTAGTGAGAGAGAGATAAGATAGAATGAATGGGTGGATAAGAGAGTGTAAGAGTTTTGGGTGGAAGGTGGGGATAAGGTTAGGCATGGGTTATGGGTCATGGGTTATGGTTGACCAAACACAATTTACTAGTCAATTCACAAGTCGTCTTTTATCGTTTCACATAATAAGTTGGCCAAACGACCCGTCAAACACATTATCTAGTATTTAGTCATAAAGTGGACCCAATAATGTCATTAAATAAGGTTGTTAATCAAATTACACATAAAGTCAGACCGTCAAATACCAGATTGTTACACACATACCTTCACTCTTATGATCCATCGGATTTTGTAGATGATGAAGAACCTTTTCAATTCTCTACTGAACGGATTGCAGACCTATCCGGTTATATGACCAATAGGGCACAACTTCGTAATAGAGAAACTCATATCGTTTTGAAAAATGATCTAATTGAGAATGTATGGCAGAAACTTTCTAATGAATAATTAAAATTGTAACTTTGTTTATCTTTTTAATTATTTATGTTTAATGAATGTGAAATATTTTTATTTTACTAAATTTGTATTTTTTTTTATTACTTTTTGTGATACTTTACATGACTATCATAAAAGTAATTTATTTATTTTAGTTTATAATAAATCATTTTAATATAATAAAAAATTGGTTTAGGTTGGGTTGTGGATGGGAGTGGAAATTTGAGTTAGATTGGGTTGTATAGGTGGAAGAGAGAGAAATTAATTTTTAATTGAAGATTGGGTTGGATTGGTTCGCTGATGTGGGTAGTCTAAGTGGGGGATGAGGTGAATATGAGATGTGAAGAAGAGGTATTGATGGGAGGGAAGGGAGTGTTCTTGGGTTGGTGATGTTGCGCTGATGTGACATTGAAGATGAGGTGAAAAATTGGTCATTGTTGGGAGAGGCCTAAATATCGGTACGGAAAGTCCAGGCCAAAGCAACCTGTATGTGTTTTGAGCCACAATGGGTATTGGTACTACCCCTCCAGTACTAGTTAACTACTTATATATAGTTAGTGATATAAAAAATCCCACATTCTACTAGAGAGGGTCCTCATAGAAGACCCAACTTTTAGTTGACTACTCTGTAATCTGAAAGTTTTATGTTTTTTTGGGAATGTTTGCAGCTTTATAATAGGATTAAGTTTTGATAAGCTTTATTGTTTTTGATAAGAAAAATAAAATCCCAACGTTTATTTATGCAGGTATGTGTACGATTAGTTAGCATTAACGAAGTCCGATATGAATCATAAGATCACTATTATACACGAGTTTCTGGTCTCTTCGGGAATTTGTGTATTTTTATGTATTTTCCTACTAGTGTTAATGATTTATGAGCATCGTCTGTATTGGAAGAAACCCCGTGAACAGAAGAGGATTATAGCTATAATTTTCATTCCATCAATTCTTTCTACTGCTTCATTTGTAGAATTGAAAGCATCTGACGATAGTAAAATTTTATTTCTGCTCTTAGACTGCATCAAAGATTGCAGGGTCGGTCTGGTGAGATTCAAATAACCTGGTTACATTCTAATTGTTACTATTGTTTTAAGAATGTTGACTTTGTGTAATTATCAAATGCAGGGTATTGCCATATTCTTGAGTTTGATGCATACATATATGAACATAAACTCCGCCAACCTCACAGCAAGACACATTCGACAAAAAATAAAAGGAAGAGTTATCCGAAACGTTTTCCCGGTGACTCTCTTCCAAGTAAACCTTTTACTTTTTTTATCTTTTTGTTTCTGTATTTCGTGAGTTTATCCTATACTTATATGGCACTCATGCATGACAAAAAAGTGAAATAAAAAAAATTCTCGATTTTCATGGGGTTCACATTAAGAACTTCTTAATGTGCACCCCATGAAAATCGAGAATTTTTTTTAATAAGAACTAATAGATGCTAAATTGTTTGAAGGTTTTCTAGTGACCTGCAGTCATGGGTTGGTCATAGGCTCTGTAATTCTCCTACGACTAAAATTAATGACATATTTTTCCACAGTTGCCATGTTCTGTCTAGTTTCAAATGTTCTATCTGTTTGGCATCTTTTAGCTGCATTCATAATTGATTTCACAGAGAGTGTTACTGACATGTTCAATAATCTAATGCAGCCTCGCTATGTTCTTTTAAATGAAAATAACCTGAAGCTCCAAAAGTATTGGACATGGCAGTTTGTGGTGATTCGCCTTGTGTGCTTTGTTTTAATGATGGTTTTGCAGCTCTTTGACACATATCATAATTGGTTTAGTTGGGCATTCTTTCTTATATCGAATGTATCGCTTTTCTTGGCATTTTACACTACATTTGCTTTCTACCAAGCATTCTTTAAAGATTTTGCGTTGCATACACCCAGTGAGAAGTTCTGTTATCTCAAAGGGATCATCTTCATCTGCTTTGTTCAGGTAAAATCTCACGCTAATATGTAAAAAGTTTTGGATTCCATTGTAGGGTCTGTTTAAGGTTTGAACTTTCAATGTGCATTTCCAATGTAATGATCGTTCATACCACAAAATTAGAATTTGAGCAATAACTTGTAACAAAGTTAATCACCAGAGCCAAAGCATAGAAAGTTACTTGTATATACCTATAGTTATAGCCTTATTATCATAATTGTTGTGGTTATCATCTACTTGCTCTAGTAATTGAAATTTACCTTACATTTAACACTACAAAAATTGGTTTTTACAACTTTTAGTAGCAGCAAGACATATATTTGGTTTTTGATTATTATCAATACAAGGCAATCACTGTCAAAATGCACATATATACACTAAGTAATATACAGTATTGACAATATGAACCTAAATTCAAGTATAAATGAAATCAGACTTTATCTCATATCGAATGTTCATGTGTCTAAACAGTTCCAAATTTTGAATTGCTAATTGTTATAATTCTTCAAGTTTCTTGTCTGATTGTATGCAGGGAGGTGTACTTAAGGTTCTTGTGGCAATGGGCATAATCAAATCTAATCATTTTTGGCGGCAAGAGCTACAAAACAACTTAGTTAGTTTGGAGATGTTATTTTTTACAGTCTTTCAAAGCATTTCATTCGCTACTGGACCGTATGATATCCCTCTTTTCCGTATTAGGAGACCTAAAGTTCCACTACATAAGTTTGAGTTGCCTAAGCTTGCACCGACAGCTGCACCGCTGATAATCTGAAGGAGTTGATTTGAAATCTGCATAAAGTTTTCAAAGTATTTTGTTAAATGTTTACATACTTTTAGTGTGCCTTAGAATTAGCATTAGTGGTTGGAAGTATTTATAATGATGGGATAAGAGCACCGAAGTGTAACCATTATGACCGAATGTTTATGTTGTGTAGTGACCTACGAGATTGTTTAATCAATGTAAGTAACTATGTATCTTGTTCAAACGATGTAAAATATGTAAGGACCTTACATTGTTTGTACAAAATACATAGGTCCTTGCACTGATTGACTCAAATAAAAAGTTCCTTACAGTTTTGAACAAAACATTTAGTTCTCACATTGATTAAACAATCTCGTAGGTCACTACACAACATAAATATTCGATCATAATTGGTTACAATGTGGTGCTCTATATGTGATCCTTTATTTGTTTTATAAAGTCATTTATTTATATTTTAGATAACAAATGCATATTACGTTACTATTACTAATACTACTATTATTAATTATTAATGATCGTGCTAATGAAGAGTAACTCTTCATCATGATCATTATAGTTGTCGACTCGTAACTTTTGGCTCGACTCGAAAACATGATTTTTTGACTCGTGACTCGGAACGTGACTCGACTCATAAGAGTCAGGATATTTTTAAAATTACATAATGTAGTATAATTATATATTTGTGACGTCTTTAGAAACAAAATATAAGTTCATTATCTTAATAGATTTATCAAAATATTACATATTCAATAGTTTTAAGTCAAACTTACAATTTATCTCCAAATTCATAATAAAATGATTAAGACGACATAGATAACTGTTAAATGTGAAGGCCCTGCTGAGCTGGATCTATTTAAGGCCTAGTAGGTCTGTCTTTAATTGAGGCAGGTTTAGGTTTCTTGGGGAACAAGTCTTCTAACCCTAATTGTTCTCCTATAAATATATCCCTATGTAATTGTAATCAATAATGGTTCAAGAGCATCAATAAAGTTCCTAGTTTGCAGCCGGTGGATTAGGCCCCCCACTGGGGCCGAACCACGTTAAATCTCGTGTGTCATTTACTATTTTCTTGGTTTATCTTCTTGTTTAATTGCTTTCGCTGTGCTAAGGCTAAGGGTTGTTCCTAACAAGTGGTATCAGAGCCAAGGTGCTGTGATTCGCGATTAGGGTTTCGGTTTTATCTCTCTTGTTCGCCGTTTTCTCTCACAGCCTGCTGCTATCTACAGCCATCACGATTAGGGTTTCTTCCACCCATGTTCGTCGCTGTTTGTTGTTGTTTGTAGCTGTCTGCTGCTGAAATCTGTTGTTCAGCCGCTGTTTGCTGTTTTCTGTTGCTGTTTGCTACAGAATTCTGCTGTTCAACTACTGTTATCTACTATTTAGCCACTGGTTGCTGCTGGAATCTGTTAAATTAGCTGCCAAAACTGCTGTTGCTGCTATTTTTTTTGTTCTTCTTGAGTCGATTTGTTTTTGGGTCTGGTTTGCAGCTGTTTTGCTGTTGTTCCGCCATTGTATCACCACTGTTAACCGCCTGCTGCCGCTGTTGCAGCTGTCTTTGCTGTTGTTAGCTGCCACCGATTGGAACTCTGTTAGGGTTTCTGTTTTTTTGGGTTATTTGGTGTTATTGATCGATTGGAAGATGAAAAAAAGGACTGTTTTGGTTTTCTTGTTCGATAAGGTATTGGCTACTGTTCTTCGTTACCACCGTGACATTCTTGTTCGTCAGAGGTTGAGGTACTGTCTCCGTTCAGTTTATTGTTTGAGTTGTATCTCGGGTTATTCTGATTCACGATTAGGGTGTGACTTTTGTGGGTGGTTGTTACTGAGTTTGTTGCTGTGATATTACCTTGATAGATTAGAAAAGAAAAGAAGATAAGTACCATCATTTGAAGTTAGTCCATTGAAACAAGGTATTAGGTTGATTAGGTTAAGCCTTTGTTCGACCGGGTATATACAAGTGTTTTGGAGTGGATTGGATTTCTGTTGGATGTGGTACCATTTTTGATGAGAATAGAACTAGCAGGTTTGGAGTGCTTTGTTTTTGAGTATTCCTGTTCCGGAGTTGCTAGTGTCGACACGAGTGAAAAAAGTTAGTCAAGTCATGGAACTAACGCTTGTTTTCTCTACTGCTGTTATTGATCGTTTGCTGTTAACTGGTCTGGAACTGTGGATGTTATTCCTTGTTTAGTTTTGATCAGTGTTTTGACTTTTGAGTGGATCTTGTACTGGTATTGGGTGAAGGTTTTCGCTGGTTGAATACGAGTGGAGGTTCGTCTCATGAAGTCTGGGTTAGCATGGGTTGGAATAACAGGGACAGTCGGAACTGTGCGTAGTTGACTTGTGGGGTTGCATGAGGTGCTCAGGGTTTTAGAGTCGCCCAAGGTTGATAAAATTCTGCTTATGAGAATGTATCTGGGTTGATGCATTGGGCTCATTGGAAGGCAGTGAAGACTTTTGTTACAGATTCTGGTTTGCTTCATTTTATGTTACCTACTGTAGTGAAGCACTGGTCTGTTGTTTAGACTTTTAGAGTGTGCAGATTACTGCACTACCGGAAGAACTGAACCAAATTTCGGAGAAAAGTCTTGGCTCACGGATTCGAGAGTTATACGATTCTGGTGCGCGGTAGAGGACTCTGGGACTTTCAGGTAATCTGTCCGAGCGTATTCGGAGGTTTGAAACTTGGACGGGATTTTGTAACAGTGGGAGCACGAGGAGTGTGTTGACATATGTTGAAATCAACGTTGAGTTCTGAAGACCAGGGTTCCGAATGAAATCTCTCCTGTGATGCTTCCGCTAGTGGAGAGTGTTGTTATTCCTCTCGAGTCTCTGGAGCCGGTATTAGAAATCAGTAGGAGCCGGTTGAGATTGAGGATGAGTCATTGGTGATCTTTGCCATTACTGGGTCAGTTGTGTCTGACTATATTGGAGCGGTTTACAACTTCAATGGGCCTTTCAGGTGACTGATGAAAAGGGCCGCTGCAACTAGGTACACATGGGATGCGTGGATTGAAGTTTGGTTTGTTCTTGGGAGCTGGACCCGTGAAGACTTCTGTTCCTATATGTTTTTTATTGAAATCTTAGCTTGTTCATGGAGAACTGAAGACTTGGGAAACTTTTGTTTTGAAGTTTTAGTTTGTTCATGGAACTGAAGGCTTGAGGATTTCGGTTATTTGAAGAATACTGGAGTTACTCGATGACGGGGATATTGTTTGCTTGAATGGCGAGCTGAAGTTTTTTGCAAGGCCTTCAAGTGGGAGATTGTTAGATATGAAGGCCCTGCTGGGCTGGATCTATTTAAGGCCTAGTAGGCCTGTCTTTAATTGAGGCAGGTTTAGGTTTCTTGGGGAACAAGTCTTCTAACCCTAATTGTTCTCCTATAAATATATCCCTATGTAATTGTAATCAATAATGGTTCAAGAGCATCAATAAAGTTCCTAGTTTGCAGCCGGTGGATTAGGCCCCCCACTGGGGCCGAACCACGTTAAATCTCGTGTGTCATTTACTATTTTCTTGGTTTATCTTCTTGTTTAATTGCTTCCGCTGTGCTAAGGCTAAGGGTTGTTCCTAACAATAACAAACAAAATAATGTAGCAATACATATAGTATATAATAATATATAACCATAGTATCAAACTATAATAATTATAAGCTTGCGACTTGTGACTTGGTCCAAGTTCACACTGGACAAAAACGAGTCACTTAGCGAGTCGACTCGTTTTTGGTGTAAATCGACTCGACTCGTAGAAGTCGACTCGTGACTCGTAAGAGTTTAACAACTATATTCATTAATACATTCTTTGGCATATATTAAACAAAATTTGTTTTCGTTGGACTGGTTTTCGTTGTCGTTGTGATACTGCTGATCGAGGGTTCGATTACTTCTTTTTCAAAATTTCTTTTTTTTTCTTCTCGTTTGAGGTGTTTGCAAGTTGTCTTGCCACGTGCATATATGGGGTTTAATGTTAGAAGCTTTTCATCTGAAGTTTATGTTACTAGGACCACCTCATGTCCGAGGTAACATCCATGATAGTAATAACATCACCCATTCACTCAACTATATCTTAAATTCATGTGTCAAAATTAACTTTATTTTAGGCGCAAATGAATTAAGGGGCTTCATAGTATATATTATAATACGATACTAAAAGAAATAATATCTTTCAAAAATTTGCAAATCTTTTCAAAAGAATAATATATATTCAAAAGGTATAAAATCTTTCCAAAAGAATAATCTTCCTTTTCATACTAAAGGAGACAACCGAGATGATGTCACTTTTGTGAGTTGTCAAGCTACCAACGTTGCCACATGGGAAGTATGACATAAGGGATGATGAAATTGGTGTGTATTGTGAGGTGTTTGAGTGTGTGTAAAAGGGCGGGTCTTTTGATTTTTGAAAGTTGGAAAAAAAGTGAAGTAGAGGGAAAATGGAGAGAGAGACTAAAAAGATTTTATAATCATCTAATATAAAAATTTTCTTCTCCGCCAGTTTCTTTCATCTCTTTCTTGTTCTTTCATTCTTTTTTTAATCCAACTTTAGGCATATATATAAACTATATATCTATTATATATATATCTATATTATATATATATATATATAGATATATATGTACATCTGTATATCCATCCATACACATACATACATCTATAAATCAATTTATTTATTTTTGTCTTGAATTCGAATAGAAGAAGAATATGTAGAGATATAGATCTAAGCGGCTTCTGTTAAGGCTTATGATGATGATGATGATGATGATGATGATGATGATGATGATGATGATGATGATGATGATGAAGGAAAGAAAAACCATACTAGCTCTGAACAAATTCAGCCTAATATCAAGGTATATATGTATATATATTATTTACATATGTAGAAATAGATACTCATTAATAAAGCAGTGGATTCAAGACATATTTTCTAAGACCGTTTCTTCATTAACTCATGTAAATGAAGGTGAGTTTTATTTGATTTCTGAATCATATTGGGAAAGGTTGAAGCTTTTTTAGTTTTGATGACTCGTGTTTTCCAGGAATTTATAATCGTAATAATTTTGTAGGTTTGATGGTATGATGCAATTATAAAGGATGATGATATGATGTGTTTTTAAGTAGCAAATATAAACTGGGTTCTTTCTTTGTTGATTTCCTCTAAGAATTTTGTAGGTTTGATATAGGTTATCTTATTTAAAAATTTCAGATTTGTATATGAATATCAAGTGTTTGATAAAATGCTTCAATGAATATTTGGATTTATTGAGTTTGGTAATTTGAGTGTCATTTGTTTGATTTTATGCTTTTTAGGTGTTCAATGATGCTCAAAGAAATGCTTGTGTGTGGATGAGAGAATATGAAACTTCAAAAAGAGACTGCAGCTTCGAAAAGAGAAACTAGAAATGAAGCTCAATTTGACCGTATATTCTCAAGTGAGTAGCTTTTCTATCATCAATATACTATGGTTCGATAGTATATGCTATATGTTTTTGTTATCAAACTAGATTGTTCACTTTTCAGGAACCAGTTATGACTCTTCACACCGAGAAGACTGATGGGTCAACAATTGAAGACAAAGAAACGGCCCTGGTGTGGTCTTATGAAGATGCAGACCCTGATTTTGGATCTTGTCAAGATAAAGAACTTCTTGCTCATCTTCATAGAGTGCTCGCCAATGAGCCCGTTAGAGTAAAAAGAGGGTAGAGTAGTGCGAGGTCAATCCACAGGTATGACTTTGTTCAGTCCATGTGTTTGGTTGGCATATAATGGACTGGAATTGCAATTGGAATGAAGAGTGTTAGTATAAGTATATAAAGTAACACGCAAAAACTCATAGTGTGTTTTATGGCATGCAGGGGGTAAGCAAGGGACTGGTGGGAAAACGACTACTAACGACGATGCAAGAGAGAGTAATGATTCCAAAACGAAGTTCTCAGACAATAATCAGAAATTTCAAAAGGTTGGTTATGATTTACTTTTATTGGTTACTCTAGGTTGATAAAGACTATTTGGTTATGTTAGGACCAGTTTTGGTGAAACTGGCCAGTCTCCAGTTGCACCTGGAGACCAAGAAGATTTGTCCGAAATATATTGAAGTCCAGTTGTATCGTACAGTTAACGCAACTGAAGACTTCCTCCAGTTGAGAACTGACCAGTTGAAGAATCATTCCAGTTGAAGTCAAAGACAACAAGTGGAAGATAGAGAATGACAATGGCAGCGAAGCCCAGTTGATATTCTAGTCAGTTACAGACTGGAGACCATCAGTGGAAAGCTCTTACAAAGCTTTACACTGATTACGAGGATTTGACTTTTATGCTTTATGTGCTATTACACGGATAATAAGATTTATCTATGTATAAAGTACAAAAAGGTACATAAAGCTGGTTGAGTAAAGTTGCTTTATACTGCAACTTTACACAACATTTTAAGGAATTAAATGCTATTCCTTAAATACTCTCAACCATATTTGTACGGCCAAAGTTAACATCCCAATGTTAACTTTGCCTATAAATACAAGTCATTGCACAACAAGAATAACATACTTCACACACTTTGCATACCTGCAATATTCTTGGTGAACTTGTGCAATATTCTCTCAATCATAAAAAGGAACATTTCACAACTTTAAGTGTTT
This sequence comes from Erigeron breviscapus, assembly GCA_034093135.1. Lineage (NCBI taxonomy): Eukaryota > Viridiplantae > Streptophyta > Magnoliopsida > Asterales > Asteraceae > Erigeron > Erigeron breviscapus. The sequence continues at coordinate 134,316,782 of CM067167.1, forward strand.
CGATTGTTTAGAGAAATTCCAAGTGTAGATCAATTGTATTTCATAGGTTGTTAGGATATTTACATACTTTGTATTATCTTGGTTCCGCAACAACCTTGTAATTTATTTAAAGTTAATAAATAAATTACACTTGAAAATTACATATTGTCTCGCCAATTTACTTTACAAGTATTTTATATTATTGCATTGTTCTTTACTTATTGTCACTTAAATAAGTAATCTATCTAGAACTTGGTATATACTCACTGTAACTGGTCGTCTCCAGTTCAGCGCTTATATTGCAAAGTAACTCCACCATCGACATAGAGGTGTCTTCAGGTAGTACCATCTATTGAGTTGGGACTTACAAGTGGTATCAGAGCAGAAGGCTAATAAACTTGCCTAGATCTGCTTAGATGACTACTACTGAAGGTGGAGATGGTTCTGGTCAAGGTGAAAACCCTTTGAATACTAATACAAACCCTCCTCCTCCTACTGCCCCAAACCATGTCCATGTACATTATTCTAACACTCCTGTTCCAAAATTTGATGGAAACAGTGAAACCTTCGGTACATGGAAGGCCAGAATGCTTTTGCATTTTGGTGGGATAGAGAGATATATGCTGAAAATCCTTAAGGATGGACCGTATATACCCATGTCTCTTGGGGTAAGTCCTCTTCTAGATCCAACTGGAAGAAGAGGTTCCAGAGAAAAGCTCGAAGACCACTGGTCTGATGAGGATCGTAGACTTGTAGATCTGGACACCATACTCAAGAACATGATCCTTGGAGCTGTCCCTGAAGATCTAATTCCAACACTTGTGTTGTTCCCCAGTGCCAAGTCAATGTGGGATGAATTAGTTATTCAGTTTGAAGGAGGTGATGACACCATTGTCACCAGAAAGGTTGCCTTGAACAAGAAGTATGAATCCTTTGCTCTGCCCAATGAAAGTCTAACTGGTACTTACACCAGGTTTTCTAGCCTCATTAATCAGTTGAGAGGCTTGGGTGTAGAGAAGGATAAGGATATTCTTCTTGAGAAGTTTTGTGATATTCTTCCTTCCAAATGGGAAAATATGGTTCTTGTCTTAAGACAAGGTAAAACCCTGCACAGCCATACTCTTGCATCGCTCTATGGAGCCTTCAGATTCACTGAAGACAATAACGCTGCAAGACTGGTGGCTAAGCAGGATGCCATGAACCATGCCCAGAGTCCCAAGGTTGCTAGTGTACTGAGCGCCCTTGTGCTGCTTTAATGTCTGCAGAGAGTGTCCAGGCACACTCAATGAAGGAGATGTTAAACAGTTTCTTGAACTCTGGCCTGACCACTGAAATCAGTGATGGTTGTGATGAAACTGACGATGATGATCTGGTGGCCATGATCGCTAAAACCTTTAATAGGTTTAAGCATAAATCTAAAATATTTAATGGCCCAAACAATGCTTCCAGCTCCAGCTCTCTGGATAAAACCAATCTTACCCGCTATAAATGCGGTAAGAAAGGTCATTTTATGAAGGAATGCAGATCTAGTCAGATGAACAACCAAACTGGTCCCCCTGTCCCTAATTTCAATCGGCCTGATGATAGCTACAAAGCTAAATATAAGAAGCTTAAGGCCCAGATTGCCCTCATGTCCATGAAAAAAGAAAAGGATCAGTGCTTGATGGCACAAACTGAGGGAAAATGGGAGTACTCTGTTGACTCATCAGCTGATGAAGAAGAGGAAAGGGACATGTGTTTTATGGCCTTGGAAGATCAACAGCAACACGTGGCAAAGGAAGATGTCATCACTGGAAGATGGGTGGACATCATTTTGAAAAAGGTATGTGATTATGACAATCAGGTGGATCCAGAACTGAAACTGGACCTTGCTGAATCATTAAGTGGTGATTTGGCTTTTGTGGAAACTGTTAGAGCAGATAGTGAAAGATATCTGGATACTATCTTAATTGAACTAAACAATGTTAAACCACAACTTAATGATTTACAAAGTGTCCAGTTGGCTCTCAAGGAGTTAGTTTTGAAAATTGAGGCTTTGGAATTTGATAACTAAAAATTAATTTCTGATCTTGAAAAAGAACAAATGATTATCAAATCCTGGGTAAAAGCATCTGGAAAGAACTATGATGCATTTTCCAGAACAATTGATGCCCAGAAAAATGCATGGAAATCTGGAGATCTGGAAATGGCAGCTCTCATACCAGATCTTCATGCATTGCCTCCAGCTCTCAGGGTTGAAACTCCTTATGATCAACCTGAAGCTGTCGAAACTGAACCCATTGAGACCACCCCCACCGAGGTTAAACCTGGAGCCAAACAGGCTAAAGCTCCAGTTAAAAAGGCCACTGGTAACAAGCCTTTACCTCAGAAGTCTAAGGAGCCCAAGACCCAAAAGACTAAAACTCCAGCTGAACCAAGGTCCAAGGTTCAGCAGCCTGATGAAAACAATATTTTGTTTAAACTGGAAAGTCAACTCCAACTTTTGTCTCGACAGGTTCAGAGTTGTACTGCCCGGATTAAAAATCTGGAAGGAGGTTCATCACCTCCAGTTGTAAAACAAAATATTAAACCCCCTTCAAAACCAAAACAAAAGAATGTTCCATCTGGAACTAAATCTGATAAGAATAAGGGGAGCAGGTATCAAATACCAATCGTTTTTACTCCTGCACCTGGATCCGGTGAAAAAGATCCAGATGTAGTCTTCAATTTACCACCACAACAATCAACTGAGACTTCTGTAGTGAAGTCCAGTGAACCCATCAAGAAAAGATGGGTTCACAAAAATAATTGATGATTTTTGTGGGTGTGCAGGGCGATCGAAAGAAGAATATCTGGTATCTGGACAGCACAGCTGGCCGGACTATGATCGGATGTAAGCCCCTGCTTGAAGAGTTCACTGTCCAAGATGGACCGGCAGTGACGTTTGGTAATGATCAAAGTGGAAAGACTGAAGGATATGGTGTGCTCAATAACAGACAGGTCGAATTCAAAAGAGTTGCATTCGTGAATGGTTTGAAATACAACCTGATCAGTGTCAGCCAACTTTGTGATGATGGCTACAGAGTTTTGTTCGATATTGCTCAAGGCACCATATTTAACAAGGATTGGAAAGTGGTGATGATTGCACCAAGAAAAGGTAATGTGTACATCATGGATATGGAACCAGCTCCAAAAGAGCAGTGCTTCTATACCAAGGCTGATGAGGACACCAACTGGCTGTGGCATAAAAGGTTATCACATCTTAATTTTAAAAATATTAACAAGTTGTCTCGCAAACAACTGGTTGATGGGATACCTCAGATTTCTTTCAATAAAGAAAAGCCATGTCCAGGGTGTGAGATGGGCAAGCAGAAAAGGGCCAGTTTCAAAACTAGGCAAAACTTTAGCATCACTGAACATCTTCGCATGCTTCATATGGATCTCTTTGGTCCAGTGAATGTTCAAACTAGAGCTGGAAAGAAGTACACTCTAGTTGTGGTCGATGAATTTACAAGATACTGTTGGGTGGTATTCCTCAGATCCAAAAGTGATGCACCTGCTGAAATCATCTCTCTCATCAAAAGAATTGAACTCAAGTATACTCGAAAAGTCTGTCAGTTGCGAAGTGATAATGGTACTGAATTTCAAAATAAAGTACTTGAAACATTTTGCAATGACACTGGCATCTCTCAAAACTTCTCATCAGCACGCTCTCCATAGTAGAATGGAGTTGTGGAAAGAAAGAATCGCACACTGATAGAAGCAGCCAGAAGTATGCTATCTGAATCAGGTCTTCCCACCAGTTTTTGGGCAGAAGCAGTTGCAACTGCTTGTCACACCCAAAACCGGTCTGTCTACATCAAGAGACATAAGAAGACTGCCTATGAAGTACTCAGGAATCGTAAACCAAATATCGGATATTTTCATGTATTTGGTTGTCCAGTTTATATTTTAAACGATTCCAGTCAGCTTGGAAAGTTTGATGCAAAAGCTGATGAAGGGGTATTTTTAGGTTATTCAGATATTCGAAAGGCCTTTAGAGTTTATAATTATAGACTTCAAAAGGTTCATGAGACAATTCATGTCACATTCGACGAATCAACTGATGCAATCAGCAAGAGACCAAGCCTTGATAATTCTCCAGTCGTTCCAATAAATTTTGGTGAAACTGACCAAGTTCATCAGTGAGTTGTTTCACCAAAAGATGCTTCTAGTTACACTCAACTAGAACCAGTTAAGAAGAAGAGTACCACCAGTGACACTTCATTTTATCCCTCCATCAATTTCAATTTACCACGGGAATTGGTGATTGGATCTGATGTTCGTGCCATTCCAATATCAGCACCAGTTCAAACTCCAACTTCTCCAGTTCTTCAAGAAATGCCTTTTAATGAAGAATTTCATGATGCAAATCGTGACCTCATTGACTCTGATGAGGACATAGAAATGGTTTGGACGGATCCTCCTCCAGAAGCTGCTGCAACTGAAGAAGATCGCCAGGTGACTTGCACTGATATTGTAATTCACCAGCCTAGTCAATACACTAGATGGACTCGAGCACATCCAATTGAACAGATTGTGGGAGATCTAAATAGTGGGGTTCAGACTAGAAGAGCCACCAGTGAGCAATGCTTAAATGTCACCTTCTTATCACTAATTGAACCGAATAAGATTGACGAGGCTATGGCAGACCCAAGCTGGGTGGAAGCTATGCAAGAAGAGCTCGTCCAGTTTGAAAGGAATAATGTATGGGAGCTTCTTCCTTGTCCACCAGGGTTAAAGAAAGAACCCATTGGTACTAGATGGGTCTACCGAAACAAGATGGATGAAGATGGTCATGTTGTAAGAAACAAGGCCAGATTAGTTGCCCAGGGTTATTGTCAAGCAGAAGGCGTTGACTTTGATGAAACTTTTGCTCCAGTTGCAAGACCTAAAGCCATCAGAATATTTCTGGCTTATGCAGCCCATCTGCAGTTTAAGGTCTTCCAGATGGATGTCAAAAGTGCGTTCCTTAATGGAACATTGGAAGAAGTTGTGTATGTTAAGCAGACTCCAGGCTTCATCAATGAGAAGCATCCTCACTGGGTCTATAGACTGAACAAAGCTTTGTATGGTCTTAGACAAGCCCCAAGAGCCTGGTATGATACTTTAACTAAACATCTTCTTAAAAATGGCTTTCAAAGAGGTGCAATAGATAATACCTTATTTATCTTGAAAGAAAAGGGTAATATCTTATTGGTACAAATTTATGTTGATGACATTATATTTGGTTCAACTAATGACGCAATGTGTAAAAAGTTTTCTAAAATCATGTCATCTGAGTATGAGATGAGTTTAATGGGAGAATTAACATTTTTCTTAGGTCTTCAGATTAAGCAAACTGAAAATGGAATTTTCATAAACCAAGGAAAACATGTCAGAGATTTGTTAAGAAAATACAAATATGATTCTATCCCATCGAAAAACACACATATTGCAGCACCATTAAATTTGGACTCTGACCCAACTGGCAAACCAGTGAACATCACTGAATATCGTGGAATGGTGGGTTCACTAATGTATTTAACTGCTAGTCGACCAGATATAATGTTCGCAACATGTCTATGTGCCAGGTTTCAGGCTAACCCTAAAGAATCACATTTGCACGCTGTTAAGCGTATCTTTAGATACCTGAAAGGGTGTCCTAATCTTGGTCTTTGGTACCCCAAAGGCTCAGGGTTAGATCTAATGGGATATTCAGATTCAGATCATGCAGGTTGTAAGATAGATAGAAAATCAACAACTGGTGGTTGTCATTTCCTTGGAGGAAAACTGGTAAGTTGGACCAGTAAGAAGCAGACGTCAGTCTCTATGTCCACTGCTGAGGCAGAGTACATTTTTGCGGCCAGTTGATGTGCCCAGATTCTCTGGATCAAGAACCAGTTACTAGATTATGGTCAAAAGTATACAAGGACCCCAATCTTTTGTGGCAACACCAGTGCAATTGTTATATCTCACAACCCAGTGATGCACTCCAAGACAAAGCATAATGACATCAGGTATCATTTTATTCGTGATCATGTTATGAAAGGAGACATTGAAATTCATTTCATCCCCACTGACAAACAGCTCGCTGATGTTTTTACAAAACCTCTTGATGAGAAAACCTTTAAACATCTCATCAGCGAACTGGGAATGTTAAATCCTTAAAACTGGAGATTTTTGTCATGAACGCGTCAGTGACACTGATGAAGTTCTCCGGTTGAGGATGTCCAGATAATCTTTGCTCGCCAGACTATCGAACGCCTTTGTGATACTATCCTGGCACTAATCGATTTCTGGATCATCATTTTAGGGGGAAAGACTCAAAATAATTTTCTGACTAAAATTCGTTTTGTTTGAAAATTGCAACTGGAGAACTCCAGTTGGAAACTGGCACTGACTAATCCTCCAGTGACCAGATTCAGTCTTGTCTTAATTTTTTATAACGTTAGAGACACTTGGTCAATATTTGTGACACGTGATGGCACTCGAGTGCTTTAAACCACTTGATATCGTCATCCGACGTGTTTAAAGTCATTTTGGTATTTGACAACTGTTTTTATTGGGAAAATTAAAATTAGTGGGCGCGTGGGTAAGTTAAGCCGTCGTAGCATTTAATGCTGACACGGTAAATTATGTTTTTATTTCAAAATTCAAACTTATTTTGTTAAAATATCTACAAAATTGATTTTGTTAATAAAATATAATTTTTGGTATTTCATTGGGATCTTGAATTCCTTATAAATACCCTTATTTACTCCGATCACATTTACTTCCCTTTACATTCTTTTCATTTACTTCCCAATCATCTAAAAATTGCTTCATTTCTCTCTCTGCTTCATAAATCAAGAACCCTAATTCCAAAATTTCAGTTTCATTTTCCAATGGCACCTAAATCTTCCCGTTCAAAAGATGTAAATCTCTTATCTGTCCCATATGCTCCTTCACCAGATGTCAAACAGGCACCTGGTGCTCCTGGTAACACTTCGCTCATCAAATTAAATCCAAATAATCCGATGGCGAGTTTACAAGGAACCCAAGGGTCCAATACCCTTATTGGAAGAATCCAAAGACTTTTGAAGGATTCTCCAATTGGACCCTCATTCTCTCTAAACCGACGCAAGATGTTTCACGACTACTTGTGTGAGTTTTGGTACACTGCTTCTCTTTCTTCCGATTGTTCTTCCATCACTTTCACATTAAAAGGTGGAACAGTCCAGTGTACCTTATCAGCAGATGTATTGAGGGATGCTCTAAACCTTAATTACTGGAGACAAGGAGAGTCTCTTGTTGTCATCTCCCCTAACATCAATTTTCGCCAGGTCCTCCTTGATATGGGACACAAGGAGTGCCTCGAAAAAGGGGTTTTGAAAACAAAGGGTGCGATGACCATGAAGGGCCTTACACCTTCATGGAGGTATTTTTTCATCCACCTTGTGGAAAGTATGGGTGGGAGTTCTGGTGGACTTAACCAGATTAACTCCGCACAGGCAGAAATGGCATACTGCTTGTGGAATGGATTGAGAGTGGATTTTGCTGATATCCTTTACCGAAGCCTGGTTCAAAAACTGAAGGGCACCAGGGGACTTTGTATCCCCTTCTCCAGGTTTCTCTCTCTCTGTGTTCTACAAATTCTAGGCAGTGAAGCTTATTTTAGCACAGATTCACTATACACTGTCCCAGATTTGTTGAGGAATCTTGACTCTCTGGTATCTGAAGCTGGAGAGGTCGAGATTCCAGATAGAATGCGGCTGGCATTCGCAAAAACCGATGCACCAGTCCAAGGTGAGTCGGAAAGACAACTGGGCGGGCCTCAAAATAATGAGGGACCCACCAGTTCGTCTGCTGGAATTGTGACCATTGCCGAACCCGGGCAATAGTCTAACCCCTCCAGCTCCAGCGTGTCTGTCCCCATAACCATTTACCCTGGAGACCTCCTAACAGGTCTTTCAGGTGTTCCAAAGGCAACAAGAACATGTCGCGTTAGGACCTTGTCAGCACTTGCCACTGACAGTAGAAACCAGACCAACCCTCTAGTTTCATCCCAACAGGAACTTGGAGATAGTCAAACGGGACAACCGCAAGCAGCCACCCTCGCAATTTCTGTAGGAGAGGGTGGTGAAGATGAAACTGGGCTACCCCAACCCAGATTAGAGTATGAGTCAGCACAAAGTGTCCATGGCCTTTCTGACACTTCTATTGTACGAACTGACGACGTCTCTGGCCAGTCACTGCTGGAGACTGAGGTTCCCAACTCTACGGCCGATGATGTTATGATCATGGATAGAGCAATTATAACTGAGGCAACCCCAGTGACCTCTATCCCTGGTGAAGATACCTCGGTATCTGATCCTCCAACAGATGCAACCTTCCAGGAAACTGGAGAAGGTCATCTGGAGACTGACCCATCTGGTCAGCCCTCAGTTACATTCATGGATCTGGACATGGATGTTAATGATGAGGAAATCCTTATTGAGTCTTCGGATTCAGAAGGTACTGCATCAGACTTGGAGATTTTTGTGTCTTCTGTACAAGATCAAAACCCTTCATCTCAAGTCTCGCCTCCAGATGCTTCAATTTCACTTTTACCATCCCAAGTAAATGAGCCTACTGAAATACCATTCCCAACATATAACTATATGTCTGGAAACAGACGTATGGCACCATCACCATCTGGGCAGTTCTCACTCCTTCGAGAAATGCCACCCCCACCGCCGCCGTTGTTCACACCTGAGCATTCTCAGCATGAACAACACATTGTTACTTTAGTTCCTTCTTCTTCTACCACTCCTATTATTACTTCTTCAACTGCTGCGACGTCAACTGGGGAGGCTTCCCTCAATTTGCCTTCTCGAGTTACTCCAGTAGTAACTGCTGCTGGTCCAGTGACACCTTCTCCTCCGTCACTGGACAGTCAATTTGTGTCTGTTCAAGCCGATATCCAAAACCTTCTTACCAGGGTGGAGGATATTCAAAAGACACTTGACAAAAACACCAAGTCTTTCTCCAGATACCACAAGGATCATCTGACCAATATTAAAGTGGTTGATCTGGGGATTAACAAGTTTTCAAATAATGAAGACTTGGTGTTGAAGAAGCTGAATGAGTTGGTCACTGGCTGCAACAATCTGGCAATATCTTTGAAAGAAGCCTTTGACCTTACTCAGTCCAAAGTCACAACCTCAATCTCCAATTTGTTGGGTGACACTGTTCGAAGATCAGAAGTGGATTTAAGGGAGATTGAAAAACAGGTTAAGGAGTTGGTTGACAAACCTGGGTTGAATGTGGCTGAGCTTGGGCAGCAGTTAATGGTTTCAGTTGGTCAGAAGATCGATGATACGCTGGGTGCAAGGGAAACACAATTGATAGAAAAGGTGATGTCTGAGATCACCAAGCTGGCCACTCCTCAGGTTGATCTGGCCCCACTCACTAATAAGATCAACCAGTTGAGAGGCAGCATTGATACTTTGAGCACCCAGGTATCCAATCATACTCAGTCTATTGACAAACTGACAACTGAAGTTGATAATTTGAAGAAAAAGGATGAGGAAGTTAAGGAACAGGTGGTTTCGGGTCTTAATGAAGATTCTAAAATTTTGGATGAACTGAAAACTGGTCAGCAACAGGTTACAGCAAATGTTCTGACTCAGTCAAATGAAACCAACCATCTGTGGAGGTCTTTCAGGATGATGTGTGGACATTTTAAAGAATGCAAGGGCATGCAAACATGGCAGCCTCTCGACTGGTTGCCATCTCACCCCTCTGAATGGGAAGCTATAAGGGCAGGTCTAGATGCTGCCAAGGGGGAAAGAAGTGCAGTCCTTGCACCAACTGCACCTGGAAGTACTCCAACTGAAAGACAATCTGGTGGAGAAACAGTTGTGGCTTCCAGTACTGAAACTGGTGAGCAAAGTGTTGAAGAGAATGTGGATGTAATGGATAGGGGGAATGTGGATAAAGGTAAAGGTTTAGCATCTGATGTAGCCCAGCCGGCCACTGATGTACCAATGTTGGAAACTGGCAATGCTGATGTACTTCCTCCAGTTGAGAACTGACCAGTTGAAGAATCATTCCAGTTGAAGTCGAAGACAACAAGTGGAAGATAGAGAATGACAATGGCAGCGAATCCCAGTTGACATTCTAGTCAGTTACAAACTGGAGACCATCAGTGGAAAGCTCTTACAAAGCTTTACACTGATTACGAGGAATTGACTTTTATGCTTTATGTGCTATTACACGGATAATAAGATTTATCTATGTATAAAGTACAAAAAGGTACATAAAGCTGGTTGAGTAAAGTTGCTTTATACTGCAACTTTACACAGCATTTTAAGGAATTAAATGCTATTCCTTAAATACTCTCAACCATATTTGTACGGCCAAAGTTAACATCCCAATGTTAACTTTGCCTATAAATACAAGTCATTGCACAACAAGAATAACAGACCACACACTTTGCATACCTGCAATATTCTTGGTGAACTTGGCAATATTTCAGGACAAATAGGGGGAATTTGTTAGGACCAGTTTCGGTGAAACTGGCCAGTCTCTAGTTGCACCTGGAGACCAAGAAGATTTGTCCGAAATATATTGAAGTCCAGTTGTATCGTACAGTTAACGCAACTGAAGACTTCCTCCAGTTGAGAACTGACCAGTTGAAGAATCATTCCAGTTGAAGTCGAAGACAACAAGTGGAAGATAGAGAATGACAATGGCAGCGAATCCCAGTTGACATTCTAGTCAGTTACAAACTGGAGACCATCAGTGGAAAGCTCTTACAAAGCTTTACACTGATTACGAGGAATTGACTTTTATGCTTTATGTGCTATTACACGGATAATAAGATTTATCTATGTATAAAGTACAAAAAGGTACATAAAGCTGGTTGAGTAAAGTTGCTTTATACTGCAACTTTACACAGCATTTTAAGGAATTAAATGCTATTCCTTAAATACTCTCAACCATATTTGTACGGCCAAAGTTAACATCCCAATGTTAACTTTGCCTATAAATACAAGTCATTGCACAACAAGAATAACATACTTCACACACTTTGCATACCTGCAATATTCTTGGTGAACTTGTGCAATATTTCAGGACAAATAGGGGGAATTTGTTAGGACCAGTTTCGGTGAAACTGGCCAGTCTCTAGTTGCACCTGGAGACCAAGAAGATTTGTCCGAAATATATTGAAGTCCAGTTGTATCGTACAGTTAACGCAACTGAAGACTTCCTCCAGTTGAGAACTGACCAGTTGAAGAATCATTCCAGTTGAAGTCGAAGACAACAAGTGGAAGATAGAGAATGACAATGGCAGCGAATCCCAGTTGACATTCTAGTCAGTTACAAACTGGAGACCATCAGTGGAAAGCTCTTACAAAGCTTTACACTGATTACGAGGAATTGACTTTTATGCTTTATGTGCTATTACACGGATAATAAGATTTATCTATGTATAAAGTACAAAAAGGTACATAAAGCTGGTTGAGTAAAGTTGCTTTATACTGCAACTTTACACAGCATTTTAAGGAATTAAATGCTATTCCTTAAATACTCTCAACCATATTTGTACGGCCAAAGTTAACATCCCAATGTTAACTTTGCCTATAAATACAAGTCATTGCACAACAAGAATAACATACTTCACACACTTTGCATACCTGCAATATTCTTGGTGAACTTGTGCAATATTTCAGGACAAATAGGGGGAATTTGTTAGGACCAGTTTCGGTGAAACTGGCCAGTCTCTAGTTGCACCTGGAGACCAAGAAGATTTGTCCGAAATATATTGAAGTCCAGTTGTATCGTACAGTTAACGCAACTGAAGACTTCCTCCAGTTGAGAACTGACCAGTTGAAGAATCATTCCAGTTGAAGTCGAAGACAACAAGTGGAAGATAGAGAATGACAATGGCAGCGAATCCCAGTTGACATTCTAGTCAGTTACAAACTGGAGACCATCAGTGGAAAGCTCTTACAAAGCTTTACACTGATTACGAGGAATTGACTTTTATGCTTTATGTGCTATTACACGGATAATAAGATTTATCTATGTATAAAGTACAAAAAGGTACATAAAGCTGGTTGAGTAAAGTTGCTTTATACTGCAACTTTACACAGCATTTTAAGGAATTAAATGCTATTCCTTAAATACTCTCAACCATATTTGTACGGCCAAAGTTAACATCCCAATGTTAACTTTGCCTATAAATACAAGTCATTGCACAACAAGAATAACATACTTCACACACTTTGCATACCTGCAATATTCTTGGTGAACTTGTGCAATATTCTCTCAATCATAAAAAGGAACATTTCACAACTTTAAGTGTTTCGATTGTTTAGAGAAATTCCAAGTGTAGATCAATTGTATTTCATAGGTTGTTAGGATATTTACATACTTTGTATTATCTTGGTTCCGCAACAACCTTGTAATTTATTTAAAGTTAATAAATAAATTACACTTGAAAATTACATATTGTCTCACCAATTTACTTTACAAGTATTTTATATTATTGCATTGTTCTTTACTTATTGTCACTTAAATAAGTAATCTATCTAGAACTTGGTATATACTCACTGTAACTGGTCGTCTCCAGTTCAGCGCTTATATTGCAAAGTAACTCCACCATCGACATAGAGGTGTCTTCAGGTAGTACCATCTATTGAGTTGGGACTTACAAGTGACCTTAAGGTTCTATAATATATATATATATTGCCATTTTTGCTAAATATGGCTTATGGGTTTATCACAAAGATTTACAATTTAGTAGTTTAATTGCCTGATGGGTGAGCAAGGTTTTAGCTTGTGGTGAAAATGAGATTGTGAATTCTTTAGTAACTATTCCACCTACGATGTCATCACATGGGTGAAAATCAAAAGTTTGCCATTGTTTATATTTGTAACACCCCAAAGCTAGGTATGCAATATCACGGAAAAGATATAGCACCACATGGAATTATCGTAGAACATAAACTATATGAATACAAAGGATTCGGTGAACCCAAACAAACATTCAAAGTACAATGTGCATACAAAGCATGAAACCAAAGATTCTAAACATAATCTGAAACAGAGGGCAAATGAATCTCGGATCCATGTAAGTCCAAGCCCAAGCCCTAGCAATGCAACAATTAGCCATCACGTCTCTGATTTCACCTGAATACCTGAAAAGTGTACTAAACAAGGTCAACACTAGGTTAGTGAGTTCGTAGTAATAGATCACAAGGAACCATCGTTGATCATACACAATTTGAACAAGATAAAGGCAAGTAAAACTTACAATAAGCCCTTATACAACACATGACATGCAATTTAGGTTTGCATATAACACAACCTCGTCACACATGTATTCATGTAATGAACTACACAAGATAGTTAGAATACACGTACTAGATAAGAACAAATATGACGATAACAAAAGTATCGTACAAGCTCAATAATGTCACCATGTCCATCAATGGACATCACACATGTATTCACATAATGAACTACTTAAGGTAGTTGAAATACGCATAATAAACAAGAACAAATATCATGCAAGTTCAATAATGCCACCATGTCAACCATGACCACCAATGTCCCCATGTCCATCAATGCCCTCATGTCCATCAATGCCCTCATGTCCATCAATGTCCATCAATGTCCAACAATGTCCAACAACAACCATTCAACATGAACATACACTTCGGAATGATTCTACTTTTGAGGAGTCATAGATGCTTATATATAGGGTCACCCGCAGCCTTCCCACCACGTCTATAACCCTTCGAAGGCATTACCGTCTTCCATGTATGCCTAACTATCCTAAATCACAATATATTTCTATACACAGTTCCACAAAATCAAACAATCGATCAATCAATCAATCAAACAATTATTCATGTAATCAATAAACCAATCAATCACACATGTACACTTTTCAACCCGAATCTCAATCGAGTAGGGAGACTACGGAACTCACCTGAGGCGATTTCACGAATTACCGCTTGAAAGATGAGAAAGGACGAAACAACGTTCACCAACGATCAAAACCTACTTCACAAGAATCAAGTCAACACAAATACCCTAAACAATAAGGCCTAGGTAGTTTGAGTCATGCCAAAACCCCATGGACGCCTTACCGGCTTTCCCGAGCAAGAACGAGGGCACTTTAAACCAACATTTTTGAAGATAAGTTTGGATTCATCCCAAATGGAAGAAGCCAAAATAAATTAGACTCTCACACGATTCCAACGATAGCTCATACGTTAAAAACGGACTTACGGTTTAAAAGTTACGATCGTTTCAAAAATTAGTAGGTTCTGCCCTTCGGATGCGACATGACCATATATGGTCACGACGTGACCAATTTGGCTCTTACCTACGTATGAAACATGACCATCTATGGTCACGACATGACCATCACCAGATCAGACATGCCCAAGAACACTCAAGGACCTCAAACACAAATCCAAACACCCCCAAACACATCCAAATCAACCCCAAACTCATTTTTGACCATTTAGGAACCATTTTGAAGCTACCAAACATGTTACTAACATAATTTGAACAAAACCCATCATCAAAACTCTTTCAAAACATCAAACCAAGACCAAATACACCCAAATCCATCCAAAACCCTAATTTTGACCCAAATCCATTTTGAACCTAAATTTGACCAAGAACACTTAGATTGGACTAAGAAACATGATTAAAAATATAAAATGGTGATTTTGAGTTAGAAATTACTTACCAAAACTTCCACCCAAGTGTCAAACCCGAATTTGAGCTAGATGAGAAGATTTCTTGCACTTGAGAACCCAAACTTTTGATATGAGGTGAAGATGATGATAAAGATGAAGATTCCAACACAAATCTAACTTGAAACACAATTTTTGGTGCAAGAATCTTAGAGAGGGAGTGAGATGTGTGTGTGTGTTTTTAGTCTTGCAAGAATTTAGAGAGAAGGAGATAGAGTAATGATTGAATGGATGGGAGGAAGGGTGGGGATAGGGTTGGGTAAGTTAGTTGGGTCATGGGTCTTGGGTATAACCCATGGGTAGGATCCATTTCTATTTTCTTAGTCAATATAAATACCGACTAGCATCACAAGACTAAATTAAATGGCCAATTGACCTAAATGAACACGTTGCACATAATGACTTGCCCAAAATGACCTCATTATATTTACTAACTAAAATTGTTAGTCGAATTTGTACATCTAATTAACGGGTTAAAAATCACGGATATTACAATATTAATAGTGTAGCTTTATATAGATTATATGCAATAAAAAATAATTGCATAAAAACTCTTAAAGCATGTTAATGGGTCAACTGGATCTGATCTGACCTGTTACTAAAATTAACATGTATAGCATCTATTAAGTCATGAGCCTTTTGGTGCAGGGTAAAGGATTTGGTTCAGCTGTCGATAATGCAGCCACATTGAGCCAATATCAGGGGGCCCACCTTAAGGGAAAAAAAGAGGAAGACTATTGAGTGGCTGGCTGCGGTGAGTACGGAAGTCGATAAGTCGACAAGCACCAATTTTGTGATTACTGTTGTACTTAATTTTCCTATGTTTTGGTGTAGTTAATTTTATTTTCAATATTTTCCATATGATGAGATGAGCTGGCCGACAAGCACCAGGTTAGTAGATTAAAAAGGCTACATGGTTAGTAGACATTTGTTCATTTTGTTTTTTAATCTTTACATAAAGTAACTAGATGCTTACGTAAACCGTATATTTCTCAGGCAGGTGGAAGTAAAGATGTTAACTAACCCTCGCCTTCACCAAGGATGAGGTAACCTAATGCTATATGTTTACACCAGAGGTGGCAAAATGGGTGGATCGGGTTGGGTAAGAGGTTAAAAACTGGTTTGGGTATAAATGGATTAGGTACCCTGATGTTATATGAATAACACATGATTTAGCTTAACAACCACTATTTTGAAAGAAAAAAAAATCATTTATAAAGTTTAATTCATTTAATCATCCATAAAAAAACAAATCTAATGCATACACAAATGTTTAAAATGGGGTTATATAGGTCATCTGATTATGTCATTGGCTTAGTTCTATTCTTTTGCTACCTATTTTCAAATAATGGGATACAATCCTTCTGCCTAAAAACAATTGCAGGTTGGGGCTGGAAGCTTGAGGGCCAAGGATCTTCAGTTGATGATGGGGCTGTGGAGACATAATCGTGAAACTGATTATGGAGGAGGACAGTCAGTGAAATATTTGGCCCAACAGGTGGAATGGGAGCTATTTCCAATCAGGTGATGGGATCGTGAATATGGGCATGGATTGTTAGAAAACCTATTATGGTACCTGAAAGGAAAACATGATGTTCGCCTTCATTCTCTTTACTTTTATATTTATTTGGATGTTTATTTATGATGACTCATGTGTTGTCCTTTCAATAACAAGGATAACTTGAATTTGGGTTATATAATTTACCACAAATGGGTCAGTTGGGCACATTTGGTTTAGTAGCTAAAAATGAAACTGGTCAAAAGGGATTGATGGGTGTTCAAAGTGTATTTGAAACATATTATTGACGTTGAACACATGTTATCTTTGAGACATTGGAGTGAGTGATTAAAAACTCTTTTGTATATATCTGGGTTGTTTTTCAGATATCATTTGTTCAGAATGTTAGAGAATGAAGCCGAACACATACATGAGATACGCATGTAATTTTATTAAGACGGACACATACATGGTTCAAAAGTTCCGAGTTTTGATTTCATAAACAACAACACATACAATGAGGTACGCATGTAATTGATACCTACCTTTTATGGCATGCCTCTCTAATATGCAACCAGAAATTGTTTTGGATCGGAGGTTTCTAATTCATATGAATTAGTATCATTTAGGAAATGGGAAATTATGGCAAGTTTAAGTTTGAAAAACATTATATAATCTAAAGTTGATGAAATGCAGGTGTATATGGACACCCTTCGAGAGCTACTTGAAGTGGGAAGTTGTACACGGATGATTTATAAAAATATTTATAACCCGTCAACCGTTGATGGCTCGAGCCATTTAGGCTCAAGCCTCTGTTGCCTTGGCTTGTGAACCCGCTCATCTAATTTAAGCACTAATGGCTATTGCAGGTTGTTATTGGGCCTGTCACACTTCGTGGGGGATTTAAGCTGGAGCTTTCAAGGTTGGTGATACTGCTGGTACAATCGATAATATTATACAAAGCAAACTGTGGAGGATCTGTTTGATTTGTGTCAAAATCTGTACGTAAACATTCTTGACTTTATTCTGTTAACTAGAGTGGTAGAAAGGATGAGTTGGGTAACTGTTCAAAATGGGTAATTAATATACGGGCTAAAATGGGTTTGGGAACTTTTTACTGAAAACATTTTTGAGTAAGACGATAAGAACACAATTCAAATGGTTGAATGACGATAAGAACGCAACTCAAATGGTCGAATGGGTAGAAAGTCGCCCATATTTCATGTATATAAATTGTTACAGATAGCAATAATGCAGCTACCGTTTTGGACAAGAATGGAAAAGTTATCAGAGGTGAACCTAAGGAAGAACTGAAAAAGGGGCGATGCATTTGACATGGTGTTGGCTTTCTTGATTCTACAATAGTCCTTAATCCAGGTCTTAGAGAAGATTCTTTAAAGAAGATATTTGAGGAAGAGGTGGGCAGATGTTGTTTGTTGGCACTACTGCTGGTTTGTTAAGTCTGCAATATTGGCTCCTTTAAGTCAATACTCATTTTCTGAATTGAAGGCAGTTAGTTTGAACAAAATTTTATGTTTTGATGGTGCTTTGATTTTGAGTGGGCCTTTGTTCTTTAAGTTTAAATATATTGGTTTGAGTGGAAAGAACTTTTTATGGCAGATGGTTTTCCTTGGAGAATTTTGGGTGGTTTTTGTTGTTTTGACTTGTAAAAGTCAATGGCAATACAAATTGTTGGGCAGGTTTGACTTGTGGAAGTCAAACGGGGGAAATTGGTATTTTGGGTTTACGAAATACAAATTGTTGGGCAGGTTTGACTTGTGTAAGTCAAACTGAGTCAAACTGAAGAAAAGGAACAATGAGGGGTTTTTTACTGATTTGGGTCATTATTATTTGTGAAAAAAAGGATGGTTTTGAAAATTGTAATTTAACATTTTTGATATTTATAGTTGACTCCCATCTGGAAGGATTAAGATATCTTAAGTATTTTTTCTTTCTGGAAGTGGTTTTTGAAATATGGAGATTTATTTCATGTTGATGATCATGATCTCACAAAGATTGTTATTTTATAAATTTAGTAACATACATAATATAACTAGACAAATTGTGTATAGATTACAATTTTGCTATACTTACCTTTTCATATGATAGAGGTTATTTAATTAACGATTTTAAACTTACCCGCGTTTTTCGCGGGATAAAAATCTAGTATATATCCAAAGGAAATTTTTTTTTTTCAAATGAATAAAATCTTTACAAACGAATATTATCTATCCAAAAGGAATAAAATCTTTTAAAAGAATATAATCTATCTAAAAGGAATAAAATCTATCCAAAAGATTTTGGACATTCATTATAAATAGCGACAGATGAAATGGAAAGGGGAAACAGTCCTAGAGAAAATATTGGGATTATCATCCCTCAATCATTATAAAGACAATCACTATTATCATTGGATTAGATGAAGTAAAACCGTATACATAATACGAGTTGAAAGTAAGGAATCGCCACCCAAAAATCATAATCCTCCTCACTCCTTCCCGTGCTAGGTGGCATGAGATCCTTATAAACCCCTTAATTATATAATGATTTTAGATTGCATACTCTCTAACCTTATATGTTAATCCACGTATCAACAACCCAATAACTAACCATCGTGAAGCTCTAAAACCAGCTTAAAAGATAAAGTAAAGAGATAATAGTAAATGAGAATGAGTCATTACAAATATCATTCAGTGTTGTAGCTTATAAAAAGATTTATCGTTTTCCTTCAATGTAAACTACTAAAAACAAACATATAATATCAGTTTTTATCAATTACACGGGCTTTAGAATTCCATTGCTGATCTAGCCAACAATTTGTCTGTGGTGTAAGTCGACTAGTCAAGTGTAACCTTCACTTAAGCTCAACTAAAATAAAATATTATTATTGCATCAGTTTTTGACACTTGCTTATATTGCAACAAAATTCCTCCAAGGCATCATTCCTATATGGTATCAACCCGCGTAAGTAAACCATAAATTCACCGTGGATAATACATGTGTTACATATGAAATGTTAATTGTCAATAAAAATGAATAAAATGTAGCTATAGGATAATAATTGTCAACTAATTAAGAGTTCAGGGGGTAAAATGTAAGATTAAAAGTCAGTTAGTCGGGAATAGTTGTTAAGAGCGGTTACAAGCTCTTAATCTCTTATGTGTATAAACAAGAATTTTACCCGCGCGTTGCCGCGAAAATATATGGTTGCTTCGTTACGGACCAGGGTAAAAAGTGTAATTGTTTTAGACTTTCAGTTGCTTGTCTAATTACCAGGGCAAAAAATAGTGTAATTTTTCTCTTTTAAAATGGTTTTGTAGTTACTTTCTAATTACCAGGGCAAAAATTATACTTATTTTTCTCTTTTAAAAGAGATTTTGTAGAAAAGGAAAAAAAAATAGACCAAAAATAAAGCAAAGAAAAAAGAATTGTTTTAGACTTTCAGTTGCTTGTCTAATTACCAGGGCAATTATAATTATTTTTCTCTTTTAAAAGAGATTTTGTAGAAAAGGGAAAAAAAATAGACCAAAAATAAAGCAAAGAAAAAAGAAAGAGAAAAGAAAAAATTCGCAAAAAAAAACCCCGGAAAAAGACAAAATAGGAATAAGACAAATTTGCTGACGTCATGATGACGTCAGCGGTGAGCCGGTACTGTTCACGAGCCGAGCCGCCAAGCCGGTTACTGTTGAAGGCTTGGCTTACTATTCATAAGTCAAACCTTCTTTATTATATATATATATATATATAATACCCGAATTGGAATGGAAGACAGATTTTGATTGTGATTTGTGAATTCATATCTCTCCTCTAAAATTACAAATTCTCTCTATCAACATGCTACTTCCGTAATATCAATACCCTTTATTCTCTCCACACAAAACGTTGATACACAACCATATTGCACCATCCCATGAAAAAGAACATATATAAAACGGGCCACATACCCCGACCACGGAATCTTCGGTAACCCGACCACACCCCTTTAGGAGCGACTGTCGCTCCTAAAGGGTAGACCCATTTATTGCTCGCGGATACCCATGCATATACCCGTTAGAACCGTTGACCCGTCAAACCCCCTCTTTAGGAGCGACCCGTCGTTACCCCTTTCGTAAACCCAACGTTGAAGTAAGTTTTTATTTTTTTTTATTTCGTATCTATTAATTTGCTATATAGTATATGTATTAGTTTGATGTTATTCTTGTTATGCATAGATGTATTAGGATTGATCTTATATGCCCATAGATTTAACGTATTGTATACGCCCATAGATTTAATGTATTGTTGTTCTTGTTGTTGTTATGTAAGGGTAAAAAGTGTAATTGTTTTAGACTTTCAGTTGCTTGTCTAATTACCAGGGCAAAAAATAGTGTAATTTTTCTCTTTTAAAATGGTTTTGTAGTTACTTTCTAATTACCAGGGCAAAAATTATACTTATTTTTCTCTTTTAAAAGAGTTTTGTAGTTACTTTCTAATTACCAGGCAAAAATTATACTTATTTTTCTCTTTTAAAATGGTTTTGTAGTTACTTTCTAATTACCAGGGCAAAAAATGTAATTTTTCTCTTTTAAAATGGTTTTGTAGTTACTTTCTAATTACCAAGGCAAAAATTATACTTATTTTTCTCTTTTAAAAGAGATTTTGTAGAAAAGGAAAAAAAAATAGACCAAAAATAAAGCAAAGAAAAAAGAATTGTTTTAGACTTTCAGTTGCTTGTCTAATTACCAGGGCAATTATAATTATTTTTCTCTTTTAAAAGAGATTTTGTAGAAAAGGGAAAAAAAAAAATATAAAATGTAAAAAAAGTGTATTACATAGTATAAAAAAAATATATTTAAAAAAAAGTTTATAAAAGTTTGTGTACTAGAAAATGTTTGTATTAGAAAATATAAAAATGTTTGTATTAGAAAAGTTTATAAAAAATGTAAAAAAGTGTATACATAGTATATAAAAAATTATTTTAAAAAAAGTTTCTATAACAAAAAGTTTATATAAAAAAGTAGTTAAAAAATTAAGTTTAAAAAAAGTAGCTGAAAAAGTAGTAGTACAAAAGTCATATAAAAATGTTTGTATTAGAAAAGTTTATAAAAAATATTTGTATTAGAAAAGTTTATAAAAAATATTTGTATTAGAAAAGTTTATAAAAAAATGTAGAAAAGTGTATACATAGTATATAAAAAATATAATTTAAAAAAAATTTCTATAACAAAATGTAAAATAAAATGTCAAAAAAAATGAAGAAAATGTAAAAAATTATATAAAAAAAAGTTCATGCGAAATTTTACGTTCAAAAAAAGTACTTAAAAATGTTTAAATAGAAATTTAAGTTCAAATAAATTATATATAAAAAATTTAAGTTCATACGAAATTTAAAAAATGTTTATAAAAAAGTAAGTTCAGAAAAGTTTATAAAAAGTTAATAAAAAATTAAGTTCAAAAAATTATAAATAAAATGTTTATAAAAAATTATATATATATAAAAAAAGGTTCTTACGAAATTTTACGTTAAAAAAAGTACTTAAAAATGTATAAATAAAAAAGTGTAAAAAAATATAAAATGTAAAAAAGTGTATTACATAGTATATAAAAAATATATTTAAAAAAAAGTTTATAAAAGTTTGTAATAGAAAATGTTATAAAAATGTTTTTATTAGAAAAGTTTATAAAAAATATTTTTATTAGAAAAGTTTATAAAAAATATTTGTATTAGAAAAGTTTATAAAAAATTTTGTATTAGAAAAGTTATAAAAAATGTTTTTATTAGAAAAGTTTATAAAAAATATTTGTATTAGAAAAGTTTATAAAAAATTTTGTATTAGAAAAGTTATAAAAAATGTTTTTATTAGAAAAGTTTATAAAAAATATTTGTATTAGAAAAGTTTATAAAAAATTTTGTATTAGAAAAGTTATAAAAAATGTTTTTATTAGAAAAGTTTATAAAAAATATTTTTATTAGAAAAGTTTATAAAAAATATTTTTATTAGAAAAGTTTATAAAAAATATTTGTATTAGAAAAGTTTATAAAAAATTTTGTATTAGAAAAGTTTATAAAAAATTTTGTATTAGAAAAGTTTATAAAAAATATTTTTATTAGAAAAGTTTATAAAAAATATTTTTATTAGAAAAGTTTATAAAAAATATTTGTATTAGAAAAGTTTATAAAAAATTTTGTATTAGAAAAGTTATAAAAAATATTTGTATTAGAAAAGTTTATAAAAAATTTTGTATTAGAAAAGTTTATAAAAAATATTTGTATTAGAAAAGTTTATAAAAAATTTTGTATTAGAAAAGTTTATAAAAAATATTTGTATTAGAAAAGTTTATAAAAAATATTTGTATTAGAAAAGTTATAAAAAATGTTTGTATTAGAAAAGTTATAAAAAATGTTTTTATTAGAAAAGTTTATAAAAAATATTTGTATTAGAAAAGTTTATAAAAAATTTTGTATTAGAAAAGTTATAAAAAATATTTGTATTAGAAAAGTTTATAAAAAATGTTTTTATTAGAAAAGTTTATAAAAAATATTTGTATTAGAAAAGTTTATAAAAAATTTTGTATTAGAAAAGTTTATAAAAAATATTTGTATTAGAAAAGTTATAAAAAATATTTGTATTAGAAAAGTTTATAAAAAATGTTTTTATTAGAAAAGTTTATAAAAAATATTTGTATTAGAAAAGTTTATAAAAAATATTTGTATTAGAAAAGTTTATAAAAAATATTTGTATTAGAAAAGTTATAAAAAATATTTGTATTAGAAAAGTTTATAAAAAATGTTTTTATTAGAAAAGTTTATAAAAAATATTTGTATTAGAAAAGTTTATAAAAAATTTTGTATTAGAAAAGTTTATAAAAAATATTTGTATTAGAAAAGTTTATAAAAAATATTTGTATTAGAAAAGTTATAAAAAATGTTTGTATTAGAAAAGTTATAAAAAATGTTTTTATTAGAAAAGTTTATAAAAAATATTTTTATTAGAAAAGTTTATAAAAAATATTTGTATTAGAAAAGTTTATAAAAAATATTTGTATTAGAAAAGTTTGTATAAAAAATGTTTTTATTAGAAAAGTTTATAAAAAATATTTGTATTAGAAAAGTTTATAAAAAATTTTGTATTAGAAAAGTTATAAAAAATATTTGTATTAGAAAAGTTATAAAAAATATTTGTATTAGAAAAGTTTATAAAAAATGTTTTTATTAGAAAAGTTTATAAAAAATATTTGTATTAGAAAAGTTTATAAAAAATATTTGTATTAGAAAAGTTTATAAAAAATATTTGTATTAGAAAAGTTATAAAAAATATTTGTATTAGAAAAGTTTATAAAAAATTTTGTATTAGAAAAGTTTATAAAAAATATTTTTATTAGAAAAGTTTATAAAAAATATTTTTATTAGAAAAGTTTATAAAAAATATTTGTATTAGAAAAGTTTATAAAAAATATTTGTATTAGAAAAGTTTATAAAAAGTAATTAAAAAGTTATAAAAAATATTTGTATTAGAAAAGTTTATAAAAAATTTGTATTAGAAAAGTTTGTATAAAAAATGTTTTTATTAGAAAAGTTTATAAAAAATATTTTTATTAGAAAAGTTTATAAAAAATATTTGTATTAGAAAAGTTTATAAAAAATTTTGTATTAGAAAAGTTATAAAAAATATTTGTATTAGAAAAGTTTATAAAAAATTTTGTATTAGAAAAGTTTATAAAAAATATTTTTATTAGAAAAGTTTATAAAAAATATTTTTATTAGAAAAGTTTATAAAAAATATTTTTATTAGAAAAGTTTATAAAAAATATTTGTATTAGAAAAGTTTATAAAAAATGTTTTTATTAGAAAAGTTTATAAAAAATATTTGTATTAGAAAAGTTTATAAAAAATTTTGTATTAGAAAAGTTATAAAAAATATTGTATTAGAAAAGTTTATAAAAAATATTTTTATTAGAAAAGTTTATAAAAAATATTTTTATTAGAAAAGTTTATAAAAAATATTTTTA
The DNA here is from genome assembly GCA_034093135.1 of Erigeron breviscapus. Taxonomy (NCBI): domain Eukaryota; kingdom Viridiplantae; phylum Streptophyta; class Magnoliopsida; order Asterales; family Asteraceae; genus Erigeron; species Erigeron breviscapus. The sequence continues at coordinate 134,340,989 of CM067167.1, forward strand.
TTAGAAAAGTTTATAAAAAATATTTTTATTAGAAAAGTTTATAAAAAATATTTGTATTAGAAAAGTTTATAAAAAATATTGTATTTGTAAACAATGTAGCGCTGGTTTGCGATGGACCAGTACTTAGAGCATGATGAGGACGACCCCACCCGGAAGGCAGCAAAACAAGCTTTCCGTGCTGATGCAGCTAGCATATATAGGCAGAGAAAGTCAAAATTCAAATCTCAGCATTTTACAGCACGGGGGGGTGTAGACGAAGCAGATACCCTGCAGACAGCACCGCCAGCTGGTATGGACCCGGAAGAGTGGGGAAAACTACTGCGTTTCTATACGAGGGATGACCGGGTCAAGCGGGCCGCGACAAACAAGACAAACCGGTCCAAACAGGCGGTGGGGACTCAGGGTCGGCGATCTATTTCTCTTGCCCACGATCGGGCGTTGGTACGTTTGGTTTTAACAAAAGTATACAATTCTTGTGTTTTTTTATGCTAATTATTTGACTTGTTTGCAGGCCAAGCACCATAACGAAAAGAAGGAGGGGCCACCGCCCACGTGGGAGTCGACTTGGGCGGCAACCCACAGACTACAACCTCCGGAAGTTGCGGTATATACATAACTTTAAGTTAAATTACTTTTAATTACTGCTCCATTTATTAAACTTACCTTACTATTTATATGCAGTCCCGTCTGGAAGCTGCGCAGGTGAGACATTCACAGGATCCTGCACCGACACCTCCAACCCAGTTGTTCCCGGAAGCGTTTGGATCGCGATCGGGACATCAGCGCGGACTAGGGAGGATTCTCAGGGGTTTCGGATCCCATGATTTCCCTGTTGAGTTGCCGCAACCACATTATGGACCTCCGGAAGGCCCATCTGGATCGTATTCTGTCCCGTCTGGATCCCAACCTTCCGGCTACTATGTTGACTTGAACCAGCCTGGTGATGAGTATTTCGACCCCCGCCAGTTATGGAGTGGGACATCGTCGCATTATGGACCTCCATCAGGGGAATTTGGTAGCTTGTCGGATATGAGTGGATTTTTTAGTGGAACAGGCTCTGTATCCGGACCAGGTGTGGGTGATGATAATGCCGGTGAGGACGACGACGGTTCCGGTGATTAGACTTTTTTTTATTTGTACGAAGTATGGACATTTTTATAAATACAGTTTGTTATGTACATTTTTATTATTTGTATTTGATATGGACATTTTCCTTATAATTATGGCTGTCCAACATATTCAAACAACATAGTAACTATTAAAAATAACATGTGTATGTATCTATTAAAAATTACATAACATCAGTTGTGTTTTACAAAAATATGAATTAATGAACAATATTACAAAAATACCAATTAATGAACATGTGTATGTACCAATATTACAATCCTAATCAGATGAGTCCACTGTTCCCATATAGGTGGGAGGAGGTTTTGTTGCATCTATATATCTATTGTAGGCTAACTGGCGGTGTCGGTATAAATCTTTCCATTTGCTCACGGGAGTCCTTACACGATCCTGTACCCAATATGCGATCTCCGGGGCCATCGGGTAGTCACCTTCCAACTGCACCATGATATAGTGACCGTGACCATGTACTAATGCTATTGATATGGGCTCTGTCCTAGGCACCTCATCAGGACCATAGGTAAATGGGAACGATGTCCAACTTGCGGCAGTAGATAAACAGTTAATTACTATACCCATCCTGTTGGACAACAACATGGCCCCCATAGTCATGTGCATCCAGTACGCGGTTGGTCTAAACACCCCTACATAAGACCTTGATAACCCCTCATAAAACCTCGCTTCAGCCTGTCCCCCTCTTGTTAGTTCATCGTAGAATTGTTTGTTGTTTTCATACTCAGCCAACATATGTAGTCGGATCCACTCGTAACCTTCGTTTTCATCGTACCCCAATGCAACAGCAAGTGCCCGGAATCCACAGTTGCCATCACCCCTGACATTAATAATCCCCTTGACGTATGGTCTAAATACCTTCGGTATGTCATCAAGGTAACCCTTTATACCCGTCGTCTGCAGTAGGCGAGTGTTAGGTGGTGGTACTGGTAGAGCAGCCAATTGCTGCTCAGCTGATATGGGAGATATTGGTGATGGTGTTGGTGCTGGTGGCATCGGAGGTGATGGTGCTGGTGGCATCGAAGGTTGTGTGGGCGTAGTGAAAAAATCAAAGTACGGTGCTGGTGCTGCTGGCATCGGAGTGCTAGGACCTGCAGGAAAATAAGTATCGGCACTAAAGAACTGATCCACTACGCCTGTTGGTGCTGTTGGTGGCACAGGATAGTACCCGGGTTCGGCTGCGCCGAACAACTGATCTAAGAATGAGGGTTCGGTTGTAGGCTCATTACTCGGCCCTGCTGCTGAAAATTGTGACGATCGGATCAACTCATCAATATATCCACGGGTGTCCTCCCGTAAATCGGTGTCAGGCTCCGCGAAACGTGACTCCGTGGGCACATGCTCACTGTGTCTCGCCGACTGAAAGTCCTTGTACGAGGCAAGCCACTGTATTTGTAAATACTTATAAAGATCTGCAGGAAAATAAAAAGTGATTTAGCTACATGGTTACATCGTAAGCTTTATCATAAAAACAGTATGGGGACGGGATGTATATACTTGGTTTATCTGCCAAGAATACTTTTAGCCGCTGCTCATTCTCTGCGTATTCTTTAACCGTGATTGACTTTACGAGTTTATCCCACCGATGTTTAAACGAACCATAATCTTTTTTTGTCCTAAACGATGGGTTGGCATGTAAATCAATATTCCTCCAAATGTGTATTCTACACAGTATCAGCTTCGTTTCCGGCATCACATCCTTAACCGCTTTCATGAGGGCCAGATCCCGATCAGTGAGTGCCACACGCACGACGAACCCTTCTTCGAGCGTCGACCTCAAGCACTGTAACACCCATGTGTATGCCGCATGTTGCTCATTTTCAATTAGTGCGTGCGCAATGCTGAATGTCTTGCCAGTTGGAGTGACACCCACAATCTCAACAAGCGGCATGTTGTAAACGTTGGTTTTATACGTGGCGTCTATTTCAATGATCCAAGGAAATGCACGCCATATGTCAAGTGATGTAGGATGTACGAAAAAGAGATTGGTCAAACATCCGGTTTTGCTATCCGTCGTGTACTGATACGTGTACTGATGGTCAGATAGTAATTGGAGCACGATCTGCAACGGGTAAACAACCAAAGTATAAGGAAGTCGTATTTTTTTAAAAAATAAACATATAGTTATACGATCCACATGCAGGTATGTTTCTTATTTCACCTGCATTCGAGTTTCCCCTCGTTGTTGGGCGTGCTTTAGCCGGTGTTGCCGCAAGTAGTTAGAAATGTCTTGTGAACGGGTCAAGATGCCGGGAAATGCATCCTTCAATTGGTCCCTTATGCTATTTGGCCCAAAACCTAGCAACGCCTTTTCGTCCACAAATTCTTTTTGAACATCGGTTAGTCGTCTTGCGTACGCAATACCTTCCAAATTACGAGCCGATGGATGGTTATGTCGGTGATCTATAACTTCAACCCACCAACTATGGTCCTTTGTCAGACGGCCTACCAATTTGAATGGACAGTCAATTTTGGTAGTCCCTTTGGGTGCTCCGGTTAACCGCTTATCTCTTTTTCCACCACGGTTGCAAATAAGGACCACCTTTTTAACTTCTCCGTCTTTTGTGGCATTTGATCTTCGTGTTACTAACACATAACCAAGCTCCTTTGCCGTTCTTTGAGTCCAGTCTACCAAATCTATGTGTGTGTCAAACACCTGAAATATTTTATACACTTTTTTTTTATACACTTTTTATACACTTTTTATACACTTTTTATTTTACTTTTTTATATACTTTTTTATAATTAGATTTTATATGCACTTTTTTATAATACATTTTTATTTTACTTTTTTATATACTTTTTTATAATTAGATTTTATATGCACTTTTTTATAATTCTTTTTTTTTAATTCACTATTTTATATACTTTTTTATAATCACTTTCTTATAATACACTTTTTATACACTTTTTTATAATACACTTTTTATACACTTTTTTATAATACACTTTTTTATACACCTTTTTTTTAACAATTTTTCAATAGCTTTTGTTAATCTACATTTTTACGTACATTTTTTAATATGTTTTTATATACAATTTTTTATCCGTAGTTTTAATAATTAGTTTTCTTACATACTTTTATAGCAACAAATCTAATGAATAATAACAAAATACAATTACTCACAAAATAACAACACAAAAAATGAAAAGGTTGGATTATATACATACCTCCTTGGTATAAAAAACACCGTGATCGTAATCAAATTCAGCACGGACATATGGGGATTCAAATTCGTCATCGGGCTCTTCGTACACAAACTCGTCATTTACACCTTCCGGCGCATTTGGATTTAAGAAAATGTCCTCCAAGCAATCCATCTAAAATAATAAAAACACTTATCAGTAATATCTATACTTACTATACTTTATATCCAAAAACGACCGAATGAGTTTGAATAAATGAAAACTTGATTTACCTCTTTTATACGGAGTAATTCAAATGAGGAATGGTTTAACCCTTTATATCCAAAACACACTTTCTGCAGCAAATGAAAATGAGGTGCGCCAACTTACAACGCAGATGACCATGCAGATTATGAAGTGTAAAACTAAAGTGAGCAAATGAAATGTAAATACTATGAATCGTCACGGGGAAACAGAAGTGTAAAGTGAGCAAATGAAGTGTAAAACTATGAATCGTCACGGGGAAACAGAAGTGTAAAGTGAGCAAATGAAGTGTAAAACATGAATCGTCACGGGGAAACAGAAACATTATAGGGGCAAATAGTACGATTCGAACCTACTACCCCTTTAGGAGCGACTGTCGCTCCTAAAGGGGTGGTAGGTTCGAATCGTACATAACATTTGTCGTATGCTGTCGCCCGTTGTCGTATCCTACTACCCCTTTAGGAGCGACTGTCGCTCCTAAAGGGGTGGTAGGTTCGAATCGTACATAACATTTGTCGTATGCTGTCGCCCGTTGTCGTATCCTACTACCCCTTTAGGAGCGACTGTCGCTCCTAAAGGGGTGGTAGGTTCGAATCGTACATAACATTTGTCGTATGCTGTCGCCCGTTGTCGTATCCTACTACCCCTTTAGGAGCGACTGTCGCTCCTAAAGGGGTGGTAGGTTCGAATCGTACATAACATTTGTCGTATGCTGTCGCCCGTTGTCGTATCCTACTACCCCTTTAGGAGCGACTGTCGCTCCTAAAGGGGTGGTAGGTTCGAATCGTACATAACATTTGTCGTATGCTGTCGCCCGTTGTCGTATCCTACTACCCCTTTAGGAGCGACTGTCGCTCCTAAAGGGGTGGTAGGTTCGAATCGTACATAACATTTGTCGTATGCTGTCGCCCGTTGTCGTATCCTACTACCCCTTTAGGAGCGACTGTCGCTCCTAAAGGGGTGGTAGGTTCGAATCGTACATAACATTTGTCGTATGCTGTCGCCCGTTGTCGTATCCTACTACCCCTTTAGGAGCGACTGTCGCTCCTAAAGGGGTGGTAGGTTCGAATCGTACATAACATTTGTCGTATGCTGTCGCCCGTTGTCGTATCCTACTACCCCTTTAGGAGCGACTGTCGCTCCTAAAGGGGTGGTAGGTTCGAATCGTACATAACATTTGTCGTATGCTGTCGCCCGTTGTCGTATCCTACTACCCCTTTAGGAGCGACTGTCGCTCCTAAAGGGGTGGTAGGTTCGAATCGTACATAACATTTGTCGTATGCTGTCGCCCGTTGTCGTATCCTACTACCCCTTTAGGAGCGACTGTCGCTCCTAAAGGGGTGGTAGGTTCGAATCGTACATAACATTTGTCGTATGCTGTCGCCCGTTGTCGTATCCTACTACCCCTTTAGGAGCGACTGTCGCTCCTAAAGGGGTGGTAGGTTCGAATCGTACATAACATTTGTCGTATGCTGTCGCCCGTTGTCGTATCCTACTACCCCTTTAGGAGCGACTGTCGCTCCTAAAGGGGTGGTAGGTTCGAATCGTACATAACATTTGTCGTATGCTGTCGCCCGTTGTCGTATCCTACTACCCCTTTAGGAGCGACTGTCGCTCCTAAAGGGGTGGTGGGATTACATATGGGGTGGTCGGCCTACACGTCCCTTTTTTTTTTTGTCTACGCGTGCTTGTAAAAGCATATTTTCAAAGATTGTATTTGTGTAGTGAAAAAGCAATAGCAATCGTGTGTCAGTGAGCATCATCTAGTGTTTTTTTTAATTCAAATTGAGTTGTCATAGTCTGTTAAGTGTTCACGTGATTGTTTAGTTTTACTTTTCAAACAAGTGTTGTTTAGTCCATGAGCTGTCTTCTTCCTATTTGTGGTCTCGACATGAATTAATTGTGTTGAAATTTTTCTTTTTATTAAAAGTCATTTTTTTCTCTTGTTGTTTTGTCCGTAAGATTCAACAACTTTAACTAGTGTTTTTTGAGTGACATTGGACTAATATTTGTCTTGGTTTTTAGATTTGGGCCGATTTTTATTTGGGCTAAATTTCATTTTGGACTAAAATTTTAATTGGGCTGAATTGTGTCTACATTTTTTTGGGGCTTAAGTGTCATTTGGACTACTAATAAGTGTTTGTTGGGCTTACATTTTTAATTGTTGGGTTAAATTTTTGTGTTCTTGTCTTGAGTTGTTCGTTTATTGGGTTGTCGTCAACGTGTGAGTCAAAATGTCAACCATACCAATCAAATTTGAACCAAGCTTTGGTTTATATAATTTTCATAATAGTCAAAAGTGTTCATGTTTTCAAGGAAATAATCATGCTTGTGTTGTTCGAGTGTATCAAGAGTTTGAGGATGTTTCCAAGAGATTCAAAGTTCTTTGTGAAGAGCGTGCGTGTTTTGTGTCTGACATTAAAGACTTGAAATCGATTATTTCTTCGTACCAGACTTCAGAAAATTTTGAGTCAATAAAGTTCAATGTGCCAGATAAGTTGACAACTATGTTCATTCAAGAACCCACATGAGATGAAATAACAGATCATGACGATTTTCGTTGTACATGTAATTTACATCCCAAGATTTTCAACAACAAACATGTTCCATGTGCTGTCATTCGTTTTCAAGAAAAACGATACATGTATGAGACGAGTCAAAAACTCATGGAACAAAACAAAAATCTTCAACTTGAAATTGACCAACTCATGTCAGAGAACAAAGAACTCAAAGCTGTAAATGATCTCATTTTATCCAACATGGAAAGTCTTCAAAAAGAAAATGATCATTTACAATCAAAGATTTCCAAATTCACAAATGAGTTGGACAATTCTTCCAAAAAGCTCAATAAAATTGTTTTGGACAATCAATCAAAAGAACTTGTTTTGCAACAAAAGAGTTCTGAGCTTAACCATGAGTTGCGAAACAAGTCCACCATTTTTGAGAGCAAAGTTGAAGAAGAAAGAACAAAGTTTTGTGCTCAAATCAAGTGTCTTGATGACAAGTGTTTGCAACTTCAGTCAAATGAAACATTTTTGACAAAGAAAATTTTCGACCTTGAGATTGAATTGCAAACACAAACCAAATCTTTTCAGCGTCAAAATCATTGTTCTGTCTCTCTTGACCTACATAAAGAAGTTGTTGAAGGTTGCACTGAACCTGATTGTCCTGTATGTGAAGTTGTGGATTATTCTGTACCAAGGGAATGTGATGTTGTTAAGACCGTTGAGACATCAACTCAGACTGATGTTGAGTGTGTTTGTGACAAGACTGAGATGTCCAAAAGTTTTCAAAAATCTATTTCATCAAAACCTAAAGTTGATGTTCCAAAGAGGGTTTACACGGGTAAATCTTCAAAACCTTTTGAAAGAAAGGTGTCTCAGTTTACTAATTACTCCTTGCAAAAGGGTAAGAAGTACTCTAAGAAACCTATTTTTGATGGAACAACTACTTTTGTGTCTTTTCTCTCCTTCGAGGATAATTCTAAACACATTTCTAAAGCAAAATCTCAGTTGACTAATTCTAAATGGAAACCGATTTCAAAAGATAAGTCAATTGAGTCAAAATCATTCAACTATTCTTTTTCGGAACTTTTTGATCTTGCACCAAAACCTGTGAAAACAGTCGTGCAAAAAGTGAATGATTTTGCTTCGAAAAATCATTTTCCAACTCAATCTCACAAGATTGCAAGTTTTTCGAAGAAATCAAATGATTTTTCACCGTTGCTTCCACGAAAAATCTTTTCAACTAAAACACCGGGTTTTAGTTCATCGTGGAATGCAACTTCTATTCATCAAATCGATGAGACTTACATTTGGACTTTCAAGAATTCAAAAACCATTGGACCCAATCTCAAATGGGTTCCAAAAGTGATTTCTAAGTGATTTGATGAATAGTGGCTTATGCACACATCAGTGTATAACCCGTGCTAAAACCGTTTTTGTAATTTCTTCATTTTTAGAAAAATCCAAAAAGATTTTCATTTTCTTATTTTTGAAAAATCCAAAAAGATTTTCTCTTTTCATCAATTTTTTATTTTCTTACTTTTTCTTTTAGTTACTCACAAAGTATTAGGATGAGATGCAAGGCATCGAACGCCTTTGTGTACTGCCTTTGTTGTCTCATTTTTAATGTTTGTGAGCAACTTTCAAACTCTTTACTCACCCTTTATATGCAAAAACTTTGTTCATATCATGCATATATTTAGGGGGAGTTTGTTTATAAAACCAAAACTTCCAAGTGTTTAAACTCATTTTCTATCTTAAAACACTTTGGAAGATTTTAAAACCATTTTCGATCATATTCAAAGAAGTTCGGTGTTAGATTTGCACATGAGAGTTTAGGCCACTCATAAAAACTCCATGATCTTGTCATCGCCGATGGGATCTAACCCCGGAGTTAAATTCTCAATTTTAGATTGTGAGGGTCTTTGAGCGTGATGATGTTTGTGCAAATAGGACATGAGGGAGTAGTCGAAAAGTGAGAGGTTACGGTGAAATGATGTGAGAAAGGGCTAAAAGAAATAAAATCCCTCCCCAAAATTCTCAAAAAGCCGGGTCAACACGTTTCTATCGGATTTCATTTGTTGATTTCTTGATATTGAAGAAGACTTCATGGACCCAGTGAAGCAATGCACATCTTTTCCTAACCACTCAAGTATTTCTTAACAAATGCTTGTTTTATTCTCACGGAGATTTTCACATTTCTATCGACTCTTCATTTGGAAGACGTTGATATTGAAAAAGGGAGACACTCTGCTCCGGTCCCCGACTTCATTTGATCACTTTTCGAGTCTAGAGCGTACTTGAAATATTCTTTCATTTGACTAGGACATAATGAGTCTTTATATGTCTTTGTGACATCGCATATCTTTGTGATATTGCCGGAACATTCGTAATGATATCATATTATTGATATTCCACGATGATCGAATGGAAATCCTACCAATGCTAACATCTTTTCCAACGTTGAACGTAGGTCTCACATTTTCATTTTATGAATTTGCTGAGTAAACGAGAAGTCTATGTGACCTCGGATTTTATTTCCCAAAAGTCTTTGAGGATAGTAAGACATGGTCATCGAACGCCTTTGTGACACTGACCATGAATTACATTCTTTAAAGCAATCTATCGGTTGAAAAGCCATAGACCGAACCATTTAGAGATAAGCTTTGTGCATTTCTCAATGATAATGGGAAGTCCTAAAAATAGTAATCGTATTTTTAGGCCACACCATCAATCCTTTTGATTTTTGGTTGTGTTAACGGATCATTTTTATCCGGATTTCATTTCTCTTCACACAAACACAAAGAACACAAACACCCTATTAAAATCTTTTTCCAAAACCGCAACCTTACATTCTAGTTCACCAATAGGTTCATTGGGAATTGGGAATTGGGTTGGGTTACTTTGCTTGCTTGTTGTTTGTTTGCATCTACCATTTATGCTATCAATCCTTATTGTATGATGAACACGTTCCACATATTCATCATAAGGGGGAGAACTGATTATATGATTGATAGATAGAGTTCAAGGTTTTAGGTAGAATTTGATTGATAATATTCTTGGTGAACTTGTGCAATATTCTCTCAATCGCTAAAAGGAACATTTCACTACTTTAAGTGTTTCGATTGTTGAAGAGAAATTCCGAGTATAGATCAATTGTATTTCATAGGTTGTTAGGATATTTACATTCGTGTATTATCTTGGTTCCGCATCAACCTTGTAATTTGTTTAATATCAATAAATAAATTACACTTTGAAAACTACATATTGTCTCATCAAGATTGTTTACAAGTTATTTGTATTATTGCACTGTTCTTTACTTATTGTCTTTTATATAAGTAATCTATCTAGAACTTGGTATATACCATTGCAACTGGTCGTCTCCAGTTCAGTAAGTATATTGCAAAGTAACTCCACCATCGACATAGAGGTGTCTTCAGTAGTACCATCTAACAAGTTGGGACTTACAGATTTAACAATTGATCAAAGAATTTAAAGAAAACCAAGCTTCCGCATCCAAAAGAATTCAAAGAATTCAAAGTCAAAACCAAGCTTCCGCAAAGCCAAAAGAATTCAAAGTTAAATCAAGCTTCCGCAATACCAAAAGAATTCAAGGAATTCAAAGTTCAAGAATTCAAAGATTCAAAGAATTCAAAGAATTCAAAGAATTCAAAGAATTCAAAGAATTCAAAGAATTCAAAGAATTCAAAGAATTCAAAGAATTCAAAGAATTCAAAGAATTCAAAGAATTCAAAGAATTCAAAGAATTCAAAGAATTCAAAGAATTCAAAGAATTCAAAGAATTCAAAGAATTCAAAGAATTCAAAGAATTCAAAGAATTCAAAGAATTCAAAGAATTCAAAGAATTCAAAGAATTCAAAGAATTCAAAGAATTCAAAGAATTCAAAGAATTCAAAGAATTCAAAGAATTCAAAGAATTCAAAGAATTCAAAGAATTCAAAGAATTCAAAGAATTCAAAGAATTCAAAGAATTCAAAGAATTCAAAGAATTCAAAGATCAAAGAATTCAGAGATTAAAGAATTACCAAGCAATTCAACATCCAAAAGAATTCAAAGAATTCAAAGTCAAAACCAAGCTTCCGCAAAGCCAAAAGAATTCAAAGTTAAATCAAGCTTCCGCAATTCCAAAAGAATTCAAGGAATTCAAAGTCAAAACCAAGCTTCCGCATGCAAAAGAATTCAAAGAATTCAAAGTCAAAACCAAGCTTCCGCATTCAAAGAATTCAAAGTAAATCAAGCTTCCATCAAAAGAATTCAAAGAATTCAAAGTTCAAAAATTAAGAATTCAAAGAATTCAAAGAAGTCAAAACCAAGCTTCCGCAAAGTCAAGAGAATTTAAAGAAAACCAAGCTTCCGCATCCAAAAGAATTCAAAGAATTCAAAGTCAAAACCAAGCTTCCGCAAAGCCAAAAGAATTCAAAGTTAAATCAAGCTTCCGCAATTCCAAAGAATTCAAAGAATTCAAAGTCAAAACCAAGCTTCCGCATGCAAAAGAATTCAAAGAATTCAAAGTCAAAACCAAGCTTCCGCATTCAAAGAATTCAAAGTCAAACAAGCTTCCGAATTCAAAGAATTCAAAGAATTCAAAGAATTCAAAGAATTCAAAGAATTCAAAGAATTCAAAGAATTCAAAGAATTCAAAGAATTCAAAGAATTCAAAACCAAGCTTCCGCAAAGCCAAAGAGAATTTAAAGAAAACCAAGCTTCTGCATCCAAAAGAATTCAAAGAATTCAAAGTCAAAACCAAGCTTCCGCAAAGCCAAAAGAATTCAAAGTTAAATCAAGCTTCCGCAATACCAAAAGAATTCAAGGAATTCAAAGTCAAAACCAAGCTTCCGCATCCAAAAGAATTCAAAGAATTCAAAGTCAAAACCAAGCTTCCGCATGCAAAAGAATTCAAAGAATTCAAAGTCAAAACCAAGCTTCCGCAAATCCAAATGAATTCAAAGTCAAATCAAGCTTCCGCAATACCAAAAGAATTCAAGGAATTCAAAGTCAAAACTTCCAAAGAATTCAAGGAATTCAAAGAATTCAAAGAATTCAAAGAATTCAAAGAATTCAAAGAATTCAAAGAATTCAAAGAATTCAAAGAATTCAAAGAATTCAAAGAATTCAAAGAATTCAAAGAATTCAAAGAATTCAAAGAATTCAAAGAATTCAAAGAATTCAAAGATCAAAGAATTCAGAGATTAAAGAATTCAAGCAATTCAAGCATTCCAAAAGAATTCAAAGAATTCAAAGTCAAAACCAAGCTTCCGCAAAGCCAAAAGAATTCAAAGTTAAACAAGCTTCCGCAATTCAAAGAATTCAAAGAATTCAAAGCCAAAACCAAGCTTCCGCAATGCCAAGAGAATTTAAAGAAAACCAAGCTTCCGCATCCAAAAGAATTCAAAGAATTCAAAGTCAAAACCAAGCTTCCGCATGCTACTCAAAGATTCAAGCTACTTCTCAAAGCAACATCGAGTTGAAATCAACATTCAAAAGTTCAAGTTGTAAAAGCTCAAAAGCTACAAAGATTTCAAAGATGCTTCCAAATTATTCAAAGTTGCAAGAGAAGATCAAGTTTTAGAGAGTCATCATCAAGAATATATGTTTGTTGAGAAAATTCAAAGTCAAGGTTGATACAAGACATTGAAGACAATGAGAAAGCTTCAAAGTCCATTCAACAGTGAAGATTTTCAACAAATGGGCTCATCATGTTATTTAAAGACCGAAGACGATGCAACATTTACAATTCAACACCAAGGGGGAGATTGTTAGAAATATAAATATGGTGTTAAATTGTAAATATTCAATAGTGGAAGGAGTATTAGTTATAATTAGATCATAAGTATAAATACTCCTTCCCTAAGTCATTTGTAATTAACCCTTTTATTATAAACACACACATTTAACTTAATTACTTTCTCTCTCCTCCCTATCATCTTCAACCTCCCATTCACACACAAACACACTTTTCACACACTATCCATAATTCCACCATTGTTATCACAATTAAGCTCATTTTCATTTATAACAATATGTTCCAGGTCTTCTTCCTCAGCGTTGCATAATACACATCCCACATTTTCCAGTTCCACCTTCCTGTTTTTAAGAGCAACCATCGTCGGGATCCTATCCATGGACATCCTCTGTTAGGACAAGTTTACTGATAAACTGGCGAGTCTCCAGTTGCATCTGGAGACCAGTTGATTTGTCCAGAAATATACGAAGTCTAGTTGCAAGTGTACAGTTAGTGCAAATGAAGACTTCCTCCAGTTGAGATCTGACCAAGACCTGAAGAATTCCAATTGAAGTCGAAGACAACAAGTGGAGGATAGAGAATGACAATGGCAGCGAAGCGCATTCTAATCAGTTTGAAACTGGAGATTGTCAGTTTAAAGCCTTTACAACGCTTTACACTGATTACGAGGAAGACCTTTTTGCTTTATGTACCTTTATCCGGATAATAACATTTATCTATGTATAAAGTACAAAAGTACATAAAGCAGGTTGGATAAAGTGACTTTATGTCATACTTTATCAAGCATTTCAAAGGAAGTCAAATTGCTTCCTTAAATGCTCTCAACCATATTTGTACGACAAAGTTTGAATCCCAATACCAACATTGTCTATAAATAGAGGTCTTTGCACAACCAAGAAACAACTTTGCATATTCAGACATTTGCATATTCTTGGTGACTTGTGCAATATTCTCTCAATCGCAAAAAAGAACATTTCACAACTTTAAGTGTTTCGATTGTTGAAGAGAATTTCCAAGTTTAGATCGATTGTATTTCATAGGTTGTTAGGATATTTACATAATTGTATTATCTTGGTTCCGCAACAACCTTGTAATTTATTTAAAGTTAATAAATAAATTACACTTGAAAAAATTACATATCGTCTCACCAGATTTACTTTACAAGTACTTTATTTATTGCATTGTCTTTACTTATTACTTATTTTCACCTTAATAAATAATCTAACCAATAACCTGGTATACACACACTGCAACTGGTCGTCTCCAGATCAGTGTGTATATTGCAAAGTAATCTCACTATCGACATAGAGGTGTCTTCAGTGGTACCATCTATTGAGTTGGGACTTACAAGTGGTATCAGAGCAGAAGGCTAATATACTTGCCTAGATCTGCTTAGATGACTACTACTGAAAGTGAGAATGGTTCTGGTCCAGATGAAAATGTTAATAATGCACAACCTAATCAAAATGCTAATAACAACCCTCCTCCTCCTCCTCCTCCTCCTAATGCCCCTAGCCATGTCCATGTACATTATTCTAACACTCCTGTTCCCAAATTCGATGGAAACAGTGAGGCCTTTGGTACATGGAAGGCCAGAATGCTTTTGCATTTTGGTGGGATAGAGAGGTACATGTTGAAAATCCTTAAGGATGGACCACATGTACCCATGTCTCATGGGGTAAGTCCTTTTCTTGATTCTACTAGATCTAGAAGGGGTACTAGAGAAAAGCCAGAAGACCATTGGTCTGATGAGGATCGTAGACTTGTTGATCTGGACACCAAACTCAAAAACATGATCCTTGGGGCTGTTCCTGAAGACCTTATTCCAACACTTGTGTTGTTCCCCAGTGCAAAGGCAATGTGGGATGAATTGGTCCTTCAGTTTGAAGGAGGTGATGACACCATTGTCACCAGGAAAAGTTTCCTTGAATAAGAAGTATGAATCCTTCTTTGCTTTACCCAATGAAAGCCTGACTGGTACTTATACCAGATTCACCAGTGTGATTAATCAATTAAGAGGCTTGGGTGTAGAGAAGGATAAGGATATTCTTATTGAGAAGTTTTGTGATATTCTTCCTTCCAAATGGGCAAACATGGTTCTTGTCCTAAGACAAGGTAAGACTCTGCACAGCCACACTCTTGCATCTCTGTATGGAGCCTTCAGATTCACTGAAGATAATAATGCACAGAGACTGGTGGCTGAGCAGGATGCCTTAAACCATGCTCAGAGTTCCAAGGTTGCTAGTATATCTGAGAAACCTTGTGCTTCTTTAATGTCTGCAGAGAGTGTCCAGCCACACTCAATGAAGGAGATGTTAAATGGCTTATTGAACGCTGGCCTGACCACTGAAATTAGTGATGATTGTCATGAAATTGGCTCGACATTTTTTTTTGTTAGTATAACTGAGAAACCTTTTTTTTTTGTTAGTCATCTCATTTTTATGACCATAAGGACTTTAATTGGCTCGATGATTTAATTGTTGGACATTTTGTAAGGTTTATTAAATTTTGTTACAAGTTGTGAGTCTTACATTATTATTTATATAACTTGAGTTCTTGAAATGAAGTTTTTGGTTTATTGACATTTCAACAAGTTCAATTAGAACTAGTTTATAGATTGGGATTGTCTTAAATGATTATTGTTATTGTTTATGGCATTTCTAAGATAGCTAGTCATTTACGGTATTTCATTGAACTAGAGGGCAATTATCACTATGCCTTAAATGTCTAGAAGGTCAATTCTCTTAATAAACCTCTAGGGATAATTGTCTAGACAAGTCAAGTAAATTATCCTAGTCAGGATTTTGAGGGTTGTTACATCATTACCTCCTTAACTGAAACTTCGTCCTCGAAGTTCGATCATTCATACGGTAGTAAAAATGGATAGACCAACAGTATGGGTGTCTACACGGAGACATAAATGTGTGAAAGTCAAACAAGATTTTATCACGATTCTTGGTTTCTTGCGAGCTTTTAACTCTAGGGTTGGGGGCATCCATTGCTCTGTGCCCTAACAGTTCTCGTGATTAGAAACTTCGAAAAAGAAAAAGGTTACGAATGTCGCTCACCTCTTGAGACGACTGGAGATTAATCGTATGTAATCGTTGCGGGCTGTCAATCTTGCCTAGATCAATACTAAATAATGGGATGATAATAAGAATGGCAATACGGAGGTGTAAAATGAGCAAACGGCTCGTAACGTGAGTTACAATAAAATAGCGAGAGACGTTGGGATATCGATCGTTGGTGGCTATTTATTTCCATTGTTACTTTGCATATTTTCCTTTATCGTCTTCTACCCCAATTAAAGAATCGTTCCAATAGCTTCTCGCTCACTTTCATCCTTCTTTGGTTTGACGTTGGGCACGCTTGCCGCTTCTTGAAAATATTGGCGTCGTTTGTGACTAATCACTTGTTAAGGGATTACCCCCTTAACAAAAGTGATACTAACTGGGGTGCCGAGTTGCACTAAAATTGCAAAGGTACATCTTCGTAGTATCTCATTTTAGGGTTTTATAGTGTTGTCTTTGTTATTGTTTATGGCATTTCTAAGATAGCTAGTCATTTACGGTATTTCATTGAACTAGAGGGCAATTATCACTATGCCTTAAATGTCTAGAAGGTCAATTCTCTTAATAAACCTCTAGGGATAATTGTCTAGACAAGTCAAGTAAATTATCCTAGTCAGGATTTTGAGGGTTGTTACATCATTACCTCCTTAACTGAAACTTCGTCCTCGAAGTTCGATCATTCATACGGTAGTAAAAATGGATAGACCAACAGTATGGGTGTCTACACGGAGACATAAATGTGTGAAAGTCAAACAAGATTTTATCACGATTCTTGGTTTCTTGCGAGCTTTTAACTCTAGGGTTGGGGGCATCCATTGCTCTGTGCCCTAACAGTTCTCGTGATTAGAAACTTCGAAAAAGAAAAAGGTTACGAATGTCGCTCACCTCTTGAGACGACTGGAGATTAATCGTATGTAATCGTTGCGGGCTGTCAATCTTGCCTAGATCAATACTAAATAATGGGATGATAATAAGAATGGCAATACGGAGGTGTAAAATGAGCAAACGGCTCGTAACGTGAGTTACAATAAAATAGCGAGAGACGTTGGGATATCGATCGTTGGTGGCTATTTATTTCCATTGTTACTTTGCATATTTTCCTTTATCGTCTTCTACCCCAATTAAAGAATCGTTCCAATAGCTTCTCGCTCACTTTCATCCTTCTTTGGTTTGACGTTGGGCACGCTTGCCGCTTCTTGAAAATATTGGCGTCGTTTGTGACTAATCACTTGTTAAGGGATTACCCCCTTAACAAAAGTGATACTAACTGGGGTGCCGAGTTGCACTAAAATTGCAAAGGTACATCTTCGTAGTATCTCATTTTAGGGTTTTATAGTGTTGTCTTTGTTATTTTATGGCGTGCAAGGAAATCGTGAATTGGTTGATGATAGTTCCATCTTACTCCTCATACTCACCTTTGTCTTTTCAACTTCGTCCTTATTTTCCCAAAGTCACCTTTTTCATTATTCGCTAAGTCATATCGTCACCAATTTCTCTTGTTTTTGCTGATATTGGCTTTCAAATCGTTTTAAGGTACCTTTAATTACCTCCTTTTTACGCTAGAAGGACCATTATCTATGGCTCATCACCGACAAATCTCTTTTAACATCGCACATATAATCTATTCGGTTTCCTTGCTATACCTACGCATTCCTCATGATAGGATTTACACAATCCTTATGCTCTTAAGTAATCATATCACCACCATCATTTCAAGGTAAACACTTCGATGTCCTTATTCGTATGAACTCCTCCTTTAAAATAATCCTTCGTAGGTCCTCCTGACCTCTACAAAACTGTCAATTACTTTGCTCTCCTGAGCCTCATATCCATTTCCAGCTTTCTAAGCTAAGCTTCTTTTCAAATACAATAACCTAATGTCCTTAGAAATTATGATATAATATAATTTAGGGGAAACATCGGTTACTTTATCCTTTTCTCAACCATTCGGTTTTCTCCATTTTCCTTTCGTTTTCTTATGGGTCACCATACTCCTTACCGTTTCGTCACTCAATCCATCTCTAACTAGAGTAATCGTTGTCTTGAACAGCACACAAGCAGTCGCTAGTCCTTGCAGTTATCTCAAGGGTACTTGTCAGATCATGGTGATACGGATCCTTTGATCCTAACTCATCACAGATGCGAATTATCCTTATCACCCTTCCGTTCAAACATTCCATAACTAGCTCTTCACGGAGTTTGTTAGTTATCTGGAACTTAGTTCAGCGACCAACTTCCTTAATCGTTGTGGTAGCATGTGCCTTGACTTCTAGCGTCGTATTCCCTTATTTGCTTTCACTACTAACTTAGCCATTTCATGTTGTTTTCCTTCTTCACTTTTCTTGGGCGCACTACTTCGTGGGTCGATGGCCCTTGACGGTTTACCATGTGTTGCAAAATTTCTCACCCCAGTTCATCTTGTTTTAGCTTACCTTCATTTGACCATTGACCTGGAGGGGATAACCATCACAGGTCATCATGCTTCCTCTACTTATCGACCATACTTCTCCTCTTTGGTAAAGCTAGCCTCCATCGGGTGTTGGGCGTATACCGCTTCCTCTTAGCTTGGTTCTTATGCTCTACTATTAGCTTGTCTTTCGATAGAGGTTTTGTTAGGACCAGTTCACCTGGAACTGGCCAGTCACCAGTTCACACTGACCAGTTCACCAGTTGCACCTGGTGACCAGTAAACTGGTGACCAAGATGATTTGTCGAGAAATATATTGAAGTCCAGTTGCACCGTACAGTCAACGCAACTGAAGACTTCCTCCGGTTGAGAACTGACCAAGTTGAAGAAGCATTCCAGTTGAAGTCGAAGACAACAAATGGAAGATAGAGAATGACAATGGCAGCGAAGCCCAGTTGGCATTCTAGTCAGTTACAAACTGGAGACCATCAGTGGAAAGCCCTTACAAAGCTTTACACTGATTACGAGGAATTGACTTGTATGCTTTATGTACCTTTACCCGGATAATAAGCCTTATCTTATTATTTAAGTATTAAAAGGTACATAAAGGTGGTTATGTAAAGTCACTTTAACACGCGACTTTACAATGCTTTTTAAGGAATTAAATGATATTCCTTAAATGCTCCCAACCACATTTGTACGGCTAAAGTTAACATCCCAATGTTAACTTTGCCTATAAATACAAGTCATTGCACAACCAAGAATTATAAGTTACTTCACAAAAACGGATAACTTCATACTTTGCAAACCTGCAATATTCTTGGTGAACTTGTGCAATATTCTCTCAATCGCTAAAAGGAACATTTCACTACTTTAAGTGTTTCGATTGTTGAAGAGAAATTCCGAGTATAGATCAATTGTATTTCATAGGTTGTTAGGATATTTACATTCGTGTATTATCTTGGTTCCGCATCAACCTTGTAATTTGTTTAATATCAATAAATAAATTACACATTGAAAACTACATATTGTCTCATCAAGATTGTTTACAAGTTATTTGTATTATTGCATTGTTCTTTACTTATTGTCTTTTATATAAGTAATCTATCTAGAACTTGGTATATACCTCTGCAACTGGTCGTCTCCAGTTCAGTAAGTATATTGCAAAGTAACTCCACCATCGACATAGAGGTGTCTTCAGTAGTACCATCTAACAAGTTGGGACTTACAAGTGGTATCAGAGCAGAAGGCTAATAAACTTGCCTAGATCTGCAAAGATGAACACTACTGAAGGTGGAGATGGTTCTGGTTCAGGTGAAAACCCATCGAACACTAATGCACAACCTTTTCAAAACGTTAACACCAACCCTCCTCCTCCTTCTGCCCCAAACCACGTCCATGTACATTACTCCAACACTCCTGTTCCAAAATTTGATGGAAACAGTGAGACTTTTGGTACATGGAAAGCTAGAATGTTGTTGCATTTTGGTGGTATTGAGAGGTATATGTTGAAAATCCTTAAGGATGGACCATATATACCTATGTCTATTGGGGTGAGTCCTCTTCTTGATCCAACTGGAAGAAGAGGCTCAAGGGAAAAGCCAGAAGACCATTGGTCTGATGAGGATCGCAGACTGGTGGACTTGGACACCAGACTGAAAAACATGATCCTTGGGGCTGTCCCTGAAGACCTAATTCCAACACTTGTGTTGTTTCCCAGTGCCAAGTCTATGTGGGATGAATTAGTAATTCAATTTGAAGGAGGTGATGACACAATTGTCACCAGAAAAGTTGCCTTGAACAAGAAGTATGAATCCTTCTTTGCCTTGCCCAATGAAAGTTTAACTGGTACATACACCAGATTTTCTAGCCTCATCAATCAGTTGAGAGGTTTGGGTGTAGAGAAGGATAAGGATATTCTTCTTGAGAAGTTTTGTGATATTCTTCCTTACAAATGGGAAAACATGGTTCTTGTCTTGAGACAAGGTAAAACCTTGCACACTCACACTCTTGCATCGCTCTATGGAGCCTTCAGATTCACTGAAGATAATAATGCTGCAAGACTTGTGGCTGAGCAAGATGCCATGAACCATGCCCAGAGTCCCAAGGTTGCTAATACAATTGAGCGACCTTGTGCTGCTTTAATGTCTGCTGAGAGTTAAACTCCTTGCGCGAGTTAAAGAAATCACTTCTTTGTCTTTCGTTGCCCAATGGACTCCAACTTTCAATGACGTCAATATATGTCGCACCGACTTAGATAATATAGATAGATGTTCGCGTATACGTGTTAGAATAGAAATATCGCACCAAATTTAAGGGCTACAATCCTCAGAACATGTCGTCTAGATATATATATCGGAATGTGTTCTACCAGTGTCGTCGAATCGTAATTTAGCTTTAATACCACTCGCCCTTCATAAGTCTCCAACTTCATCCGACGTCTCCATATGTTTCGATCGAATACAAAGGTTATGCGTAGTATCTAAGAGGATAGAGTCGCGTCATATCTTGGGACTACAATTCTTAGAGTATGTCATCCAATGTTCATGAGAAGATGCTCCACCGATGATATCGCGTTGTCGTATGTCCATAATGAATAGTGGTGTCATAAGAAATAGGATGTGGGATAATTTCAAAAGAGCACGAGTGAACGAATATTGGATTGGAGGGGTACTTAATGGCAACTTTCATACTTAGAAAATATCTAATTCATAGTGAATTTCTCAGGGACAATCACTAGTTCTCAAGCGGTCAAATCTCATTACCCAATCTCTATCTCACTAGTAAGGACTAACAACCTTATCATAATATTTAGCAAGTACTAGTTCTCGAATAGCTCAACCTCAGGGCGCAAGAACTATCTTAGTAGTAAGGCATGACTACCTAACCATCGCAATATCCACGCGCTAGTTTCAAATAGCTCAAACTTAGAGAGTAAAGGCTCTTATATCTATGTCGTCCATGAAATTTCATATCAACTCGTCATGCTCATATTCTCTTTCAAATCAATCATAAATAATCAATCTCATTACCCAATAATCTACACAAGTCATATTCAAAAATGATTTCTTGCCTCATAGTAATCATATTATTTTAAAGTGCATATGCTACTCAAAGTTCAACATAAGTCATAAAGCTTTTACGCATGCATTTCTCCCATAATTTCCACATTGTACATTCCAAAATTTGCGTACAACTTCATCACTGAGGGTGCTTACAACAGAATTCTGGTCAAGGGTTGGCCTGCTTTCCAGATTACTAATCTTGGTGGTCAACTTCTGAACCTCATCTGTCAGACCTGCCAGTGGTTGAACAACTTCAGCTTTCACTGCAGTCTGAACAGAATTCACCAGTTTTGCCTCTAATCCTTGAACTGCCACTTTAATATTTTCAGAATTTTTATTTGTGGTCAGAACCAGTTCATTCTTTTCTCAAACACCAGCTTCTCATTACCAGCAAAGAGGTTCATTTCTGATGCAAGATTATTTGATAAAAGAGATTTAAAATCAGAAACAACCTGAGAAGATGACTGGAGTGATCTCTCCAGGTCTGCCACCTTATTTAAAAGGCCTTGGACCTCGGTGGAAGAAGAAGTGGAGAGACCACCAGGAGGAGTAAGTGCAGATTCCCTTCTGAGCACTAATGGAACTTGTGTCTGGACTGCTTCAGTAGATGTTTTAGTTGTTGTAACAGTCGAGTCCAACACACGAGAGGTTCAGTGGTGCTTCAAGTGGTGGGGGTTGATTTTGTGAAATTCGAAGTGAGGGTGGATTGAAATAAGGAGTGTTTCGCGGTATTGAAAGTGGTGGTGGTGGTGGTGGTGGTGGTGGTGGTGGTGGTGGTGGTGCAATAATGGATTCTGGTGGTGGTGCAATAATGGATTCTGGTGGTGGTGCATTTTGTAGAGACAAGTGGTGGGGGTTGATTTTGTGAAATTGAAGTGAGGGTGGATTGAAATAAGGAGTGTTTCACGGTATTGAAAGTGGTGGTGGTGGTGCAATAATGGATTCTGGTGGTGGTGGCATTTCAGTAGAGACAAGTGGTGGGGGTTGATTTTGTGAAATTTGAAGTGAGGGTGGATTGAAATAAGGAGTGTTTCGCGGTATTGAAAGTGGTGGTGGTGGTGGTGCAATAATGGATTCTGGTGGTGGTTGCATTTTTGTAGAGACAAGTGGTGGGGTGACTGAAGCAATAACAGAAGTAACAACATTTTCTACTTCATCACCCAGAAAATTCATATTTACATCAAACATATTACCTTCAGACATTGGGGAATCTACCTCATCCCAATCTGGAGCCGTCCCAACTGTCTGATCATCCACTTCTCTATTTAAATCCAACTGAGCATCTTGCTCACCAATCACCTGTTCATCATCCTGTACAACATTTTCCTCCTGCTCAACAATAAGAGACCCATCTTCATTCATGATATCACCAGCAGAAGAATGAGAGACTGGAATTACTAGAGGTGAGGCTCTAGTAACGCCAATTTGTTCAAGAGAGACTACTTGTAAGTTTTCTCTTAAGACATCTCCAGACTCCTGTTGGGAGGAATCTGGATGGCTCGATTCAGCTCTATTAGGATTGACCTGAACTCCATCCTTCCTAAGACGTCTGGAAGTTCTTGGTCGAGTGGGGAGTTCTTGAGGTACAACAATTTCAGTCTGCTGAAAGTCCGGAGCCACCTGGGTTACTGGTTGCACTATTTCAGCATTTAGGACTCCAGAGGGTCCTTCACCAATCTGGTTCCCACCTGGAGCCTCTTCTTGCTCATCTGATGATGATGCATCGAGTGCATCATTTATAAAATGGTTTAGCATATTTACAGGAATTTCAACCTCACCAGCTCTTGATTTTAATGAAGTCAACTCCCTCAGAAAGTCACACACAGAAAAATGGTTTGTATTGTAATCATACTGATCACCTAGAGCTCTTTGAAAAACAAGTGATAGAAAACGAATAAATGGAATATGAGGTTTTCTACCTTTCACTTTTAGATGCTCAACAAGGTCATCGAAGAAAATCTGAGCAAACTCTACCCTGTATCCAAACCATAGGCAGTAAGCAATCTGGAGTTGCATTTGATTTATCTGGTCCAACCCTCCAGAGCTGCCACCCAAACACTCAACAAGATGAGTGAATAAGTATCTCCACGAGTCTGTAAGCTTGCTCATGTAGATGGTGTCTTTCCTTGATAACTGGCCATGCTCATCTAGTATATCAGTATGTCCCATCAGTCTACACACATCCCTGTAATTTAGACCAGTAGGGAGAGTAATGGCCATCTCATTTTCAGCCAAATAATTCAACTGATGAATATCTCTAAGAGAGTCAACAGTGAGAGTTAAGGCCCTGGTGCCTTGTTGCAATGTGTAGTTGATGGATTGAGTGTTTTCAACATACACAGCGGTGTACCAAAACTCACATAAGTAATCGTGATACATTTTTCCAGGATTGAGAGTAAGAGCACCGTAGAGTGGACAACTGAGGAAAAAGGTATTCAGTCATCCAATGAGAGAAGCGGGAGAATGAGAGGTGCTAGTGAGTCTAGCCATCCAATTATTCATATTTATTCTAATCGCCTTTGCCTCTAAAGTAATATGAGGTGCCTTTACTATGTTGGCAACGGGAGCATATTCAGCAGCGAGAAGATTTTTGACAGAAGATGTTTGTCGAGGGGCCATTTTATTTGGTAAATTGATGATATGAAGCTGAAAATTTAGGGTTTATGAAGATTTTATGAAGTAAATATGAAAGAGATTGATGATTGGAAATTGAATGAAAAATGGAGTAAATGAAGGAATTTGAAGAATTGGGAGTAAATGATTTCCGAAGTAAATGAAAATAAAAGTGAATGTGGGTATTTATATAGGAGAGAGAGTGTGGAACTCAAACGGTTATTTTTGAAATTATCAAATGTAATTTTGATCGGATTTTGAAATCCGCATTAAATACATCACATCACACATTAATGTGTGATGGTTTACAGCCCACAAACATTACCCACTAGTTCCTTTTGTCTTCCCAAGGTAAAAAGTTCCATTATTAGGTTTGAAAAATTACATGCCATGTAGGATAATAAGATAAATATCTTTTCAAAGAGTTTGCATACGTGGGACGCACAAAGACCAAGTATTAAAAAAAATTATGACTGACATACCATGACTCATTTCAGTGCATCTGGAGGTTGACTGGACACTCCAGTATCACTGGTGGATTAGGCCAGTGATGCATGCACTGATGGTACACAGGATGGACATTCCAGTAAAGTACCAACGAAAACCATTTGAAAGACTGGTAACCTCAAACATGCACATCAACCTATCTAATTACCAGTGAGAGGGACACATTTACAAGGTACCAGTGATATTTTCCAGAAAATTTTGTCCAGTGAGAAAATAAATTAATAAATTCCCCCTGAAATTAAAACATTTTAAGGACAAGAAAATATATGGCCTGAGTCTTCCCCCTGGAATGTTGATCCATAAATCTATTAATGCAAAGATAGTACACTAAGGCGTTCGATATCTAAGCAGTCATAGATGTATAAATCTTTAAATCAAGGATCCCTGATAGTACACAAAGGCGTTCAATACCAAGGTTTCAGATTTAAGGGTTTAACATTCCCAACTCACCAACAAGATATTCAAATGTTTTTACATCCAGTAGTTTAGTAAAAATGTCAGCGAGTTGTTTGTCAGTCGGAATAAAATGGAGTTCAATGTTACCTTTCATAATATTGTCACGAATGAAGTGATACCTGAGATCGATGTGCTTTGTCTTTGAGTGCATGACTGGATTGTTTGAGATAGCAATGGCACTGGTATTATCACAAAATATAGGAGTTTTCGAATATTTAATACCATAATCAAGCAACTGGTTCTTCATCCAGAGTATCTGAGCACAACAACTGGCTGCAGACACGTATTCAGCTTCAGCAGTGGACAATGAAACTGAAGTTTGCTTCTTACTGGTCCAGCTGACCAGTTTGCCACCAAGGAAATGACATCCACCAGTAGTGGATTTCCTGTCTATCTTACAACCTGCATGATCTGAATCTGAATAACCCATTAGATCCATGCCTGAGCCTTTGGGATACCAAAGACCCAAACTGGGGACACCCTTAAGGTATTTCAGTATGCGCTTTACAGCAAGCATATGGGATTCTTTTGGATTAGACTGATATCTGGCACAAAAACATGTTGAAAACATTATGTCTGGTCTACTGGCAGTTAAATACATCACATCACACATTAATGTGTGATGGTTTACAGCCCACAAACATTACCCACTAGTTCCTTTTGTCTTCCCAAGGTAAAAAGTTCCATTATTAGGTTTGAAAAATTACATGCCATGTAGGATAATAAGATAAATATCTTTTCAAAGAGTTTGCATACGTGGCACGCACAAAGACCAAGTATTAAAAAAAATTATGACTGACATACCATGACTCATTTCAGTGCATCTGGAGGTTGACTGGACACTCCAGTATCACTGGTGGATTAGGCCAGTGATGCATGCACTGATGGTACACAGGATGGACATTCCAGTAAAGTACCAACGAAAACCATTTGAAAGACTGGTAACCTCAAACATGCACATCAACTAATACAGACAAGTGAGAGGGACACATTTACAAGGAGACAAAAGTTACCTCAAACATGCACTTCAACCTATCTAATTACCAGTGAGAGGGACACATTTACAAGGTACCAGTGATATTTTCCAGAAAATTTTGTCCAGTGAGAAAATAAATTATAAATTCCCCCTGAAATTAAAACATTTTAAGGACAAGAAAATATATGGCCTGAGTCTTCCCCCTGGAATGTTGATCCATAAATCTATTAATGCAAAGATAGTACACTAAGGCGTTCGATATCTAAGCAGTCATAGATGTATAAATCTTTAAATCAAGGATCCCTGATAGTACACAAAGGCGTTCAATACCAAGGTTTCAGATTTAAGGGTTTAACATTCCCAACTCACCAACAAGATATTCAAATGTTTTTACATCCAGTAGTTTAGTAAAAATGTCAGCGAGTTGTTTGTCAGTCGGAATAAAATGGAGTTCAATGTTACCTTTCATAATATTGTCACGAATGAAGTGATACCTGAGATCGATGTGCTTTGTCTTTGAGTGCATGACTGGATTGTTTGAGATAGCAATGGCACTGGTATTATCACAAAATATAGGAGTTTTCGAATATTTAATACCATAATCAAGCAACTGGTACTTCATCCAAAGTATCTGAGCACAACAACTGGCTGCAGACACGTATTCAGCTTCAGCAGTGGACAATGAAACTGAAGTTTGCTTCTTACTGGTCCAGCTGACCAGTTTGCCACCAAGGAAATGACATCCACCAGTAGTGGATTTCCTGTCTATCTTACAACCTGCATGATCTGAATCTGAATAACCCATTAGATCCATGCCTGAGCCTTTGGGATACCAAAGACCCAAACTGGGGACACCCTTAAGGTATTTCAGTATGCGCTTTACAGCAAGCATATGGGATTCTTTTGGATTAGACTGATATCTGGCACAAAAACATGTTGAAAACATTATGTCTGGTCTACTGGCAGTTAAATACATCAGTGAACCAATCATGCCTCTATAGACAATGATGTTCACTGGTTTTCCATCAGGATCTGAGTCCAGTGTCAATGGTGCAGAATTTGGAGTGGGTTTTGATGGTGAAGAGTTCATATCATATTTCTTTAAAAGAGGGGGGGGGGGGGGGGTGTTTTGTTTGGGGGGGGGGGGGGGGGTGGGGGGGTTGGGGGGGGGGGGGGGGGGGGGGGGGGGGGGGGGGGGGGGGGGGGGGGGGGGGGGGGGTTTCTATCTCTAACATACTTTTCCTGATTAATAAAAGTACCATCTTTGGTTTGTTTAATCTAGAGTCCTAGAAAATATGTTAATTCACCCATTAAACTCATTTCATATTCAGAGGACATGATTTTAGAAAATTTCTTGCACATGTTTTCATCAGTAGACCGAAAAATAATATCAACATAAATTCGTACCAACAGAATATTACCTTTTTCACGAAGAATAAATAAGGTATTGTCAATTGCACCTCTTTTAAAACCATTTTTCAATAAGTGTCTAGTCAGAGTATCATACCAGGCACGTGGGGCTTGTCTGAGACCATAAAGTGCTTTGTCCAGACGATATACCCAGTGAGGATGCTTTTCATCAACGAAACCTGGTGGTTGTCTGACATACACTTCTTCTTCTAATTTTCCATTCAAAAAGGCACTCTTTACATCCATCTGGTAGACCTTGAATTGATGATGAGCAGCGAATGCTAAGAATATTCTGATCGCTTCAAGTCTAGCCACTGGTGCAAATGATTCATCAAAATCAACATCTGACTGGCAGTACCCTTGTGCTACCAGTCTGGCCTTATTTCTGATTACGTAGCCATCTTCATCTACCTTGTTCCTGAAGACCCATCTTGTTCCAATTGGTTCTTTCTTGCCAACTGGGAAAAGGGACCAGGTACCAAACCTTGTTCCTTTCAAACTGGTGAAGCTCTTCTTGCATAGCAGTCACCCAGCTTGGATCTTCCATAGCCTCGTCAATATTCTTTGGTTCAATCAGTGATAAGAAACTGACATATAAACATTGATCACTGGAGGCTCTTCTGGTCAGAACCCCTCTACTGGAGTCACCTATGATCTGATCGATAGGATGAGCTTTTGTCCATCTGGAGTATTGACCAGGATTGTTACTGACAACAATATCAGTGCAAGAGTTCAATTGAGTTTCAGGATGAGGATCCTGCCGGACTATTTCAACATCTTCATCTGAATCAGTAAGATCACAATTTGCATCATGAAATTCTTCATTTGAAGGCATTTCTGGTATAATATCAACTGATACTGATACTGGGGAGTAGTACGAACATCTGATCCAATAACAAGTTCAGAGGGTAGTTTGAAACTTATTGAAGGATAGAAAGGTGTACTACTGGGGGTTTTCTTCTTTTGAGCTGGTTCCAAGTCAGAGTGACTGGAAACTTCTTCAGGTGAATCTTTGCAGTTGATGGGATCAGATTCACAGAAGATAATTGGATTTTCTGGGGGAGAATCAAGGGATGGCTTTCTATTAATTGCATTATTCGATTCATCAAATGTGACATGTATTGACTCTTATACCTTTTCAGGCTCTTGTTGTAGACTCTGAAGGCCTTGCGAATGGCTGAATATCCTAAGAAATATCCTTCATCAGCTTTGGCATCAAATTTACCTAACTGACTGGAGTCGTTTAGGATGTAAACTGGACATCCAAAAACATGAAAATAACCAATATTTGGTTTTCTATTTCTTAATATTTCATAGGATGTCTTCTTGTGCCGCTTCACATACACTGATCGATTCTGGATGTGGCAAGCAGTTGCAATTGCTTCAGCCCAGAAACTGGTTGGAAGACGAGATTCAGCAAGCATACTTCTGGCAGCTTCTATCAGCGTTCGATTTTTCCTTTCTACCACTCCATTCTGCTCTGGAGTGCGTGCTGAAGAGAAGTTCTAAGAGATGCCAGTGTCAGTAGAGAATTTCTCCAGAGTTGCATTCTGGAATTCTGTTCCATTGTCACTTCTTAACTGACACACTTTTCGCTTGTACTTGAGTTCAATCTGCTTGATAAGAGTGATCATTTCAGCAGCAGCTTCACTTTTAGACCTGAGAAAGATCACCCAACAATATCTGGAGAATTCATCTACGATCACCAGGGTGAATTTTTTACCAGCACGAGTCTGAACATTCACTGGACCAAAGAGATCCATATGAAGCATATGAAGTGGTTCAGATATGCTGAAATTCTGCTTGGTCTTGAAACTGGCACGTTTCTGCTTTCCCATCTCACATCCTGGACATGGCCTTTCCTTTTTCAAGGAAACTGAAGGTATCCCATATGCCAGTTGTTTTCTAGACAACTTATTAATATTTTTGAAATTTAAATGGGATAACCTTTTGTGCCATAACCAGTTTGTGTCTTCATCAGCTTGAGTATAGAAACACTGCCCTGAAGGAGAGCTTTCCATATCCATCACATACACATTCCCTCTTATGGGAGCAATCAATACCACCTTCCAGTCCTTGTTAAATACGATGCCATGAACAATATTGAATAGAACTTGATAGCCATTATCACACAGTTGACTGACACTGATCAGGTTATATTTCAAACCATTCGCATACGCAACTCGTCTGAATTTGACTTGTCCATTGTTCAGAACACCGTATCCCTCAGTTTTTCCACAACCATCATTTCCAAAAGTAATGGAGGGTCCATCAGAAATTATGAACTCCTCCAGCAGGGTCTTACATCCGGTCATTGTCCTGCCAGCTGCACTGTCAAGATACCAGATAAACTTCTTTCGATCGCCCTGCACATCCACCAGATATATCAGTTAGATTTGGGGACCCATCGACTGATGGGTTCACTTGATCCTCCCTTATGGATCCCTGGGGGTATCTGGTTGAGTTCACTTTCTTCAACATTAGTTGAAAAGACCACTGGGGTTGATAGTTTAGAAACCTTTTTCTTTTTCTCAATTAAGGGAATATTTTTATCTTTCTTAGAAAAAGGTTTTGTATTTTGTTTAGGGCCTGATGGAGTACCCTCAAAATTGTTTAATCTTGCATTACAACTTTGAATTTGACGAGCCAGTAGTTGAAACTGGCTCTCCATCCTTAACAAAATAGATTTTTCAGATGACACCTGAGCCTTTCCAGATGACTGGACTTTAGGCTTAGGAAGGGAACTGGACTTTTTCTTTTGAACCTGGGGTTCTTTAGAAGCAGTCTGAGGCAAAGGTTTATTTTGATTAACCTTTTTAACTGGAGCAGTTATCTGGGATGCTCCAGTCTTAACCTCTGATAGTTGAGCTTGTATAATACAAGTTTTTGGGGTGGAAGGTTCATCATAAATGGTACTTGGTCTAACCTCCTCTGGTAACCGGTCAATAACTGGTATTAATGCTGCAATATGAGTATTTCCATCTAGATAAACACGTTTTTGGGATGGAAATTGGTTTATTCCAGCATCATATGGCTTTCTTGTTTCTAGCCATGATTTAATGACCTGTTTTTCTTTTTGCAAAATCATTTCCAGGTCATGTTTTTCTTGAACCAGTTGTTCAGTTACCAAAACTTGTGCTTCAAATGCCAGTTCAATATCTTGAAGTTCTTTTAATTTTGATTTTAAAGCAGCGATTTCAGAGGAATCTGTTTCTAAGCCATTAAGACTGTCAAATCTAACAGTTTCCACAAAAATTAAATCAGAATTTAGAGCTTCAGCAATGTCTAATTTTAATTCAGGATCGGTTTCATTATCGTACTCACTAACCTTTTTAATTACAATGTCCACCCATCGACCAGATGTGACATCATCCTTTACCAGATGCTCTTGGTCTGCCAGAGCCATAAAACAACAGTCTCTTTCCTCTTCTTCATCAACTGATGAATCATCAGAGGGAACCCATTCTTCTTCAGTGGTTGCAATCATGCATTTATTATTTTCTATCTGTTGAGACATGAGAGCAATTTGAGCCTTAAGCTTTTTGTACTTGGACTTGTAGCTATCACCAGGCTTGTTATAAGAAGTAGATGGACCAGACTGAGAGCAATTTGAGCCTTAAGCTTTTTGTACTTGGACTTGTAGCTATCACCAGGCTTGTTATAAGAAGTAGATGGACCAGACTGAGAGACAAACTGATTGGACTTGCACTCCTTCATGAAATGACCTTTTCTGCCACACTTAAAGCATGTCAGATTGGTCTTGTCAGTAGAGGAACTGGGTGCATGTTGTCCAGTGGGCCTATTTGCTCTTGCTTTAAAACGATTAAATGTTTTAGCAATCATTGCAACCAGGTCATCACTGTCAGTTTCATCACAGTCTGGAGAGATATCATTAGTGACTCCAGAATCCATTAGTTCAGACATCATCTTCTTCATAGAAAATACATTCTCGGAAGATATTAATGCAGCACAAGGTGGTTCAGTATTACTGACCAATGTGGAACTACTGGAAGCATGATTTAAAGCATCTTTTTCAGCCTCAATCCTCTGGGCTTGATTCTCTTCAGTGAATCTGAAGGCTCCATACAATGTTGACAGAGTATGGGAGTGCAAGGTTTTACCTTGTCTCAAGACCAGAATCATGTGAGACCATTTAGTAGGAAGAATATCACAAAATTTCTCCAAAAGTATATCCTTGTCTTTCTCAACCCCCAGTCCTCTTAACTGGTTTATAATGCTCATTAATCTGGTGTAAGTACCAGTTAGAGACTCATT
Source organism: Erigeron breviscapus (assembly GCA_034093135.1). Taxonomy (NCBI): domain Eukaryota; kingdom Viridiplantae; phylum Streptophyta; class Magnoliopsida; order Asterales; family Asteraceae; genus Erigeron; species Erigeron breviscapus. Next base: position 134,372,567 of record CM067167.1, read on the forward strand.
GGGGAGAGCAAAAAATGACTCATACTTTTTGTTTAGGGAGACCTTTCTGGTAACAACAGTATCATCACCTCCCTCATGCTGGTTCACCAGTTCATCCCACATGGTTTTAGCACTGGGATAGAGAACTAGTGTGGGAATTAGGGTTTCTGGAACAGCCCCGAGGATCATATTTTTAAGGATGGTATCAAGATTTACCAATCTCCTCTCCTCTTCGGACCAGTGTTCCTCCCTCTTTTCCCTTCCACTTCTTGATCCAGTTGGGTCAAGGAGCGCATTGATAGGAAGTCTAGGCACATAGGGTCCTTCATTTAAAATTTTCATCATATTTCTTTCAATACCATGTAATATCATCCTAGCTTTCCACGTACCAAATTCATCACTGCTCCCATTGAATTTAGGAACAGGATTATTCGAGTAGTGCACATGAACATGTGGAGAAGCAGGAGGAGGAGGAGGTGGAGGATTATTATTTTGAACGGGTGGTGGTTCATTAAAATTAGGTTAAGGATTACCTTGTGTATTTTCTGGGTTGGCCATCGTGAAACAGATCTAGGCAAGTATATTAGCCTTCTGCTTTGATACCAATTGTAAAGTCCCTCACACGATGGTTTAACCCACGAGTGTAAAATAACAAGTCAAGTATGAACTAGATTGGACTAGTATTACTTTAAATACAAATGCAAGAATATAAATAAAGTAATAATGACTTAAAGCAATATTTAAACAAGTAAATAAATGGTGGAACACAAATGTAATTTTCAAGTGTATTTTCTTTATTGATGATAAACAAAATACAAGATTGTTGCAGAACCTAGATATTACAAGTATGAACTAGATTGGACTAGTATTACTTTAAATACAAATGCAAGAATATAAATAAAGTAATAATGACTTAAAGCAATATTTAAACAAGTAAATAAATGGTGGAACACAAATGTAATTTTCAAGTGTATTTTCTTTATTGATGATAAACAAAATACAAGATTGTTGCAGAACCTAGATATTACAAGTATGTAACTATCTAAACAATCTTTGAATTACAAGTGATCTATACTTTCTAAATAATCTCCTTGGATCGATATACTTAAAGTTGTGAAGTATAACTATTTAGATCGAGAGTATTTTAGCAAGTTCACCAAATTGCAAAAAGTAATTTGTACGAGGTATATGACTTTGTATTTATAGGCAAATAAATTCAACAGTGAATTTATTATGCCGTACAAATATGGTTGCATGCATTTAAGGCAACAACTTAAATTCCTTAAATGCATTGGTTAAAGTACAGGATAAAGTCATGTTGATGTGACTTGTCATCCTTTTAACCAACCACCTTTACACACGTATTGTACTTTTATCAATAGACAAATGGGTTGTCCGTGTAAAAGTGTGTAAAGGCATAAAGTCAATTCCTCGTAATCAGTGTTCAGACTTGTAAGGTCTAGAACACTGATAAAGGCTCCAGTCGGGAGATCTGGTAAGACTGTCAGTGGGCTTCACTGCTTGTCAGTCTTCTTTCTTCAGACTTCAGTGAGAATGTCTTCAGTAGAAACGATCTTGACTGGAGTGAAGTCCAGTGAGCTAATCTGGAGGATTCCAGATTTCCTGTACAAGTAAATAGCTCACTGGTCTTCTATTATTTCTGGACAAATCTTCAATGTCGCTCCAGTCGTCAAGTCTGGAGCGAGTCCAGTAAATCTGGACCTAACATGCCTCATCAAACTAGTATCCAACTTGGTTAAACTAGATAACAATTATAAATACTCCTATGATAGCCTCATCAAACTAGTATTTATCTATGTTCAGTATAGATTTGCATGATCCAAATCTTGCTTCCATGGTGAAATCTTGCTCAACAACCTACAAAAAAGAATATATGTCCGTTGTCCTGCACATCTCAACACACACATCAAATCTTCTCAAAGTAATAACATACAATCTGAAGAAATAAATAAAATAGCAAGATAAAATGAATATACTTAACAGTCTATTATTAACCTAAGTCTCATTAAGGTCAAATAATTTACTGTCAGCACTTTCAAATTATGCACATAGCATATCAAAATTATTTAGAATCTCTGTTCCAAATCTTTTTGATTCAAACAAAAATCTTTTAAAGATCAATTTCAAAACTATGAACATCTCTGTGTTCATTCTAATGAAAATCTTCTTTCTAAGAATAGTATAAAAAGGAATTCTTTTAAAGATGAACATCTCTGTGTTCACTATTAAGTTAATGCCTTAATATTTGTTTATTGAAATTAACAACTCTGTGTTCTTTTCCTTAAACCTATATTCTGTTAATATGACATACTTTCTTTTAGCTTTTGATCACAACACTATCGCTTAACTACCCTACTCGTTTATTCAGTGTTCCATAGAACGTAGTTGAGTCCTCTTGGAAACTAGATTCTATTCTGACTATATCTCTCGTGCAATAGGAACTTTTATTTAAACAATACAATACAAATAAAAATTTAAACATTTCACGAAAAACACAAACACACACACACACACATACACTGAACATAAACGAATAACATAGTTACAAGAGCTAAAGATACTGCAGATTAGATCAGATTAGCATGTTACATAAGCCTACTAGCGAGAAATAATTCTCTTATTATTAGTTATGAACAGCGATCCAAAAATGATTACCAATATGTTTGTCCTCTTAAACACTCGGTACTTCCAGTCTCCTTTTTGGTTGTGACACTTTCGACATACCCTGGCCAAGGACAGTCACCATGCAACCCGAGTAGCCTAATATGTCACTTAATCACGTTTGCGAGCTTATGTGCCCCATATTCAGATACACTCTCACAATCGACACAAGCACTAAGATTAAGACATTTGGTGAGTAAAGTGAGAAAGTATTTAAGAATCAAGTCAGCGGTGACAGGTCGATGATTCCTCACGCGCAAAGCGACTTAACTTGACTCACGTACGGAAATATACTCAACATTGCATAATGCCAAGTACTTGCATATTTGTGACATTATTTTAAGCACTTATGAAAACCCGGGACTTCCGATGAGACCCGTGTAGCGAACTTTCTGACAACCTATCCCAAGTTGGAAGCTTTAAGTAGGCTAGGTATACAAAGACACCCCAAGGACTTACTTGTTCGAATCTCAAAGGCCACATTAGCTTCATATTTTCAACAGATTTATTAGATATTTGCATATCTTGTCACAAATATACATCCGAAAAGGCAATACATACACATATATGTACCCGAGACCTTCAATATAAAGACCAAATAAACATAATTACAATGCAAGATCTTTCATAAGATTTAAAGGACTTGTCTATTTTAAGAGCAAGCATTCTCAGCCATATATCTGAATATGTTTCCCATAAGAACATTGTATACATTTAAGTTCAGATTATAAGGAAACCTTGGTACTTTGTGCCTACTGATACATCATATAATATTATCACTGAACTGAGCAATTTAAAGTACAATTAAGTAGGCTTAAAAGCTAAAGTATCGTCACGTCTAATCGTCTTGATTCAGTGACCTTACTCTTTTTATTATATTTCTTTTTCTTTTCTGATTTTTATTTTGTTTTTCTGACACTATATGACACACATACATTACGACACAAACACTGACTCATTTTACAAAGTTCCTTTTGAGAGACACTGTCACTATAGATTTCTCATTCCAATCAATTGGACTAACAACTCGAAACGAGTTCGGTCGAAAGCCTTAGTGAACAGATCAGCTAAATTAAAGTCACTCGGCACCTTTTCTAGGACTATTAATTTCTTTTCAGCACAATCACGTATAAAATGAAACCTTATGTCTATGTGCTTAGTCCTACTGTGCTTAACAGGATTATTGGTAAAGGATATAGTGGATTCATTGTCTATCTTTATGAGAGTACAAAGGAAATTCTAACCGTAATCTCCAAAGCCTGTGAACAAGCATTCACTCGCTGTAATGTATTCCGATCTCTCCGCTAAGACTGACATCCACTGATGTCTACTTCCTCAAGAACACCAATTTTTTTCATCCCTGTGAACCAGCTAGTGGACTTCTGGAACTGACATATATATCATAACCAATAACATAGCAACAAAGCATAAAATATGAGTATCTGTGCTATAGATTATCATCTAAACATGATCTTCTATAGTACTTTGTTTTTTATTTATTTTAAAAATCACAAAATAGACATAGGATCCTTTAACAGAAGTAAACTCCGTTAATAATCCCTTGTCCTCCATAATGTGACTGGAGCTTCCGCTATTGACAAACCATAAACCTACGGTCTTCCTTAGCAGATCCTGCACATTCATAAATAGTTAGTTTTTCAAAGGACCCCTAGCCTTATTGGCTTTGGGTCGATCAATTTTCATTCTAAATTTTCCATTGACGAGTTTTCCAATACCAGAAATACGTCCGCCCTTGGGACCTGCAAAGCTGACATAAGACCCTTTAACAAGCATAAACTTCGTTGATAGTCTCGTGTCACCAGTCATATGTCTTAAACATCCACTATCGACAAACCATAACCCTGTAGTTCTCCTTAGTGGTTCCTTCTGTTCAAGAACTTCAAGATATGCCATCAAGCTCGTGTCAGCTTCAGCGACATCTTTATTCTCGGCTCTTACTGGTTCTGATGATTCAGGTTCCTCTTCTACCCTCTGATGAACACTACCATGAACATTGGCACATACCATAGGATCAAATGAATTATCAGCAAGATCGTTCATTTCTTCATCAAGGTCGTGAATTATTGCCATGAATGCATGATTCTGATCATCGTTACTAGTCGAACCCCAATTATAAGTACCATCAGATTGAACAACTAAAGCTCTCGAGTTATCCGTATCTCCTGAACTTCGGTTCCCAGTATTAGCATATTGATGTCCTGAATTCTGACTCACTATAGAACCACTCTGATTGAAGTTCTGACGGCCTGTAGTTGAATTGTTATCCCGTCTTGGTCTCTGACACTTTCTATCAAAATGTACAAAACCATCACAGTTAAAACACTTCACCTTGGTTTTATCAAACCCCACTTTGCCATTCACAACCTTCCTTCCGGTTCTATCTGTCAAAACGCTGAACTCTCAATGTTAGCATAGCTAGTTGCCAGTTCAGATCCATTTCTTCCAAATCATCAGGATCAACTTGCTTGTAATCCTCCCTAACCAAATCAGGATCAGTTAGTTTTCCTCCAATTAACTTCTCATGAGCAGACACAAAGGAAGCAAGCATGCCCAAATGTCCCTCAGCATATCTTATGCTCATCGGCATCCCTGTGTAACCCGAGCTTGGAGAACTACTACCCTGAATCCCATTTTGCACTACCATGGCTGATTTCGGAGAAATTACATACATCAAGTTGCTGTCAGAATCCATTGACATCTTCATCTTGTTATTCTCTCAACTGTAGAAGGCAGTAATCCTTCCACTTGGAGATTTTCCAGAAGAAATACTAGGCTTATCAACTTTGGGCGGTGAATTGGCCTTTTCGGTTTCATGATCCATCAGAATTAATTGATTCAGCAAAGCTTGATAGTTTGCGGGTAACTGAGACGTCATTTTCTTCGAGCTAGTAAAGTTCACGAACTGTTCAAAAATAAACGAGTCGTAAAAGTTTACGAGGTCGCAAAGAAAAACGAGGTCGCAATTAGTTACTCAAGGTCGTAATTGAACTAGTGAGGTCTTAAAGAGCTCACGAGGTCGCAAACGAAATACGAGGTCGCAATTTAACTGGCGAGGTCGTAATTAGCTACCCAGGTCGTAAATAGAGCTGGATGAGGTAATACGGGCCCGCGGGGTCGCAAACGATGCTGAAACCTTTAATACTCTTGAATTCGAAACCCTAATACCCAAAACACCTTCGACTGCTGTAATTGTCAGACTACTACTCTCTCCTTTCTGTAAATCTGATGAGATCTTCTTATGCCAAGATAGGGTATAGAAGGTACTCCTGATTTCCCTCCAAATTTTTTCCGCCAAAATATGTTCTCATGAAACTTTGAATTCCATGTAAACTTTGGATATCATGATCATAGGAAAAATTTGATAATTCCTAAAATTTTTCGCCAAATCCGCGTCGACAACGGATGAAAATTGACCTAAAATTTTTCGAACGCTACCAAACTTCAAATCTTCATGATTCATCCCATTTTAAGACCCTGGGCAAAAATTATTTTTCCCGCCAAAAATTATCTTCATGATTATTTTTTTTTACAACAAAAACATAAGAGTCTTCTCTTGGGAACTTACCCTATGTTTCTTCAGATAACCTTCTTCAACTCTGTGATTAAAGTCTTCTGATTAAATAACTTGAAACGCATAAGAACTCCTCTTTAGTGTGTGGACTAGAACTGTTGCTGCTTGTATATGCGAGGTCGCAATTTCAGAGCAATTGCGAGGTCGCAACTTACTTGTTCTTTACGAGGTCGCAATTAAAGAGACCAATTGCGAGGTCGTAGACTAGATGACTAATTACGAGGTCGCAATTCTCAAGACCAATTGCGAAGTCATAATTTTACCAGGTAGCAAAACATCCTGATCAGCATCTTCATTGAACGACAACAACTCTTCTTTTCCAGAAACCCTAATTCGTCTCCAACCTGAAAAGCCACGAATCTGGGTCTGCCTCAACATGCAAAAATAATCAGATCTTGTTTTCATCGTTACAAGGCTTTAACACTATAAAGCGTGTAAGGAGGAAAACACAATCTGATATAGTTTCACACGATCAGATCTCAAAAATAAAGATTTCGGTCGTAAACTCCATGAAAAAATCACGGCTAGACGACCAGATCTCAATACTAATGTTTTCGGTCGAGAACTCCGTGAAAGAATCATGGCTAGAAGACCCTAAACGATACGTTGTCTATCACCAATAAGCTATAACGTTTCGGTATTAAACCAAGAGGCTCTGATACCAATTGTAAGTCCCCTGGTATGGATCGTTAATAGCTTGCTCCAGTTATCTTGAGGTGCGGAATCCCTCACTATAACTTGGTGATCAACAATAAGCCTTCAGATCATAGGCTAGCGGAACAAGCTTTGACGACTTAACCTGCACAAATATGCTCGAAATTTCGACAAATGTTCAACCCTAAACTCTGTTAGGGTTCGGTTTATATAGGGATCAACAAGACTGGGCTTCAGCGCAACGACCTCGCATTTCAAGCCCAGCTCGACACTATTACGAGGTCATAATCTGTATCTTGCCTCGTAATTGACCCTGCAATTACGAAGTCGCATTCCTACTGTGAATTGCGAACTCGTAATTCACACTTAGCAGATTTACTATACATTCAATACTTAAACTTAATCTAGTATTCTATGCATAATACTAAGTTCATTAATAACAATCACATTCCAAAGACATATAACAATATAAGCCCAAACAATCTAGACTGCTATTGACATAGATGTGCACTTACAATGGACAAGTCCAATTCACCAGAGTTGCATTTGTGAATGGTTTGAAATACAACCTGATCAGTGTCAGTCAACTTTGTGATGATGGATATAAGGTATTGTTCGATATTGCTCAAGGCACCATATTTAACAAGGATTGGAAAGTGGTGATGATTGCACCTAGAAAGGGAAATGTGTACATCATGGATATGGAACCAGCTCCAAAAGAGCAATGCTTCTATACCAAGGCTGATGAGGACACCAACTGGCTATGGGATATAAGGTTATCACATCTAAATTTCAAAAATATCAACAAATTGTCTCGCAAACAACTGGTGGATGGGATACCTCAGATTTCTTTCAATAAAGAAAAGCCATGTCCAGGGTGTGAGATGGGCAAGTAGAAAAGGGCCAGTTTCAAGACAAGGCAAAACTTTAGCATCACTGAACCTCTTCACATGCTTTATATGGATCTCTTTGGTCCAGTGAATGTTCAAACTAGAGCTGGAAAAAAGTATACTCTAATTGTGGTTGATGAATTCACCAGATATTTTTGGGTGGTATTCCTCATATCCAAGAGTGATGCATCTGCTGAAATCATCTCTCTCATCAAAAGAATTAAGCTCAAGTACACTCGAAAAGTCTGTCAGTTAAGAAGTGATAATGAAACAGAATTTCAGAACAAGACTCTTGAATCCTTCTGCAAATGACACTGGCATCTCCCAAAACTTCTCATCAGCACACTCTCCAGAGCAAAATGGAGTTGTGGAAAGAAAGAATCGCACACTGATAGAAGCTGTCAGGAGTATGCTATCTGAATTTGGTCTTCTTACCAGTTTTTGGGTTGAATAAGTGGCAACAACTTGTCACACCTAAAACCGGTCTGTCTACATCAAGAGATACAAGAAGACTACCTATGAAGTCCTTAGGAATCATAAACCAAATATTGGATATTTCCATGTATTTGGTTGTCCAGTTTATATTTTGAATGATTCCAGTCAGCTTGGAAAGTTTGATGCAAAAGCTGATGAAGGTGTATTTCTAGGCTATTCAGATATTCGAAAGGCTTTTAGAGTTTATAATTATAGACTCCAAAAGGTTCATGAGACAATTCATGTCACATTTGACGAATCAAATGATGCAATTAATAAAAGACCAACCCTTGATATTTCTCCAGTCATTCCATTGAGTTTTGGTGAAACTGTCCAAGTTCATCAGTCAGTTGTTTCACCAAAAGATGTTTCCAGTCACTCCGAACTGGAACCAGTACAGATGAAGAAATCCTCCAGTGACACTCCATTTTATCCCTCTATCAGTTTCAATTTACCACAAAAATTGGTGATTGGATCAGATGTACGTGTCACTCCAATATCAGCACCAGTTCAAACTCCAACTTCTCCAGTTCTTCAAGAAATGCCTTTAACTGAAGAATTTCATGATGCCAATCGTGACCTCATTGACTCTGATGAGGATGTTGAAGTAGTTTGGGCTGATCCTTCTCCAGAAGCTACAACTGAAGAGGATCATAAGGTGACTTGCACTGATATTGTTGTTCACCAACCTAGTCAATACACTAAATTGACAAGAGCACGTCCAATTGAACAGATTGTTGGAGATCCAAGTAGTGGGGTTCAGACTAGAAGAGCCACAAGTGAGCAATGCTTGAACGTCACCTTCTTATCACTGATTGAACCGAAGAAGATTGACGAGGCTATGGCAGACCCAAGCTGGGTGGAAGCAATGCAAGAAGAGCTTATCCAGTTTGAAAGGAACAATGTATGGGAACTTGTTCCTTGTCCACCAGGGTTAAAGAAAGAACCCATTGGTACAAGATGGGTCTACCGAAACAAGATGGATGAAGATGGTAATGTTGTAAGAAACAAAGCCAGATTAGTTGCCAAGGGTTACTGTCAAGCAGAGGGTGTTGATTTTGATGAGACTTTTGCTCCAGTTGCAAGACTTGAAGCCATCAGAATATTATTGGCTTATGCAGCCCATCTGCAGTTCAAAGTCTTCCAGATGGATGTCAAAAGTGCGTTCCTGAATGGAACACTGGAAGAAGAAGTGTATGTTAAACAGACTCCAGGCTTCATTGATGAGAAGCATCCTCACTGGGTATATAGACTGAACAAAGCTTTGTATGGTCTAACACAAGCCCTAAGAGCCTGGTATGACACTTTAACTAAACATCTTCTCAAAAATGGCTTTCAAAGAGGTGCAATAGATAATACCTTGTTTATCTTGAAACAAAAAGGTAATATCTTACTGGTACAAATTTATGGTGATGACATTATATTTGGGTCAACTGATGATGCAATGTGTAAAAGGTTTTCTAAAATCATGTCATCTGAGTATGAAATGAGTTTAATGGGTGAATTAACATTTTTCTTGGGTCTTCAGATTAAGCAAACTGAAAATGGAATTTTTATAAACCAAGAGAAATATGTCAGAGATTTGTTGAGAAAATACAAATATGATTCTATCCCATCTAAAAACACACCTATTACAGCACCTTTAAATTTGGACTCTGACCCAACTGGCAAACCAGTGAACACCACTGAATATCGTGGTATGGTTGGTTCACTGATGTATTTAACTGCCAGTCGTCCAGATATAATGTTTGCAACATGTCTATGTGCCAGATTTCAGGCTAACCCAAAAGAATCACATTTGTATGCTGTTAAGCGCATCTTCAGATACCTGAAAGGGTGTCCTAGCCTTGGTCTTTGGTATCCCAAAGGCTCAGGGTTAGATCTAATGGGTTATTCAGATTCAGATCATGCAGGTTGTAAGATAGATAGAAAATCTACAACTAGAGGTTATCATTTCCTTGGAGGGAAAATGGTGAGTTGGACCAGCAAGAAGCAGACGTCAGTCTCTATGTCCACTACTGAGGCAGAGTACATTTATGCGGTCAGTTGTTGTGCCCAGATTCTCTGGATCAAGAACCAGTTACTAGATTATGGTCAGAAGTATACAAGGACCCCAATCTTTTGTGACAACACCAGTGCAATTGCTATATCTCACAACCCAGTGATACACTCAAAGACAAAGCATATTGACATCAGGTATCATTTCATTCGTGATCATGTTATGAAAGGAGACATTGAAATTCATTTCATCCCCACTGACAAATAGCTCGCTGATGTTTTTACAAAACCTCTTACTTTTAAACATCTCATCAGTGAACTGGGAATGTTAAATCCTTAAAACTGGAGACATTGTTATGAACGCGTCAGTGACACTGATGAAATTCTCCAGTTGAGGAGGTCCAGATAATCTTTGCTCGCCAGGCTATCGAACGCCTTTGTGATACTATCTTTGCACTAATTGATTTCTGGATCATCATTCTAGGGGGAAAGACTCAAAATATTTTTCTGACTAAAATTTGTTTTGTTTGAAAAATTGCAACTGGAAAACTCTCCAGTTGGAAACTGGCACTGGACTAATCCTCCAGTGTTCATGTTCAGTCTTGTCTTAAAACTGCTGGTCAACCAGATTTCATAACGTTGTAAAATACTTGGTCAATTTTTGTGACACGTGATGGTACTCGAGTGTTTTAACCCACTCACAACTGTCACATGACGTATCAAAGACATTTTTGTAAATGTTGCACTTTTTTATTGGGATTGTGAAAAGTTAGTGGGCGCGTGAGAATACCAGCCATCGTAGCATTTAATGTTGACAAGATGGTATTAAGTGTTTTTGAATTTCAAAATTTCAATAAATCAAAATATCTTTTGTTTTAAAAAATTTGGGGATTAAAATAATGATTTTGTATTTATATTGGGATTTTATACACTTATAAATACCCCCACATTTACTCCGGTTACAATTTACTTCTTTTCACATTCCTTCATTTACTTCCCAATCATCAAAATCGCTTCCTTTCTCTCTCGTGCTTCATAAATCCAAAACCCTAATTCCAAAACACTCAATTTCATATCTTCATAAAATGGCTCCTAAATCTTCTTGTAGCAGAGATGTAAATCTGCTCACTGTCCCATACAATCCATCTGGAAATGTCAAACGTGCCCATGGTGCTCCCTCAAACGCTACTCAAATAAAATTAAATCCAAATAACCCCATGGCAAGTTTGAGAGGGACTCAAGCCGCCGATACTCTTATTGGGAGAATCCAAAGTTTTCTTCGTGATTCTCCACTCGGCGAGTCTTTTTCCCTCAACCCACACAAGATGTACCATGATTACTTATGTGAGTTCTGGTACACTGCTGAACTTTCTGACGACTGTTCATCTATCACCTTTACTCTTAAAGATGGATCAGTCGAGTGTACTTTGACAGCTGAAACGTTGAGGAATGCCTTACACCTCAACTATTGGAGACACGGTGAATCTCCAGTTGTTATATCCCAGAATATAATTTTTTGACATGTTCTCCTTGATATGGGACACAAGGAGTGCCTAGAAAATGGGGTATTAAAAACAAAAGGACCCATGACTATGAAGAGCCTGACACCTTCGTGGAAATACTTTTTTATCCACTTGGTGGAAAGCATGGGTGGAAGTTCTGGTGGTCTTGACCAGATTAACTCCACACAAGCAGAAATGGCTTACTACTTGTGGAATGGACTCCGAGTGGACTTTTCGACATTCTGTACAGAAGCCTTGTGCAGAAACTGAAGGGCTCCAGGGGATTATGCATCCCCTTCTCCAGGTATTTGTCACTCTGTTTCCTACAGCTTCTGGGCAGTGAAGAATATAATAATACTCAATCACTGTACACTGTCCCAGAACTGTTGAGGAATCTTGACTCCCTTACATCTGTAGATGGGGAGGTTGAGATTCCAAATAGAATGCGGCTGGAATTCGCAAAAATTGATGCACCAGTCCAAGGTGAGTCAGAAAGACAACTGGGCGGGCCTCAAAACAATGAGGGACCCACCGGTTCGTCTGCTGGACAAGAGACAGTTATTGAGCCCGAACAACAGTCTAACCCTTCCAGCTCCAGCTTGTCAGTTCCCTCAACTGTCACTGAAGACCTCCAAACAGGTCTCCAGGGTGTTCCAAAGGCAACATAATCTCGTCGTCTTAGGAAACAGTCAGAACTTGCCACTGACAGTAGAAACCCTACCAGCCCTCCAGTTTCCTCCCAACAGGTTGCTGGAGATAGTCAAATGGGAGTACCGCAAGCAACCACCCTCGAAACTTCTCTAGGAGAGGGTGGTAAAGAGAATACTGGGCTACCCCAACCCAGAATAGAGTCCGTGTCTGCACAACATGAGTCTGGTCAAACTTCTGACACTGCTCTAGCACGAACTAATGATGTCTCTGGCCAGTCACAACTGGAGACAGAAGTTCCAAACTCTTCGGCCAATGAAGTTATGACTGAGGATAGAGCAGTTATAACTGAGGCAACCCCAGTGACCTCTGTTCCAGGTGAAGTTGCTACGGCAACTGCACCACCAACTGATGAAACCATCCAGGAAACTGGAGATGGCCATCAGGAGTCTGAACAACAAGCTCAACCATCTCTATCATTCATGAATCTGGGCATGGATGTTGATGAGTTCCAGATTGAGTCTTCGGACTCTGAAGGAACTACTTCTGACCAGGAGATTGTTGATATTTCTGTACAAGTTCAACACCCTTCATCTCCTGGTTCACTCCCAGACCAACAAATTTCAGTTTCATCTTCTGTACTCCCATTCTCAGATATACCACCACCACCATCTCAAATATCACAACTGTTTATGTCTAGCAATAGACATATGCCACCACCGCCGCCGTTGATCACACCTGAGCATTCTCAGCATGATCAACACATTGATCTCATTGTACGTCCTTCTTCTTTACCCATTGCAGGTTCTATTTCATTTGCTACTGGACAGTCAACTGGTGAGGCTTCCTTTAATGTGCCTCCTCCAGTTGGTCCAGTAGGCCTTGTTGCCGGTTCAATGACACCTTCTCCTCTGTCACTAGACAGTCAATTTGTCTCCTTCCAAGCCGACATCCAAAACCTTATTCAAAGGGTGGAGGATGTTCAGAAGGCAATTGACAAAAACACCGAGTCTTTTTCCAGATACAACAAGGATACTATCACAAATTCAAAGGTTGTTGATCTGGGGATAAACAAGTTTGCAATCAATGAAGACTTGGTGTTCAAGAAGCTCAACGAGTTAGTCAGAAGCTGCAACACCTTATCAGTTTCATTAAAAGAAGCTTTTGACCTTACTAAGACGAAAGTCTCCACCTCTATCTCCAACTTGCTGGGTACAACTGTTCGATCATCAGAAGTTGATCTGAAAGAGATAGAGAGGCAGGTTAAGGAAATTTTGAATAAACCTGGCCTTAATGTGGTTGAGCTTGGGCAACAGATGGCCACTTCAGTTGGCCAGAAGATTGAGGATACTTTGGTTGCCAGAGAAGAAGAATTAGTTAAAAAGGTGATGTCTGAGATCGCCAAGATACCCCCTCCTCAGGTTGATCTGGCCCCACTTACTCTTGAGATCAACCAGTTGAGAGGTGCTGTCAATGCTCTGAACACCCAACTATCCTCCCATACAACTTCTATTGATAAACTGGTCACTGAAGTGGAGGATTTGAAAAAGAATGAGAAGGAGAAGGAAGTTGCACAGGCTGGTCTCTCTCCAGATAATGCCAAATTGTTAGAAAAATTGAAGACTGGTCAAGAACAAGTTGCTGGTAATGTCTTGACCCAGTCGAGAGAGACCAACCACCTCTGGAGATCATTCAAGATGGTTTGCATGATCTTCAAAAAGTGCAAGGACATGCAGTCATGGCAGCCTCTTGACCGGTTGCCCAGCAACAATTCAGACTGGGAAGCAATTAGGGCAGGTCTAGATGCTGCCAAGGGGGAAAGAGCAGTCCTTGCACCCAGATTAAGTGCAAGTGCAAGGCCTTTGGTGGAAAGGCAAGTGGTTGTTGCTGGTGCTGGTACTGATGCCAGCCAGCATGTTATTGAGAAATTTGATGATGTGGTTGATAGGGGGAATCTTGAGCTGGCCACTGATACACAAACAAAAGCAACTGGTACTGATGCCAGTGTGCTAGAAACTGGTAATCCTGATCAACTTCCTCCAGTGTCTGAATCTGAAAGCAAGAACCTGGCAGCCATTGGCAATGCAATCAAAGAAAGAAAGAAACAAAGAAAATCCAATCTGCTAACTTCAAGGGTTCAACATCAAGGTTTGGGTTTATTGGATATAAATGATGCCAATCTGTTAGGCATCACACTGGAGCAATACATGGGCATAAAGAATGATCCAAGGATAGTTGGAATGGTTAATGAATTGATCGATATTCAACTGGAGAAAGACTATCCAGATGATGAAGTTGAACTTGATGCCAGAACAATAAATGTGTCAGTGGAGAAGGCTAGAGAACTAAGAGCATCTGGGATTGAAAGAAGAATTCAGAATGTCCAGAAAGTTGTAAAAAGAGTACTTAACCCACCTAAGTCCAAAGGAAAGCTAAAGCCACTGCCAAGAGATGCAGATTTAAGGACTTGGGTGCAACCAACTGAACCATCAACAGAAGATATCCGTGTTGCTGTACAAAGACTGAGCACTGGCCAGATCAAACTGGCAAATGAATCTGAGGCAAGGGCCTATCTAAGTGAAGTGCAACAGCGGACATATCACCCTGGAAAGATCATTGATGTGAAGGTTTCGATCAAGACAGGAAAAAAATGTTTCTATGTTGGAGTTAAGTATTTCAATGGACCAATGTGCTATACTGAAGATCCAGATGTTCATAGGTATGGTCATGCAGAGCATGTGGAGATGCTGAACTTTTTGGAAGCCAAACAAGTGAAGAGCAAATTGGAAAGGGGTTGGATTCACGTTCTTCAGAATCTTTTAAAATTCAAAGAAAATGTTGAATCAAGATTGGGCATTGATACTGAAGACTCCCTTCCAATCTCTTCAGTTGCCAAAAGAAGGAAAACTGGCGAAGGGCCATCTGTATAAGTTTTCCTTCCAGTTATCTACTTGTATTTTATGTTTCAATCTTGTAACTTATGTAAATTTTCATTTTCTTGTATAAATGAAGTTGCCAGATTGTAACCACAAGATAGGTAACAGATTAAATCTAACAAACTCAAAAGAAAAACCCAAGGCATTTAATGATCTATAAAAATGCCTTGGAAAATTAGATAGATTTAGTCAAACAAGTCCTTCAAGTTCATACTTGTATAGATACAAGAACTTGAAAAGACTTGGCAATATTTCAGGACAAATAGGGGGAATTTGTTAGGACCAGTTTACTGATAAACTGGCGAGTCTCCAGTTGCATCTGGAGACCAGTTGATTTGTCCAGAAATATACGAAGTCTAGTTGCAAGTGTACAGTTAGTGCAACTGGAGACTTCCTCCAGTTGAGATCTGACCAAGACCTGAAGCATTCCAATTGAAGTCGAAGACAACAAGTGGAAGATAGAGAATGACAATGGCAGCGAAGCCCAGTTGGCATTCTAATCAGATTGAAACTGGAGATTGTCAGTTTAAAGCCTTTACAATGCTTTACACTGATTACGAGGAAGACCTTTTTGCTTTATGTACCTTTATCCGGATAATAGCATTTATCTATGTATAAAGTACAAAATTACATAAAGCAGGTTGGATAAAGTGACTTTATGTCATACTTTATCAAGCATTTCAAAGGAAGTCAAATTGCTTCCTTAAATGCTCTCAACCATATTTGTACGACAAAGTTGGAATCCCAATACCAACTTTGTCTATAAATAGAGGTCTTTGCACAACCAAGAAACAACTTTGCATATTCAGACATTTGCATATTCTTGGTGACTTGTGCAATATCTCTCAATCGCAAAAAGGAACATTTCACAACTTTAAGTGTTTCGATTGTTGAAGAGAATTTCCAAGTTTAGATCGATTCTATTTCATAGGTTGTTAGGATATTTACATTATTGTATTATCTTGGTTCCGCAACAACCTTGTAATTTATTTAAAGTTAATAAATAAATTACACTTGAAAAAATTACATATCGTCTCACCAGATTTACTTACAGGTACTTTATTTATTGCATTGTCTTTACTTATTACTTATTGTCACCTTAATAAGTAATCTAACCAATAACCTGGTATACACACACTGCAACTGGTCGTCTCCAGATCAGTGTGTATATTGCAAAGTAATCTCACTATCGACATAGAGGTTTCTTCAGTGGTACCATCTATTGAGTTGGGACTTACACCCTCCACATGAAGATGTTGCAATCTTTTGTAACCCATTTAGACCATTTAAAAATGAAATGGTCACTAAAATCTCTATCACCTCTCATGACTTCTTTAAAACTCTTAACCGAGAACAAGGTGTCCTTACCACCCCTCCATATCCATCTGTCCGGTGCGTCTTTCAGACTAATTCCAGCAGTTAATCTGCCCAGCTCCTGCCATTCAACCAGTTCCTCCACCGAAGTTGGAGTCTTGGACCAATTATATTTAAAGACGAGGTTGCCATTCTCAACAGCCACCCAGTCCCTTACCCAACATTTTTTATCTTTCTCTAATTTGAAAAGTGCAGGGAAACGTTCTTTCAAGGTTCCATTACATGCCCAAACATCAATCCAAAATCTAATGGTCAACCCGGTTCCCACCCCCCCTTTAAATAAATGATTAATGCAAGTCTAGCCTCAAAAATATTGAAAATAAAATTCCAACTAGCAACTTTGTTCATGTTTCCTCCAATTCGTAGCCCCAAATGGGCAACTGGAAATTCCCCTTCCTTACAGTTGATACTTCTTGCCATTCTTTTGACCTCCCCAACGTCCACCCCCGCCCCAAATAAACTTGATTTATTAAAGTTTATTCTTAAGCCGGAGCATAAGTAAAAGCTTCTCAAGATCCGTGTTACCTTTTTGATATTTACAGTCGACCATTCACCCAAAAAGGTGGCAATGGATTTCCCTATCGCATTCCTTTTTGGCAATGGAACTCGAAAGTTGGAGAACCATTCACTAAAACCGCAGCACGGGCTGAGGACAAGATGCCGAAAATCCATCTTTGCCACCGAGCTGGAAACCCCATTCAGTCCATAATATCAAGTAGGAAACCCCAGTTTACATTATTGTATTATCTTGGTTCCGCAAAACCTTGAATTTATTAAAGTTTATTCTTAAGCCGGAGCATAAGTAAAAGCTTCTCAAGATCCGTGTTACCTTTTTGATATTTACAGTCGACCATTCACCCAAAAAGGTGGCATCATCGACGTAAAGTAGATGTGAGATAACCGGACCATCGTTGGGCAATCTAATACCTGTGATAGCTCCACTGTTGCACGCTTTTTGCATCGAGCACGCTAAACCTTCCATCACGATAAGAAACAAGAAAGGTGACAATGGATTCCCTTGCCGCATTCCTTTTTGGCAATGGAACTCGAAAGTTGGAGAACCATTCACTAAAACCGCAGCACGGGCTGAGGACAAGATGCCGAAAATCCATCTTTGCCACCGAGCTGGAAACCCCATTCAGTCCATAATATCAAGTAGGAAACCCCAGTTTACATTATTGTACGCCTTATTAAAATCCACCTTAAAGAAAAAATCTTTCTTTTTTTCCTTCTTAATCCAAGAGATGATCTCGTTTAAGATCAAAGGCCCATCCAAAATTAACCTGTCAGACAGGAAGTCAGTTTGAGAATCTGAAATCTTAGACCTTAGTACCTTCTTCAACCGGAATGCAAGGACTTTCGAGATCACTTTGTTGATGATTCCCACAAGAGTTATAGGCCGATAGTCGTTTAAACTAACTGGGTCTTTAACTTTAGGGACTAACGTATACGTAACGTAATTACAATTAATCTGGGTTATTAAATGTTAATATTTAACTGTATTGAAAAGTGAAATGAATTAAAACTTTGACTAATAATAAGAGTAATAGGGGGTGCCTTTAGAAAGTGGGGGTATCTATAGCAGGTCCCATTCAAAATTTATAAAAATAAATAGTCAAGCTTGTGTTATGAAATTTAGTTACAGTAGTGTTGTGTCATCTGCAATATGAAAGCAATATGAATAGTATCTTATAAGGGACAAACAAAAGGAATAGTATCTTATAAGGGTCAAACATATATTTTGAAAAATCATGGATAGTTTGCTTCTTCTTTTTTTGACACATTACATGTTGCCAATATTTGTCCATTTGAAGTAAGATTATTGCACTTTGATTTACGCTACTAAACATCAAGAAATACGTACATTAGAATTAGACTAGGTTATGTTGAATGTGGTCAAGATTGTGAAAGTATGATTCAGACTATTTGCATACATGATCATTATTGTCCTACATATATGACAAGCTTGTAATTATAACTAACACGGTTACTCCTTATTTTTAATGTATCTAACGTCGCCCAAATTGTTAGACTATACTCTTTTCGTCTTCTTGTCTTCTAAACTCCTTAACTTTGATGAATGTTGTAAGTCCCAACTCAATAGATGGTACTACCTGAAGACACCTCAATGTCGATGGTGGAGTTACTTTGCAATATAAGCGCTGAACTGGAGTTACAGTGAGTATATACCAAGTTCTAGATAGATTACTTATTTAAGTGACAATAAGTAAAGAACAATGCAATAATATAAAATACTTGTAAAGTAAATTGGTGAGACAATATGTAATTTTCAAGTGTAATTTATTTATTAACTTTAAATAAATTACAAGGTTGTTGCGGAACCAAGATAATACAAAGTATGTAAATATCCTAACAACCTATGAACTACAATTGATCTACACTTGGAATTTCTCTAAACAATCGAAACACTTAAAGTTGTGAAATGTTCCTTTTTACGATTGAGAGAATATTTCACAAGTTCACCAAGAATATTGCAGGTATGCAATATACATAAGTTACAGAATGTAAACAAAATTACAAGCAGATAAACTGAAGAGAGAACTTAATCAGATGGCCCTTCGCCAGTTCTCCTTCTCTTTGACACTGAAGAGATAGGCTGAGAGTCTTCAGGATCAATATTCAACTTAAGCTCCAGATTCTCTTTGTGTTGAATCTTGCCCTTCAAGAAGTTAACCCAAGCTTTCTCAAACCTATTCTTTTGTGCCTTTGCTTCCAAAAAGTTCACCATTTCAACCCATTCCGAGAACCCATATTGCATTGCACCAGGATTGTCAGTTCTAACCAGTGGCCCTCTGGCATAACTGACTTCAACATGAAAGTACTTGGTGCCTGGCTTAATTGTTACATGAACACCATTGATTGCCCCACTGTGTCTTCTGGTTGCCATGATCTGGGAATAATACTCTCTGGCTTCAGATTCATTTGATATTTTAATACTCCCAGCACCAGCAGCCAGCACAGCATTCTTGATGTCATCATTTGATACATCGCCAGTTGGTTCAATGAAGGTTCTAAGATCAGCATCTCTATGCAGTGGCTTTCTTGGTTGAGGGTTCCTTCTTGGTGGATTCAATACCCTTTTCACAACCTTTCTTACATTTTCAATTCTTTTCTGAATCCCACTGGCCCTGTTCTCCTTTGCCTTCTCCACTGATATATTTAAATTTCTGGCATCATGCTCAGCTTCATCATCAGGATAGTGCCTGTCCAGTTCAATGTCAAGCATTTCTTTTAACATACCCACTATCCTGGCATCATCTTTCACTCTAGCATACTCCTCCTTAGTGATTCCCAACAAGTGAGCATCACTAATATCAAGCAATTTTATCTTGGCCAGATGTTGTCTGGCTTCAGCTTGGTTTGCTTGTTTCATTTTCTTTCTTTCTTTAATTTGATCACCAAGCCTTGCCAGACGTTTGCTATCACTTTCAGAAACTGGAGGAAGTACATCAGCATTGCCAGTTTCCAACATTGGTACATCAGTGGCCGGCTGGGCTTCATCAGATGCTAAACCTTTACCCTTATCCATATTCCCCCTATCCATCACATCCACATTCTCTTCAACCCTTTGCTCACCAGCATCAGTACTGGCAGCCACAATCATTTCACCACCAGATTGACTTTCAGATGGAGTTCTTCCAGGTGCAACTGGTGCAAGGACTGCACTTCTTTCCCCCTTGGCAGCATCTAGACCTGCCCTTATAGCTTCCCATTCAGAAGGGTGAGATGGCAACCGGTCGAGAGGCTGCCATGTTTGCATGTCCTTGCATTCTTTGAAAATTCCACACATCATCCTGAAAGACCTCCACAGATGGTTGGTCTCCTTTGACTGGGTCAGAACATTTGCAGTAACCTGTTGCTGACCAGTTTTCAGTTCTTCCAAGATTTTAGAATCTTCACTAAGACCCGAAACCACCTTTTCCTTAACTTCTTCATCCTTTTGTTTCAAATTATTTACTTCAGTTGTCAGTTTTTCAATAGACTGAGTATGATTAGATACCTGGGTGCTCAAAGTATCAATGCTGCCTCTCAACTGGTTGATCTCATTAGTGAGTGGGGCCAGATCAACCTGAGGAGTGGCCAGCTTGGTGATCTCAGACATCACCTTTTCTATCAATTGTGTTTCCCTTGCACCCAGCGTATCATCGATCTTCTGACCAACTGAAACCATCAACTGCTGCCCAAGCTCAGTCACATTCAACCCAGGCTTTTCAACTAACTCTTTCACCTGTTTTTCAATCTCCTTCAAATCAATTTCTGATCTTCTAACAGTGTTACCCAGCAGATTTGAGATTGAGGTTGTGACTTTGGTCTGAGTAAGGTCAAAGGCTTCTTTTAAAGATGTTGCCAGATTGTTGCAGCCAGTGACCAACTCATTAAGCTTGTTGAACACCAAGTCTTCATTTGCTGAAAACTTGTTAATCCCCAGATCAACCACTTTAATATTGGTCAGATGATCCTTGTGGTATCTGGAGAAAGACTTGGTGTTTTTGTCAAGTGTCTTTTGAATATCCTCCACCCTGGTAAGAAGGTTTTGGATATCGGCTTGAACAGACACAAATTGACTGTCCAGTGACGGAGGAGAAGGTGTCACTGGACCAGCAGCAGTTACCACTGGAGTAACTGGAGGAGGCAAATTGAGGGAAGCCTCCCCAGTTGACGTCGCAGCAGTTGAGGAAGTAATAATAGGAGTGGTAGAAGAAGAAGGGACTGAAGTAACAATGTGTTGTTCATGCTGAGAATGCTCAGGTGTGAACAACGGCGGCGGTGGGGGTGGCATTTCTCGAAGGAGTGAGAACTGCCCAGATGGTGATGGTGCCATACGTCTGTTTCCAGACATATAGTTGTATGTGGGAAATGGAATATCAGTAGGCTCATTTATTTGGGATGGTAAAACTGAAATTGAAGCATCTGGAGGCGAGACTTGAGATGAAGGGTTTTGATCTTGTACAGAAGACTCAAAAATCTCCAAGTCTGATGCAGTACCTTCTGAATCCGAAGACTCAATAAGGATTTCCTCGTCATTAACATTCATGTCCAGATCCATGAATGTAACTGAGGGCTGACCAGATGGGTCAGTCTCCAGATGACCTTCTCCAGTTTCCTGGAAGGTTGCATCTGTTGGAGGATCAGATACCGAGGTATCTTCACCAGGGATAGAGGTCACTGGGGTTGCCTCAGTTATAGTTGCTCTATCCACAACCATAACATCATCAGCCGCAGAGTTTGGAACCTCAGTCTCCAGTAGTGACTGGCCAGAGACTTCGTCAGTTCGTGCAATAGAAGTGTCAGAAGATAGGCCGTGGACACTTTGTGCTGACTCAAACTCTAATCTGGGTTGGGGTAGCCCAGTTTCATCTTCACCACCCTCTCCTACAGAAATTGCGAGGGTGGCTGCTTGCGGTTGTCCCGTTTGACTATCTCCAGGTTCCTGTTGGGAGGAAACTGGAGGGCTGGTCAGGTTTCTACTGTCAGTGGCAAGTGCTGACAAAGTCCTAATGCGACGTGTTCTTGTTGCCTTTGGAACTCCTGAAAGACCTGTTGGGAGGAAACTGGAGGGCTGGTCAGGTTTCTACTGTCAGTGGCAAGTGCTGACAAAGTCCTAATGCGACGTGTTCTTGTTGCCTTTGGAACTCCTGAAAGACCTGTTGGGAGGTCTCCAGGGTAAATGGTTGTGGGGACAGACACGCTGGAGCTGGAGGGGTTAGACTGTTGCCCGGGTTCGGCAATGGTCACAATTCCAGCAGACGAACTGGTGGGTCCCTCATTATTTTGAGGCCCGCCCAGTTGTCTTTCCGACTCACCTTGGACTGGTGCATCGGTTTTTGCGAATGCCAGCCGCATTCTATCTGGAATCTCGACCTCTCCAGCTTCAGATACTAGAGAGTCAAGATTCCTCAACAAATCTGGGACAGTGTAAAGTGAATCTGTGCTAAAATAAGCTTCACTGCCCAGAATTTGTAGAAAACAAAGAGAGAGAAACCTGGAGAAGGGGATACATAGTCCCCTGGTGCCCTTCAGTTTTTGAACCAGGCTTCTGTATAGGATATCAGCAAAATCCACTCTCAATCCATTCCACAAGCAGTATGCCATTTCTGCCTGTGCGGAGTTAATCTGGTCAAGTCCACCAGAACTCCCACCCATACTTTCCACAAGGTGGATGAAAAAGTACCTCCATGAAGGTGTAAGGCCCTTCATGGTCATCGCACCCTTTGTTTTCAAAACCCCTTTTTCGAGGCACTCCTTGTGTCCCATATCAAGGAGGACCTGGCGAAAATTGATGTTAGGGGAGATGACAACAGGAGACTCTCCTTGTCTCCAGTAATTGAGGTGTAGAGCATCCCTCAATACATCTGCTGATAAGGTACACCGGACTGTTCCACCTTTTAATGTGAAATTGATGGAGGAGCAGTCGGAAGAAAGAGAAGCGGTGTACCAAAACTCACACAAGTAGTCGTGAAACATCTTGCGTGGGTTTAAGGAGAATGAGGGTCCGATTGGAGAATCCCTCAAAAATCTTTGGATTCTCCCAATAAGGGTATCGGACCCTTGGGTTCCTTGTAAACTAGCCATCGGATTATTTGGATTTAGTTTGATGAGCGTAGTATTACCAGGAGCACCAGATGCCTGTTTGACATCTGGTGGAGGAGCATATGGGACAGATAGGAGATTTACATCTCTAGAACGGGATGATTTAGGTGCCATTTGAAAATGAAATTGAAACTTTGGAATTAGGGTTCTTGATTTATGAAGCAGAGAGAGAAAAGAAGCAATTTTAGATGATTGGGAAGTAAATGTGATCGGAGTAAATAAGGGTATTTATAAGGAATTCAAGATCCCAATGAAATACCAAAAATTATATTTTATTAACAAAATCAATTTTGTAGATATTTTTACAAAATAAGTTTGAATTTTGAATCAAAAACATAATTCACCGTGTCAGCATTAAATGCTACGACGGCTTAACTTACCCACGCGCCCACTAATTTTCATTTTCCCAATAAAAACAGTTGTCATTTACCAAAATGTCTATTAACACGTCAGATGACGATATCAAGTGGGTTAAAACACTCGAGTACCATCACGTGTCTCAGATATTGACCAAGTATTTTCTAACGTTATGAAAAATTAAGACAAGACTGAACCTGGTCACTGGAGGATTAGTCCAGCGCCAGTTTCCAACTGGAGAGTTCTCCAGTTGCCATTTTCAAACAAAACGAATTTTAGTCAGAAAATTATTTTGAGTCTTTCCCCCTAAAATGATGATCCAGAAATCGATTAGTGCCAGGATAGTATCACAAAGGCGTTCGATAGCCTGGCGAGCAAAGATTATCTGGACCTCCTCAACTGGAGAACTTCATCAGTGTCACTGACGCGTTCATAACAAAAATCTCCAGTTTTAAGGATTTAACATTCCCAGTTCGCTGATGAGATGTTTAAAGGTTTTCTCATCAAGAGGTTTTGTAAAAACATCAGCGAGCTGTTTGTCAGTGGGGATGAAATGTAATTCAATGTCTCCTTTCATAACATGATCACGAATAAAATGATACCTGATGTCAATATGCTTTGTCTTGGAGTGCATCACTGGGTTGTGAGATATAGCAATTGCACTGGTGTTGTCACAAAAGATTGGGGTCCTTGTATACTTTTGACCATAATCTAGTAACTGGTTCTTGATCCAGAGAATCTGGGCACAGCAACTGGCCGCAGAAATGTACTCTGCCTCAGCAGTGGACATAGAGACTGACGTCTGCTTCTTGCTGGTCCAACTTACCAGTTTTCCTCCAAGGAAATGACAACCACCAGTTGTTGATTTTCTATCTATCTTACAACCTGCATGATCTGAATCTGAATAACCCATTAGATCTAACCCTGAGCCTTTGGGGTACCAAAGACCAAGGTTAGGACACCCTTTCAGGTATCTAAAGATACGCTTAACAGCGTGCAAATGTGATTCTTTAGGGTTAGCCTGAAACCTGGCACATAGACATGTTGCGAACATTATATCTGGTCGACTGGCAGTTAAATACATCAGTGAACCAACCATTCCACGATATTCAGTGATGTTCACTGGTTTGCCAGTTGGGTCAGAGTCCAAATTTAATGGTGCTGCAATAGGTGTGTTTTTCGATGGGATAGAATCATATTTGTATTTTCTTAACAAATCTCTGACATATTTTCCTTGGTTTATGAAAATTCCATTTTCAGTTTGCTTAATCTGAAGACCTAAGAAAAATGTTAATTCTCCCATTAAACTCATTTCATACTCAGATGACATGATTTTAGAAAACTTTTTACACATTGCATCATCAGTTGAACCAAATATAATGTCATCAACATAAATTTGTACCAATAAGATATTACCTTTTTCTTTCAAGATAAATAAGGTATTATCTATTGCACCTCTTTGAAAGCCATTTTTAAGAAGATGTTTAGTTAAAGTATCATACCAGGCTCTTGGGGCTTGTCTAAGACCATACAAAGCTTTGTTCAGTCTATAGACCCAGTGAGGATGCTTCTCATTGATGAAGCCTGGAGTCTGCTTAACATACACAACTTCTTCCAATGTTCCATTAAGGAACGCACTTTTGACATCCATCTGGAAGACTTTGAACTGCAGATGGGCTGCATAAGCCAGAAATATTCTGATGGCTTCAAGTCTTGCAACTGGAGCAAAAGTTTCATCAAAGTCAACGCCTTCTGCTTGACAATAACCCTGGGCAACTAATCTGGCCTTGTTTCTTACAACATGGCCATCTTCATCCATCTTGTTTCGGTAGACCCATCTTGTACCAATGGGTTCTTTCTTTAACCCTGGTGGACAAGGAACAAGCTCCCACACATTATTCCTTTCAAACTGGATGAGCTCTTCTTGCATAGCTTCCACCCAGCTTGGGTCTGCCATAGCCTCGTCAATCTTCTTCGGTTCAATTAGTGATAAGAAGGTGACGTTTAAGCATTGCTCACTGGTGGCTCTTCTAGTCTGAACCCCACTATTTGGATCTCCCACAATCTGTTCAATTGGATGTGCTCGAGTCCATCTAGTGTATTGACTAGGCTGGTGAATTACAATATCAGTGCAAGTCACCTGGCGATCTTCTTCAGTTGCAGCAGCTTCTGGAGGAGGATCTGTCCAAACTACTTCTACGTCCTCATCAGAGTCAATGAGGTCACGATTTGCATCATGAAATTCTTCATTAAAAGGCATTTCTTGAAGAACTGGAGAAGTTGGAGTTTGAACTGGTGCTGATATTGGAGTGGCACGTACATCAGATCCAATCACCAATTCCTGTGGTAAATTGAAATTGATGGAGGGATAGAATGAAGTGTCACTGGTGGTGCTCTTCTTCTTAACTGGTTCCAATTTGTTGTAACTGGAAACATCTTTTGGTGAAACAACTGACTGATGAACTTGGTCAGTTTCACCAAAATTTATTGGAACGACTGGAGAAATATCAAGGCTTGGTCTCTTGTTGATTGCTTCAGTTGATTCGTCGAATGTGACATGAATTGTCTCATGAACCTTTTGGAGTCTATAATTATAAACTCTAAAGGCCTTTCGAATATCTGAATAACCTAAAAATACCCCTTCATCAGCTTTTGCATCAAACTTTCCAAGCTGACTGGAATCGTTTAAAATATAAACTGGACAACCAAATACATGAAAGTATCCAATATTTGGTTTACGATTCCTGAGTACTTCATAGGCAGTCTTCTTATGTCTCTTGATGTAGACTGACCGGTTTTGGGTGTGACAAGCAGTTGCAACTGCTTCAGCCCAGAAACTGGTGGGAAGACCTGATTCAGATAGCATACTTCTGGCTGCTTCTATCAGAGTGCGATTCTTTCTTTCCACAACTCCATTCTGCTCTGGAGAGTGTGCTGATGAGAAGTTTTGAGAGATGCCAGTGTCATTGCAAAATGTTTCAAGTACCTTATTTTGAAATTCAGTACCATTATCACTTCGCAACTGACAAACTTTTCGAGTATACTTGAGTTCAATTCTTTTGATGAGAGAGATGATTTCAGCAGGTGCATCACTTTTGGATCTGAGGAATACCACCCAACAGTATCTGGTGAATTCATCGACCACAACTAGAGTGTACTTCTTTCCAGCTCTAGTTTGAACATTCACTGGACCAAAGAGATCCATATGTAGCATGTGAAGAGGTTCAGTGATGCTAAAGTTTTGCCTGGTTTTGAAACTGGCTCTTTTCTGCTTGCCCATCTCACACCCTGGACATGGCTTTTCTTTATTAAAAGAAATTTGTGGTATCCCATCAACCAGTTGTTTGCGAGACAACTTGTTAATATTTTTGAAATTAAGATGGGATAATCTTTTATGCCACAGCCAGTTGGTGTCCTCATCAGCCTTGGTATAGAAGCACTGCTCTTTTGGAGCTGGTTCCATATCCATGATGTACACATTTCCTTTTCTTGGTGCAACCATCACCACTTTCCAATCCTTGTTAAATATGGTGCCTTGAGCAATATCGAACAAAACTCTGTAGCCATCATCACAAAGTTGGCTGACACTGATCAGGTTGTATTTTAAACCATTTACAAATGCAACTCTTTTGAATTCGACCTGTCCGTTATTGAGCACACCATATCCTTCAATCTTTCCCTTTTGATCATTACCAAACGTCACTGCCGGTCCATCTTGGACAGTGAACTCTTCAAGCAGGGGCTTACATCTGGTCATAGTCCGGCCAGCTGCGCTGTCCAGATACCAGATATTCTTCTTTTGATCGCCCTACACACCCACAAAAATCATCAGTTATTTTTGTGAACCCATCTTTTCTTGATGGGTTCACTGGACTTCTCTACAGAAGTCACAGTTGATTGTTGTGGTGGTAAACTGAAGACTACATCTGGATCTTTTTCACCAGATCCAGGTGTAGGAGTAAAAACGATTGGTATTTGATACTTGCTCCCCTTTTTCTTATCAGATTTAGTTCCAGATGGAACATTCTTTTGTTTTGGTTTTGAAGGGGGTTTAATATTTTGTTTTACAGCTGGAGGTGATGAACCTCCTTCCAGATTTTTAATCCGGGCAGTACAACTCTGAACCTGTCGAGACAAAAGTTGGAGTTGACTTTCCAGTTTAAACAAAATATTGTTTTCATCAGGCTGCTGAACCTTGGACCTTAGTTCAGTTGGAGTTTTAGTCTTTTGGGTCTTGGGCTCCTTAGACTTCTGAGGTAAAGGCTTGTTACCAGTGGCCTTTTTGACTGGAGCACTAGCCTGTTTGGCTCCAGGTTTAACCTCAATGGGGGTGGTCTCAATGGGTTCAGTTTCAACAGCCTCAGGTTGATCATAAGGAGTTTCAACCCTTAGAGCTGGAGGCAATGCATGAAGATCTGGTATGAGAGCTGCCAATTCAAGATCTCCAGATTTCCATGCATTTTTCTGGGCATCAATAGTTCTAGAAAATGCATCATAATTCTTTCCAGATGCTTTTACCCATGACTTGATAATCATTTGTTCTTTTTCAAGATCAGAAACTAATTTTTGATTATCAAATTCTAAAGCCTCAATTTTCAAAACTGACTCCTTGAGAGCCAACTGGACACTTTGTAAATCATTCAATTGTGGTTTAACATTGTTTAGTTCAATTAAGATAGTTTCCAGATATCTTTCACTATCTGCTCTAACAGTCTCCACAAAAGCCAAATCACCACTTAATGATTCAGCAAGGTCCAGTTTCAGTTCTGGGTCAACTTGGTTGTCATAATCACATACCTTTTTCAAAATGATGTCCACCCATCTTCCAGTGATGACATCTTCTTTTGCCACATGCTGCTGTTGATCTTCCAAGGCCATGAAACAGATGTCCCTTTCCTCTTCTTCATCAGCTGATGAGTCATCAGAGTATTCTCATTTTCCCTCAGTTTGTGCCATCAAGCACTGATCTTTTTTCCTTTTCCATAGACAGGAGGGCAATCTGGGCCTTAAGCTTCTTATATTTAGCTTCGTAGCTATCATCAGGCCCATTGAAATTTGGGACAGAGGGACCAGTTTGGTTGTTCATCTGACTAGATCTGCATTCCTTCATAAAATGACCTTTCTTACCGCATTTATAGCAGGTAAGATTGGTTTTATCCAGAGAGCTGGAGCTGGAAGCATTGTTTGGGCCATTAAATCTTTTAGATTTATGCTTAAACCTATTAAAGGTTTTAGCGATCATGGCTACCAGATCATCATCGTCAGTTTCATCACAACCATCACTAATTTCAGTGGTCAGGCCAGAGTTCAAGAAACTGTTTAACATCTCCTTCATTGAGTGTGCCTGGACACTCTCTGCAGACATTAAAGCAGTACAAGGTCGCTCAGTTACACTAGCAACCTTGGGACTCTGGGCATGGTTCATGGCATCCTGCTCAGCCACCAGTCTTGCTGCATTATTATCTTCAGTAAATCTGAAGGCTCCATAGAGCGATGCAAGAGTGTGACTGTGTAGGGTTTTACCTTGTCTCAAGACAAGAACCATATTTTCCCATTTGGAAGGAAGAATATCACAAAACTTCTCAAGAAGAATATCCTTATCCTTCTCTACACCCAAGCCTCTCAACTGATTAATGAGGCTAGAAAACCTGGTGGAAGTACCAGTTAGACTTTCATTTGGTAGAGCAAAGAAGGATTCATACTTCTTGTTCAGGGCAACCTTTCTGGTGACAATGGTGTCATCACCTCCTTCAAACTGAATAACTAATTCATCCCACATTAACTTGGCACTGGGGAACAACACAAGTGTTGGAATTAGATCTTCAGGGACAGCTCCAAGGATCATGTTCTTGAGTCTGGTGTCCAGATCTACAAGTCTACGATCCTCATCAGACCAGTGGTCTTCGAGCTTTTCTCTGGAACCTCTTCTTCCAGTTGGATCTATAATAGGACTTACCCCAAGAGACATGGGTATATACGGTCCATCCTTAAGGATTTTCAGCATATATCTCTCTATCCCACCAAAATGTAAAAGCATTCTGGCCTTCCATGTACCGAAGGTCTCACTGTTTCCATCAAATTTTGGAACAGGAGTGTTAGAATAATGTACATGGACATGGTTTGGGGCAGTAGGAGGAGGAGGGTTAGTATTAACATTTTAAACAGGTGGTGTATTAGTATTCAAAGGGTTTTCACCTTGACCAGAACCATCTCCACCTTCAGTAGTAGTCATCTAAGCAGATCTAGGCAAGTTTATTAGCCTTCTGCTCTGATACCACTTGTAAGTCCCAACTCAATAGATGGTACTACCTGAAGACACCTCAATGTTGATGGTGGAGTTACTTTGCAATATAAGCGCTGAACTGGAGACGACCAGTTACAGTGAGTATATACCAAGTTCTAGATAGATTACTTATTTAAGTGACAATAAGTAAAGAACAATGCAATAATATAAAATACTTGTAAAGTAAATTGGTGAGACAATATGTAATTTTCAAGTGTAATTTATTTATTAACTTTAAATAAATTACAAGGTTGTTGCGGAACCAAGATAATACAAAGTATGTAAATATCCTAACAACCTATGAACTACAATTGATCTACACTTGGAATTTCTCTAAACAATCAAAACACTTAAAGTTGTGAAATGTTCCTTTTTACGATTGAGAGAATATTGCACAAGTTCACCAAGAATATTGCAGGTATGCAAAGTGTGAAGTGTTCTCACTTATTTCTTGTTGTGCAATGACTTGTATTTATAGGCAAAGTTAACATTGGGATGTTAACTTTGGCCGTACAATTATGGTTGAGAACATTTAAGGAATAACATTTAATTCCTTAAAATGTTGTGTAAAGTTGCAGTATAAAGCAAATTTACTCAACCAGCTTTATGTACCTTTTTGTATTTTATAGATAGATAAATCTTATTATCCGTGTAATAGCACATAAAGCATTAAAGTCAATTTCTCGTAATCAGTGTAAAGCTTTGAAAGAGCTTTCCACTGATGGTCTCCAGTTTGTAACTGACTAGAATGTCAACTCGGCTTCGCTGTCATTGTCATTCTCTATCTTCCACTTGTTGTCTTCGACTTCAACTGTAATGATTCTTCAACTGGTCAGTTCTCAACTGGAGGAAGTCTTCAGTTGCGTTAACTGTACGATGCAACTGGACTTCAATATATTTCTGGACAAATCTTCTTGGTCTCCAGGTATAACTGGAGACTGGCCAGTTTTACCGAAACTGGTCCTAATAAATGTGCTCCGTTATCTCAAGGTCCAAAGGTAGGTGACTTTTTGTGGAAGGGGGTAAAGTATAAAATGGGTGTTTAGATTGCCGAGGAAGCGTTGGGCGGTTATTTCAAAATTCAAAAGTGATCCAAAGTTAATACCCTTATTAATTCTTTTTTATTCTTTCTTCTTCCATCTCTTCATTCTCCTCTTTTTCTCTTTGACATTTCTCTCGTCATACTCACCGTCTTCCAATCTTCAATTTAGGTAATATTTCTTTCAAAAATTCTTCTGATTCGATGGCTAAAATAGGCATAGAGACTACGTTTTCCATCGTTACTCGAGATCAATTCAATGATTTGGTGAATAGGTTTTTTCCGGGTCGGGTTGAATCATGTAGGTTACCCGATCGTAAACAAAGTATTCTTTCTCCCCCGGATGGTTTCATCGGGGTGTATCTTAGGTCTTTTACTCATGGTAGTGTTAGGTATCCTTCTCAAGACAAGAACCATATTTTCCCATTTGGAAGGAAGAATATCACAAAACTTCTCAAGTAGAATATCCTTATCCTTCTCTACACCCAAGCCTCTCAACTGATTAATGAGGCTAGAAAACCTGGTGGAAGTACCAGTTAGACTTTCATTTGGTAGAGCAAAGAAGGATTCATACTTCTTGTTCAGGGCAACCTTTCTGGTGACAATGGTGTCATCACCTCCTTCAAACTGAATAACTAATTCATCCCACATTAACTTGGCACTGGGGAACAACACAAGTGTTGGAATTAGATCTTCAGGGACAGCTCCAAGGATCATGTTCTTGAGTCTGGTGTCCAGATCTACAAGTCTACGATCCTCATCAGACCAGTGGTCTTCGAGCTTTTCTCTGGAACCTCTTCTTCCAGTTGGATCTATAATAGGACTTACCCCAAGAGACATGGGTATATACGGTCCATCCTTAAGGATTTTCAGCATATATCTCTCTATCCCACCAAAATGTAAAAGCATTCTGGCCTTCCATGTACCGAAGGTCTCACTGTTTCCATCAAATTTTGGAACAGGAGTGTTAGAATAATGTACATGGACATGGTTTGGGGCAGTAGGAGGAGGAGGGTTAGTATTAACATTTTAAACAGGTGGTGTATTAGTATTCAAAGGGTTTTCACCTTGACCAGAACCATCTCCACCTTCAGTAGTAGTCATCTAAGCAGATCTAGGCAAGTTTATTAGCCTTCTGCTCTGATACCACTTGTAAGTCCCAACTCAATAGATGGTACTACCTGAAGACACCTCAATGTTGATGGTGGAGTTACTTTGCAATATAAGCGCTGAACTGGAGACGACCAGTTACAGTGAGTATATACCAAGTTCTAGATAGATTACTTATTTAAGTGACAATAAGTAAAGAACAATGCAATAATATTAAATACTTGTAAAGTAAATTGGTGAGACAATATGTAATTTTCAAGTGTAATTTATTTATTAACTTTAAATAAATTACAAGGTTGTTGCGGAACCAAGATAATACAAAGTATGTAAATATCCTAACAACCTATGAACTACAATTGATCTACACTTGGAATTTCTCTAAACAATCAAAACACTTAAAGTTGTGAAATGTTCCTTTTTACGATTGAGAGAATATTGCACAAGTTCACCAAGAATATTGCAGGTATCCAAAGTATGTCTCTATTCTCTTGTTGTACAATGACTTGTATTTATAGGCAAAGTTAACATTGGGATGTTAACTTTGGCCGTACAATTATGGTTGAGAACATTTAAGGAATAACATTTAATTCCTTAAAATGTTGTGTAAAGTTGCAGTATAAAGCAAATTTACTCAACCAGCTTTATGTACCTTTTTGTATTTTATAGATAGATAAATCTTATTATCCGTGTAATAGCACATAAAGCATTAAAGTCAATTTCTCGTAATCAGTGTAAAGCTTTGAAAGAGCTTTCCACTGATGGTCTCCAGTTTGTAACTGACTAGAATGTCAACTCGGCTTCGCTGTCATTGTCATTCTCTATCTTCCACTTGTTGTCTTCGACTTCAACTGTAATGATTCTTCAACTGGTCAGTTCTCAACTGGAGGAAGTCTTCAGTTGCGTTAACTGTACGATGCAACTGGACTTCAATATATTTCTGGACAAATCTTCTTGGTCTCCAGGTATAACTGGAGACTGGCCAGTTTTACCGAAACTGGTCCTAATAAATGTGCTCCGTAATCTCAAGGTCCAAAGGTAGGTGACTTTTTGTGGAAGGGGGTAAAGTATAAAATGGGTGTTTAGATTGCCGAGGAAGCGTTGGGCGGTTATTTCAAAATTCAAAAGTGATCCAAAGTTAATACCCTTATTAATTCTTTTTTATTCTTTCTTCTTCCATCTCTTCATTCTCCTCTTTTTCTCTTTGACATTTCTCTCGTCATACTCACCGTCTTCCAATCTTCAATTTAGGTAATATTTCTTTCAAAAATTCTTCTGATTCGATGGCTAAAATAGGCATAGAGACTACGTTTTCCATCGTTACTCGAGATCAATTCAATGATTTCGTGAATAGGTTTTTTCCGGGTCGGGTTGAATCATGTAGGTTACCCGATCGTAAACAAAGTATCCTTTCTCCCCCGGATGGTTTCATCGGGGTGTATCTTAGGTCTTTTACTCATGGTAGTGTTAGGTATCCTTTTACTCCCTTATTTTTGTCTGTACTAAAGTACTATGGGAATCATTTATCCCGCTGGCATCCTCAAGGTCATTCAAAAATCATGGCCTTTGAGGTCTTATGTCGTGCTTACGGTGGTGAACCGTCTTTGGAACTTTTTAGGAGATTCGCATATGTTTGCGATGCGGGGGATTGGGTTACCATTGCAACTAGATCTAGGGAGAATTCCTGTTTTGTGAAAGGACCAGGAGGCGTAGATATAAGAAACTAGAAGAACAAGTTTATTTTTGTAAGTGTTGATTTGATGCCCCAAAATTGTGATGTGTTGGTAAATAGGGAGAATTTGAATGTAGTGAAAAAGAGTGTTGACCCGGTACCCGATGGTGAGGATTCTGGGCTTTTGTTTAAGGAGATCATTAGTCACCCCATTTTAGTTGTGTCATACCCTGATAGTATTTTGTTCAAAGCCAAAGTGATCGGTTCGTTGCCTGCTGGGGAAGAGGAGTTTGATGGTGAGTTGTATATCTTTCTTTATTTTCTTCGTGACATTTGTAGCTTGACTCTGTATTGTCTTCATACTTGCAGACATGTCTTTCATGAATTTTGTTAGGAAGGGTGGTCAGGTTGTAGCCGAAGCTCCATCTGGCGCTTCTTATGTTCCTTTTGATGCTGAGCATACTCAGAAGGCTGGAGGTAGTGTCCCTTTTAACCTTAGTTCTTCATATGGTACCTCCGCCCGTCTAAATGGGGAATCCACCACTTCTTATGATCCTAATCAGGCTATGGATGATGAGGTTGTTATAACTGGTGAATGTAGGGTGTTTGATCAAATAATCGCACTATGGCACAACCAAAGGGGGTGTGTGGGTTTTGGAGGTGATTCACAGGCGATTCCCTTGTGGTAATAGGGCTGTGGCCGCTTTACGCCTAATTGATATTTTGTAGTTTGTCGCCGAGTCTAAGGATCGGTGTTGTATTGTGTATATGGAGTATGGAAAGATGATGATGTGCCGTATGGCATCTCCTCTTTATATAGAGGGTAGAAAACTTGGAGAGGAAGGTAAGAGAATTAGGGTAAATCTCTTCCTCTTTTAAGGATATCTTGTATTGTTTTAAGAAGATTTATGATAATCTTATAATGAACCGTGTCCGAGGCATTCGGACTTACGTATTTGGATAATCATAGAAAGGATCTATGTATATCTGATCTCTTATTATGTTCCTTCGGAGATGGGTGTTACTAGCCAGGAGCTCCGGAATGATTATATTGAACGGAGGTTGTGCTCCGTTCCGGGTATATAGATAAGTAATTTTTACCTGTACGAAGGTGCCTTCGTATCTGCTTCGGTACGGAGGTAAAGCTCCGTACAGGGTATATCATCAAGCCCCCCAGTCTAACTGGAGAGGCTGTCTGCAGAGTGTCCGGTTAGACTCCAAAAAAGGTGCTCCGTCGCTTCGTGATACAACTTGTCTATCTTATCAGCCTATTAATTTTTAAGCCACATTAAATATCACTTGGTTCAGAGAGTTAATTACGGCTTATCCCTTAGAGTAACAACTTGTTAGCACAAAACCCGAGGTAACTTTTCACTGGTTGGTATCCGTGATTATTACCTCCATATAAATACCAATTCTTTGCCAAAAAAAGGGCTTTTGCCTCCCTTTATTTCGAAAAAATCTTATTCCACTGCTCTATCGTCGATCTTCATCAGGTACACTCGTCGTCTTCTTTCTCCTTTAATTCCATACTATTTAGCAATGTCGAAGAGGGGTATCAGGAGTATCTTCAGTATGTTAAACCATTCTGATTATCAGAACTTTGTAGCTACCTACTTTGCGTGAAATCCTAATTTAATCCGTTTTCCGGAAAGAGGGCAATCTATTCTTGATTCTCTTGCTGGGTTTGTTGGTAAGTATGTAAAGGCTTTCACCCTTGGCAATATTAGGGTCCCTCTGTCTTCTTTCTTCCTAGTTGTCCTAGATCATTACCAATGCCACATCTCTGTTGTTCACCCTACCTGTATAGCAAAGATTACTGCTTTCCAGGTTATTTGTAGTGCTAACCGTGTAGAGCCTTCTATAGCCTTGTTGAATTCCTTCTATAAGTTGAAAGAGTCTGGTGATTGGGTTACTGTGTCGAAGAATGGTAATCATGAGTTGTTTGTTGCTGGTGGCACAGTGGTTAGGGATTGGAAACATTTGTTTGTTTTTGTTAGTCATTCGTTGATACCTCCAAGGCATAGAGGTTTGTTAGATGTGGATAGGTTGGTGTATAAGTCTATAGGTGTCCCCAGTACCCATGGTGTAAGGCAGTCTGATGTTGATCTTCTTTCCACCTATGCCATTAAGCTGTGTATATATCCTGAGGCTGTTTTGTTTAAGTCTGGTGTTGCTTCGTTTTGGAACATGGTACTAGAGATTTCACCATTGAATGTGGTGGTCAGGGTAGGTTACTTTATCTCTTATCTTGTTTCTTTCTTCTTTGTTTTTATTGTGGTCCTTGATGTGATTCATCTTTTTCTGCAGAAATGGCATTTAAACAGATGATTGATAGACAACCCGTGCTGTTCAGTCTTGTATTCAAGCCGGTGGCTTTTGCTCCACCTTCTACCCCTTCTTCTGTTATTCAAGGGGGTTCCTCTACCGAGGTGTTAGTTGAAACATCTATTCCCTCAGTTCAGGAAGAAGTTGTTGAAGAGCGGGTTGTAGTTGATGTGTCTGATGGTGTTGGTGAAGATGTGGAGGATGTTGCCCAGGAAAATACCGTTGCCAGCCGTTTGAAGAAGAGGGAGAAATTGTCAAAAAGTATTAGCAGTTCCCGGGCAAAGAAATCGAAGGCCAAGCGTGTTGAAGTGCCTGAGGAATCTACTTGTAAGTGCTCCTTAGTCTTTCTCTTTTTGTTTCCTTACTTGTCATTAATTATCTGTTTTCTTTTCTTTGCAGCCTTCGACCCTTTTGGGGAGGCTCCCGACACTGCTTCTTGCCATCGGTCTATACAGAGCATTGCTCCTTCTGGATGAGTCACCGATCTGATGAATATGGGGATCCCAGAGCTTTCCTCCTTCTTTAACCGCTCCATTTTTTGTAGTGCCATTGTTGGTAGTGCTCTGGATGCAAGATTGCAGGAAACTTCTGAGGAGTCTGGACCATCGAAGGAGCAATATGAGAAGCTGATGTCGGAGAAGCATTCTCTTGAGATGAAGGTGGCTGAGCTGGAAGTGGACTGTGGAGGCCTTCAATCTGAACTGGATACTGCGCGGGCAGTCATTGTGGATAAGCAGAAGGAGATGGATGTACTTTCAGGCCAGATTCAGGAGAAGGATGCATTGATGAAAGGGGCACAGGATGCCCTTGCAGAGCAATCTGGGAAGTATGGGAGGTTAATTATTGAGGTTATTCCCCATGCCTGCAAGTCATTCCTTCATGGTCCTAAAGTCGGTGCGTTTCTATCGAAAGTTTGCAACGCGGAAGCAGGATTGATGCATGCTTTTGCTGATGAAGGTGTCATAAACTTGGATGGTCGTAGCATTGCTGAAGACACAGCCGGGCGTCTAGACTCTGCATTGGATCAATTGGCTAATATTGATTCTGCATACCTTCGCAAGTTGGCATCCGACCCTGAAGCCTCTCCGTCTGATCTTCTGCAGGTTGCTCCTTGATCCCTTTGATATTTGATAACTTCTGAACTTTTGATGACTCCTTGTAATTTTTAAACAATCTTGTCTTTTGGCGGCCTGTGCCTTGAACAATTTGATGAATACTTGATCGACCTCCCTTTGTGTTGGGGGAAGTCTCTGTATATACTCTTAGTACCTGAAATTATCTTTTTTAACCGTACCCTTGACTTCTTCGTAATGACGAGTCCGTCTTTGAGTGGTTTTTGTATTTGGCCTGTCCCCTTTGTTTTGGGGAGGCTCCCGACACTGCTTCTTGCCATCGGTCTATACAGAGCATTGCTCCTTCTGGATGAGTCACCGATCTGATGAATATGGGGATCCCAGAGCTTTCCTCCTTCTTTAACCGCTCCATTTTTTGTAGTGCCATTGTTGGTAGTGCTCTGGATGCAAGATTACAGGAAACTTCTGAGGTCTTTCTCTTTTTGTTTCCTTACTTGTCATTAATTATCTGTTTTCTTTTCTTTGCAGCCTTCGACCCTTTTGGGGAGGCTCTTTTTGTTTCCTTACTTGTCATTAATTATCTGTTTTCTTTTCTTTGCAGCCTTCGACCCTTTTGGGGAGGCTCTTTTTGTTTCCTTACTTGTCATTAATTATCTGTTTTCTTTTCTTTGCAGCCTTCGACCCTTTTGGGGAGGCTCTTTTTGTTTCCTTACTTGTCATTAATTATCTGTTTTCTTTTCTTTGCAGCCTTCGACCCTTTTGGGGAGGCTCTTTTTGTTTCCTTACTTGTCATTAATTATCTGTTTTCTTTTCTTTGCAGCCTTCGACCCTTTTGGGGAGGCTCTTTTTGTTCTTCATGAATGTCTTAATGGCGTCCCCTTGAACATTTACATGAAGTCTTTTTTTTTTCTTTTTTACGCGCGTTTAAAGTGTATTGATCGATCTTAAGAATATTTTGAAAGCTTTATTTATCTAAAATAATTGGCAGGAGGACATTACATAGTAAAGTTCCTAGCTGCTAGCTTTCTTTATGGGACTTATCCGGTAGCTAATCGGACTTGTCCCGTTGCCTTTTCAGGTGGTTTACTTTTTGACGCAGGTCTTTCTGACCCTCTGTCTTTTTCCTGAAGCTCCTTAGTGCATTGTTTTTTCTGGCCCCTCGGTTCCTTTTCCGTATTCTTCTCTTGAACTTTGCTGTTTCTGGGGCCTTTGTTTTTCTTTCTGGTTGCGTGGAATCCTTCATCCTTCGTTCATTTGATGAGCTTCGGTTTCTCTCATCATGCTTTCTTAGTTCGGTGGTTGAGTTAGATAATATTGTTGCTATCCCCGACTCACTTTGGAATTTTATTTGCGAGTGGATTCTGGATGCTATTATCCCGAACTTCCTCATTGCTTCTCTTCTAAAAATTTCATTGGTGTCAGAGTTTGCCGATATGACCATGAAGGTTATTCTCTCTGTTTTACATTATGGATGCTTCCCGATTGTTACTTCTGTCCTTAGCTCTCCAATTGGCCATGTTCGTTCTCCTGTGAATCCTATTAGTGGTTTATCCGCTCTTCTTAGCTTTTCTCTGACACTTCTTGGTAACCGAGAGAAACAATTCTCATAGAGAATGTCACATTCACTTCCTCCATCTATCTGGACTTCTTTCATCTTAGTGCCTGCAATGGTAGCTTCGATGACGATTGGTCCGTTGGATGGCACTATCTGCCTCAGAGGTGCGAACTGGTAGTGCTGTTCCTGTGGGTGCTCTCTGTATACTTCAGAGCGTATCATAAGGATCTGCGCTGGCGGTGTTTTTTCCGTCTTCTCAGCTTCATTTTTTATCCATGTTTTTTTTTTTTTTTTTTTTTTTTTTTTTTTTTTTTTTTTTTTTTTTTTTTTTTTTTTTTTTTTTTTTTTTTTTTTTTTTTTTTTTTTTTTTTTTTTTTTTTTTTTTTTTTTTTTTTTTTTTTTTTTTTTTTTTTTTTTTTTTTTTTTTTTTTTTTTTTTTTTTTTTTTTTTTTTTTTTTTTTTTTTTTTTTTTTTTTTTTTTTTTTTTTTTTTTTTTTTTTTTTTTTTTTTTTTTTTTTTTTTTTTTTTTTTTTTTTTTTTTTTTTTTTTTTTTTTTTTTTTTTTTTTTTTTTTTTTTTTTTTTTTTTTTTTTTTTTTTTTTTTTTTTTTTTTTTTTTTTTTTTTTTTTTTTTTTTTTTTTTTTTTTTTTTTTTTTTTTTTTTTTTTTTTTTTTTTTTTTTTTTTTTTTTTTTTTTTTTTTTTTTTTTTTTTTTTTTTTTTTTTTTTTTTTTTTTTTTTTTTTTTTTTTTTTTTTTTTTTTTTTTTTTTTTTTTTTTTTTTTTTTTTTTTTTTTTTTTTTTTTTTTTTTTTTTTTTTTTTTTTTTTTTTTTTTTTTTTTTTTTTTTTTTTTTTTTTTTTTTTTTTTTTTTTTTTTTTTTTTTTTTTTTTTTTTTTTTTTTTTTTTTTTTTTTTTTTTTTTTTTTTTTTTTTTTTTTTTTTTTTTTTTTTTTTTTTTTTTTTTTTTTTTTTTTTTTTTTTTTTTTTTTTTTTTTTTTTTTTTTTTTTTTTTTTTTTTTTTTTTTTTTTTTTTTTTTTTTTTTTTTTTTTTTTTTTTTTTTTTTTTTTTTTTTTTTTTTTTAGAGGATGTCACATTTACTCTCCATCTATCTGGACTTCTTTCATCTTAGTGCCTGCAATGGTAGCTTCGATGACGATTGGTCCGTTGGATGGCACTATCTGCCTCAGAGGTGCGAACTGGTAGTGCTGTTCCTGTGGGTGCTCTCTGTATACTTCAGAGCGTATCATAAGGATCTGCGCTGGCGGTGTTTTTTCCGTCTTCTCAGCTTCATTTTTTATCCATGTTCATTTTCTTTGTTATGAGTTTATTTGGGATCGGGAAAGTCGAAGCAACTCCCTCCGTAGCCAGAATTTGCTTTGGCGTTTTTGTGAGGCTGGACAGGATATCGATCCCATTTTCTCTGTCTCTTCCGGCCCATTGGTTGTCATCTCTTGCGTACCGGGGGAATCTCCCATTCCCTCCATACTCCTTTCTTTTCCTTCCTTAGTATAGTCTACATTTGTCGTTTCTCTTGCATCCAGCCAAATATGGGCCTTATCAGTTAGGCCATCATATATTTCAGGCAAATCGGTGCTTAGGTGCTCAATGAGGTCTATTGTGCGAAGTGCATGGATGAGGCCTGAGATTCTTTGGCTTTTTGGTAGTCCCCGCACTTGCTGGGTTTCGTTAGTGTACCTAACGATGAAGTCCCTTGTCCTTTCTCCCTCTTTTTGTTTGATATTGTGCATGGAGATATGAGTCTTTCTGTGCTTTTTCTGCATGCTGAATTGGGATCTAAATTTAATTTTGAGCACCTCAAAGCTGTTAATGCTATTCTTGGGTAGGTCATCGATCTATTCTCGCGCATCGTCCGTCAGGGAGTAGGAGAATGCGTGGCATGTGGTTGGCTTATCGCATCTTTGAATCAGAGCTGCTTCGACAAACTTCTTTAGGAAGTCGTCTGGGTCACTTTTTCCATCGTAATACCCCAAATGCTGAGGGCATTTCATTTTCACACGTAATGGATGGCTTTGTATGGTCATGGAAAATGGACTGTTCGTGTTTACCAGATGGGACACGTCAACTGGTTCAGGATCCTCCCACTCGTATGAGTCGTAATCTGGGCGAACTGCGTTCCTTCGGGGGAGTGTGGCCCCTTGTTGGTGTCTTCTTGGTGCACCCTGGTTCTGCTGAGTTAATAGGTTATTATCCGGAACTCCATCAAACCCGGGTAGACGCCCTTCTCGTGCTCTTCGGAGGGTTGTTCCTTCAGTGTTAATTGGTGCATTCCTTTCCCCTCCTATCCGTATCTCGGTCGTTCTTGTCACGGGGGTTTCGATGTATTCATCCACTGAATCCGAGTCATAGTCGTTTTCCAGATTTCTGGTGACATTGTAGATCTGACCCGTTTCCCTTAAACGGTGCATGATTGTATTTAACACGTCATAATTAGCTTGTACATATGCGTCATTTATTTCGTGTTCTGCTGATGTCGACACCCTATTAGTATCTCCAGGGGCCTGTGATGTTCCTTGGTTGGGGGGAGTGGTGCCTGACCTGTTCTGTCCCTGGCCCCGACCTTGTAGCGGTGTAAGTATGAAGCTGCTCCGGCCTTGGGGTGGCGTGAGTATAGGTCTGTTTTGACCTTGACCTGCGTGGGATCTATCCGGACCTTGACCCTGCGTGCGGATCTATCCGGACCTTGACCCTGCGATGCGGATCTATCCGGACCTTGACCCTGCGATGCGGATCTATCCGGACCTTGACCCTGCGATGCGGATCTATCCGGACCTTGACCCTGCGATGCGGATCTATCCGGACCTTGACCCTGCGATGCGGATCTATCCGGACCTTGACCCTGCGATGCGGATCTATCCGGACCTTGACCCTGCGATGCGGATCTATCCGGACCTTGACCCTGCGATGCGGATCTATCCGGACCTTGACCCTGCGATGCGGATCTATCCGGACCTTGACCCTGCGATGCGGATCTATCCGGACCTTGACCCTGCGATGCGGATCTATCCGGACCTTGACCCTGCGATGCGGATCTATCCGGACCTTGACCCTGCGATGCGGATCTATCCGGACCTTGACCCTGCGATGCGGATCTATCCGGACCTTGACCCTGCGATGCGGATCTATCCGGACCTTGACCCTGCGATGCGGATCTATCCGGACCTTGACCCTGCGATGCGGATCTATCCGGACCTTGACCCTGCGATGCGGATCTATCCGGACCTTGACCCTGCGATGCGGATCTATCCGGACCTTGACCCTGCGATGCGGATCTATCCGGACCTTGACCCTGCGATGCGGATCTATCCGGACCTTGACCCTGCGATGCGGATCTATCCGGACCTTGACCCTGCGATGCGGATCTATCCGGACCTTGACCCTGCGATGCGGATCTATCCGGACCTTGACCCTGCGATGCGGATCTATCCGGACCTTGACCCTGCGATGCGGATCTATCCGGACCTTGACCCTGCGATGCGGATCTATCCGGACCTTGACCCTGCGATGCGGATCTATCCGGACCTTGACCCTGCGATGCGGATCTATCCGGACCTTGACCCTGCGATGCGGATCTATCCGGACCTTGACCCTGCGATGCGGATCTATCCGGACCTTGACCCTGCGATGCGGATCTATCCGGACCTTGACCCTGCGATGCGGATCTATCCGGACCTTGACCCTGCGATGCGGATCTATCCGGACCTTGACCCTGCGATGTGGATCTGTCCGGACCTTGGCCTTGTGGTACAGATCCATCCAGACCTTGACCCTGCGATGTGATCGCAGATCTATCTAGACCTTAACCTTGATGTGCAGATTTGTCCAGACCTTGACCCTGCGGTGCGGATCTATCCGGACCTTGACCCTGCGATGCGGATCTATCCGGACCTTGACCCTGCAATGTGGATCTATCCGGACCTTGACCCTGCGTGCGGATCTATCCGGACCTTGACCCTGCGATGCGGATCTATCCGGACCTTGACCCTGCGTGCGGATCTATCCGGACCTTGACCCTGCGATGCGGATCTATCCGGACCTTGACCCTGCGTGCGGATCTATCCGGACCTTGACCCTGCGATGCGGATCTATCCGGACCTTGACCCTGCGTGCGGATCTATCCGGACCTTGACCCTGCGATGCGGATCTATCCGGACCTTGACCCTGCGTGCGGATCTATCCGGACCTTGACCCTGCGATGCGGATCTATCCGGACCTTGACCCTGCGTGCGGATCTATCCGGACCTTGACCCTGCGATGCGGATCTATCCGGACCTTGACCCTGCGTGCGGATCTATCCGGACCTTGACCCTGCGATGCGGATCTATCCGGACCTTGACCCTGCGTGCGGATCTATCCGGACCTTGACCCTGCGATGCGGATCTATCCGGACCTTGACCCTGCGTGCGGATCTATCCGGACCTTGACCCTGCGATGCGGATCTATCCGGACCTTGACCCTGCGTGCGGATCTATCCGGACCTTGACCCTGCGATGCGGATCTATCCGGACCTTGACCCTGCGTGCGGATCTATCCGGACCTTGACCCTGCGATGCGGATCTATCCGGACCTTGACCCTGCGTGCGGATCTATCCGGACCTTGACCCTGCGATGCGGATCTATCCGGACCTTGACCCTGCGTGCGGATCTATCCGGACCTTGACCCTGCGATGCGGATCTATCCGGACCTTGACCCTGCGTGCGGATCTATCCGGACCTTGACCCTGCGATGCGGATCTATCCGGACCTTGACCCTGCGTGCGGATCTATCCGGACCTTGACCCTGCGATGCGGATCTATCCGGACCTTGACCCTGCGTGCGGATCTATCCGGACCTTGACCCTGCGATGCGGATCTATCCGGACCTTGACCCTGCGATGCGGATCTATCCGGACCTTGACCCTGCGATGCGGATCTATCGGACCTTGACCCTGCGATGTGGATCTGTCCGGACCTTGGCCTTGTGGTACAGATCCATCCAGACCTTGACCCTGCGTGCGGATCTATCCGGACCTTGACCCTGCGTGCGGATCTATCCGGACCTTGACCCTGCGTGCGGATCTATCCGGACCTTGACCCTGCGATGCGGATCTATCCGGACCTTGACCCTGCGTGCGGATCTATCCGGACCTTGACCCTGCGATGCGGATCTATCCGGACCTTGACCCTGCGTGCGGATCTATCCGGACCTTGACCCTGCGATGCGGATCTATCCGGACCTTGACCCTGCGTGCGGATCTATCCGGACCTTGACCCTGCGATGCGGATCTATCCGGACCTTGACCCTGCGTGCGGATCTATCCGGACCTTGACCCTGCGATGCGGATCTATCCGGACCTTGACCCTGCGTGCGGATCTATCCGGACCTTGACCCTGCGATGCGGATCTATCCGGACCTTGACCCTGCGTGCGGATCTATCCGGACCTTGACCCTGCGTGCGGATCTATCCGGACCTTGACCCTGCGATGCGGATCTATCCGGACCTTGACCCTGCGATGCGGATTTGTCCAGACCTTGACCCTGCGGTGCGGATCTATCCGGACCTTGACCCTGCGATGCGGATCTATCCGGACCTTGGCCCTGCGTGCGGATCTATCCGGACCTTGACCCTGCGATGCGGATCTATCCGGACCTTGACCCTGCGTGCGGATCTATCCGGACCTTGACCCTGCGATGCGGATCTATCCGGACCTTGACCCTGCGTGCGGATCTATCCGGACCTTGACCCTGCGATGCGGATCTATCCGGACCTTGACCCTGCGTGCGGATCTATCCGGACCTTGACCCTGCGATGCGGATCTATCCGGACCTTGACCCTGCGTGCGGATCTATCCGGACCTTGACCCTGCGATGCGGATCTATCCGGACCTTGACCCTGCGTGCGGATCTATCCGGACCTTGACCCTGCGATGCGGATCTATCCGGACCTTGACCCTGCGTGCGGATCTATCCGGACCTTGACCCTGCGATGCGGATCTATCCGGACCTTGACCCTGCGATGCGGATCTATCCGGACCTTGACCCTGCGATGCGGATCTATCCGGACCTTGACCCTGCGTGCGGATCTATCCGGACCTTGACCCTGCGATG
Source organism: Erigeron breviscapus (assembly GCA_034093135.1). Classification (NCBI taxonomy): domain Eukaryota; kingdom Viridiplantae; phylum Streptophyta; class Magnoliopsida; order Asterales; family Asteraceae; genus Erigeron; species Erigeron breviscapus. The sequence goes on from CM067167.1 coordinate 134,417,426, forward strand.
CGGATCTATCCGGACCTTGACCCTGCGTGCGGATCTATCCGGACCTTGACCCTGCGATGCGGATCTATCCGGACCTTGACCCTGCGTGCGGATCTATCCGGACCTTGACCCTGCGATGCGGATCTATCCGGACCTTGACCCTGCGTGCGGATCTATCCGGACCTTGACCCTGCGATGCGGATCTATCCGGACCTTGACCCTGCGTGCGGATCTATCCGGACCTTGACCCTGCGATGCGGATCTATCCGGACCTTGACCCTGCGTGCGGATCTATCCGGACCTTGACCCTGCGATGCGGATCTATCCGGACCTTGACCCTGCGTGCGGATCTATCCGGACCTTGACCCTGCGATGCGGATCTATCCGGACCTTGACCCTGCGTGCGGATCTATCCGGACCTTGACCCTGCGATGCGGATCTATCCGGACCTTGACCCTGCGTGCGGATCTATCCGGACCTTGACCCTGCGATGCGGATCTATCCGGACCTTGACCCTGCGTGCGGATCTATCCGGACCTTGACCCTGCGATGCGGATCTATCCGGACCTTGACCCTGCGTGCGGATCTATCCGGACCTTGACCCTGCGATGCGGATCTATCCGGACCTTGACCCTGCGATGCGGATCTATCCGGACCTTGACCCTGCGATGCGGATCTATCCGGACCTTGACCCTGCGTGCGGATCTATCCGGACCTTGACCCTGCGATGCGGATCTATCCGGACCTTGACCCTGCGTGCGGATCTATCCGGACCTTGACCCTGCGATGCGGATCTATCCGGACCTTGACCCTGCGTGCGGATCTATCCGGACCTTGACCCTGCGATGCGGATCTATCCGGACCTTGACCCTGCGTGCGGATCTATCCGGACCTTGACCCTGCGATGCGGATCTATCCGGACCTTGACCCTGCGTGCGGATCTATCCGGACCTTGACCCTGCGATGCGGATCTATCCGGACCTTGACCCTGCGTGCGGATCTATCCGGACCTTGACCCTGCGATGCGGATCTATCCGGACCTTGACCCTGCGTGCGGATCTATCCGGACCTTGACCCTGCGATGCGGATCTATCCGGACCTTGACCCTGCGTGCGGATCTATCCGGACCTTGACCCTGCGATGCGGATCTATCCGGACCTTGACCCTGCGTGCGGATCTATCCGGACCTTGACCCTGCGATGCGGATCTATCCGGACCTTGACCCTGCGTGCGGATCTATCCGGACCTTGACCCTGCGATGCGGATCTATCCGGACCTTGACCCTGCGTGCGGATCTATCCGGACCTTGACCCTGCGATGCGGATCTATCCGGACCTTGACCCTGCGTGCGGATCTATCCGGACCTTGACCCTGCGATGCGGATCTATCCGGACCTTGACCCTGCGATGCGGATCTATCCGGACCTTGACCCTGCGATGCGGATCTATCCTGCTTCGAAGAAGAAGAAAAAGGTTGCCGAGGAGAAGACTGGTGCTACGAGTAATGGTTTTCTTCTCTCTCTTTTTTTTTGACGTTTTCCCTGTGACTTTTTAGTTGATATCTGTCGTATGGAGACTAGGGCCTTCGCACAGTTTTATAAGGAATGCTCCGATGAGAGAAGTATATTGGATGCTGAGATGGTTGTTCGTTTGAATCATCTTCTGGGTGCTCAACTCGAGGCTGAGAGACTGCTTGAGGAGAAAAAAGCAGAGTGTTCTTTGCTCCAAGAGTCGATGAATAACGTTGCTACAGACTTGGGCGAAGTAAAATCTCTGAAGAGTAGGCTTATGGAGGCAGAGGCTGGTGTGAAGATTCAAGAGGATGAGCTTGCTGATTTGAGGTCGAAACTGACGAAGACCATGGCTGAGCTAAACATGGAGAAAGAGATCTCTCAGAATTTTTTGGCCTCCATCAGTAAGCATATTGCGCAGCGCGCTGGTCTGATAACCGAAATGATTCCCTATGCCTGTACGAGTTTGCTTGATAGCGAGGAATTTGGGAAGCTGCTTGGGGAGGTCATTTCTGCCAATAGGGATGATGAGAGTTCCCTTGTGCTTCGTCGTTTGAGTGAAGAGGGGCTAATTGACTTGTCAACGCGCTCAGAATACAAGGAGAACACTGCTTCTGCTATTAGCGCGGCAGTGGAAAATTATGTGAGTGCCACTTTCCCTTTCCTTGAGAAGATTACCTCTGATCCTATCGCTTTGTTTGAGTCACTTTTCCAAATTCACCCAGACAAGGTTATCCCTACTCATGCTGCTTCTGCTCTGATTGCCATTGATGCTTCCATTGTTGATGGTTCTCAGCTTTATCCCGAAGGTACTTCTGCGTCATGAGTAGTCTGTTTTCATGATACCTGATTGGTGGCTTTTGAAACATTTTGTTATGGCTTGCATTCTCTTCGAACAATTCTTTCTTTGACTTGTATGCCTCTAAACAATTTTTGTTATCTTTTCTTTATGCAAATTTCAATTTATGGTAAGTGATTGTTTATTCAAGCAATGGTTTGTGTTGGCCATTACTTGTGTTTTTAGCTTTTTGGTAAGCTGCTGGAATATGGAGCCCTTTATTTTTGAGGGTTCCATTCCCAATTTTCCTTGTTGCTTTTCTTACAGGGGTCCTTCGTTAGGCTATACAAGGTATTATTGGTTATTTGAAGGTCTTTCCCTTCTTTGCACGGTATCGAGGGTACCACCATTCAATTGTTCCGTGTCTCACATTTGCTTACGGTCTGCATGGTATCGAAGGCGGCCACCTTTGTCTTGTCCATGTCTTTTTAATTGGTGCATGTTTCGTAATGAAAAGTTTTCCATTTACGGTTTGGCTATATGTTGTGTAGTCGTCCCTTTGAACACACATTAAGCCTTTGTTAACATGTCTTATATAGTGAAAGAATACGTACGTGGTGAGGTTGTATGATACGATAGGGAGCGACCCTTCGTAATGGTAAATAGTAACAAATCATATAGTGACCTAAACAAGAAAAATTAAATTAATCACGATGTGATTACATAAGTTCCTAACGGGAAAGCTATTATTCATCTAAGGGAGCAACTTGTTACATTCATCACTGTGTGAGTAAATTGAAGTTGCTCCGAAGCGATCCTTGCACATTGTGCCAAAAAGTATTCTTAGTTTGGTCCGATGGACTTAGTAGATTCCTCTTTCTGACTTTTGTCCTTCTCTCGACCTCCGGGTTCCTTACTTTCTTTGGTACTTTTATCGCTCGACAGGCCTTTGTAAAGCATATAGATGGTAGCGTCCGGAACCTTCTTTGGTTCTTCCATTATCATTATTCATTTTCCCTTTTCACTTGACCGTGCTTTCGTTGTGGCGGTTTCACCCTCAGTGTTACCCTTCGAGTTATGTTCATTAGTTGCTCATTTGTCTATGAATCCCGCAAAGGAGGGCGTTTTTACTGTTCTTTTTACAGTTGGTAATTGCCGAGGGCTTTGCGAGAGCTTCAGGAGATCAATTTTCTCTCTCTGTTCACCGTTTTCCTCTATAGGGCGGGTACTCGTAGAGCCCCCCTCCAAAGGTAAGCATACTTTGTTTCCTCTTGCTCTCCGGAATATCTTCGTATTGTAAATCCTAGTTTGATACCACCTGCTGCCATCTCTTTGGCATCCATCCATGTATGCGCCTTAGCTTTTACTTCTTCGTATGTCTTAGGGAGATTTTCCATCAACGAAGGGTTTTGGAATCCATGAACGAGGCCTGAAATTCGATGCGACTCTGGTAGTGCAGGTATCCGCTGAGTTTCTTTAGTGTATCTTGCTATGAAGTTTCTGGTCTCCTCGGTTTCTCTTTGCTTAATGTTATGGACAGTGATGTAGGATCTCACCTGGGCTTGTCCTCTTTGGCCGAAGTACAATCTGAACTTCTCCTTTAGGTCTGAAAAGCTTGATATCGAGCCCTTCGGGAGGCTGTTAAACTATTCTCTTGCATCACCTTTGAGTACCCATCCAAAGGCCTTACAAGCCACGGGGTCATTCCATTGCTGCATCGTAGCCGCTCCTCCGAATAATTGCAAAAAGTCATCTGGGTCACTTCTTCCTTCGTAAGGCTCGATATTAGCTGGATACTTCATGTTATTAGGGTACTTTTGTATCCTTTCCGACAAAGGTGAGGTGTCTGTTCTGCTTTCTAGTGGGAAGGGTTGTCCTTGTGTTGAAGGGCCACTCTTGGGAATAGCTATTGGAGTGACGCATGTGTCCCATGTATGCCCTTCGTGATAAGGATACCATGACGGTGGGTATAGGTATGAATTGTTCAATCCATACAGAGGATGACTTTCAGGGATATGAAACGGAGATTCAGGGTACCATTGAGGGTATTTCGGAAGTGTGGGGTTATGTTCGAAGGGTATTGTGACCCCAGTGTGGGTAGTAACTATTAGGGCGTGGAGCGTCGAACGCGGCCTGTGCACTGATGGTTGTAGGCGTTCTGTCTCGCGTCCCTGAGGTGTGCTCTGGGGTTTGAGGAACGTACCACACGTTTTCCATTGAAAGCTTCGCCAAAGGGTTGAACGAGGTTTTTAGGGCTTTGTGAGCTACGTCGTCCATCAACCTTCTTTTTGCAGCTTCTATATCCAGATCGTCGTCCCACTCATCATCAAAGTCTAGCGCTTTACCGGATCTTCGGATCGCTCTTCGCTTGTTGAGGTACTTGAGGGCTTCTTCTAGCAATTCCCAATTCTCCAAAAGTTGTTCTTCATCGATTACCTTCGCCTGTTTGGATAGGGTTTTCTTTTGTTTCCTACTTCTTCCAAGGAGAGAGGGGTTACTTTGATAACTTGTTCCAGGTCGGATATCGACCGAGGGCCTGCTGCGGGTCTGCGCAAGTTTTTGTTTAAAGGGGTGATGAACGAAAGGGACGATACATCCTGTAAGGAAACAGGTGGATTGGTCCCGAAGGTAACTTCTTGCTGAATCGAAGGTTCTGAGACTTCAGTGTTCACTTGGGAGATTCTCGTACTAACATGAACTTCTTGATTAGTATTCGACATGGTTTAGTGAATCGGTGTCGTGGTATAATGGTGGGTTTTCTATGGTGGTCCCACGGATGGTGCCAAATGATTGTGCACCAAACCGCGTCGGTTGCTTTGTAGATAGAGAAGATAATTTAAAGATGGATTAAATGGGTTTTAGGTTTTATTACGCCAATTGTATGTGTGTTAGGTTTTCGGCCGATTGTAAGTCGTGCCTTAATGTGGAGAAATCCTTTTCCTTTTATAGGAGAGGGTTTCCTGGAGGAGAAGGTTAAGGTTTTCCCTTCCTTCTTTGTTTCGATATACACTTGCATGTATATCTTTATTTAGTTGTTATCTATATCCCTTATTTAATGGGATACAACTTACTATAATTTAGGAAGAGATTTGTATTAATCTCTAACCATTTAATTAACTTGAAACACCTCCGATCTTAAGCCCTTTGTGGGAATGCTTCGCGTTATACGGGCTTCGTATAATGGATCGGAGGGGTACATCGTCAGTTATGTGATTACCAAATTCATTAGAATGAAAGTTGAAAGTTTGGCCTCACTTAAATCAGAAATTGTTGGAAAACCAAAACACGTTAGAGCCTTGAGAAGATGGAATCCACGATTCCAACCATACATAATGTTTGATCAAAGAATCGCACGGACCTTCGATCGGGAACAAGGAGGGGTTTTGACCGATTTATTGGCGATTCCCTACCGGTGTAAAGCTTTGAGAAGCTTAACGCCATTGTATCGGAGGTGTTTGTGTTGGCGGTGGAGACTTCTCCATAGAGAAGCCGACCACCTTAGGTGTTTTGAGGGTGAAGAGAACATGTCTCCATCCAATGATGAGGACCTCTATTTATAAGGGGAACCCATCTTGGGGAATAAGTTAGGTTTAGGGTTTTACCCTAGTGTTTAGGAAGGGATTTGGGTAGATCCCTTTTCTTTAGGAGGAATAAATAAGAGATTTCCTCCATATTTAGGCGGAGCTCCGTTCTGACGGAGTGCTCCGTTATGATGGGTGAGCTCCGTAATAGGATCTGGGGCATTCTGAGGTGAGCTCCGTCCTGACGTGGTGAGCTCCGTTATTCTTACTGAGGTGGTCCGTTCTGACGGAGGTGAGCTCCGTATTTCTGGCAGGAAACATCCTTAAGTAGCCTTCGTAATAGCAGATTCACATACGGAGGTAGGGCTCCGTATAAGGTATATCATCAAGCCCCCTAGTCTAATAGGAGAGACTGCAAGAGGCTATCCTATTAGACTCCAAGAAAATATCATCAGGCTGCACATCCGAATAAATTCTCTAATCTCCTCGGTTTGATATCTTTTGTCTGGTATTGACGGTTATCCCATTAACCGTTCCACACTGCCTTGTCCTTTGTCCATGAACACATTGATTATCTGGCTTTTTCCTCTCTAATAATTAGAGGGAATTACCTTGATGATGATCTGTAGATGAGACTTCCATGTCTACCGGTGTTGGTGGCCGGTGATGTAGTATATAGCTGTTGCTCCGCTGCTTGGTGACTTATTGTTGGATATTTGCGAAGATCTTCGGCTTGTGTGATGCTAATAGGGTGGATCCGAGCTCTTATTGCTGAAAGTAATTGTTCTTTATGGTCGTGAGCTTTTTTAATAATCTTTTTATTTCGACGATGTCTTATGGCAGTCGCCTTATGACGGTGTCTTTATGGCGGTGTCTTTATGACGGTGTCTTATGGCAGTCGCCTTATTATGAAAATAGTTATTATGAGATATAGATTTGGAATTGAATAAGGATCGAACCTCAGAATAAGAAGAACAAATATTATTATTATTATTATAATTATTATTATTATATTATATATATCGATCGATTACAGAAATATATCAAATATCAAGATGATATTTGATTAGGTATTAAAAACCCTAATTGGGAAAAAAACGATTACAGGGAAAATTATATCGAAGACAATGAAAAGAATGAATGAATGAATAATACACAAGAATATTGTGTAACTTCCAGATTTGCATAAAGCCCCTTCAACTCTTCACCGCCATACAGAGCAGTCCCTTCACTTCTTTCTTTTTACAGGTTCAGTCCCTGCAGAATACTAATCACACAATAAGTATATAAACTTTATAAAACCTTAAACTGTCTTATACATTTAATACTCCCCCTCAGTTTAAGGTTTAAACAAGTCAATAAGGTTAAGTTTTTCACCCAGTTTCTCATGTTGTTCAATACTTAACCCTTTTGTGAAAACATCTACTATTTGATTAGCAGATTCAACTTTAATAGGTTTAATCAAACCTAACAGGATTTTTTCTCTAATAAAATGTAAATCAAGTTCAAAGTGTTTTGTCCTATCATGAAAAACAGGATTAGAACTTATCTGAATAGCAGCTTTGTTGTCACAGTACAAAGAAATTGGTTTCTCAACTTGCATATGTATCTCACTTAACAAGTTAGTGATCCACATAATCTCACATGTTAAAGATGCAAGAGCTCTATAATCTGCCTCTGCAGAATATCTAGAAACCACTGACTGTTTTTTACTCTTCAAGGAAATAAGAGAATTCCCCATATACACAGCATAACCAGTCACACTTCTCATTGTGACTTTGCATTTTGCCCAGTCTGAGTCAGTGTAACCAGTAATGTTCATATGAGGACTCTTAGAGATACAAATTCCTTTACCTGGATTGTTCTTAATGTATTTAAGAACTCTAAAAGCAAGCTTCAAGTGTGAAGTATAAGGAGAGTGCATAAACTGACTCAAACACTGGACTGCATATGATATGTCAGGTCTAGTGTGAGTGAGATAAATCAACTTCCCAAGAAGTTTATGATAATCTGTAACATTCTCAATAAGTTTGTCATCATCATTCAAAGGAGAGTTAGTAATAACCAACTTAGATTCAATAGGAGTTTTAGCTGGTCTGCATGCAAGCATGCCATACTCAGCCAACAATTCAAGAGCATACTTTCTTTGAGAAAGACAAATACCTTTCTCAGTTTTTAACACTTCAATTCCTAAAAAATACTTTAATTCACCAAGATCTTTAATAAGAAACTTAGTTCTCAAAAAATCTTTGACTTTATTGATTTCAGAAATATTGTTACCAGTTATCACTATGTCATCTACATAGACTAATAACACAATCAAAACATGTTTATCAGTTTTAATAAACATAGAGTAATCACTCTTACTTTGTCTAAAGCCATTTAACAACAAAGTATTGCATAATTTCTCATTCCATTGTCTAGGAGCTTGCTTAAGCCCATACAATGATTTCTTAAGCTTGCAAACTCTTTGATCATTTTCAGAAAAATAACCAGGAGGTAAATCCATATAAACATCCGCATTAAGACTGCCATAAAGGAAAGCATTATTAACATCTAATTGAAATATAGGCCAGTTATTGTTAACAGCAATATTAATCAAGCACCTAACTGTCACAATTTTCACAAGAGGAGAGAAAGTCTCATCAAAATCTATACCTGCTCTTTGATTATACCCTTTGGATACTAACCTAGCTTTAAATCTTTCAACCTCACCTGTGGACTTATATTTAACCTTATAAACCCACTTGCAGCCTATAGATTTTCTGCCAGGTGGCAGTTCAGTGATATCCCAAGTATTGTTTCTATTTAGTGCATCCATTTCCTCATTCATGGCTGCAACCCAATGACTATTGGTACAGGCATCATGATAAGAATTTGGTTCACTAATTTTGTTAAGATTAGTAGAAAAACAGAAATTTTCTCTACTTAAATGTGAATAATTAACATGTCTTTCAATACCATATTTCACATTTCCATCAGGAACATAATCTCCAAGTTTTATAGGCATATAAGGATTTCTCTCTGACCTCCTCAAATTTTGAGTATTTAAAACATTACTACCCTCAGAATTTGCACCATTAGGTGCATTATCATCATCATTATCTGCCATGCCAACATCTTCATCATTATTAACATGGAAATCACCAAGTGAATCAGTATCACTGGCATTCTCCTCACTGTTATTAATGGATGAAGATGGGCTTGCAGGTTGTGTACCAGCCTCTGCATAATCATTGGGTAGTGTATTTGTTGGATTATAAGAAGAAAGATAAGGAGAATCAAAGAAATTTATAAAATCATTTGTAGAAACTTGTGACTCAACTGAATCACTCTTTTTATTCATTTTAAATGGAAAAATATTTTCATAAAACCTTACATCTCTTGAAAAATACAAGGTTTTATTTTCTAAACTGAAAACTTTGATATCCTTTTTTAACATTAGAATACCCAACAAATACAAATTTATCACTTCTTTTTGAAAACTTATCATTATTATTAAAATTAGTAGCAAAGCAGAGGCAACCAAAGCATTTAAGATGGTCAATATTTGGAGATTTTCCAAATACCAACTCATAAGGGGACTTCCCTTTAAGAACAGAAGAAGGTAACCTATATTGGCTTGTACATTCTCAGGAGGCTTAGAGTTTAAAAGCTTAAGAAGTTGCTGAACTTGTTCTTGAGTAAAAGGAGAACCATTAGCAGAATTATCAACAGAAGGTAATGAACTACTATTATTAACAATTTTACTTTGCAAATTACTAGTAGCCCATTTCTTCTTAATGTAATCAGGATATCCTACAATCTTAAAACACTTATCATTAGTATGACCAGTTAAACCACACTTATCACTTCTTTTTGAAAACTTATCATTATTATTAAAATTAGTAGCAAAGCAGAGGCAACCAAAGCATTTAAGATGGTCAATATTTGGAGATTTTCCAAATACCAACTCATAAGGGGACTTCCCTTTAAGAAAAAAAAAATTCAATATAGTGAAATACTTCATCTTTTCCTTTTAACAAATAAACCCAAACAACTCTGGAAAAATCATCAACAATAGTCAAGAAATACCTAAACCCTTCTCTACTTTTAACCTTATAAGGTCCCCATACATCAAGATGTACAAGTTCACCAACTGAAGTAGAAACATGAGAACTAAGAGGAAAAGGTTTTCTGGTTTGTTTAAAAAAATGACAAATGTCACAAGGTGATGAAGTACCATCACCTCTAATATCAATTTGACCTTTTAAAACTTTCAGCACTTGATCAGAAGGATGACCAAGCCTGTTATGCCCTAAAGAACTTGCATTACCAGTAAAAGTGTTATTACATTGTACAAAGTTTCCAGGTTTATTAAAGTCAAGGAAGTACAAACCTCCATATTGACTACCAGTCCCCAGAGTTTTCTTCAGTTGTAAGTCCTGAATGTAACACTTAGACTCATCAAAACCAATAAACACTTTACTATCTCTAGCCAATTTATGAACTGACAGAAGATTAACATTATACTCTGGCACATACAACACATCATGCAAGGTTAAAGTCTCACTTAATCTCAAATTCCCTACTTTTTTAATAAAAGCAGTTGTACCATTAGGGATGATCAATTAGTAATTTAAGATCAGAAATATCAACTATATCTTCCATATTATCTAAACTTGTAACCATATGTTGATTAGCTCCAGAGTCTATTATCCATCCTTTGTCAGTTTTATAAATTCTAAAAAAAGTTTTAGTATTAGAACAGAAGAATGTACCTGCCATATTGGCTTGTACATTCTCAGGAGGCTTAGAGTTTAAAAGCTTAAGAAGTTGCTGAACTTGTTCTTGAGTAAAAGGAGAACCATTAGCAGAATTATCAACAGAAGGTAATGAACTACTATTATTAACAATTTTACTTTGCAAATTACTAGTAGCCCATTTCTTCTTAATGTAATCAGGATATCCAACAATCTTAAAACACTTATCATTAGTATGACCAGTTAAACCACACTTAGGATTAGTACAAACAAGATTACTGTTCTTAGCATTTAATGGTTTTTTAAACACAGAATTCACATTTTGAGTTTTAGCATTAAAAGTTGCAGTTTGAGGTTTAGAAGTACTAGCAGAAGAATAAGAAACATAATCTTTATGAGACTCTTCCCTAGACACAACAGAGAATGCAACTTTAACATCAGGCAAAGGATCTCTAGTAAGCAAAGAACTCCTAACAGATTGATAAGTATCATCAAGACCCATAAGAAATTGCATCAACTCAATAAGATCATTATGAGTTTTAAATGATTTTTGAGCATCACAAGTACATGCAGGCAGTTTAGTAATAGCATCGAACTGTTTCCAATAAGCATTTAGTTTATGATAATAATCAGACAAAGGAGTACCATTCTGTTTCAAACAATTAATCTGTTGATACAAGTTAAAAGTTTCAGAACCATTAATTTTATCATATGTTTCTTTTAGTTCTTTCCAAACTTCAGTAGCATTAGTAGAAAAAATCTGACCTAGATACAATTCCTCTGAAATAGAACCTAAAATCCATGAAAGTACCACAGAATTACACATATCCCATTGTCTGGCTAAAGTAGCATCAGAAGTAGATCTTTTACAAGAACCATCAATAAATCCAATTTTATTTTTAGCTTGCAAAGCAATATTCATAGCACAACTCCACACAGAATAATTTTCAGTTCCTTTCAATTTATGTGACACAAAAGAAGTAATACTAGAATCAGTAGGATGCAAAAATAACTCATTACCAAAAACAATAGTAGAAGGAGTACTACCACTCCCTAAATCACCACCTCCAGTCATTGTTAATCACCTAAGAACTTAATTAAGCAGCAAGAACACTTAATAACAAAGTCTATCCAGGATTCCTGAACACTCAAGTGTCAGGTCAAGGACCAATGAAATTAAGGTAAAAAATATGCTATCAGTAATCAAGCTCTGGCAATAAAACTGATGGCAGAATCAATCCAGATAAACAATTTATTAAAGAGATGTCCTGATTTTACCAAGATCAGGTAGGATAAGATGTAACCTAATGAGCAGCGGAATTTGTAGTAGACGAATTAGGGCTCAGAAACCCTAATCAAGGAATCACAATCAACAATTCGAAGATCTGAAGCGGAATCCCCGAAATAATCAAAAAACCCCAAAAAAAAAAACCCTAATTTTTTTAAAAAAATCGAATTAATCAAAAAAAAAAAAAAAAAAAAAAAAAAAAAAAAAAAAAAAAAAAAAAAAAAAAAAAAAAAAAAAAAAAAAAAAAAAAAAAAAAAAAAAAAAAAAAAAAAAAGGAAACACAATCAACAAATCGTAGATCTGAAGTAGAATCCCAAAAAATAATAAAAAAACCCCAAAATTCGAAACCCTAATTTTTTTAATTGAACTCTAAATCGAATTAATCAAAAGTATAATCGATTTTAGATCGAAACACACTCGAGATTAACCAGATATCAGAGAACCTGGCTCTGGTACCATATGAAAATAATTATTATGAGATATAGATTTGGAATTGAATAAGGATCGAACCTCAGAATAAGAAGAACAAATATTATTATTATTATTATGATTATATATATCGATCGATTACAGAAATATATCAAATATCAAGATGATATTTGATTAGGTATTAAAAACCCTAATTGGGAAAAAACGATTACAGAGAAAATTATATCGAAGACAATGAAAAGAATGATGAATGACTGAATGAATAATACACAAGAATATTGTGTATATATATTGTATAACTTCCAGATTTGCATAAAGCCCCTTCAACTCTTCACCGCCATACAGAGCAGTCCCTTCACTTCTTTCTTTTTACAGGTTCAGTCCCTGCAGAATACTAATCACACAATAAGTATATAAACTTTATAAAACCTTAAACTGTCTTATACATTTAATACTTATGACGGTGACGGTGTCTCATGGCAGTCGCCTTATGACGGTGTCTCATGGCAGTCGCCTTATGACGGTGTCTTTATGACGGTGTCTCATGGCAGTCGCCTTATGACGGTGCCTTTATGACGGTGTCTCATGGCAGTCGCCTTATGACGGTGTCTTTATTGCTAATGTCTTGATGGGCGTCCCCTTTCAAGCATTTACATAAAGTCTTTTTGTTAGTTTATTGTACGTACTTATTTAAAATATTTGCGAAGGGTAGCGACCCAACTTCGCTTAAGTTCGCAGCGTTTTAAACTGCTTAGTGCCTACGTAGGGTCTTATAGTTGTGATAGAGATTTGTACCTTTCAAGCAGCTTTGTGGTCGGAAGGTTTCAGCTCTGTCGTCTTTTAATATCTTCGTGATGTGATCGTTGGCTGCGGTCATCCTAGCTATCCGTTGATTTGAATGGATTTTGCTTGCATACGCCTGTTTTTGGTAGTAGTAAATAACCTTGGTCTTGCCATAATTTTGTTAGCCCCATAATTCTGTTCCTTGAGAGGTTTGCTCTGCTTTCTCTTTTCCATGAGGCTTGACATGGACTTAATTTAGGTCGGTTCTCCATATGTATGTTATTTTATCTTCATTTTGGATAGTTCCATCATCACCATCATGGCTTCTGGATGTACGTGGGTATTTGTTGACATTTTGGGTTATATGGTATCATCCACTGCTGTTTGTTCCCTTCAATTTCTTTACTCGTCAACGTCGGTGGGCTTTTTTATCATCCATGCGTGCTCCATGTATAGCATATCATAATCTTCTTTCTTTTTTAATTCTTCCAGTCAATGTTTGGCAGTATTTTCCACTTGCTCATGTATTGTCATGTCGCATTACTATGGGATCAGAAAAATTAATGCTTCATCTTCCAACATGTAATCAAGGAGAAGTTATATTTACTCCACATGCTTGTCTCCATGATATCAGCTTCTTATTTCTTGTATGCATGCTGGTCGCATGTGGCATATCTTGGAAAAGTTGATGAGTGTATGGTAACATATACTATAAGAGTCAATAATGAACTCAAAAATGTTGCCATGTACAACATCACAAGAACGGGAGCCATACATGCAAATTTGTATGCGCACATCCTCATATTCATTAATATTTTGATGCGGGTCAAGAGTAAATTACGAGCCGCGAATGATCTCTAAAGAGCATACAACGTTACGACTTGTTGGCCCGAATTTAATCTTGAAGCCCTATGTACGTGTGTGTCATTTGAAACCGTGCTTCGATTTCGATAGAGCTTCCCACATATCGTACGAGGTAACTTATAAGCTATGGTGTCATCATGGTGGGCTGAGTATAAGGCGGCATAGATGCTTGGTCTGCGACACGAGTAGGTAGTAGTATAGTGGCGGTTGTCGGTGGCACTTTGGCGATAGTAGCAATTCGTGGTTAATTCGGCCAAACTTCTTCGAATCTTTTTCTCTGTCGAGTCGGAGTCCACAGTAGGTTGGTTAGGATGATCGCCCCACATGTCTCTTTGTTGTGATCAGTCACTGGTCTAGTGGTGGCTGATGGTGGTCTAACGTCGTTGATTGTAAAAAAGGGGTTTTCGCCTTCTTCGGGTACTTCCCCGAACCCATACTTTATCCTGATGTCTCCTGAGATATATCCTCGCCATGTGCAACTTTATTATGCTTAAATTCATCTCTCGGAGTGGCTACAAGTGGCGGTGATTGATGGTGGCGCAAAGGTTGTTTATGATGATTTTTGATTTTTCGCCTTTTTGGCGGGTACTTTTGTGGACCAGGGTCGTTTTTGCTCGACTCCTTATTTGCATTCTTTCCAACTTTTTGAGCTCATATTCAACCTCTTGTAACGTCAATAGGAGATGGCGGCACGCCAAAAAGAAATTTGCTTTCGGGTCTTCTAAACGTTATTTTATTTTATTTTTTATTTTCATGTCTTCCTCTTGTGTAATCTTCTTCCAGCAGATCTTCAAAAATCTTTGGTCTTCTTAATGGCCACCGGTCAGCCAGGTGGTGGTTTGTTGTGATCAAGCGACGGTAGAACCGAAAAAACGGGTTTTAGCACCTCGTTTGCTTGTTTCGGCCTTCAAGTTTTTTGTGAGTGGTTCCTCTGTACATGGAGTTGGGACTTAAGATCATTTGTGATCTCTTAGTCGCCTTCTTAGTTGATTCCTTGTTGTTTATCAGCGGCATAGTGATGGCGGTCAGGAGGTAGTGTTGTTTTTTCGACGTTTCCGTCTCTCTTTTTTTTTTTTTTAAGAACTCATCGGGGCTTCTGGCCTTTTGGGTGACCCATTGGCAGTCCCAGGTACCCATTCAAGGGTAGACGGAGCTTTCTTGGCAGCCCTAGCTTGGCAGCGGGCACCCATGTATGGTTTTGTCGATATTTTGCTTCAAGTGCTTCATTGAACTCGTGCTTATATCACTTGGCTCTTTGTTTTCATCTGAGCTTGTATCCGACGAACATGTCTGAATCGCCTTGTGGGGCATCTTCCTAAGACCAGGATTCAGCCCGGTGGTGACTGGTGGTGGCGAACCGTCGGTAAGGCCAAAAATTCATTTTCGTCGTCTTTCTCGCTTCTTTCCGTGTCCAAATCTTTCTTCATCAAGTCTTCATCATTGGTGGGCTTATCCGCTGGTTTATTAAATGCTTCGTGATCATTCCTATGATCGTAATCACCGCTATAGGTGCTGGCGGTGGTGTTATTCAACGGTCCAGCGGTGGCCCATGGTGGCTGAACGCAGGTGGGCAGTGTTTCGAGTTTTCGTCTTTTTCGATCTGATTTCTAATCTCTGGACCTTTAAAAGAGTTGGTAGTTTTCTGACTACTACATATTTGATCAGAGAGGGCAAACAAAAAATTTTGTTTTGTAGATCTAAGACCCTCTTAAGCAATCACTTGAAAGGATTTGTTTTTTTTTTTTGTTTTTTTACGAACCCATGACAACTTTTGATGATTCCCGAATTGTGTCTGCACCGTGATGTTAGAATGTGTGGGATCAGATTCAATATCATCACTTCCCGAAAGTAAGAGATCAAGACCTGAAGCCCAACTAATTAAAGTCGGCCCAAGATTAGGCCCAGAATTAGAGTTGCCCTAAGTTTCCATAAACTGTATTTCCATTCTTATATAAAGAGAGATCATGTAATCATTTGATATATCAATAAAAAACCCTAAAATCAATTCCATTCTTTAAACATGGTATCAGAGCCCTAAATCAACTCGGCATCATCATCTACCGTTTTTTAAACCCTTCGAATTGTATCACCTAAATCGATACCTAAGCCACCATGGCCGGAGAAGAGGCTGGCGGCTCCGATAACGACTTGGCATTACAATTAGCAAATTTTTTGCAAAACAACAATCACCAATCTCAAAATCCCAAACTATCCGACAATCTCCAAATCAATTTAAAGCTAAACAGTACCAATTACTCCTTATGGACCCGTATGATTCGGGTAGCCATAGGTGGCCGATCAAAAAATCTTTTATCACACTTAACCGAAAAACCACCAGAAAAAACAACAACTGAAAAGTATGAGTCATGGGAACAAGAAGACCTGATTGTGTTCTCATGGCTCATTCAAAACATTGAACCAATATTAGCCGGAAACCTTACAGAATTTTCCACCGCTAAAGAACTCTGGGATGCTTTAGTTGTCACTTACAGCAGTGGGAAAGACAAGCTTACAAACTTTAATCTGCACGTCAAGGCCAACGAGCTCAAGCAAAGTGACAAATCACTCGAAGATTTCTGGATTACACTTCAAGGAGTCTGGGGTGAAATCGATCGACACAATCCAAACCAATGACATGCCCTGAAGATATCAAAACTTATAATAGAATCCGATCCGAGCAAAAATTATTTCAATTTTTGAACGGATTAGATCGGAAGTATGAATCAACCAAAAGAGAGATTCTCAGAACCGACCCACTTCCGGTGGCTGAAGCCGCTTATGCCACCATACGGAAAGAGGCCGCTCACCAAAAGATTTTGGGAGCAACCACCACTGATATCAAAGGAGCACAAGGCATAGCCACCGGTTTGATGGTAAAAGAAGGAGATGGATTCGGGTTTGCCACCAAAAGATTCAATCGGGTTAATGATAAAAAACCCATGGTTCAAGATGATAAATCTGATCTCTTTTGTGATGAATGTGGTATGAACAAACATACCAAAGATCAATGTTTCCGGTTAATCGGTTATCCGTCATGGTGGACGGAAAACAGAAAGGGCCGACGATACAACCCATTAGAGAGAGAAAAACCCTCTACCGCTCGGACTAACCCCACCAAAGAAAGCAGTAGCAGTGATGGCCGGAGATCAGAGAAGGGATTTGGTGGAGTAGCGGCGGCTGAGGGTGGAGATGGGATGAATTTTTCGGTGGTAGATGGTAAGAAGAGAGAGTGTATACTCTCAAAACAACAGGCACACAAGTATATAAGTAAAAAACAGTTTCCAAAGCCACTTATATATATAAATAATTGTGTGGAAAATAATTTAGGGTTGGGTATTGGGCTCAAAAACAATACTGGGCCAGGAGATATAAGTGGGCCAGGAGATATAAATGGGCCGAAACCCATAGCAGAAGGATTTGTGGCCCAATCTGATCAATCTAAATCAAATGGGTCTTGGATTTTCGATTGTGGTGCTACCGACACTATGACTTATGATATATCAGACTTTTCTGTTTTTTCAAAACCTAGAAAGACCCATATTCGTGCTGCTAATAAAGGAAAAATGGATGTTATGAATGGAGGATCTGTTATGATTTCTCCAAACATCAATTTAACTAACTGCCTTTATGTTCCATCTTTGTCTCACAAACTTTTGTCAATAAGTCATGTGACAAAGGAACTTAATTGCTCAGTTCTCATGCATCCAACCTTTTGTTTGTTACAGGATATCAGGACGGGACGGATCATTGGGCGTGGCACTGAGAGAGAAGGACTGTATTATGTTGATGAAGTTACTGAAAGTGGGACTGTCATGCTTGCTCATGGAACTAGTGAAAGAAAAGCATGGTTATGGCATAGAAGATTGGGTCATCCGTCAGTTAGTTATTTGCATATTTTATTTCCTAAACTTTTTCCGTTGAATAAAAAGATTGATTGTGAAACTTGCATTCTCGCAAAAAGTCATAGGCAATCTTTTAAACCTCGTAATACTAGAGTTGAATTTCCTTTTTCGTTGGTTCATTCTGATGTGTGGGGTCCTGCACCGGTTGTTGGAGGACATAATTTCAAGTATTTTGTGATTTTGGTTGATGATTGCACCCGAATGACATGGATTTATTTTTTGAAAAATAAGGATGAAGTTTATGATAGATTCACTATTTTCTATAACATGGTCCAAACTCAATTTCAAAAATCTATCAAAATCATGAGAACAGATAATGGTGGAGAATATGTGAATTCACAAATGAACCTGTTTTTTCAATCCAAAGGAATAATTCATCAAACCACTTGTCCCCATACTCCCGAACAAAATGGTGTGGCTGAAAGGAAAAATAGGATTCTTTTAGAAATCACTAGGGCACTTATTATTGAGTCCTTAGTTCCTAAAAGTTTTTGCCCGAAGCTTTAGCCACTGCTACCTACCTGATCAATCGTCTCCCGACAAAGATTCTCGATATGAAAACCCCTTTGAAAGTCCTCTCTGAGTTTCATAATGTAACACCCCGCCTAACCACAACACAATATTGTCCGCTTTGCCCGCAGGCTCACGACTTTGTTTCTGGTTGCTCGGGCAAACTTCCCAGAAGGGTCACCCATATGGCATTGCTGCCGCCCGAGCACGCTTAACTGTGGAGTTCTCCTCTCATCCACAGCCAATGAGCCCAAAACGCGTTGTGTTATGTAAGACCATTGATGTCACTTATAGCCAGGATCCCCCTTGTATGTCAGCGATGTATGCTTTCCTTCTAACACCTCGTCTTACCACAACACAATATTGTCCGCTTTGCCCGCAGGCTCACGGCTTTGTTTCTGGTTGCTCGGGCAAACTTCCCAGAAGGGTCACCCATATGGCATTGCTGCCGCCCGAGCACGCTTAACTGTGGAGTTCTCCTCTTATCCACAGCCAATGCGCCCAAAACGCGTTGTGTTATGTAAGGCCAATGGTATTACTTATAGCCAGGATCCCCCTTGTATGTCAGAGATGTATGCTTTCACACCCCCTCAACATAACTCAACGTCCTCGTTGAGTTATGCAAGTGCGCCATACACTCCTGACAATCCCAAGGGTTTCTCTGATACCACTTGTAACACCCCGCCTTACCACAACACAATATTGTCCGCTTTGCCCGCAGGCTCACGGCTTTGTTTCTGGTTGCTCGGGCAAACTTCCCAGAAGAGTCACCCATATGGCATTGCTGCCGCCCGAGCACGCTTAACTGTGGAGTTCTCCTCTCATCCAAAAATACGGGTTTCCAAAAATTTTCGCCTAACGGCGTTATAACAAAGCGGAAGTAAACTTTGAAAGTCCAAACAATTAAAATCTGTTTGGTTTCTTTAATCATTGGTGTTACTCGGTCATATCGTCAAAACAAGTTTAAATAGAAACCCGTCGGCTGCCTAACACAAAACAACCGACTACATAACATGCAAACTACATAAATGCCAAAACATAAGCAAGAGTCTAAAAATGTGCAACAACTATGGGTAGCTAAGGTCATCAGCAAGCTATCTACCCATTCCTCACTCTTCTTCATCAACTACCTCAGCTACGCTAAACCTGAGGGAGCAACACATTTCAAAAGACAAGTGTTAGCTAACGAATTAGTTAAGTAAGATAACACTTAAGTTATAAAACATTTGTCCATTTCAAACATTATGGATTTATATACTTCATTAAGGCACAACACACATCAAAAATACCACGTCATCAACCTAACATATTAGGATGAACCACCCTAAATGTGCCTATCCTGCTTTACTTCATTACACACATATAACCACATAACTACTTTCTACATTTAACTGCATTTCTACGTTTTAACTTCTTTACTACATTTTTACTGCGTCAATGTGTAACATAAGTTATAGCCGGGCTAGGGCAAGTACGGGTTAAGCTTAACACTTTCCTGCATCAAATTTTTAACGAGCTCGAACCTGCATCTCATTTAGTTTAGGTGACTGCATTACCTAAACATTTACTACGTTTACTGCTTTTACGTTTTGGGCCTTTAAACGTGCACGTGTCATGGCAACCTAACAAGTCTAGTGAACTAGATGAGCAAGCCATACAATCATGCACAAAACAACACATGCTACATATACTACATCTCAATGCATCACAAGATACTACTTATCACTTCATAATATAACGCTACATTATACTTCATATCATAACATACACTACATTATACTACATATCATAACATTCACTACATTATACTACATATCATAACATTCACTACATTATACTTCATTTGGGACTGCATTTCAGGTCTCAATGGTCAACTACATAAACCATATCACCTCCTGTGTAACCCCGAATACCCACAAACAATTCAAGATATAAGTTGGGAAGTTATTATTTGAAACCATCTTTTCGTTGAACCCTCAGCGTGTCAAAGTAGTGTATCTTACCTCGTGATGATCAATAAGCAACGTTAATGTATCTTGTTTGTGATCCCGACAACCTATCTCGAGTTCATAGTCATTAAACCTGTATAAACCCAACCTAATAAGGTTATAAGACCATACATTAACTTAGGTACACTTATAGGACCCTTAAACGCTTGTTTCGGACCTCAAACGGGCTCACAGACCCTTTATGTGGCGCATGCTTTGAATATGCGTCGCATATTTGCTTCAAAAATCACCCAGAAACCTCCTAGGCCCCGATATGCGCCGCACATAGGTTTTATGCACCGCATATGGAGTGCTGGTCTAAAGACTGACTCGCGCCCTTCACTTGCAGGCGACTTTTCGACCTAAAGACGACTAAATGAGTCAAAACTTAGTTCTTATGAAATGTAGGAAATTCAAAGAACTTTCCAAAAATATATAGTTTGACTCTTGAAGTTCTCTAATGAATTAGTTATGGCATCTGCAAAACAGACCTACAGAATTCGTCTTAAATCCGACCATTTCTGGAAATTGACATTTTTCACCCATATCTGGGCAAAATCAAAAGAAACATTGTTCATATCGAATCAAGAGGACACATAGACCTTTTCAAAAATATAAGATTCATCTTATAACTCTTCTAATTGAAAGAGATATGATTTTTTCAATATTACTAATTTTTCAGATCTAGTAAACCCTTAGTTTTGCAAGCAATTTTCGACCATCAGATGACCATAGCAACCACCACGACCTATGAACCTCATATGCACCCAAAATATGACTCATATAATGATTTCAAATGATCACTTGTTCCAGGAACAACAGGATACAATTACAATACATTAAATTACACGAAAACCCCAATAATCGACAATGAAACATAATCAAATCAAT
The DNA here is from genome assembly GCA_034093135.1 of Erigeron breviscapus. Lineage (NCBI taxonomy): Eukaryota > Viridiplantae > Streptophyta > Magnoliopsida > Asterales > Asteraceae > Erigeron > Erigeron breviscapus. Next base: position 134,438,611 of record CM067167.1, read on the forward strand.
CTCAACCCTAGAGACCAGAAGTAAGATCCATATGATCGACTCTTATGATCACAAATCAAAGGGAAATCATCTATATTACCTGTAGATGAAAGCAAGGATGAGAGATCTTGATCAAACTTCACTTGAATCACACGTTTTGATGGATTTTCGCTTAGGAAATTAATGGGGATCAAGGTGGGTGGCTAAGGCTTTGAGGAATGATAATATTATCAGCAAATAACAACTAATGATCATCTTTAGGTCCTTAAACCCGTTTTTGACTTTCACACTATGTCAAAATTGGTCCCTAAGCTTCGTAAAGTCGTATTATTAGCCCAAAACACCTATTGGGACTATATACAACTCATTATACACTTTTAACACCTCAAAAAGCATATAACTACATCTTTAACACATTACTACATTAATCAATAAGCCATTCAAGTCTCACACACATAACACATTATCCACATATAATCATTAAATCTACCATAAACTTAACGAACACGTTATGTTGACTTAACGACTCTAGTCAGCCGTTAATTAAAAAGATTGTGATGTTACAATTACCTCCCCCTTAAAAGGATTCCGTCCCCAGAATCTCATCGGAAATGAACAACTCCGGATACTTCTCTTTCATCACGGACTCAGTTTCCCACGTTAGGCTTTCACCGTGATTATGTTTCCACTTGTTCAACACTAAATCAATCATTTTCCTGCGTAGCTTCTTTTGCTTGCTTCCAAGTATTGCTATCGGGTCCTCAATCATTCTTTTACTTGGATCGATACTCACATCTTCTTCCATGTCTTATATCTTTACTCAATTTACATATTAAGCACTAGCTTTACAACAAGTACGATTTCCCACGTATTACGCACTAGCATTACATCTAGCACGATTTCCCACATTTCACATATTACTTTAACATTAGGTACATTCATTACCTAATTAATCTCACATCTACTTTAACGTTTAACCCCACTAACGTGCACAACTCATAGTAATTCATACGTGTATCTAGTAAACTAGACATACCATACTTAAGTGCCACATATAAGTCATCACATAACAACATTAAGCCATAACATCGACATTATCAACAACACATATCTTACACATATCATTCCACCGTCATTATAAGAATCATACTTCATATGCACATATATACTTCTACTTTAAACATCATCATATCAACATAAGTCATTTCGACATACATATATTCCCATAATACATTCAGCGAAGACTATTCATTTGGCGGTTAAGCCTTCAAAGCACGTATCCTTACTAACTTGCTATCACAACTCACATATTTCATTTGAACAAAGGGTCGACTCGCCATACTTTTGATGCATAACATATCCCTCCATAGAGGCTTATGGTTAGACCATATTACCCACTTTGCTCATAATAAGCTTCCTTTGTTCACCACAAAACCTTTAGACAATTTTGAGCTAATCAAAACACTTCTTTAACAATTCCAACTTTATGAACTATTGTCTTTATAATCTTTGGCTCTGCACTTTCCCCTTCAATAACTTGTCGTATCATGAAATGACATCCGACACCTATGGCATAATCATTGTTGCCTATGAACACAACAATAAATCTCGAGGCACCATCACGCCATCATATGGTTTTACCAAGTTTCTAACTCATTCATTCTCTTTCCCATCAATCTAAGAGTGATAGGCATCACTTGAGTTCACCATTTTCCTCATACTTTGTCAAACATCTTTAAAAATTTTCATATAATGGCCGTCTCGATTCAAAACATTCTACCATTTACTTTCACACTTTAAGAGCACTTCTTGATCACACATATTTTCTTTCATGTCCAAGGAATCGGCGTAATAGCTCACAAAACAAAATAAGCATTCTTGGACAACTTTCCTACTAACTGCTCATGTCTTATCATTACCTTTCGCTTCCCACGCAACTTTGTCTCTTAGTCTACGGTGACATGACTCCTCACTTTCGTTAAAGGATCGTTAAACTCTTTGTATTGCTACCAAACTTTCGGTGTCTAGTCTTGACTTTTAACCCAATCACACGTCAACATATAAAATTTACTACACCTCGTATCATAATAGGTCGTATCACACTTCAGGCAGCATCCAAATGAGCATGTCACCACGTTTCATAAACTTCCTCAAGTACAACTTTTAGTCATTTCGTTCTCGGATACCGAAATCTTACTTTTAGACTTATAGTTCCACGCTGGTTATTTATGAATTTTCAGAATCCACCCACATAATACCAACATCTTCGTCTCTAGAAACATCACCTTGGACTGGCTCATTTTAGACAATTGCTTACCCTAACCTTATAGTCATGGAATTAAACATTAAATGGAACCTTGTTCTTTTCAATTCTACGCGTCAGCTTCTACTTTAACTTTTACTCACTTTGGGCGAATTTAAAATTAGGCCTCTACTTATAGAAAATCGTAGTAACGTTTCTTACACAACATGATGTTCTTCGTCATACTTAGAATAGATAATAATGTCATCACCGAATGTAATGACTGAACGGTCTAGAGAAACTTTAAACTTTATCCCTTAAGTTCACGACATGGTAAGGACCAATAGTTAACATGCAGGACTTCAAGAAACTCAATAGAGTCATAATGAGCGTATAATTAACTTAAACAGGACTTTCATCATCAACTTCATCATATGGTAGTACCAATCGTAAACCCATCTTATAGAAAGAAATAGATCCCACAATCGAAAACATTAACTTCTTCCTATAAGTGAGAACAAAACGAAAGGTGTCTTTGAATAAAAGTAGCACTCGTCACACATCAACAGAAGGTTTGACCTCATGATCGCAATGAAACCGAGAACATTAATAGAACATCTCAAAACTACGAGTGACCTCGACTTTAGAAATACACAACCTTTGCCTTACATGAGTAAATCACATAGGCGAGAAACATGATCAATTCGGAACCGAATGCTCCTGAAAACTTCTACTTCTTGTGATTTAAGGATCCATAGTTAACTCCGTCATCCAACCTCTTAACTTTTCATAAGGGAAAAAAAAATCATTATCTTTGAGAAGCGGCCAAACATAAAATCTTGTACAAATATACGATATCAACAACACCTTCACGTCACACCGGCGAAGGCAGTAAGCGATAGAACTGCTAAAAAGGTTCACGTGTTAGTTCACCACACATTCATGCAATATAAGGAAGAATCTCCAGCTGTGAATACTCGTTCCAATCGTCATATATCATCCCGTAACGAAATCTAAACTGAGCGAGTCGTAAATCCAAAACAGACCAAAATATACACCGCATGGATGGTGCATGCGCCTCATAACTCGAGCATTTCTTCTGGGTTGGGGGTAAACATTGATGGAGGGGAATCTCCATTGATAAATCTGGAAACTCCTGATGATGGCATTCAAAGAAATTCAAGTGAAAAGTTTCCAGAATTTGATACTAGATCCAGTGAAGTAATGACAAATGTGGCTAACGTTGTTTCTGGTGGTGGATCTAGGTGGCCACCCAGGGTAAGCTTTGCATCTGGCATTGGGTCTGGTAGTATCAGTGTGGGACCACTTTTCTCCTTACCCTTACCTTCTGTATCTCCCTCTATGTCTTTGTTCTCAACACCCCCAACCCACTCATCTTCTATCAGTGCACTATCTTCATTCTCTTCTGGTCCAAATGGCATAATAACTTCCACCATGGCTAGCATGCCTAGTTCTTCCTTGGTGGGAGGTCAGGCCAGTTCCTCTCAAGCTGTAACCATCCAAGAAATTCAAGTGAAAAGTTTCCAGAATTTGATACTAGATCCAGTGAAGTAATGACAAATGTGGCTAACGTTGTTTCTGGTGGTGGATCTAGGTGGCCACCCAGGGTAAGCTTTGCATCTGGCATTGGGTCTGGTAGTATCAGTGTGGGACCACTTTTCTCCTTACCCTTACCTTCTGTATCTCCCTCTATGTCTTTGTTCTCAACACCCCCAACCCACTCATCTTCTATCAGTGCACTATCTTCATTCTCTTCTGGTCCAAATGGCATAATAACTTCCACCATGGCTAGTATGCCTAGTTCTTCCTTGGTGGGAGGTCAGGCCAGTTCCTCTCAAGCTGTAACCATCCAAGAAATTCAAGTGAAAAGTTTCCAGAATTTGATACTAGATCCAGTGAAGTAATGACAAATGTGGCTAACGTTGTTTCTGGTGGTGGATCTAGGTGGCCACCCAGGGTAAGCTTTGCATCTGGCATTGGGTCTGGTAGTATCAGTGTGGGACCACTTTTCTCCTTACCCTTACCTTCTGTATCTCCCTCTATGTCTTTGTTCTCAACACCCCCAACCCACTCATCTTCTATCAGTGCACTATCTTCATTCTCTTCTGGTCCAAATGGCATAATAACTTCCACCATGGCTAGTATGCCTAGTTCTTCCTTGGTGGGAGGTCAGGCCAGTTCCTCTCAAGCTGTAACCATCCAAGAAATTCAAGTGAAAAGTTTCCAGAATTTGATACTAGATCCAGTGAAGTAATGACAAATGTGGCTAACGTTGTTTCTGGTGGTGGATCTAGGTGGCCACCCAGGGTAAGCTTTGCATCTGGCATTGGGTCTGGTAGTATCAGTGTGGGACCACTTTTCTCCTTACCCTTACCTTCTGTATCTCCCTCTATGTCTTTGTTCTCAACACCCCCAACCCACTCATCTTCTATCAGTGCACTATCTTCATTCTCTTCTGGTCCAAATGGCATAATAACTTCCACCATGGCTAGTATGCCTAGTTCTTCCTTGGTGGGAGGTCAGGCCAGTTCCTCTCAAGCTGTAACCATCCAAGAAATTCATTTGTTAGAATTGATAAAATTAGCTGCCAAAGGCACTCAACAGGTACAAACACCAACCCCTCCTCCAACCGATTGGTTTTCTCAACTCTCTGCTGCGTTAAGACCAGCTCCACCTCAACCGGCCCCACAACCTTCCCCACAGCCTACAGGAATGGAGTCCATAATAAAGTTCTTGGTGGACGAGATGAAAAAGCAAAAGCCAGTCGAGCCTGCTCCTGAACTGGTCAACCCGGCAAAAGAGTTGTTGAAAATGTTAAAGATAGCAGCGGGGGAGGAGGCTGATGAGCAGGCGAGAGTGGCCAAGGTACCAAAGTTAGCTACTAAATCAAGGTTTTGTGATTGGGTGGCAAATTATGCTTTCCCGGATGGCCAGAAGGTCCCTACCATTGTTGGCACTTATGATGGCACTAGGGATCCGGAAGATCATTTAGCAATCTATGACCAGGCTGTGCTAACAGAAAAGTGGGTGGATCCCGTGGATTGCCATTTGTTCCCAGGCACTTTACAAGGTTACGCCTTAGAGTGGTTTACTAAGCTTCCGGAGAAAAGCATCAAAGACTATGCAGATTTGAAGCAGAAGTTTATAGCTCAGTTCGTCCAACAGAAGAAACGTCAAAGAAGTCATTTGGAAGCTCACCTAATAAGACAAAAGGAAAGCGAGCCACTAAGGGATTTCATTGCAAGATATACTGAAGAATGCCAGAAGATACCTGGGCTCCCGGAAAGTCAGCAAATATCGGGCTTCACTTTGGCATTACTCCCTGGCCAACTCCAAGATGATTCAAGCAAAAGAATTCCATTAACATTTCAAGAAGCTATTAATACGGCATATGACTTCATTCGGTCCAAGGAAACAACCCTCCTTGTGAAGGGAGTGGTGAGGAAGGATAGGCCTGGGGGAGGTCCGGGAGCAGCAGGAGGCTCAAGTGGCAACAGATATGACATTAGAAGAAATGATAGAAGGTTTGACCATGATAGAAGGTTTGACCAGCATCGTGACAACAAAAGGAGAGAGGAAAGGAGAGATGATAGAAGGGATGACAGAAGGGAAAGAAGGAATGGTCCATTTGACAGAACAGTTAACCTAATAAAATCCCCAAGAGAAATCCTCAAGACAGAAAGGGTTGGCGAAACTTTCAAACCTCCACCTCCTATGATACACAGGACTCGAAAGAAAGATATGTCTAAATATTGTGAATTCCATGAAGATCATGGTCATGAAACGAATGCTTGTAGGGAACTCCAAATAGAGATAAAGAGAGCTCTGGACGAGGGAAAGTTAGAACACTTGGTCCCTGGAGCAAAGCAAGGAAAAAGAGCTGCTCAGGCTAAGAAAACTTACACCTGGCAAAAGAAGGATGGGAGAAATGATAGACCACCACCTCCAGATGGCCACGTATATATGATAAGAGGAAAACATAAGTATGAGAAAAGAAAGGCAGAAGTTCTTGAGCCATGGAGAATGGTTTCAATTTCCTTCCCTCCAGTAAAAGTTGTCTCTTCTGATCTAGTGGTGATACAAGCCAGAGTAGCAAACTTTGAAGTCGGGAAGGTGTACTTAGACAATGGAAGCTCATCAGATATAATGTATGACCATTGTTTCCAAAAGCTTCCCCAAAGAATCAGAGATCTCAAGCGTCCATCAATGACGCAACTTGTTAGTTTTATGGGAGAATCCAACAGGCCAGTGGGGGAGATTAATATGGAGGTCATGATGGGAGAATACCCTTTCCATAGAATTGAACTTATTGATTTTATGATAATAAGGGCCCCATCCGCGTATAATGTTATATTGGGCAGACCCTCAATGTAAAAATTTGGAGCTATTCCCTCAACCATTCATGGAATGGTAAAGTTTCCAACTCCTTCGGGTGTAGCCACCATTCGGGGACGTATGACTTGGCCTGAAGAATGTAAGCAGGTGGAAAAAACTTTGCCAAAGAAGAAAGAGAAGGTGCAAGAAGGCCAAGGGCAGGACGTCCCTGAAGAGAAAGTGATAATTAACAAGAAGTTTCCAGACCAACCCGTGATCATAGGGTCACAACTCCCAAGAAAAACCAAGGAAGATTTGATAAACTTATTGAAAAACAATTTAGACATTTTTGCTTGGCAAACGTCTGACATGACCGGAGTCCCAAGAGAGTTCGCGGAGCATGCATTAAATGCCAATCCCAACATCTTGCCGATAAAACAGAAGAAGAGGGGAATGTCTCAAGATAGGAGCAAGTCTGTAATTGAGCAAGTCAACCAAATGGTTGAAGCTGGGATATTAAGAGAAGTAAAATACCAGACTTGGGTAGCCAACCCAGTCATGGTAAAGAAGCCAGATGGTTCCTGGAGGCTTTGTGTTGATTTCAAAGACATCAACAAGGCTTGTCCAAAGGATAACTATCCTCTCCCAGAGATTGATTGGAAGGTAGAATCTCTTGATGGATTCAGACTAAAGTGTTTCTTGGATGCTTACAAAGGATATCATCAAATCTCAATGAAGAAGATGGATGAAGACAAAACAGCTTTCCACACCGATCAAGGAATCTATTGCTTCAAGAAAATGCCTTTCGACTTAAAAAATGCTGGAGCTACTTACCAACGTTTGATAGACAAAGCTTTCAAGGATCAGGTAGGGAGAAATGTAGAAGCATATGTGGATGATATTGTCATAAAAAGTCATGCAGAGGAAATGATGTTAGCAGATGTGCAAGAAACCTTTGACACTTTAAGAAGCATCAACATGAAGTTATACCCATCAAAGTGCAGCTTTGGGATGGAGGAAGGAAAGTTCCTTGGGCACATAGTCACTCCAAAAGGAATCAAGGAAAACCCAAAGAAAATTCAAGCAGTAATAGACATGCCATCCCCCATAACCAAGAAACAAGTACAAAGTCTTAATGGGAAGTTGGCTGCCTTGGCAAGATTTCTTTCCAAGTCTGCGGAAAGATCTTTGCCTTTCTTCAGAACCTTAAAGGGATGCTTAAGAAAACAAGACTTCTTATGGTCAGAAGCAGCAAAAGGAGCATTCCAAGACATGAAGAAATTCCTTGCCGATCTCCCAACTCTCACGGCTCCAATAGCAGGTGAAACACTTACTCTTTACCTTGCTGCTTCTAAAGAATGTGTCTCTGCAGTGTTACTTGCAGAAAGAAGCAATGGCCAAATGCCAATATACTTTGTGAGCAGAGCCTTAAAAGGCCCCGAAATAAATTATCCATGTTTGGAAAAATTAGCTCTTGCCTTGGTCCACGCGGCCAGACGCCTAAGGCGATACTTTCAAGGTCACCCGATCCGGGTTCTGACCGACAAACCAATAAGGCAAGTATTGGCCAAACCCGAAGTATCTGGTAGATTAGCCAAATGGGCTATTGAACTTGGGGAGCATGAAATAAGCTTTCACCCAAGAACGTCTATAAAAGGTCAAATCTTGGCTGACTTCTTGGCAGAAACTGACTCTTCAGATATTTCAGGAAGGGAAGTGGAAGCATCTCAACAAGAGAAAAGCCCAAAGTGGACCCTCTTCACTAATGGGGCATCAAATCAAGAAGGATCGGGAGCAGGTCTCATCTTAATTGATCCTGAAGAAAGGGAATACACTTATGTTCTACTATTCAACTTCCCGGCATCAAATAATGAAGCAGAGTATGAAGCTCTCCTTGCGGGACTAAGGATGGCAAAAAAGATGGGAGTAAAGAAGATTCAAGTGTTTGTGGATTCCCAATTGGTGGCAAACCAGATCAATGGAACATTCGAGGCAAACCAAGCTTCAATGCAACTTTACTTAGAAGAAACAAGGAAGCTTATTGCAGAATTTGAATCCTTTGATATTGAGCAAGTTCCAAGAAGCCAGAATAAGAAAGCAGATGCCTTAATCAAGTTAGCTTCTTTAACTTTTGCTCACCTCACCAAAGAAGTCTTGGTTGAAGTTTTACAAGAGAAGTCAATTATAAAAGGAAGTGAAGTATCCCAAGTTGAAGAGGAAGAGGAAGATTGTTGGATGAGTCCCATCTATAAGTTCATTAAAAATGAGATACTTCCGGAAGACAATCATGAAGCTCAAAAGGTGAGGATGAAGGCACCAATGTATCTCCTCATTAAAGATAAATTATTCAGAAAGTCTTTCCTAGGTCCGCATCTCCGGTGTATAGGTCCCTCTCAAGCACAAAAACTCATTCAAGAAGTTCATGGGGGAACATGTGGAATTCACGCCGGACCAAGGTCTGTTGCCACCAAGATAATGAGACTTGGCTATTATTGGCCTTCAATGAATAAAGATGCCAAGGAAGAGATAGAAAAATGTGAATCATGCTAGATACATGCTCCAATCTCAAGGATGCCAAAACAAGATCTGATCCCAGTTAACACTGCTTGGCCATTTTATAAATGGGGAATTGATATTGTGGGCCCATTCCCAGCCAGGAGTTGGCAATGTAAAATTTGTGATAGTCGCAGTAGATTACTTCTCAAAGTGGGTTGAAGCCAAGCCACTCGCAACCATCACTGGCCAAAGAGTAATCAACTTTGTTTGGGAATACATAGTTTGTCGTTTCAGAGTTCCTCATGTTTTGGTAAGTGATAATGGAAAGCAGTTTGCTGAAAACCCTTTCAAAACTTGGTGTGAAGACATGGACATCCAACAAGTGTTCACCTCTGTGGCTCACCCTCAAGCAAATGGCCAAGTAGAAGTAATGAATAAGGCAATAGTGGGAGGAATCAAGGCAAGACTTGGGAGATGTAGGTCCGGATGGGTGGATGAACTTTCTGGAGTACTTTGGGCCCACCGGACTACTCCAAGGGGAAGTACAATGGAAACACCCTTTAGCCTGGTGTATGGAACTGAAGCAGTTATACCACCTGAGCTAAGTATTCCAAGCCATCGCATCATAAACTTCAACCCAGCCCAAAATGAGGAAGCCTTGAGAGAAAACTTGAATCTCATCGAAGAGAGGAGAGAAGTCTCTCACATCAAATTGGCTGAAAATAAGCAAAAAATGGCTAAGTATTATAACAAAAGAGTCCACCCCATGTCTTTCAAGCCGGGGGACTATGTTTGGAGGAAAAATGAAGCAAGTAGGGTGGAAAACTTGGGAAAACTTGGACCCAACTGGGAAGGACCATACTTGGTCAAGGAAGAAAACGGAGATAGCTCGTATGTTTTGGCTGAACTTGATGGTTACCCCGTGCCCAGAACATGGAACGGGATGAATTTGAAAAAATGTTATGTTTAATCAAAGCAACTTGATAACAATGTTATGGTTGATCTATGTATCCCATTTATCTTTATCTGATCAATGAATCATGTTTGTGTTTATTTTTCAATGAAAAGAATATTTCATTTGTATCCATGAGATTATCAATGAAAATTCCTCTTTATGGTCTGATCTGTGTATCCCATAAATATTATATTTATTTTTGCTACAAGTGAAAATATTTCATTTGTATCCATGAGATTATCAATGAAAATTCCTCTTTATGGTCTGATCTGTGTATCCCATAAATATTATATTTATTTTTGCTAGAAGTGAAAATATTTCATTAGTCACATTACTTATAACAAGTAATTTTCCTCGAAGAAGTTTAAAGTTATTTAGAATTTTTACAATATGAACTCACAAGTTGAGCACAAAGTCTCGAACATGGGGTCGAGCATGGGAAAAGAAAAATGCTAGCTAAAATTTCCCATAGTCCCAAGGTATATCCTTGGATGAATTATCTTGTAAGATATAAAAAGCCAATAACAAATAATAGGCTGAATACTTAGATAATTTTTTCGTCTTTTTATCTATTGGAGAAAAGGCAAGCATTTCCTATTGGGAAGTGATACTCGAGTAATAAATAAATAAGGTTAACCTAAACAACTTTCATTCATACCAAGTTATGAAAAGCAAGTAGTGAAAATATGCATAAATAAGCAACCAAATATATCATCATGTCAACGTACATACCACAAAAAATATAAGCGGATGAAATACACCAAAAGATAAAATATAAAGTCATAAAGGCACAGGCCTTACAAATATAAGTGACAAAATATATAAAGAAAGCTAATGAGGTACATCATGAGATGGTGAAGATGCTGAGGCAGGAGTGGAAGTCAATGCTGGGGCAGATCTCGATGTAGAGACAAGTGCTAAGGATGATGAAATAAACGAAGAAATATGCTCCAGAAGCTGAGAGGTACCCATAGAACGAGCTAGAGAAGGAATCTCATCTACAATGGGAAACTCCTTAGCTCCATATGCCTTACTTGCTGCCTGCAGATCCTCTTTAGCTTTAGGATGAAGGATAGGAAGATGCTCAAGAATAGGAGAGTCACTGTAATTTTCCACCACCCAATTATATACCTTGATACTACCCGAACGCTCGCCAGCAAACTTAGCAGCGTTATTAAATTTTGTAAGGGGAGAAAGAAAATCAGGGTGGCTAAGGACACCCCTAAATAAGTCGGGAAAGGCACTAATGAAAGCCTCTCCTCTCTGAGAAATACTCCTCTCCCTAGCAAGCTCCTCCCTAAGTCTCTCCAACTTAGACTTTAGACTCAGTGAGCTCCCCCCCAAGCCTCTCAACTTCAAGCCTCACCTCAGTGAGCTCCCTATCCCTATCCCCTAATGTAACACTCCTCGACTGCAACTCAGAAGTAAGTTTAGCAATCATCTCATCCTTCTCCCTAATAACACCCTCAGCTTTCTCAGCATTCTCAAAGAAAACCCTCCTATCTTCCTCATGCTTAGCAATAATCTCCTCAAGATGACTAATTCTTGCATCTACAAGTGTGTGATATGAAGCACCTAGGGCAGCGGCATGATAAGCATGGTAATGAAGTCTACCGCCAAGCTCCTCTAATGTCCTCTGCCCATGCTCGAAAGCCACAAGTAGGGGAGTCATAGCATCAATAACAGCTCTAACCTGGAGAGGACTGCTAACGTCATCCTTAACACAAAGAGGCGTGGGAAAAACAAGCCTATGAGTACCCAGGCCTCAGTTAAATTCAGAGGAAAGGCTGGAGACCTGGGTAGAACCATGCCTCGGGGGCATAAATGGAGCCAGCGGGTAGGGAACCTCTGCCTCAATTTTCTCTTCCACAACTTTCTTAATAGCAACCAAGTCATCATGACCAAGAGGAACCGTACGGTGACCATCAGGAGTAATAACACCCCTAAAAAGAAAATGAGGAACTGAACCACTGGGAGGAAGGTCACTGGCAGAAGAAAAGGGCAAAGAAGAAAGACTTAAGTCAAGTGAACAAGTAACTCCTGGAGGGAAGAGAGTAGAAATCCTTTGGCACTTGAAAGCAGAACCAATAAGCATCTCCCCCTGCCTCTTCTCACCTATGGAAGAAACAGAAACATGATGATCATCTTCTCCCTCAGCATCCCCAACAGTAAAGAGAGCATCTCCATCACGGGGAGTGTCTCCACGAAGATCTACATAAAACAAATATGAAATAGTTCATATACGTTATTACTACTTCAGCTCTCGTACATTATAAAAAATATAAGACTTAAAAGATAATGCTTACCCTCATTAGGGGAGGGAGAAGGAACACCATCATCTTGGTTAGCATGAGTAAACTCTACAAGGTCAAGTCCAGAAACACCCCCGGGCTGTGTGTCGTCAAGAAGAGAAGGCTGAGTATCATCAAGGAGAGTCCCACACTCATAACCATCACCCCATGCATCGGGTCTCAAAGAAGCAACTTCTCCAACTTGCTTACGAAGAGCCAAGGCCTTGTTTGCTCGAACAGGAAGAACATCCAAGTCAGCCAAGTCAAAGTCTAAGGCCTCCATTAAGGTCAAATCTGAAAAATAAAAACAAAAAGTTAGAAAGGAGGACAAAATATAACAAACATGCATATAATAAAAAGTAAGGATAAAGATTTTACATTCTCCGGATGATTTCTTCCTAAGAATGGGGATCCTAGTCCAATCCCAATCCGGGCTAATCCCAGCCATGGCCAACATACCCTCAGGGTAAGAGGAACGATGTGGAATAGTGGAAAGGGAGCAAAGTCTGGCATAACATCCCGTGTTGAGCATTTTCTTTGGAACTTTAGCATTCACTGCTTTATTCATGGCCTTGTCATTTACTTCCCTACCCAGACGAAGTACAACCCTCGAGTCTTCGGGAATAAAGGTATCATCCACAAACAAATAGTCAAACCGCCACATGGGAACCTTATTAGGGGTTTCTATAATCTTTATATTCTTATCCCTGAGGCCAAAAGTAAACCAATCACCCTTCTTCAACAAAAGGAACATTTCCCTAAACATATATACTGACAAAGGTTGTCCCAAGGCTCTGAGTAACATCTCAAACACTACAATCTTCCCGGCAGCAAACAGGTGTAACTGACCAACTCCTATCTTATAGTGATTCAAGATCTTAATGAAGAAAGAAGTAAAAGGAATCCTAAGGTTAGACAGGGTAAGGAAAGACTTATAAAGTGTAACCTTCCCAGGAGGTGAAGGATGGGCTCTCTCATCTACATCCGGAAGGGAAGGGTTAAATTTAGCAAGGCATGGATACTTCTTGACCAATTTCCTAAGGTCTTTACTAGTCAAGCATGAGACACAATCTTTAACAAGTTCAGGAACCTCCCTAATCTTACAAACTCTCTTAGAGCTACTAGTTTCCTCAACCTCAACCTCAGGATCAATATTGGCTTCTGACATTTCTCAAATTTCAAAATGGAGCCGAAGCACCTGTGGGCAAACAAAAGTCCTATATGAGGATTCAACATCAAAAGTACATCCTACAATGCTATCTTGCAAATTGGTACAAAGTATCATAATAGTATGAATTATCTACATATTTATACATATTCACATATATGTTATGACATATATGCACATTTTCATTCAGCCACTACTATATTTTTCATGAATTCACAAATATGTATCTCAAAAGGCACCTATATCGTAGATAAATCAACATACAAATGCAAGCTGAATATATGCAACTACATACTTTGTGTATCCATCACTATACATTTCCAAAAAGATATTCATTTTTCTTTATGATACTAGTGATATACACATTTCAACAAATCAAATCTTGTAAGAAAAAACATCAAAGAAAGAGCTATATACCTTCCAAGGATGAAGGATATAACAAAAGCTCCAGCAACAACACAATGACGTCACAACTCCACCCCAACAAAAGGAACAAAGATTCTCCTTTGGCTATATGGCCGCTGTTAAAGGAAAACAAAAACAAATATATGTGGGAAGTTTGCTAAATAGAAGAAATATGCATTAATTCCTTGTCATATACACATTCCACAAATCAAGTCAAGAAACGTGTACCTTCAACAAAAAGGAAAAGATGCAAGCAAAGCTAAAAAGCACCACAAAGCTGCTGGCAACTCTACCCAAGACCACGATACAAATTCGAAGATGAACTTCAACGTTTCTTCGTTTTTTGCTATCGTCAAAAAAGGAGAGCAAATGCCTTTGTTAACTAACCGGTTTAGAACAAAAAATAAGAACAAAGAAATCCTCAATTAGGGTTCTTTTCAAAACCTATTTGTATATACACTACATTATTTTATCATTATGTATATATACATGAGAAAGATCGAAAGCTTATACCTCTCTCTCCTGTTGAAAGTCTATTTGAGGAACAAAGAGCAAAACAATAAAACTTTCTATATTATCGATCCTGGTGACTACAAATTCAATAAAGAAAGAGAGAAAAATAGTCACTCTCAATTAAAAAGTAAATCGGCTATATAGGATATGAAGCAAGAAAGGGAGGAAAATACCTTCTGATTCTTCTTCTCTCGCCTGAACCCGATCCAAAAATTGAAAAAGGGAAAGGATAAATCGACTAAACAAGACAACAAATAAGAAATTGAGAAAATTTTCACCTCTCCCCCCTTTTGCTGTTTCACTCGATCTAGCAAGAAAAAGAAGAAAAGGTTGTCTATTACACCTCTTTTTGCTAATGCCGATTTCAAAAAACAAAAAGAGCAAAAAATTTTGCAATCAAGAAGCATATGTATATATACGTATATTTTGTTCATGAATCACTTTCAAATAACAAGTTTCCTTGTTCATGAATATTAAATCGGCTAAGCAATATAAAAAATAAAGGATGAAGAGACCTTTACCTGCACTTTCTCCTTCTCGCCCCAGACGATCCAAAAAACTCAAGAAGAAAAGGTCTTCAATTAAACCTCTCTTGGTTGTTAGTCCACTCTTCCATCCAGAAGCTAAGGAAAAGGAGGAAAAGATACCTTTGTTTTCTCAAAAAGCTTTTGATATTATCTTTCTTTTCTTTCTTTTAATTGTTGTTCCTGCCGCCTAATAAAAGAGAAAAGAAGATGAAAAAGAAGTTTGGATCTAAATTCTTGAAAAGGAAAATTTTAAATCCAAACTTGGGGGACTTGAAGGGGTATGGTACTAAATCCCTAACCTAATTTATATACGGAGGAAAGGAGAGAAACGAAAGGTACTTGGAAGGAGGCAGCCGAGAGCCAAAGGGAAGAAAAGAGAGAGATCTGAGAGCCACAAAGGAAAGAAGCAGTCGAGAGTTCACTCGGGGAGGAGAGAGAGCCGAGAGTGATGATGGTGGGTCCAGCCGAGAGTTCACTCGGGGAGGAGAGAGAACCGAGAGGGAGTAGGCTGGGAAGAGAGTGGATCGAGAGCTACACTTCAAGAGAGAGAAACGAGAGGTATATATATATGTTCTTTTAACCTAGCTTCAAGTAGAACGGATCAGGAAGAGAACAAGTGGGCCTAGGGCCCAATCTCAGCATATACATAGCCGGAAAGCCCATCGAGAGCTAGGTAAGAGCATGCACAGCCGAAAGCTCACTTGGGAAGAGAAGAGAGAGGGACGAGAGTAAAGGGTGGTCCCTAGCCGAGAGTGATTCTTGGAGAAAGTATATCGAGAGATATATACATATTGATATTTCCTTGACCTAGCTTCAGGTATGGAATGAGTCAGAGAAAGACAAATGGTCCCAAAGCCCATCACTTAACAAAGTAATTCCTCTAAAGCCCACCAAGACGAAAGGTGGTCGAGAGTGAAGCCCAGCGAGAGCCCAATTGACGAGAGTATGGCTGCTGAAGCTAGTCGAGACCACTCCCTGTCAAGAGCTAACGAGAACTCCGGACTGATGTCCACTCCTTGAGCTTATACATATTATACACTTATAATTGGATATGAGATCTCCAATCACGTCATAAGTACATAATACGTTTATGATTGGCTTTAGAAGATTCTATTCTTTATATACCTCGTATTGGCTTGGCACCTGAAAAAGCAGGCCCATATCTGACAACGGCCCACAATACGATGTAACCTAATTATTGCCTATAAATATACAATCATTGGATGTGAGAATGGACATTCAACATTCATTCATCATATTTACACACACACATTTCATTCTCTCTCAAAATCTCTCAATCAATCATCATCAAAATCTTCAAACATTCAATATCCTCCAGATATCGATACATCTCTCTGGGAAAACCATTATTCACCTTAGATTCGCGAAGAATTTAATAGGTTTGCACTACATGGTAGGAGATTATAATGGTTTTCATGGTTAAATCCCTTTTGTGATTGAGTTTGACAATTCATGCTCAAACATCTACTCTTCACATGGTTAACTATGCCACCAACCAGTGATTCCATCTTTCCCATCTTCTCTTTAGTCGGATCAACACAGACACAGTCTCACAAACACACACATGTCGTGATACATTTACAATTACGTTCGCGACCGGAATTGTAACTGTATCCTTCCATACGTGTACCTGGTAACCCTTCTGTGCATCACCTGCTTATCACCCTTCAAATATCCAGCATTAACTCTAATTGTCAACTTCAAGTCCATGTCCTTTGAACTAGTAGACTCAACAACATTGTCTACCAACCACTTCATTCCTCACGTACCTTTAGACTTCATTTAACTTCTTGTACTTCATAATTATCATAAACATTTAACCAGCTATAACTTTTCACTGATCTTCACAGATTTCCACACACACGAGGCATCAATGTCATTAAAGTTGTTACACGATGTTTACTCTCGACACATAAAGATTTACTACATCGAAATCTCTCCAACTTCGTTACTTTCTGCACCGGTCAACACAAGCATGGCCATACAAACACGCTCGCGTCGTGATACGCTTGCAATTATGTTCCGGACCATAATTGTAATTGTATCCTTTCACACGCATGTTCGTTACCACGTTTGTGTATCGCCCCTTTTTCCCATCAATTCCAATTCACATGATTTTCAGCACACATACAACATCTCATATCCTTTACGGTCCTTGTCACTAACCCCATGGCTAGACAACATTGATGGAACACCATCTCACCTAATCCTCCAACCTTTGTCCATCTCAACAACTTCTCACATAATATAAAGCACAAGTTTATCAAATTCAGTTAGAGGAATAGAAGATCACCTCGAGGACCGTCTATCGTAGCAATAGGATAACTTAGCGATGGGAAAAACGAGAAATAAAAGAATAAAGGCTAAAAACATATTCACATATCAATAAACAATCATCATATAGCCTTAATCCTACACTCTCACTCATCCCAAACCCGTCCTAAGGCATTTCATCTCAAAGCTAAGCATGCCTACTTAAGCCTAACTTGTCGTCTATCAGTTTAAGTCCAATTCCTATGACACACTTATAGTCATTGGTTCACTTAAACCATTTCTCTGATACCAACTTGTAACACCCTTCATTTAAAAATACGGGTTTTAAAAATTTTCGCCTAACGGCGTTATAACAAAGCGGAAGTAAACTTTGAAAGTCCAAACCAATTAAAATCTGTTTGGTTTTTTAATCATTGGTGTTACTCGGTCATATCGTCAAAACAAGTTTAAATAGAAACCCGTCGGCTGCCCAACACAAAACAACCGACTACATAACATGCAAACTATATAAATGCCAAAACATAAGCAAGAGTCTAAAAATGTGCAACAACTATGGGTAGCTAAGGTCATCAGCAAGCTATCTACCCATTCCTCGCTCTTCTTCATCAACTACCTCAGCTACGCTAAACCTGAGGGAGCAACACATTTCAAAAGACAAGTGTTAGCTAACGAATTAGCTAAGTAAGATAACACTTAAGTTATAAAACATTTGTCCATTTCAAACATTATGGATTTATATACTTCATTAAGGCACAACACACATCAAACATACCACATCATCAACATAACATATTAGGATGAACCACCCTAAATGTGCCTATCCTGCTTTACTTCATTACACACATATAACCACATAACTGCTTTCTATATTTAACTGCATTTCTACTTTTAACTTTACTACATTTTAACTTCTTTACTACATTTTAACTGCGTCAATGTGTAACATAAGTTATACCCGACTAGATGACAACCATTCAGTTGAACATCAAACTTCGTTAAGGAATGGCAAGCCAATCTCGGAGTAATCCGTATGTACAAGATAAATGAGGGCGGGTCAGACCCCTCGTATTACTCAACTGCATCTCAATGACCATGTTGCTAGGAGCCACCCAAGCAACCTACATCAACGCACTTAGCCGGGCTAGGGCAAGTACGGGTTAAGCTTAACACTTTCCTGCATCAAATTTTTAACGAGCTCGAACCTGCATCTCATTTAGTTTAGGTGACTGCATTACCTAAACATTTACTACGTTTACTGCTTTTACGTTTTGGGCCCTTAAACGTGCACGTGTCATGGCAACTTAACAAGTCTAGTGAACTAGATGTGCAAGCCATACAATCATGCACAAAACAACACATGCTACATATACTACATCACAATGCATCACAAGATACTACATATCACTTCATAACATAACGCTACATTATACTTCATATCATAACATTCACTACATTATACTACATATCATAACATTCACTACATTATACTTCACTTGGGACTGCATTTCAGGTCTCAATGGTCAACTACATAACCCATATCACCTCCTGTGTAACCTCGAATACCCACAAACAATTCAAGATATAAGTTGGGAAGTTATTATTTGAAACCATCTTTTCGTTGAACCCTCAGCGTGTCAAAGTAGTGTATCTTACCTCGTGACGATCAATAACCAACGTTAATGTATCTTGTTTGTGATCCCGACAACCTATCTCGAGTTCATAGTCATTAAACCTGTATAAACCCAACCTAATAAGGTTATAAGACCATACATTAACTTAGGTACACTTATAGGACCCTTAAACGCTTGTTTCGGACCTCAAACGGGCTCACAGACCCTTTATGTGGCGCATGCTTTGAATATGCGTCGCATATTTGCTTCAAAAATCACCCAGAAACCTCCCAAGCCCTGATATGCGCCACACATAGGTTTTATGCGCCGCATATGGAGTGTCGGTCTAAAGACTGACTCGCGCCCTTCACTTGCAGGCAACTTTTCGACCTCAAGACGACCAAATGAGTCAAAACTTAGTTCTTATGAAATGTAGGGAATTCAAAGACCTTTCCAGAAATATAAAGTTTGACTCTTAAAGTTCTCTAATGAATTAGTTATGGCGTCTGCAAAACAGACCTACAGAATTCGTCTTAAATCCGACCACTTCTGGAAATTGACATTTTTCACCCATATCTGGGCAAAATCAAAAGAAACATTGTTTATATCGAATAAAGAGGACACATAGACCTTTTCAAAAATATAGATTCATCTTATAACTCTTCTAATTGAAAGAGATATGATTTTCGCAATATTACAAATTTTTCAGATCTAGTAAACCCTTAGTTTTGCAAGCAATTTTCGACCATCAGATGACCATAGCAACCACCACGACCTATGAACCTCATATGCACCCAAAATATGACTCATATAGTGATTTCACATGATCACTTGTTCCTGGAACAAGAGGATACAATTACAATACATTAAATTACCCGAAAACCCCAATAATCGACAATGAAACATAATCAAATCAATCTCAACCCTAGAGACCAGAAGTAAGATCCATATGATCGACTCTTATGATCACAAATCAAAGGGAAATCATCTATATTACCTGTAGATGAAAGCAAGGATGAGAGATCTTGATCAAACTTCACTTGAATCACACGTTTTGATGGATTTTCGCTTAGGAAATTAATGGGGATCAAGGGGGGTGGCTAGGGCTTTGAGGAATGATGATATTATCAGCAAATAACAACTAATGATCATCTTTAGGACCTTAAACCCGTTTTTGACTTTCACACTATGTCAAAATTGGTCCCTAAGCTTCGTAAAGTCGTATTATTAGCCCAAAACACCTATTGGGACTATATACAACTCATTATACACTTTTAACACCTCAAAAAGCATATAACTACATCTTTAACACATTACTATATTAATCAATAAGACATTCAAGTCTCACACACATAACACATTATCCACATATAAGCATTAAATCTACCATAAACTTAACGAACACGTTATGTTGACTTAACGACTCTAGTCAACCGTTAATTAAAAAGATTGGGATGTTACACATAAACTCCCATCAGTTCTTACTTTGCCCACTAGAGTATTTGGATGTACGGTTTTTGTTCATATTCCAAAATCATATCGGAATAAACTCGAACCGTGTGCTGAAAAATGTGTCTTTGTGGGATATGGGGTTAATCAAAAGGGGTATAGATGTTATAATCCTAAAACTCATCGTATGTTTACTACGATGAATTGTGATTTTTTGGAAACCAAGTACTTTTACTCTCAGGAACTCAGTGGTCAGGGGGAGGAACAAAGTGACACACTGAGTTGGCTTCAATATTCATCAGAAGTTCAGACCACTACCTCATCAGAAGTTCAGACTCCAGATAAAGATTTACAATCCTCCTCTCAAAGTGACAACCCAAATCCAGACCTGATATCCGAGGTAAGTAGTTCTGAACCAAGCCATACCTTGAATAATATGGGTATTCCAGCTAATGAAGTGCAGGAAAATGTTAATGGAGAGTCGGAAAATATAGAAGAAGTAACCCCTCCAGAAAATGCTCCAGAAAGTGCTCCAGAAAGATATATTCTCCCACCAAGGTCTACCAGAGGAATTCCTGCAAAGCGATATTTCCAGAAAAGAGTTCTAGGTCTATTAAGTATCCGGTAGACAACTTTGCTAATATTTTAGAAGGTTTGTTCTCCAAAGAAGCAAAAGCATTTGCAACAAAACTATATTCAGAAGAGCTCCCGTCTGATGTAGAGCATGCCTTGAAGTTAAAAAATTGGAAGGATGCTATGGATAGTGAAATGGAGGCTCTTATGAAGAATGAGACATGGGAGAAGTGTATTCTTCTAAATGGAAAGAATCCAGTAGGGTGCAGGTGGATATATACCATCAAATATAAACCAAATGGGGATGTAGAAAGATATAAAGCAAGACTTGTTGCCAAAGGGTACACTCAGACTTATGGCATTGACTATTCGGAAACTTTTTCTCCAGTTGCAAAGCTAGATACAGTAAGGGTTATTTTCTCAATAGCAGCAAATCAGGAGTGGTCTCTTCATCAGTTCGATGTGAAGAATGCTTTTTTGCACGGAGAATTAAAAGAGGAAGTGTATATGGATCCTCCTCCAGGTTTTTCCCGTAATTTTAAACATGGGGAAGTTTGTAGGTTGAAGAAGTCCTTGTATGACTTAAACAGTCACCTAGAGCTTGGTTTGGAAGATTTACTCTTGCGATGAAGAAATATGGATATCAACAAAGCAATTCTGATCACACATTGTTTCTTCGTCATAGAGGGAATCTAGTAACATGTCTAATAATTTATGTTGATGACATGATTATCACAGGAAATGATGAAAAGGAGGTTGATCAACTAAAAACAGCTTTGTTTGCAGAATTTGAAATGAAAGATTTGGGAGATCTAAAGTATTTTCTTGGAATAGAAGTTTCAAGGTCTAAACGTGGAATTTTTATTTGTCAGAAGAAGTATATATTGGATCTTTTAGCTGAAACAGGAATGATTGATTGCAAGCCAGCAGACACACCCATGGTCATCAATCAGAAGTTGTTTATAAAGAAAGATGCTAAAGCCACTGATAAAGATAGATATCAAAGGTTGGTAGGGAAACTTATTTATTTGGCTCATACTCGTCCAGACATAGCATATGCTGTTGGAGTGGTTAGTCAATTTATGCACCAACCTCAGGAAGATCATATGGATGCAGTTCTGCGAATTATCAGGTATCTTAAAGGGACTTCAGGTCATGGGGTGTTATTTAAAGCTAATGGTCATCTCAAGATTCAGATATATACAGATGCAGATTGGGCAGGAGACAAAGGTAATCGAAGGTCAACTTCTGGATATTTTTCAATGGTAGGTGATAATTTGGTTACATGGAAAAGTAAAAAACAAAAAGTTGTCTCCTTGTCGAGTGCTGAAGCTGAGTTTAGAGGTATAGCTAGAGGATTAACAGAAGCATTATGGTTGAGAAAGCTTGTGTCTGAAATAGGTTTTGCTCCCAAAGAAAGCATTCGAATCATGAGTGATAATGAAGCTGCTATCCAGATATCAGAGAATCCAGTTCAACATGATAGATCCAAGCATGTGGAAGTTGATCATCATTTTATAAAAGAAAAATTGGAGAGTGGAATCATCAAGTTACCTTTTGTTAAGTCTGAAGAACAGCTTGCTAATATTCTAACCAAAGTCGTGGGAACATCTATGTTTCATAAGTGTCTAAGCAAGTTGAATTTCGGTAATCCCGATATTCAACTTGAGGGGGAGTGTTAGAATGTGTGGGATCAGATTCAATATCATCACTTCCCGAAAGTAAGAGATCAAGACCTGAAGCCCAACTAATTAAAGTCGGCCCAAGATTAGGCCCAGAATTAGAGTTGCCCTAAGTTTCCATAAACTGTATTTCCATTCTTATATAAACAGAGATCATGTAATCATTTGATATATCAATAAAAAAAACCCTAAAATCGATTCCATTCTTTAAACACATGATTATCCTGAAAAATTGACGGCGGCTTTTTCGTGTTTTTCGTGGTGCTTTTGATATTTTCAATTCGGGTTTTTCAAGTGTTTTGATGTCAACTTACGTAATTGTATTTCTTTTTGTAATATGCATGGAGTTTTAATTCCATTGACTTTTGAAAAAGAATTACGTTATGACATGAAGCAAAAGTTGATTGAGGGTTTAACGATTTGTGAGTTTCCAGTAACTTCAAGATATGAGATAAATAATAACAGATCTGATGACCCGATCTGCTTAGCGATAGAGACACGAGGCATAATTAATGTGGTGATGTATACGGGGTTTTACTAGATCTGGAAGAAAAAGAAAGGGTTTAAGAATTTTGTGATTATCGATGGTTGGATCTAACCTGGCGGTAGAGATGGGAACGTGTAGTGTATTGTCCCACGGATGGCGCGAATTTGTTTGATCAAAGAATCACACGGACCTTCGATCGGGAACAAGGAGGGGTTTTGACCGATTTATTGGCGATTCCCTACCGGTGTATAGCTTTAAGAAGCTTAACGCCATTGTATCGGAGGTGTTTGTGTTTGGCGATGGAGACTTCTCCATAGAGAAGCCGGCCACCTTAGGTGTTTTGAGGGTGAAGAGAACATGTCTCCATCCAATGATGAGGACCTCTATTTATAAGGGGAACCCATCTTGGGGAATAAGTTAGGTTTAGGGTTTTACCATAGTGTTTAGGAAGGGATTTGGGTAGATCCCTTTTCTTTAGGAGGAAGAAATAAAAGATTTCCTCCATATTTGGCGGAGCTCCGTTCTGAAGGAGTGCTCCGTTATGATGGGTGAGCTCCGTAATAGGATGTGGGGCATTCTGAGGTGAGCTCCGTCCTGACGTGGTGAGCTCTGTTATTCTTACTGAGGTGGTCCGTTCTGACGGAGGTGAGCTCCGTATTTCTGGCAGGAAATGTAACACCCCAACTAGGGCGGATACACGAGATGCCACAGAACGACATGGTACAAAAAGATTAAATATAAAACATCAACATTAAGTCTCAAATGTCATTCAAATCCAAAAGATTACATAGTTTAAGTTGACGTTTAGAAACCATTACATAACCAAATCCACAACAAAAGATCAAATGTTTGCATTACAAACCGTCAAGCACATAACATGTAATGCGTCCAACGAGGCGGTCAAGCTAATCTTACTGCTCTAAACCTGAAAAGCATGAAGAAAAGTGTCAACTACGAGAGTTGAGTGAGTTCATAGGTTTATACTAACATCAAGTTTATATTCCATCAAGATCTTTATATAATAATTCATAATGTTTCCAAGAATTTCATCATAATATCCATACCCAAACCGTATGTTCAAGCAATAATAACCGACCATCAATAATATCAACAACACTTGGCCAAAGGCATATTTGATGAGTTTGGCTTGAGCCACTACTAAGACCATTTTACGTCAAAATAAAGATAATAATAATATGTCCCGAAGAGATAATAATAGAAGCACATGCTGTCAATCACGTGCAATAATGATAATAAAGGGGTCATCCCATAACCCTTACTTAATCCTAGCTTGACATAACCCTTACTCAATCCTACAAGAACCTTATTATTATTATTGCTTAGATTAGATTTAGTCTTGTTTTTCTCCTTGTTTTGTTGTTGGCCAAAATATTGAGAGAAAAAGAAGAGAGAAGGAGTCTTGAGAGTGAAAGATGTGTTTGTGTGTGTGTGTGTTGGAAGTGTAAGAGGAGTAATGAAGAGTGTTAGGTTGTGTAAAGACTTGGAGGAACAAAGGAAGTGGGTTAGAAGGAAGCTTATTGGTGGATGGCCATTGAGAAATGGGGGGCCGGTTTTGGAGGGGGAAAAGGGAGGTGAAATTCAATTTTTTTATTTTGTAAGTTATAAGTGTATGTATATGCTTGTTGTATAAATTGTAAGGGTGTTTATGTTGTAAGTTAAATTTGGTTTTCTAGACATAAATATATGTTTATGTGTGTGTATATGTGTCGTGTGTATATATGTATGTATGTACATAATTGTATTTTTTTTTTTGTCACTTAACTCATTGTAGGTACATTTTATATTTATATTAGACATATATATATACTTATTATTATCATTCAAACACTATTATGTATTAAGTTTATAAATGAATTTTCAAGATGTTCATTATATATTTATGTCCATATGTACTTTAATTAGCTTGATGTTTGAATTGTTGGTCATTTATAGTATTTTTTATTGTTATCTCAACTTGTGAGCCTTGTATAGATATTTTCTTGAAATAAAATTTTTGTTCATTAATATATTTCATTGTGTTCTATTAGAACTTAATTATAGTTTGAGATTGCTAATTTGGGGGCATTATCTACTAGCTTCTAGTACAACTATGGCTTGCGGGGTCATAGGCAACCTATCTAGCACATATATAATATTTAAAAGAGAGGGTTGTTACATCCTTACCCCCTTAGAAGAATTCCGTCCCGGAATTTGATTTTGCTTAGGGAAAAGATGAGGATATTTCTCTCGCATAAAGTCTTCGCGCTCCCATGTGAACTCGGGTCCGCGTTTCGAATACCACCTAACTTTAACTATAGGGATATTGCTTCTTTTAAGACGCTTTTTCTCTCGGTCTAGAAATTCTACCGGCTCCTCACGAAAATGGAGCTTATCTTCCACTCATAGTGCCTCGAGTGGAACCACTTTTGAGTCATTTGCCACGCACTTCTTCAAATTTGACACGTGGAGTATATCATGAACGTCCCCAAATTCTTGGGGTAACTCTAACTTGTAAGCTACGGGGCCTATTCTAGCCAGTATCTTGAATGGCCCAATGTATCGTGGGCTCAACTTTCCTCTTTTGCTGAACCTTACGGTTCCCTTTCCATGGCGATACTTTCAATAACACTTTATCGCCAACTTCGAATTCTAGTGGCTTTCTTCTCTGGTCCGCATAGCTCTTTTGCCGGTCTCTCGCGGCTTTGAGTTTTTCCTTTATGATTGCAACCTTGTCCGTTGTCTCTTGGACATAATCTATGGTGGTTAGCCTTCTTTCACCCGTTTCGATCCAACACATGGGTGATCTATACTTGCGTCCGTACAACGCTTCAAAGGGTGCATAGTGTATGCTAGAGTGATAACTATTATTATAAGTGAACTCTGCATACGATATGTGCTCATCCCAATTTCCACCGAATTCTAATGCGCACGCCCTTAGCATGTCTTCCAACGTTTGTATCGTTCGCTTGCTTTGTCCATCTCGCTCAAGGTTTCTTTCTCAATATTCTCTTTTTCGAAGGCCTTAGCTTGGTCTTCTAAGAATCGATCTCTTAGAGACATTCGTACTCGTAGGTGATTGATTCTAGCTCTTGGTTGCTTCGTTCTTTCCTTCCTACTAAGTGTATCTGCCACAACATTTATACACCACAAATCCTTCCATCCCATCTGGCAATGCTACTACCGGTGCTTCGCATAACATGTTCTTTAGCGTCTGAAACGCTTGCTCTTGTTCTTCACCCCATACAAATTCTCTTGACTTTTGTGTCAATTGAGTCAAAGGCACAACAATCTTTGAGAATCCTTGAATAAATCTTCTATAATAACCCGCTAAGACTAGGAAGCTACGCACTTCCGTTGGCATTTTAGGGGCTTCCTACTTCTTGATTGCTTCAATCTTGGACGGATCTACGTGGACTCCTTCTGCGTTCATGATGTGTCCAAGAAATTGCACTTGACGGAACCAAAATTCACACTTAGAAAACTTGGCATACAACTTTTCATCCCTTAGTAACTGCAAGACTATTCTTAAGTGCCTTTCATGCTCCTCCTTACTTCTCGAATATATATCAAAATGTCATCAATAAACACGAGGACAAACTTATCCATGTATGGTCTACAAATTCTATTCATCAAGTCCATGTATACTGCTGGCGCATTGGTGAGACCAAACGGCATCACTAGGAACTAATAATGTCCATAGCGAGTCCGAAAAGCTGTTTTGGGTACGTCTTCTTCTCGTACCTTTAACTGATAATAGCCTGATCTAAGGTCGATCTTTGAAAAGTATGACGCTCCTTGGAGTTGATTGAACAATTCATCTATTCGTGGCAACGGATATTTGTCCTTTATTGTGAGCTTATTCAACTTTCTATAGTTAGGGCACATTCTTAGAGACCCATCCTTCTTTTTGACAAAGAGGACTGGTGCACCCCACGGCGATGAACTAGGTTGGATTAAACCTTTGTCAAGCAATTCTTGCAATTGCTCGGAGAGTTCTCGCATTTCGGAGGGCGCTAGTCTATAGGGTGCCTTCACAATGGGGGCTGCCCCGGGAACCAAATCGATGATGAACTCTACTTGACGCGTTGGTGGAAGTCTAGGTAGTTCGTCAGGAAACACATCTAGAAAGTCCCTAACTACTGCTACCTTGTGTGGGTCCATGCTCTTTACTCGCTTATCCACCACTCGTGCCAAGTACGTGTGCTATTCCTTACTTCCTTACCTTCATGGTCAACACCAACTTGGGTTGGACTCCCGCCTTATGACCTTGCACTATCAACACTTCTCCATTTTCTAAGGGAGTCCATATAATATTCCCATGACAAATAATTTTGGCACGCACTTTTGACAACCAATCCATTCTTACGATTATATCAAAACTTCCTATTTCTATGGGAATCAAGTTGATACTATAGTCTTTATCATCAAAAGTCAGCATGCAATCGAGGATAAATTCTCTAGTCTTATACTCATTTCCATTAGCATATTCAACATAATAAGTCTCGTCAAGTTCACTAGGTTTCTAATTAATTATTTTTTCAAATTCAAAAGAAATGAAACTTCTCTCAGCTCCGGAGTCAAACAACATAGATGCATAGACATTATTTAACGGAAACGTACCTATGACAACATTAGGGTCATCGCGTTCCTCATCCACGCCCATCGCGTACACCCTTCCTCTAGCTTGGCCTCCTTGATTCCCATGATTTCCTGGGTTGGCATTGTTTTCTTGATTTCCCGCATTAGCTTGATTCCCAACGTTGCCTTGATTAACTTGATCTCCACGGTTTCCAACATTCCTTAAATTACCACGGTTTCCATTTTCACGGTTTCCTTGTGCTCTTCCCAACCTAGGACAAGCTCTCCTCCAATGATCTAAGCTTCCACACTCACGACATCCTTCTTGATTACCCTCAACTCTTGGTCTCCTCCGACAGTAGGCGGCAAGGTGTCCCATTTGGTTGCAAGTTGTGCAACATCTACACTCTCCCCGGTGGCGGTAACCACATCGGTTACAACTCGGAGGCATGCCACAATTTGGGTTGGGGTTAGCATCAACAACACCATAGTTTCTTACTACGTTTTGTCTCTTAGCAGGTCCATTACCCCTCCGATCATTAGAGCGACTTCCTCCACTTCGTTTCTCACTGGATTCACCTCTTGAATACTTTCCACTCCTAACTAAGTCGTCTATACGCTGGGTAGGAAAGCTTATGGCTTGCCCAATGGTGGTGGGGGCTGCCACAGTAACCATCCTTCTCACTTCAGGCATCTCTCCATAAATGAACCTTCCAAACATAACTCGATCTGCTGGTGCATAACCAATGATGTTAGGTACGGCTTCCGTGCCTTGAAACCATGTGGGCAACCCAATGGAACCCTCCATCCCATAAGACTCTTTCGGGTTGCGTGACATGAAAGTCTCCCGGCATTCTCTCTCCTTCAGTTTGTCTTTGTGCCGCATTAAGGCCAGCGGTCACACTCTCAGCAATTTGGGTGGCCACTGTTGGTATGACATTGTTGATTTGGTTGGAAATTATTTGGGCTAGCTCGGCACGTCGTTGGGCCTCTTCCTCTCGGCGTTGAGCCTCCTCGCTTGATTTCCCGCATTGCTTGATTCCCAACATTCCTTAAATTACCACGGTTTCCATTTTCACGGTTTCCTTGTGCTCTTCCCAACCTAGGACAAGCTCTCCTCCAATGATCTAAGCTTCCACACTCACGACATCCTTCTTGATTACCCTCAACTCTTGGTCTCCTCCGACAGTAGGCGGCAAGGTGTCCCATTTGGTTGCAAGTTGTGCAACATCTACACTCTCCCCGGTGGCGGTAACCACATCGGTTACAACTCGGAGGCATGCCACAATTTGGGTTGGGGTTAGCATCAACAACACCATAGTTTCTTACTACGTTTTGTCTCTTAGCAGGTCCATTACCCCTCCGATCATTAGAGCGACTTCCTCCACTTCGTTTCTCACTGGATTCACCTCTTGAATACTTTCCACTCCTAACTAAGTCGTCTATACGCTGGGTAGGAAAGCTTATGGCTTGCCCAATGGTGGTGGGGGCTGCCACAGTAACCATCCTTCTCACTTCAGGCATCTCTCCATAAATGAACCTTCCAAACATAACTCGATCTGCTGGTGCATAACCAATGATGTTAGGTACGGCTTCCGTGCCTTGAAACCATGTGGGCAACCCAATGGAACCCTCCATCCCATAAGACTCTTTCGGGTTGCGTGACATGAAAGTCTCCCGGCATTCTCTCTCCTTCAGTTTGTCTTTGTGCCGCATTAAGGCCAGCGGTCACACTCTCAGCAATTTGGGTGGCCACTGTTGGTATGACATTGTTGATTTGGTTGGAAATTATTTGGGCTAGCTCGGCACGTCGTTGGGCCTCTTCCTCTCGGCGTTGAGCCTCCTCGCTTGATTTCCCGCATTGCTTGATTCCCAACATTCCTTAAATTACCACGGTTTCCATTTTCACGGTTTCCTTGTGCTCTTCCCAACCTAGGACAAGCTCTCCTCCAATGATCTAAGCTTCCACACTCACGACATCCTTCTTGATTACCCTCAACTCTTGGTCTCCTCCGACAGTAGGCGGCAAGGTGTCCCATTTGGTTGCAAGTTGTGCAACATCTACACTCTCCCCGGTGGCGGTAACCACATCGGTTACAACTCGGAGGCATGCCACAATTTGGGTTGGGGTTAGCATCAACAACACCATAGTTTCTTACTACGTTTTGTCTCTTAGCAGGTCCATTACCCCTCCGATCATTAGAGCGACTTCCTCCACTTCGTTTCTCACTGGATTCACCTCTTGAATACTTTCCACTCCTAACTAAGTCGTCTATACGCTGGGTAGGCAAGCTTATGGCTTGCCCAATGGTGGTGGGGGCTGCCACAGTAACCATCCTTCTCACTTCAGGCATCTCTCCATAAATGAACCTTCCAAACATAACTCGATCTGCTGGTGCATAACCAATGATGTTAGGTACGGCCTCCGTGCCTTGAAACCATGTGGGCAACCCAATGGAACCCTCCATCCCATAAGACTCTTTCGGGTTGCGTGACATGAAAGTCTCCCGGCATTCTCGCTCCTTCAGTTTGTCTTTGTGCCGCATTAAGGCCAGCGGTCACACTCTCAGCAATTTGGGTGGCCACTGTTGGTATGACATTGTTGATTTGGTTGGAAATTATTTGGGCTAGCTCGGCACGTCGTTGGGCCTCTTCCTCTCGCCGTTGAGCCTCGCTATTATATATTTATATATATATATATATTTATATATATATATATATATATATATATTTATATATATATATTTATATATATATATATATAATATATATGCATACTTGCTCCAAGTTCAAACTTATTTGCTTATAGCTTTACTAGCTTAGCTTAAAATGTCGCATAGGGATTTGTTTATCACTAAGCACCTTATATAGTCATTATATTCCAACTTTATATATGGCTTCACAACTTTTCAATAATAGCCTTATATTATCATTCATCACAACAACAAGCCACAACATAAATAGTAATAACAATAATCATGAAGGAGATAATCTTTCTTTCAACACATACGTAATCATAAAAAGCATTATGCATATATATCATCATAAGATAAGTTCACAAAATTTGCAAATGCCAAGTACAATGTGGCTATTGCCACTTACACATCATAGAATCCAAGAAACAACAAGTGAAAGCATAATTGTTCATACATGATAATAAGTTCATAATAGGAGAATAAGTTTCTAGGTCAACACCCTAACCATGAGAGCAAGCACAAGAGCGAATAAGGTCGCGACAATGTATCCCATCGCATGGGTCGTCCAGCCTATCCTCCGTGTCTCCATCATAGTTAATCCCGAGTAGTTAACAGTGCGCTCCATCATGCCCATGGCCTTCTCCCAGGGTAGCTCATGATCTTTTACCTTCTCCCTAGTGTCCCTTAACCCTCTCGCTATTCCCCTCATTCTATTACTTTCTTCTTCACTCATACCTCGTGGGGGCGAGGGTGGAGGTACTCTGTATATCCCCCTCGACGTTCCCTCTCCATAGAGCTTCATCTCCGGTCTCCCCACATACCCTTGACCGAGCACATAAGTTTAATGAATCGGGGCATCAGGAGGAACGTGGGGATCTTTGATAGGGAAAATCCTTTCACGCACAGGACGAAGGTCACGCTTTCTTGCGGTGTAGCAGATGCGGGGACCTGCTGGTGCCGGTGGTGGTGGGGGTCATGCTGGAGACTGCACGGGTGAACGGCTCCGGGAGTGGCTGGGGGCCATGCTCCTGGCACTCGCTGTTCCTCCCCTCTGACACGTCCATCGTGGGTTCAGCTCCCTCTTCTTCTTGTCCTTGTTGGGGCGGTTGTTGCGTATCCATCGTAGGCTCGGTCTCCTCGTCCTCTTGTCTCTCTTGTGGATCCACTACCATATCCGCAAACCTATAGAGATTCCTTAGATAACTGGGGGACCTCGATGCTCCATTTCCTTGTGACATGATGTTTCCTACACCAAATACGTAAAGTGTGAGATGACGACTCGATCCGACGCTTAGACGACCAATAACGACCATCTTGACCTCTAACGACACACATGACGACTAACGGACAGCATGACGACTCAACAGGCAGCATGACGACCGCGACCACTGACAACCAACCACCCAACTTGACCACCGACTTTCAAACTCGACGACCGAACAACCAACATGACGATGCACGACCAACGCGACCGACAATAACCAACACAACGACCACTAATCACCATAACTACCACGACCAACTTGTGCATAACTCTCATGTATTAAATCTATAAGTAAGTAAGGTAATACTAGCAAAGTGGGGGTATTAACTAAGGGTTCTAATAAGTAATGCAAACATCGGATTTGGTTATGTGTCTTTTTGCACCAAGAATCGTTTTTCAAGTTTTATTTTCAAAAGACTCATTTTTGAACATTTCTTAGAAAACCAATTCGATCATTTCATATTGATGCTTAGTTAGGCGTAGTTGATCAGGCTCCGCGTAACTAAGGCAAGAATACTTCTTGATCGACTCGATTCTTTAAGAGATGTTCGACTCGTTTTGAAAATACGTAGGTTATAGTAAAAATTCTCTATAACCTTGGCTCTGATACCATTTTTCTGTAACACCCCGACTAGGGCGGAAACACGAGATGCCACAGAACGACATGGTACAAAAAGATTAAATATAAAACATCAACATTAAGTCTCAAATGTCATTCAAATCCAAAAGATTACATAGTTTAAGTTGACGTTTAGAAACCATTACATAACCAAATCCACAACAAAAATTCAAATGTTTGCATTACAAACCGTCAAGCACATAACATGTAATGCGTCCAACGAGGCGGTCAAGCTAATCTTACTGCTCTAAACCTGAAAAGCATGAAGAAAAGTGTCAACTACGAGAGTTGAGTGAGTTCATAGGTTTATACTAACATCAAGTTTATATTCCATCAAGATCTTTATATAATAATTCATAATGTTTCCAAGAATTTCATCATAATATCCATACCCAAACCGTATGTTCAAGCAATAATAACCGACCATCAATAATATCAACAACACTTGGCCAAAGGCATATTTGATGAGTTTGGCTTGAGCCACTACTAAGACCATTTTACGTCAAAATAATGATAATAATAATATGTCCCGAAGAGATAATAATAGAAGCACATGCTGTCAATCACGTGCAATAATGATAATAAAGGGGTCATGCCATGGAGACGACCAATAATATATAAAGTAGATTAGAGCACCCCATGACCGACACCGTTGAAGGCGGCCACGTAGGCGGCCAATCAACCTGTCGCCACTGATGTGAGTGAGGAGACGAATCCTAGTTGCGCAACCCTCTAACTACAGGCCTCAATGAGTTAATAGTAGTGTACAGGGGACCACCGTTTGACAGTACTCAAGCTCATCATATAACATATAATACGTTGAACATACAATAACATTCCCATATCATTATCATTATTTCAAAGAATCATTTCATAAGAGGAAGTCATTTTAATTAATCATGCTTTTCACCCCGCAAGTAAAACATATAAAAGAGTTTGAAAGGGGGCTATGACTCACTTGATAGGAGAGTTACTTCTTGAGATTTCGAGAGTCTTTCCTAGTAGTGTTCCTCA
Organism: Erigeron breviscapus; assembly: GCA_034093135.1. Classification (NCBI taxonomy): domain Eukaryota; kingdom Viridiplantae; phylum Streptophyta; class Magnoliopsida; order Asterales; family Asteraceae; genus Erigeron; species Erigeron breviscapus. Next base: position 134,471,789 of record CM067167.1, read on the forward strand.
CCGAGCAAGCCTAAGCCATAACAATATATATATACACGACATAAGTCCGTGTGACATGAACTAGTAGGCTAGATCATGAGATGTATACTAGTAGACTTGCCCATCTTTGATTGTTGTTTAATTATGGGGTTCAAGTGCATTATATTGCTCACAATGTTTGGTTAGAAGATATTTGGTGGAGAAGGTCATTTTCTCATTATACGTATTTACACGTTGTTGGAATTTCGGTAACTTGGCTTTGATTTTCATGGTTTCCATTGTACGCGTTGCTTAATCACATCATTTGATATTAGTAACTTTAATATTGGATTTATGATTATATTTTCTGATTTGTAATTATTTATTTAATTTAATATTATTTAATTAATTATTTATTCATTTTATTGATTTATTAATTAAACAATTCCTTAAAAATACTTTTAAATGTCACATTTGCCTTTTAATTTATGAACAATTATATTTGAGTTATATTCTGATTTTTATGTATTACAACGTATAATATTATGATTTATATGTTTATTTATGTAATTTTCCCATTAATTTAACAATAGTAATTAATTAGTGATTTTTACTTATTTAATTACTTCTAAAATATCTAATACTTGCTTCTTTACTTATGATAATTATATTCCAGTAGATTTTAGTCACTTTTACCATTGGTTATGAAGATTTAACCAAATTCATGGTTTATATAATTTATTTATTTATTTATTTTCCTTTTTAATTATCATTTAAATTCAATAATTAATAGTAATTCTTAGAAATCACCACATAGCTTTTTGGCTAACAATCCCAGGCCTTTTAGGCAAATTTTATCATGGTAAATTTATATCATTTTAACATCTCTTGTGTCTTGCTTATTTAGAGGTCTTTTATGCTTAAAATCGTTTACCGAAATAGTGATTTTTGCCTTATTTCTCAAGCAATTTAAGTGCTTCAAAATGGATTTTTCATCCTTGTTTCATTATTTACAGAAAGTTCATCATATTTTGGTATTCCAAATCGTGATAGTGGTGGTGATGTGATATGTGCATTTTAGAGCTTTCGGTTAGTGCTTATTTGACCCGAAAAGGTGATTTTTAATCTTATTATTGCCTTGAACCTTACAAGTTGAGTTTTGTAATATTATAATCACTTTTTTACAGTAACTTTATGATATTTTGATGATTATTTGATTATGGTGCATGTGTGTGCTAAAAATGCATTTTTGCATGATTTCGTTTTGTGATTTTTAGCTTATTTCAACTTGTTTTATTCCAAGCTTTGTATCTTTGATATTTTATCAATTTTTCCAGAATATTAAGACCAAGTTTAACATATTTATCACTTAGAACAAGTCTATAACCATCTCATAATCCAACAAAAGATCCAACCTTCTTAAATCTAGCATGCATGCACTCATCTCATCATTTTAACAACAAATCTTTATCAATCTATCATCTAACAATATAAAAACTTTCTTTTCATGAAAAATTCCAGAAATATTGACATAAATTATATAGAAGTATATCAATCGTTCAAAGAAAAATTCATTTCATAAGCTACTAATTTATAACAACACTTTTGGGTCTTAAACTTGTTGAATCCTTGAATCTTTCTCCAAGATTTCGACATGCATGAGCATGAGGAGAAAGGCTCTATCAACTTTACCCTCATCAAGTGTGTTTTTCAAAGAAACAAGAAGAAAACATAAACTTTTGATAAGATCTTTGAAAAATAAACAAGAATAATATGGATCTAGTAAATAGATGAAGATTTATACCCTTGATGAACTTGGTTGTGAAGGTAAAAAGATGCAGAATTTTCGTGACCTTGTAGCCCCTATAATACCCTTAATCTTTGCTCAAAACAACCCTTAAACCTTAGCTTGACATAACCCTTACTCAATCCTACAAGAACCTTATTATTATTATTGCTTAGATTAGATTTAGTCTTGTTTTTCTCCTTGTTTTGTTGTTGGCCAAAATATTGAGAGAAAAAGAAGAGAGAAGGAGTCTTGAGAGTGAAAGATGTGTTTTTGTGTGTGTATTGGAAGTGTAAGAGGAGTAATGAAGAGTATTATGTTGTATAAAGACTTGGAGGAACAAAGGAAGTGGGTTAGAAGGAAGCTTATTGGTGGATGGCCATTGAGAAATGGGGGGCCGGTTTTGGAGGGGGAAAAAGGGAGGTGAAATTCAAATTTTTATTTTGTAAATTATAAGTGTATGTATATGTTTGTTATATAAATTGTAAGGGTGTTTATGTTGTAAGTTAAATTATGTATATGCTTGTTGTATAAATTGTAAGGGTGTTTATGTTGTAAGTTAAATTTGGTTTTCTAGACATAAATATATGTTTATGTGTGTGTATATGTGTCGTGTGTATATATGTATGTATGTACATAATTGTATTTTAATTAGCTTGATGTTTGAATTGTTGGTCATTTATAGTATTTTTGATTGTTATCTCAACTTGTGAGCCTTGTATAGATATTTTCTTGAAATAAAATTTTTGTTCATTAATATATTTCATTGTGTTCTATTAGAACTTAATTATAGTTTGAGATTGCTAATTTGGGGGCATTATCTACTAGCTTCTAGTACAACTATGGCTTGCGGGGTCATAGGCAACCTATCTAGCACATATATAATATTTAAAAGAGAGGGTTGTTACAGGAAACATCCTTAAGTAGCCTTCGTAATAGCAGATTCACATACGGAGGTGATGAGCGTCCATTTTCTGATAAAAACCCCTATCAAAAGGCTTTATTCCTATGTCTTAAATGAGTTAATATTCCGGAACTATCGGTGCTTAATGAGTCGTATGTTTATGCAGGTTCACGGAAGATGCGAGTGAGGGTAAATGGTATCAAGTGACTCAAGATGGAAGCCTATGAAGTTACAAGACACAAGGAAGTGATTCGGGAGCCAAACGAAGAAGTACGAGAAGCAGCAGCAGTTGCCAGTGCCGCTGGCAGCCATGCCAGCGCTGCTAGCCCAGTCCCAACGCCACTGGATCCCATCCCAGCGCCATTGGGCGGCCCAGATCAGCAACCGACTTTCACACCTATTGTGAAGTCCCTCACACGATGGTTTAACCCTACGAGTGTAAAATACAAGACAAGTATGAACTAGAATCGGACTAGTATTACTTCAATATAAATATGCAAGAATATAAACAAAGTAATAAATGACTTAAGCAATATTTAAACAAGTAAATAAATGGTGGAACACAAATGTAGTTTTCAAGTGTATTTTCTTTATAGATGTATAAACAAAATACAAGATCGTTGCGGAACCTAGATATTACACGTATGTAACTATCTAAACAATCTTTGAATTACAAGTGATCTATACTTGCTAAATAAACTCCTTTGATCGATATACTTAGAGTTGTGAAGTATAACTGTTTAGATCGAGAGTATTTAAGCAAGTTCACCAATTTGCTAAAAAAGTGATTTTCTCAAAGAAATGACTTTGTATTTATAGGCAACAAAATTCTCCAGTGAATTTTGTGCCGTACAAATATGGTTGGATGCATTTAATGATCCGACAAGATCATTAAATGTATTGGATAAGGAATAAGGATAAAGTCACATCAAGTGCAAGTGTATCCTTTTATCCAACCACCTTAACACACGTATACTTTGGTAAAGAACAAGTGGGTTGTTCTTTGGAAAGTGTGTAAAGGCTTAAAGTCAAATCCTCGATATCAGTGTTCAGACTTGTAAGGTCTAGAACACTGACAATCCTCCAGTGTGCAGATCTGGTAAGACTTCCAGTGGACTCCGCCATTTGTCAGTCTTCTTTCTTCAGACTTCAGTCTTTGACTTCAGTGAGAATGTCTTCAGTAGAGCAGATCTGGACTGGGGTGAAGTCCAGTGAGCTAATCTGGAGAATACTCCAGATTTCCTATACAAGTATTTGCTCACTGGTTTTCCATTAGTTCTGGACAAATCTTCAGAGGGACTCCAGATTCCAAGTCTGGAGTAGGTCCAGTAGAACACGTTTCTGGACAGATCTTCAGTAAGGCTCTAGTAGTCGAGTCTGGAGCGAGTCCAGTAAATCTGGACTAAATCTGGACCTAACAAATTCCCCCTATTTGTTTAGAAATAATGCAAGTGTTTTCAGACTTATAGATATGCAAATTTGTATGCCTGGAAAACACTTAGTCGATTTAAGTCTAAAAAATCTAAGTTACTGGAAAACACTTTATAGATCATGAGTGTTTTCAGTTTCATCTTTTAAGTTCTAACTTAGACTAAATCTGATCATTTACTTATATGAAATTTAAAAATTGCAACTAATATTACTTTCATCAACTGGAAAATAGTTACAACTTTCATCAAAACGATTAATTACAATAAGTACATGATAAAAGATTCAGGCCCTTCTTTTTTATGACTGCCCTGGTGCATCTTCAGTAGCCTTCCTCTTTGGTGATGGAGATGATGGAACAGACACTGGTGGTCTCAAACCCAACACAGCTTCCATTTGTTGTATTCTTCTCCAGACCTTCTCAATTCTTTTCATAAAGGCCCTAACATCTGGAGATAAATCAGTTTTTCCTTTAAATGTCAATCCTATCTCCTTCAGTTCAGTCCATCCAAAAGCTTGGACTGATGTATCTTTCCTTTCATCTGTAAAGTTACCCTCCCTGGTCAACTTTACATTGAATCTGGTCATTCCTTGATGATTTTCAGCCAACTTGATTTCAGCATCAACAATTTTTCTAGCATTGGCCCTGAAATTCATCATTTGATCATAAGATGCCTTCTGCTTCGCCATCTGGACCATATATTCAGTTTCCTTGGATACACCACTCTGTTGTCCTTCAGTGGACTGGAGTTGTTGGCGATTAATTCTCAGAGAGGTATCCAGAGGAATGAAAGTGCTCACATCAGCATCCTTTATTGCCTTGATTTGTTTGGCAGTAAGCTTCGGCAGACCAGTCAATCTTTTTCTGTACTCTAACTCTAGAGCACCAGCGTTTTTCCTTATTTTTCTCTGGAGGCTCACCAGTTCCTCCCTTCTCTGCCTTATCAACTCTGGAATTGTAACACCATAAATTAATGAATCATATACCTGTTCTTCTTCAGCGTAGAACGAGCGTATATGAACATCATCCAATGCATCTAGACATTGATGAACTCTGGGATCCTCCTTCATCCTTTTGAACACTTCAATGTTAATGCCTAACCTTCCAGCATTGTCGGAGTCCAGAGTACCCATTGTTGCCATATCCCTATGATGGGCCAGCAGTTCATCTTTTTGATTCTTCTTGAAAACTTCAATCATGATGCATTGTTGTTGCAGTTTCTTCGAGGTGTCATCATCAACATCTGGTTCAACATTTTGTTCTTCTTCTTCAGATACCTGTTTTTTTCCTTTTCTCTTAACAGATTTCAAAGTTGTTGGGATATCTGGAAAAGATTCAAACCTGGGCTCACTGGCATCAGTATCAGTAGCCTCTTCAGTGCTAAGAGCTCTTTGTGCCAATCGTGCACTGGCATCAGTACCAGTCACTTATTTTCTTTGCACAACACTTTCAGTGGCAACAGCCCTTACAACTTCCTTCTTCTTTCTTATTAACCCTTCTTGGTCACCAGATGATGGAACAGATGATTTTTCCCCCTTGGAATGATCATCAGTCCTGGACTTGAGATCATTCCATATTTCTTCCATCATATGCCTATCCAGAGAACCAAAAGTTCTTCCTTGTTCTGGCATAGCATCAGTCATACCTTTCTTGAGTGCCATCACTTCTTTCTTTATATTTTCAATTTCTTCTAGCAAGTGCTTAGGCAACTCAGTGTCTATCATCTGAACAACTTCAGGCAACAAGCTATCTTGAATGGTTCTTAGAACTGAAGCAGAGATATCATCAGTGATTGTTTTCAGCATGTCACCCCTAAATTTTCTAACAATTTCATCACTAAGGGTGCTGACAATATCATTCTGATCTAATGTTGGCCTGCTCTCCAGTGCACCAACCCTTGTAACTAGCTTCTCAACCTCTTCTTTCAGACCTGCCAGTGGTTGAACTAAGTCATCTTTCACTGCAGTCTGAACAGAACTTACCAGTCTTGTTTCCAAACCCTGGACTGCCACTTTAATGTTTTCAGAATTGCGATTGGTGGCCAGTACCAGTTCTTCTAACTTTTCAAACACCATCTTCTCATTCCCAGCAAACAAGTTCATTTCTGATGCTAAATTATTTGATAATAGGGATTTGAAATCAGAAATAACCTGGGAAGAGCTCTGGAGTGATCTCTCCAGATCCGCCACCTTACTAAGAAGGCCTTGGACCTCGGTTGAAGATGAAGTGGAGAGACCACTGGGTGGTTCCAGATGAGAGGTCATTCTCTCCATTACTGGCACTTGTGCCCAGACCTCTTCAGTTTCAACAGTTTCAGCATCTATAACTATAGAGTCTGGCACACCTTGTTCAGAGGGGTTGACTGGGGTTTCAACAGTTTGAATGAATGGGGTGAAGTAAGGAGTTGATTGTGAAATTGAAGGTGGTGGTGGTGGTGGCATGCTTGATTCTGGTGGGGGTGGAGGCATTTCAGTTTCTGGAGGGGTAATATTTGTTTCTGGTGGAGGTGGTGGCATTTCTGGAAGACTTTCAACTTGCACACTATCTTCACCCAGAAAGTTCATATCTATATCAAGATTTTGACCTTCAGAAATGGGAGAATCAGCCCCATCCCAAAACATATCACCAGTAACATCATCACCAGTCGATGTACCAGCCTGATCACCAGCCTGAACATTCAAATCAATCTGAGCCTCTTGCTCATCAGTCTGGACTACTTGTTCAATCTGATCAACCTGCTCACCAACCTGTTCATCAAACTGACCCATATTTTCTATCTGCTCGTCCAACTGGCCAACAACTTCTACATTCTCACTCTGGTCAATATTTTCAACATTCTCCTCTTCAAAAATGGGAGACCCATCCACATCCATTACATCACCAGCCTGTATTGCTGGGTTTACCTGGACTCCACCTCTCATCAGGCGCCTACTAGATCTAGGTCGTCTGGTGAGATCAACATTTTCTGGTTGCACACCTTCTTCTGGAGCAACTTGCCTTATTGGTTGTACCATCTCAACAACCTGAACATCTTGGTCATCACCAGGACTTTCAACAACTTGTACTCTACCTGGTGCCTCTACTTGTTCCCTTTGAAAAGCCAACATTGCTGGAGGAATATCTACCTTTCCAGTTCTTGATTGAAGGTTGTTCAAGTCCCTCATAAACTCACTCACAGAAAAGTGAGTAGTATCATAGTCATACTGGTCTCCTAGGGCACTTCTAAACATAAGGGAAAGAAAACGAATGAATGGAACATGGGTTTTCTCCCTTTAGCTTTCAATCGATCCACCAAATCATTGAATAAGATCTGAGCAAAATCTACTCTTATTCCGAACCACAAACAATAGGCAATCTGGAGCTGGGTTTGATTTATCTGATCAAGACCCCCAGAACTACCTCCCAGACATTCAACCAGGTGTGTGAAGAAAAATCTCCAAGAGTCTGTCAATCTGCTCATATAAATAGTCCCCTTTCTTAATAACTGGCCATGGTCATCAAGTATTTCGGTGTGCCCCATCAACCTGCACACTTCCCTGTAATTTATGCCAGAGGGAAGTTCGACGGGCAACTCATTCTGGTCAAGATAATTCAACTGTAAAACTGACCTGAGTAAATTCACCGAGAAACCTAAAGATCTGGTACCTCCCCCAAGAGTATAAGAAATTGATGAGGTTTCTTCATTATAAAATGCGGAGTACCAGAATTCACATAAATAATCATGGTACATTCTCCCTGGATTTAGGGTTAATGCACCATACAGAGGGCATGAGAGAAAGAAAGTATTCAATCTCCCAATGATAGATTGAGCAGGATGAGAACTGGAAAGTTTGGCCATCCAATTATTCATGTTGATTCGAATAGCTTTTGCTTCAAGAGTGATGTGTCTAGGTTTAGTAACATTATCAACCGGAGAATATTCGGCAGATAAAAGGTTTTTGGGTGCCATTTATGATTGAAAGATGAAGATGAAATTGAATAAATTTAGGGTTTAAGAAGAAATTAATGAATTTGCAGTTAATATGAGAGATTTAATGATAGGAAAAGAATGAAGGAATTGAATGAAGGAATTTGTTCGAAGTAAATGTAAAGTGAAAGTGAAAGTGGGTATATATAGGAGAGATAATGTGGAACTTCAAAAGGGTTAATTTGAAATTATCAAATATAATTTTGATCGTGTTTTGAGATCCGCATTAAGTACATCACATCACACATTAATGTGTGATGGTTCACCGCCCACAAAAACTAACAACTTGTTCTTTTTATCTTCCCAAGGTAAAAATACCATCATCACGTTTGAAAAAGTTACATGCCACGTAGGATTTATAAGATAAATATCTTTGAAAAAGTTTGCTTACGTGGCACGCACAATGACCAAGTATTTTTAAAAAAAAATATTGTGACTCAATTCAGTCCATCTGAAGGTTGACTAGATACTCCAGTATCACTGGTGGATTAGTCCAGTGAAGCATGTACTGATGGTATACTGGAGGGACACTCCAGTAAAGTACCAGTGAAAACCATTTTGAAAGACTGGTAACTTCAAACATGCACGTCAACTAATACAGATAAATGAGAGGGACACATTTACAAGAAGACAAAAGTCTCCTCAAACATGCACTTCAACCTGTCCAGTTACCAGTGAGAGGGACATATTTACAAAGTACCAGTAATATTTTCTGGACAATTCGTCCAGTAAGAAAATTTTGTCCAGTGAGAAAATAAATTAATAAATTCCCTTTGAACTTTAAACATTTTTTTTAAAAAAATATATCTTTCAAAGTCTTCCCCCTGGAATGTTGATCCAGAAATAAATTTATGAATCTTTAAATCAAGATCCTTAGTAGTACACAATGGCGTTCAATACTAAGGTTCCAGATTTAAGGGTTTAACATTCCCAACTCACCAACAAGATATTCAAATGTTTTGACATCCAGAGGTTTTGTTAAAATGTCAGCGAGTTGTTTGTCAGTGGGGATAAAATGGAGTTCAATGTTTCCTTTCACAATATTATCACGAATGAAGTGATACCTGAGATCAATGTGCTTGGTTTTGGAGTGCATGACTGGATTGTTTGAGATAGCAATGGCACTGGTATTATCAGAAAAGATTGGAGTCTTTGACTACTTAATACCATAATCAAGCAACTGGTTCTTCATCCAGAGTATCTGAGCACAACAACTGGCTGCAGACACGTATTCAGCTTCAGCAGTGGACAATGAAACTGAAGTTTGCTTTTTACTGGTCCAACTGACCAGTTTGGCACCAAGGAAATGACATCCACCAGTAGTGGATTTCCTGTCTATCTTACAACCTGCATGATCTGAATCTGAATAACCCATTAGATCCATGCCTGAGCCTTTGGGATACCAAAGACCTAGACTGGGGACACCTTTAAGGTACTTCAGTATGCGCTTTACAGCAAGCATATGAGATTCTTTTGGATTAGACTGATATCTGGCACATAAACATGTTGAAAACATTATATCTGGTCTACTGGCAGTTAAATACATCAGTGGACCAACCATGCCTCTAAAGATAGTGGTGTTCACTGGTTTACCATCTGGATCTGAGTCCAGTGTCAGTGGTGCAGAAATTGGAGTTGGTTTAGATGGTGAAGAGTTCATATCATATTTCTTTAAAAGATCTCTAACATATTTTTCCTGATTAATAAAGATGCCATCATTGTTTTGTTTAATCTGGAGTCCAAGAAAATATGTTAATTCACCCATCAAACTCATTTCATATTCAGTGGACATTATTTTCGAAAATTTCTTGCACATGTTTTCATCAGTAGACCCAAAAATAATATCATCAACATAAATTTGTACCAGTAACAGATTACCTTGTTCATGAAGAATAAATAAGGTATTGCCAATTGCACCTCGTTTAAAACCATTTTTCAATAAATGTTTAGTCAGAGTGTCATACCAGGCACGTGGGGCTTGTCTGAGGCCATATAGCGCTTTGTCCAGACGATATACCCAATGTGGATGCTTTTCATCAACGAAACCTGGAGGTTGTCTGACATAAACTTCTTCTTCAAGCTTTCCATTCAAGAAAGCACTCTTTACATCCATCTGGTAGACCTTGAACTGATGATGAGCAGCGAATGCTAAGAAAATTCTGATCGCTTCAAGTCTAGCCACTGGAGCAAATGATTCATCAAAATCGACATCTGACTGGCAGTAGCCTTGTGCTACCAGTCTGGCCTTGTTTCTGATTACGTGGCCATCTTCATCTACTTTGTTTCTGAAGACCCATCTTGTTCCAATTGGTTCTTTCTTTCCAACTGGGAAAGGAACCAGATACCAGACCTTGTTCCTTTCAAACTGGTGAAGCTCTTCTTGCATAGCAGTCACCCAGCTTGGATCTTCCATAGCCTCGTCAATCTTCTTTGGTTCATTCAGTGATAGGAAACTGACATATAAGCATTGATCACTGGAGGCTCTTCTGGTCTGAACTCCTATACTGGAGTCACCTATGATCTGATCAATAGGGTGAGCTTTTGTCCATCTGGAGTACTGACCAGGATTGTTACTGACAACAATATCAGTGCAAGAATTCAGTTGAGTCTCCTCTGGAGTTGCTTCTGGAGGAGGATCTTTCCAGATTACTTCAGTATCTTCATCTAAGTCATTTAAATCACGATTTGCATCATGAAATTCTTCATTTGAAGGTATTTCCTGGAGTACTGGTTTAGTTTGAAATTCTTCATAAGAAGACATTTCTGGTCTATTCTCAACTGACACTTATACTGGGGGAGTAGTACGCACATCTGAACCAATATTAATTTCTAAGGGTAGTTTGAAATCAATAGAAGGATAGAATGGAGTACTACTGGAGTGTTTCTTTTTCTGAATAGGTTCCAGATCAGGATGACTGGAAACTGTGTCTGGTGAATCTTCAATTTTCTCGTTTATTTGATCAGATTCACAAAAGACAATTGGAGTTACTGGGGAGTGTCAAGGGCTGGTTTGTTGATTGCACAATTTGATTCATCGAAAGTGACATGTATGGATTCTTTTACTATCTCCAGTCTCTTGTTGTAAACTCTGAAAGCTTTGCGAATGGCTGAATATCCTAAGAAATATCCTTCATCAGCTTTGGCATCAAATTTGCCTAACTGACTGGAGTCGTTCAGGATGTAAAGTGGACATCCAAAAACGTGAAAATAACCAATATTTGGTTTTCTATTTCTCAATATTTCATAGGAAGTCTTCTTGTGTCGCTTCACGTACACTGATCGATTCTGGGTGTGGCAAGCAGTTGCAATTGCTTCAGCCCAGAAACTGGTAGGAAAACCAGATTCAGCTAGCATACTCCTGGCAGCTTCTATCAGCGTTCGATTTTTCCTTTCTACCACTCCATTCTGCTCTGGAGTGCGTGCTGATGAGAAGTTCTGGGAGACGCCAGTGTCAGTACAGAATTTCTCCAGAGTTGCGTTCTGGAATTCTGTTCCATTGTCGCTTCTTAACTGACACACTTTTTGCTTATGCTTCAGTTCAATCTGCTTGATAAGAGAGATGATTTCAGCAGCAGCTTCATTTTTAGACCTAAGAAAGATCACCCAACAATATCTGGAGAATTCATCTACGATCACCAGGGTGTATCTTTTACCAGCACGAGTCTGAACATTCACTGGACCAAAGAGGTCCATATGAAGCATGTGAAGTGGTTCAGTAATGCTGAAATTCTGTCTGGTCTTGAAACTGGCACGTTTCTGCTTACCCATCTCACATCCTGGACATGGCCTTTCCTTTTTGAAGGAAACTGAAGGTATCCCATCTGCAAGTTGTTTTCTGGACAACTTGTTAATGTTTTGAAATTTAAATGGGATAACCTTTTATGCCATAACTAGTTTGTGTCTTCATCAGCTTGAGTGTAGAAACATTGCTCTGAAGAAGAGCTTTCCATATCCATCACATACACGTTCCCTTTTCTGGGAGCAATCAACACTACCTTCCAGTCCTTGTTGAATACGATACCCTGAGCAATATTGAATAAGACTTGATAGCCATCATCACACAGTTGGCTTACACTGATCAAGTTATATTTCAAACCATTCACAAATGCAACACGTGTAAACTTGACTTGTCCATTGTTCAGAACACCATATCCCTCAGTCTTTCCATAACCATCATTTCCAAAAGTGATAGAGGGTCCATCAGAAATGGTGAACTCCTCCAGTAGGGTCTTACATCCGGTCATAGTCCTGCCAGCTGCACTGTCAAGATAACAGGTATGCTTCTTTCGATCGCCCTGCACATACACTAGATATATCAGTTAGATTTGGGAACCCATCGACTGATGGGTTCACTGGACCCTCCCTTATGGATCCCTGGGGGTATCTGGTTGAGTTCACTTTCTTCAACAGTAGTTTTTGTTGAAAACACTACTGGAGTTAATAGTTTAGAAACCTTTTTCTTTTTCTCAACTGAAGAAATAAATTTGTCTTTCTTTGCAAAAGGTTTAGTATTTTGTCTAGGGCCAGATGAAGTACCCTCAATAAAGTTTAATCTTGCATTAAAACTTTGAAATTGATGAGTCAGTGTTTGAATCTGGCTCTCTAACCTGGATAAAACATTTTCATCAGATGATACCTGAGCCTTTCCAGTTGTAGGCTTAGGTAGGGGATTGTTTTGAGGCAAAGGTCTATTCTGCTTAACCTTTTTAACTGGAGCAGTCATCTGGACAGCTCCAGTCTTAACCTCTGGACAAAGAACTGAGAAAGTATTGGCCTTGGTAGTTACAGGCTCATCATAAACAGTGGTGGGCCTGAATCCCTCTGGTAATCGATCGATTACTGGTATTAATGATGCTACATGAGTATTTCCATCCAAATATGCGCGTTTTTGAGCAGGAAATTATTTCACATAAGCATCATATGGCTTTTTGGTTTCTAGCCATGATTTTATTACCAGTTTTTCTTTCTCTAAAATGATTTCAAGATCTTGTTTTTCTTGAATCAATTGTTCAGTTACCAGAACCTGGGCTTGAAATGCCAGTTCAATGTCTTGAAGTTCTTTTAATTTTGATTTTAAAGCATTTATTTCAGAAGAATCTGTTTCTAGACCATTTAGACTGTCAAATCTAACAGTTTCCACAAAAATTAAATCAGAATTTAGAGCTTCAGCGATGTCCAATTTAAGTTCAGGATTAGTTTCAAGATCATACTCACTAACCTTTTTAATAACAATGTCGACCCAACGACCAGATGTGACATCATCCCTCACCAGATGCTCTTGATCTGCCAGAGCCATAAAACAACAATCTCTTTCCTATTCTTCATCGACTGATGAATCATCAGAGGGAACCCATGCTTCTTCAGTAGTTGCTATCATGCATTTGTTATTGTCTTCCATCTGTTTAGATAAGAGAGCAATCTGAGCCTTAAGCTTTTTGTATTTCAACTTATAGCTATCATCAGGCTTGTTATAAGAAGCAGTTGGACCAGACTGAGAGACAAACTGACTGGACCTGCACTCTTTCATGAAATGACCTTTTCTGCCACACTTAAAGCATGTCAGATTGGTCTTGTCAGTGGAAGAACTGGGTGCATGTTGTCTAGTGGGCCTATTAGCTCTGGCCTTAAAACGGTTAAACGTTTTGGCCATCATTGCAACCAGGTCATCACTGTCAGTTTCATCACAGTCTGAAGAGATATCATTACAAGCTCCAGAATCCATTAGTTCAGACATCATCTTCTTCATAGAAAATACATTCTCAGAAGATATTAATGTCGCACAAGGTGGTGCAGTATTAGTGACCATTGTGGAACTACTGGAAGCATGATTAAAAGAATCTTTTTCTGCCTCAATCCTCTGGGCTTGATTTTCTTCAGTGAATCTGAAGGCTCCATACAATGTTGACAAAGTATGGGAATGCAAGGTTTTACCTTGCCTCAAGACCAGAATCATGTGAGACCATTTTGTTGGAAGAATATCACAAAACTTCTCCAAAAGTATATCCTTATCTTTTTCTACCCCTAGTCCTCTTAACTGGTTTATGATGCTCATAAATCTGGTGTAAGTACCAGTAAGGGACTCATTGGAGAGAGCAAAAAATGACTCATACTTTTTGTTTAAGGAGACTTTTCTGGTAACAACAGTATCATCACCTCCCTCATGCTGGTTCACTAGTTCATCCCACATGCTTTTGGCACTGGGATAGAGAACTAGTGTGGGAATAAGAGTTTCTGGAACAGCCCCGAGGATCATATTTTTAAGAAGTGTATCAAGATTTACTAATCTTTTCTCCTCTTCGGACCAGTGTTCCTCTCTCTATTCCCTCCCACTTCTTGATCCTGTAAGGTCAAGGAGTGCATTGATAGGAAGTCTTGGCACCTAGGGTCCTTCGTTTAAAATTTTCATCATATTCCTTTCAATACCAGTAACATGCAATATTATCCTAATCACTGCTCCCATTGAATTTAGGAACAGGATTATTCGAGTAATGCACATGCACATGTGGAGAAGCAGGAGGAGGAGGTGGTGGATTGTTATTTCCAGTGGGTGGTTCATTAAAAATAGTTTCATGAGTTTCTTGTTGATTTTCTGGGATTGCCATCGCGAAACAGATCTAGGTAAGTATATTAACCTTCTACTCTGATACCAATTGTGAAGTCCCTCACACGATGGTTTAACCCTACGAGTGTAAAATACAAGACAAGTATGAACTAGAATCGGACTAGTATTACTTCAATATAAATATGCAAGAATATAAACAAAGTAATAAATGACTTAAGCAATATTTAAACAAGTAAATAAATGGTGGAACACAAATGTAGTTTTCAAGTGTATTTTCTTTATAGATGTATAAACAAAATACAAGATCGTTGCGGAACCTAGATATTACACGTATGTAAGTATCTAAACAATCTTTGATTTACAAGTGATCTATACTTGCTAAATAAACTCCTTTGATCGATATACTTAGAGTTGTGAAGTATAACTGTTTAGATTGAGAGTATTTAAGCAAGTTCACCAATTTGCTAAAAAGGTGATTTTCTCAAAGAAATGACTTTGTATTTATAGGCAACAAAATTCTCCAGTGAATTTTGTGCCGTACAAATATGGTTGGATGCATTTAATGATCCGACAAGATCATTAAATGTATTGGATAAGGAATAAGGATAAAGTCACATCAAGTGCAAGTGTATCCTTTTATCCAACCATCTTAACACACGTATACTTTGGTAAAGAACAAGTGGGTTGTTCTTTGGAAAGTGTGTAAAGGCTTAAAGTCAAATCCTCGATATCAGTGTTCAGACTTGTAAGGTCTAGAACACTGACAATCCTCCAGTGTGCAGATCTGGTAAGACTTCCAGTGGACTCCGCCATTTGTCAGTCTTCTTTCTTCAGACTTCAGTCTTTGACTTCAGTGAGAATGTCTTCAGTAGAGCAGATCTGGACTGGGGTGAAGTCTAGTGAGCTAATCTGGAGAATACTCCAGATTTCCTATACAAGTATTTGCTCACTGGTTTTCCATTAGTTCTGGACAAATCTTCAGAGGGACTCCAGATTCCAAGTCTGGAGTAGGTCCAGTAGAACACGTTTTTGGACAGATCTTCAGTAAGGCTCCAGTAGTCGAGTCTGGAGCGAGTCCAGTAAATCTGGACTAAATCTGGACCTAACGCCTATTTAAGTCGAAGTAACCCTCAAAACCCGAAGAGAGAGCCGATTCAGCAGCCCTAGCCACCCATATTCAACCCTAGGTCGACTTTGCAAATTCCAAGGAGGTTTTGGAGCTTCTAACACCTTCCGATCTTCATCCTCAACCTAGATCTACTCTTTTATTTTACTTTCAGTTGGTAAACAATGTCTTTCATCTTTTCAGACTTTGTTATTCCTTTAATAATGTCAGGCTAGTAGGCTGAATACTTGTTTGGATCAATGTGATCATGTAGAAATTTATTTATTTTACTTTATTTGTTAGATCTGTTGGAGTGTGTTTTACTGTTTATCGTAGATCCATGTTTTACTAGTTCTTCATGTTATTATCGGTTCTATATCTGCATGTATTGAGTTAATTCTGATGATCGGTCTATAATCATACACTAGGATAAATACATAAGGATGGAAAACACTAGTCGGTCTTTAACTAGAGGTAAAATGTGATTCGCTTGTAACCGAGGGATCCAGAATTGTAGTAATTAGGATGAATAGAACATGATGCTTAACAATGTCAGACGCAATCCAGTGACTTGGAAACGAGCATTGTGGTCACCAGAGATAATTATTATCTGGTCATGGCTTAAGAGCCGGGTAACTTAAAGATGAATTAGTAACACAAACTTTAGGTCATTAATGCTTAAATAATGAATCTAACGAGAATTTGTTTATAGGGTAGTGTGAGTCTAGCGACAGCACTAGTTACTTAGGCAAAATGAATCTAACGAGAATCTGAGCCGTGATTAAGTTTCCAACAGTCTAGCAAGTAGGTAGAATGATATTTGGTCGTACCATGAGATCGGAGATGCCAAACATGTATTTTAATTTAATTACTGTTATTTGCCTTTTCAAACTATTTTCAGACTAAGCCTCTCGCTGAATAAACGGTTGAGGCTTCTATTTACTTTTCAGTATTTTAATTAGTTTAATAGGAAATCGTGACAACCCCACAACCGCTAGAATTACACGTATTACTAGATTAGGTAAAGCAACGCGTCCCTGCGAACGATCCCGTTCTTATCACTAAACTATACTACATCTGATCGGGTCCCCTGTCCGTTAAGGTGTGTGTGTTTGAGGTAATAACTTGTACAACATTTTTATAAATTTAAACACTAAAACGAAACCACCCATCAAGTGTTTTGGCGCCGCTGCCGGGGACGCGACGCATTCTTAGTTTAGTAGTGTAGTTCGATCCTACTTTGCGTTTTGGCACGAAGTAGTTACTTTTCAGTATTTAGGTTTAAGTCATTTTAGGTTTAGAAGTCAAATTAGGGTTTAATAGTATTTTCATTTCATTCTTAGTTTAAGTAGTTTAATTTTTCTTTTCATTTCTATATTGGTGCGTTTGATCTTTTTCTTGAGTTTTGCAGGATTAATTAGGTAGTTGATGCGTTTAAGATCGGGAACGGTTGTAAAGCGTTTCTCTACAAGCTTAGGTAAACTCAAACGTAGAAGGAGAAATAACACACCAATTCCACCACCCGTATTTAACCTAGAAAACCTTTTTAACTTAGATACCCCTTTAGGATCATCCGACACCTCATCCGACACTATGTCCCAATCGAATTCACCTAAAGCCGATATGGACAAATTTGATCGACCGATGATGGAAAGGACAAGAGTCGTTGCACCGACACCGGGATCGGCTATTGTCCCACCAAACTTAGGAGATTCATTTTCAGTCAAAGGCCACCACCTTAAGTTAATCCAAGACAACCAATATGACGGCCGAGCCAAATCCGACCCCCATAAGCATGTAAGCAAGTTCACAAGTTTGTGCAAAATGTTCAAATACGGAGGAGACGTCACCGATGACGATGTTAAACTTAGCTTATTTCCGTCGTCTCTCACGGGAGAGGCAAGTGCTTGGTTCTATGAGCTCGATGAAGGTACCATCACTACATGGAATAAACTTCGAGAACAGTTCATCTCGCGATTCTTTCCCCCAAGTTTAGCTAGGAAAATGCTTCGAGACATCAAGGCTTTCAGGCAAGACGAGGGAGAATCACTAGTTGATGCATGGAAAAGGCTTAGGGAAATGATCAGAAACTGTCACGGGAATGGACTTAACAAAGACGAGATCATGGAGATTTTCTTCTATGGTTTAACCAAGAGTTCCCAAAAGGATTTAGACCTAGCCGGCGGTGGTAACTTTTTGTACAGGTCTACCAATGACGCGTGCAAGATGATGGAGGATATGGTGCAAGCTAGCTTAGCTCGAGATATGGATGATAAAGACCGAGATAGAAGGACGAGAAGGACCATGGCTAGCATCGAGAGCAGCTCCGACAATGAGGTAATTCATGAACTTAAAGCTTTATCTAACCGTTTTTCTACTTTTGAAGATAGGTTGGACATTATGGACAAGGACCTCAAGGTGATTGCACACGGGTGCAAAAATTGCGGAGAAATGCACTATACCGAGGATTGTGAAGAGGAGGCTACCGAGCAAGTCAATTTTGTCCAGAATCAATACCAAGGAGGCTATCAACGAGGACTATTCCAAAGAAACCCCGGTAATTCTAATTTTAATTCTAGTTATGCTAGAAATAATTTTGGTTCTTTTCAAAATAGGTGGCAAAGGAGTAATGTCAACCCGAGCAACCAAAAGTGGAGAATGAAGTCAAGGAGGATCCGATTGTCAAGCTCACCAACATGATGGAGAAGTACATTGAAATGAATGACAAGAGGCACGACTCCTTAGCAAGCTATACAAAGTCGCTTAATGAGAAAATAAGCAATCTCAATCAAAAGGTTGACGAAGGAGCAAGAAATCAACAAGCTGCAATCAAGGACCTGGAGAGGAGGATAGATAGATGGATTGAGCAGAATACAAGAAAGGATAGCAGCCATACTCTAAGGCAAATCATCTAAGGCGGTCCAAGCTCAAACCCTAGCACGAGTCAAAAGTACCAACCACCAATCGGACGAAACGAGAATGTGAACGCCGTGTTCACCGAAGGTAATGACTCAACTGAGCTTGCTAATGATTTTTGTGAAGTGTCCAATCAGGTACAGGTCATACGGGGGCAAAATGAAGAAGAAACGAACAAAAACGCAAAACTGGAATCTTCCCAGGCATCACCAACGTCGCTGGCAACCTTCTAGGTGCAATCCAGCGCCGCTCAGCACATGCCAGCGCCGCTGGATGTCACCCAGGCGAACCCCAGCGCCACTGGAGGCTCCGTCAGCCAAGATTCGTGCGAAACTTCGTTTTCAGCTGTTTTTCAAGGAGACGTCGAGACCCAATTCGCTTCTAAATGCAAAATCAAAGATGGGGACGACTCAGACAGAAGGGATGAAGTTCAAGATCCCGAGGCACCGGATGACGAGACACAGCTGCCGCAAGCATCTGAAGATCCAGGAAGTTTTCTTATTCTTTGCACTATTAATGATGAATATTTTTCGAGTGCATTAGTTGATTTAGGGTCAAGTATTAATGTTATGCCTACTGTGATTTATGAGAAACTTACCCTTTGTTTGCTAAAACCCGTTAACATGAGCATTCGGTTAGCCGATCAGACTTACCGACAACCCAAGGGGATTGTCGAACGAGTCCATGCCAGGGTTAAGGATTTAGAATTTTGGACTGAGTTTGTTATGCTTGATTTGGTAAACGAAGTAGTGACACCCCTAATTTTAGGCCGACCATTTTTGCATGCCGCAGATGTTATCATCCATGTTCTTAGACTTGAAATATCTCTGTCAAATGGTCAAGTTAGAGTCAAATTGCCTGTTATGGACTCTAGGGATGTCCACTATGATAACATGTGCTTTAATATTGAGAATGAGTGTGATGAGGAACATTTATATGCCTATTATTGCCTTAGAAGTTTAAGTCATTTTTGGTATGGTGAAGGCTTACATATGAGAACTAGGTATGGGAAAGGTTTGAGTGAATTACATAGGAAAACTAAAATTGATGAGTTAGAAAAGATCCTAGAAAATACTGAGAGAAGTGTAAAAAAGGTGACAGGATACTAGTTAGGGTAAACAAATTCCTAGATAACTTAGGATGGAATGATATCAAGGACCAAGCCTTAATTAAGTATAACCCTTATCTGTCAACCTCTGCCCTAGGAGACCCTATAATCTTTAAAGTTCGAAGTGGAATCCGAGGAAATTTAGGAGGTGAAGCTTTTATAGATGCAAGGGAAACAATAAACATACTTCCCCTAGATCATCAGACAAGATATGCTAGTAGGGACCTAGGGAAAGTAGAATGGGAAGATAAAATGGTCTATCTTTTTAGGAATGTAAAGATTAGAGTCCGAGGATTTGTTAAGGATGTAGTGATTCATATTGACGGACTGAAATTCATGACAGAATTCTTTATGGTAAAAGAAAACGCGATCACTAGGAATAACGTGATTTTAGGTCAACCATTTTTAAAGATAGCATGTGCTGATATAAATGTCGAGTTAGGAGAATTGATGTTACAGTCAGGGATTAATATATTGAAGTTTAATAAGAAGGATATAAGTGAAGATAATCCCTATGGTTTTGACTGTAAGACTAAGCTTTGCCAAGGACAAGGAGAAAGGATGAATATCGAGTCATACTTGGAGGATAGGTCTGACATTTTTATTCGATATAACCCAACGGGAACCGGCCCCCGGCCTACCCCGTACTCTTCCTCAACCTAGTTCCTAGGCCGAGTCCGGCCGAAGACTCGTTAAACTTAGCGCTTCTTGGGAGGCAACCCAAGCCGTATTTTCATTTTTATTTTTATTTTTATTTTTATTTTTATTTTTATTTTTAGGAATATGTGACTAATTGCAATTGAGTGATTGTTTTAAATTTTATCATTTGTGATCTATTTTATGAGTATGTCTTTAGAATCACAGATGCAAGCTTTCAATGGATCAAGGAAACAAGTAACTTATTGCAATCGTATTTTGTTTTTATTTTTATTTTTATTTTTATTTTTATTTTTAGGAATATGTGACTAATTGCAATTGAGTGATTGTTTTAAATTTTATCATTTGTGATCTATTTTATGAGTATGTCTTTAGAATCACAGATGCAAGCTTTCAAGGGATCAAGTAAACAAGTAACTTATTGCAATCGTATTTCGTTTTTATTTTTATTTTATGTTTTAGCTTGTTATTTCCATTTTGATATTTTGATTGAAGTATGCAGGAGTATTTTGTCTTGTAGTCTGAAGGAAACCAGGCACTTGGCCAAAAGCTAAGTGTGGGGGAGTTCAAACATCAAATCGTTGAAGAAAATCAGACGTCGAAACACGTACAGGAGTCACAAGCGCCGCTAGAGGACCTCCAGCGCCGCTGGGGAAGCCACCTGGGCTCCCCAGCGCCGCTCACAGCCTTCCAGCGCCGCTGGACCTGCACCTGTGCAGATCCAGCGCCACTCACCAGCACCCAGCGCCGCTCAAAAGTGTCCAGCGCCGCTATCTGCTACCCAGCGCCGCTCACAGCTCCGTTCTGCACACCAGATCGCGAAAAATCCAAAAAAATCAAAAAAACCCAAAAATCCAAAAAAAAATCGAAAAATCAGAAAATACCAAAAAGAAAAGAAGTGGAGACGCATCAATGGATCGCCATCAAATGGAGACGACTCAAGTTTTTGAAGTTCAATATCATTCAAGTCGCTCCGCAAATGCCATCTTCAACAACAATCATGCAACATAAGCCCGGGAAGTTTCGTTAATCCTTTATCTTATCATGTTTTTCCTATTACCCTTTATTATGTTAGGTTCAGTACAACGAGGACGTTGTACAATTTAAGTGTGGGGGGATGGAATAGGAAAAACCCGTGGTTTAATTGCTTGATTTATCATAATTTTTCTACTACTTATTTCATGCAATAATTCAAATTTTCTTGTGTCGGAAAATCATTTTGAGAATATAAGCTTTGCAAGTAGACAAAAGATGACGATAACTAAGCAATATTAGCTTTGGTAGATGAACGGTTAGTTAGGACTGTTAGCTTAACTATAGATTTGTGGCTGTTCATTCTTCCAACTGGATTAGAGCTTAGACTGAAACTGAATGCGATTATGTTTGCCATAGCAGATTTAACTGGACTTTAATATGCCTAGCAATTAGAGCTTTCTAGTCATTAGTATAGGTATATTAATTGGACTTAAATATACGTGCTTGTGTAGGAACTAGTTTAGACGTATGGTTCGCCTTAATTCCTACACTATTTAATGTGAACTAGTTGCATGCGGAGTAAGTGTATGAGTCATCTGGGGTCTCTAATAATGTCTATTGCATGAATAATATAGTAATCTTAAGAAAGGCAATCAGTAGATTAATTAAAAGAGTTCAAAGAACTAATAACGAGTAAAATCTATACGCATCAAGTTATGTCACTTTGCGCGTGGGGAACCACCGACCTGTCACCGCTGTCTTGATGTAAGGTATAAACTCTAACCATTAGTTGAGCTATGTTGCTTTGCGCGTGGGGAACCACCGACCTGTCACCGTTGTCTCAACTATTAAAGATGATATATCGTATAACTGCTTTAGTGTTTAGCTAGAGAGCATGACTGTAGTGTGAGGGTATGTCTAAGTAGTGACTCACAAGTATACAAATGATGAATATAAGTGCCTTGCTAGTAGCTAGTAGTTTTGATTGCTATACAAACTTTAATTAAGTGCTTAACTAGTCAGCAGAAAGAAGTAAGATTGAGTTGTAAGACATGTGGAAGTATAGAACTGTTTTTAGTTTTGATTGACCAATTATCTTGCCTCTAGCTATAGCTTACTGATTTTGTCTAAAGCTTTCTCAAATCGTTTTGCATGACTAATCTTTCAAATGTTTTTAATAAAGTAGAATAACTTGAACACTTAAGCTGTCCGCTCATCATTGTTTTATTTTCTTGTACTATTTGCTTGAGGACAAGCAAAGACTTAAGTGTGGGGGTATATGATGAGCGTCCATTTTGTGATAAAAACCCCTATCAAAAGGCTTCATTTCTATGTCTTAAATGAGTTAATATTCCGGAACTATCGGTACTTAATGAGTCGTATATTTATGCAGGTTCACGGAAGATGTGAGTGAGGGTAAATGGCATCAAGTGACTCAAGATGGAAGCCTATAAAGTTACAAGACACAAGGAGGTGATTCGGGAGCCGAACGAAGAAGTACGAGAAGCAGCAGCAGCTGTCAGCACCGCTGGCCGCCATGTCAGCGCCGCTGGCCCAGTCCTAGCGCTGCTGGAGCCCATCCCAGCGCCGCTGGGCGGCCCAGATCAGCAACCGACTTTCACACCTATTTAAGTCGAAGTAACCCTCAAAACCCGAAGAGAGAGCCGATTCAGCATCCCTAGCCGCCCATATTCAACCCTAGGTCGACTTTGCAGATTCCAAGGAGGTTTTGGAGCTTCTAACACCTTCTGATCTTCATCCTCAACCTAGATCTACTCTTTTATTTTACTTTCAGTTGGTAAACAATGTCTTTCATCTTTTCATACTTTGTTATTCCTTTAATAATGTCAGGCTAGTAGGCTGAATACTTGTTTGGATCGATGTGATCATGTAGAGTTTATTTATTTTACTTTCAGTTGGTAAACAATGTCTTTCATCTTTTCATACTTTGTTATTCCTTTAATAATGTCAGGCTAGTAGGCTGAATACTTGTTTGGATCGATGTGATCATGTAGACGTTTATTTATTTTACTTTATTTGTTAGATCTGTTGGAGTGTGTTTTACTGTTTATCGTAGATCCAAGTTTTACTAGTTCTTCATGTTATTATCGGTTCTATATCTGCATGTATTGATTTAATTCTGATGATCGGTCTATAATCATACACTAGGATTAATACATAAGGATGGAAAACACTAGTCGGTCTTTAACTAGATGTAAAAGGTGATTTACTTGTAACCGAGGGATCCAGAACCGTAGTAATTAGGATGAATAGAACATGATGCTTAACAATGTCAGACGCGATCCAGTGACTTGGAAACGAGCATTGTGGTCACCGGAGATAATTATTATCTGGTTATGGCTTAAGAGCCGGGTAACTTAAACATGAATTAGTAACACAAACTTTAGGTCATTAATGCTTAAATGATGTGTCCAATTTATATATATCGCCCACATCATTTATGGCCTGTTTCGTATGTGTTTCGAGTCAATTTTGTATGCAGTTGGCGCGTTTATGGTGTTTGTTAGTGCTTTCAGGTTCTTAGCAGGTGGCGCGTCCATTTGGTGCACTTTATGACGAATTTAGGCCAAGATGTTAATCCTAGTGTTCAAGAGCTGTTAACGAGAAAGAATTTTGAGGAGGTTAGTATCAATGCGCCGCAGTGGGAAGAATGAAGCGCCATTGCGCCGCAGCCACTGGTGAACACGCCACATGTTTTCCAGAGGATTTAAACTGCGCCGCAGTGGGAATAACGAAGCACCACTGCGCCGTAGTCATTGGGTGAAAAGGCCTCATGCTTTCCAGGGGATTTACATTGCGCCGCAGTGGGAGGAATGAAGCTCCACTGCGCCGCATTCAACGGTCGAGAAAAAAACCTAATTTCCAGAAATATTCCTCTGCGTGGCAGTGGGAGTGCGCCAGTCTCACTGCGCCGCAGTCAGCAGTACGGGGAGCCTAATGTCTCAGCTTTTCAGCCGTTCAGATTGGGGGAGGTATATAAGCAAAAACATAAACCATTTTTCTGCATCTAAGTTTTCTTTCTAGGGGTTGTTCCACACGAATTCCTTCAAGGGTGATCTCAAATTCCATCAATTGGATTCATTGAAGATTCAAGAACACCGTCTAGATCGTATCTACTTTTCCGTCTTTGCAATTTTAATTAAAACAATCATTGGTACAATATGTTCTCTTTCAATTTCTTTTATGAATTTCAATTTAGCATGAGTGGCTAGAATTCTTAATCATCCACTTTGATGAAACTTGACGAATGATATGATTGCATAATTTTAATTCAAGAGTTGATTCTATTATCGTTGTGTCATGATCTTTATCAATTAATTTCCTTGTGATTTATTCTATTGATGTTGATGGTTTATGTGTTCATCGTTAGTGGTACTAGGTGAATATATTTATCATTTCAATTCGATTGTCTTTGATCGTTTGTCACCGGTTCATGGTATGACGGTGGATGTCAAGTCGATAATAGGAATTAATCGGTAAACGTGTTTAGAAACGGTTGGTGGTACCACGTTTTAATTCACATAGACATAATTGATATTTGGATAATCAATCAAACTAATCTTTGGGGAGATTCTCTAGGCATTGGTGGTACCACGTTTTAATTCACATAGACATAATTGATATTTGGATAATCAATCAAACTAATCTTTGGGGAGATTCTCTAGGCATTGGTGGTACCACGTTTTAATTCACATAGACATAATTGATATTTGGATAATCAATCAAACTAATCTTTGGGGAGATTCTCTAGGCATTGGTGGTACCGGCTTGGGTAATTAAACTAGCAATTTAGGTGTTTGGGTGATTTGCGAGCGGTTGGTGGTACCACGTGAGCATTTATATCCATTCACGATTATCTTGTCAACTCTTTAGAATTTGGTTTTAAATGAAAGCAATCATAGCTGTAGTCGAGTGGATTCGAAGTGGATGATCTTTATTAATATTGTCTGAAATCTACTTTATTTTATTTTGTCTTGTTATTTAAATTTCTTTTATGAATTTCAATTTAGCATGAGTGGCTAGAATTCTTAATCATCCACTTTGATGAAACTTGACGAATGATATGATTGCATAATTTTAATTCAAGAGTTGATTCTATTATCGTTGTGTCATGATCTTTATCAATTAATTTCCTTGTGATTTATTCTATTGATGTTGATGGTTTATGTGTTCATCGTTAGTGGTACTAGGTGAATATATTTATCATTTCAATTCGATTGTCTTTGATCGTTTGTCACCGGTTCATGGTATGACGGTGGATGTCAAGTCGATAATAGGAATTAATCGGTAAACGTGTTTAGAAACGGTTGGTGGTACCACGTTTTAATTCACATAGACATAATTGATATTTGGATAATCAATCAAACTAATCTTTGGGGAGATTCTCTAGGCATTGGTGGTACCACGTTTTAATTCACATAGACATAATTGATATTTGGATAATCAATCAAACTAATCTTTGGGGAGATTCTCTAGGCATTGGTGGTACCACGTTTTAATTCACATAGACATAATTGATATTTGGATAATCAATCAAACTAATTGTTGGGGAGATTTTCTAGGCATTGGTGGTACCACGTTTTAATTCACATAGACATAATTGATATTTGGATAATCAATCAAACTAATCTTTGGGGAGATTCTCTAGGCATTGGTGGTACCACGTTTTAATTCACATAGACATAATTGATATTTGGATAATCAATCAAACTAATCTTTGGGGAGATTCTCTAGGCATTGGTGGTACCACGTTTTAATTCACATAGACATAATTGATATTTGGATAATCAATCAAACTAATCTTTGGGGAGATTCTCTAGGCATTGGTGGTACCACGTTTTAATTCACATAGACATAATTGATATTTGGATAATCAATCAAACTAATCTTTGGGGAGATTCTCTAGGCATTGGTGGTACCACGTGAGCATTTATATCCATTCACGATTATCTTGTCAACTCTTTAGAATTTGGTTTTAAATGAAAGCAATCATAGCTGTAGTCGAGTGGATTCGAAGTGGATGATCTTTATTAATATTGTCTGAAATCTACTTTATTTTATTTTGTCTTGTTATTTAAATTTCTTTTACTTCAATTGTCAAAGTTAGGTAGCAATTCGGCTACGGTTCCATCCTTTTTCTAAAACTACTTTAGCAAACAATTATTTCAAAACCAATCCCTGCGAACGACGTCGGACTTACTAATTACTATCCTATATGCGATCAGGTTCACTTCCTGAAAGTGTGTAGTAGTCGGTTTTTGGTCGGTACTTGTTTATAAATTTACAAACTCGATTTCACACATCAGGTTTTTGGCGCCGCTGCTGGGGATCTGTGTTCCAATTTAGTTGTTTCTTTAGTGGTTTGATCCTTTCTCACGCGTGAGAAAGTTACATGTTTTATTAGTTTAGTTATCCTTTCTTATCACCGTTGCATTTGACGTGTTTGTGTTAGTTGTGTGTTTGCAGGTATTGTTTTAGTTGATGAAATTACGTTCTACTGGTCTACCTTTGCATAGTCCTTTGTCTACTCCGAGAAGACCAAGAGGGCGTCGGTTTAATTTCACTGAACCCACAACACCTATACCAACACCGTTCTCACCTATAGCTAAACTCACTCCTGATTCAGATGAGGAAGGGTTTTTTTTAGACGAATTCTTCAATCTAGAAGTTAAGCAAGAAGAGATGGGTGACGAAAAACATCCAAGGGATCCAAATGACACTCGCTATGGCGAGAGGGTTCGAACTATTCCAACCAACCGTGGCTCTGCCATTAGACCTCCGGCCATTGATCATACCTTCAATTTGAAAAGAAATCATCTCAAGAGTATAGAAGAGCAACAATTCGACGGATAAAGGAAATGGGATCCTTACCAACATTTGGATCAGTTTGAAAAGTTGGCTCGACTTTATCAATATGGTCAAAATCAAATGAATGCCGTGAAGCTTGAGACATTCCCAATTTTGATAACCGGAGAAGCACTTGAGTGGTTTAATGATCTACCAGAGAATTCAATCACTACTTGGGATCAACTTAAGGAGGCTTTTATTGGTGAATTTTACTTAATCCGAACTCAAAGAAGGTTAGAAAATATGATAAGGTCTTTCGAACAAAATGCAGAGGAAGATGTTGTGGATGCTTGGGTTCGATTCAAAGAGATGTTGAGAAACTGTCCAGGACACAATTTGACTAAGGAACAGTATGTTGAGATTTTCTTTGAGTGGTTAGATAAGAAGTCTAAGCGAGAATTGGGATATGCCTTCGGGGGTAGTTTCAATAATATCACACCCAACGAAGGATATCAGATTTTGGAAGACATGGCAAAGGATAATTCCACGGTGGATGATGAATGATTTTTGAGGAATGAAAGGAAGATGAAAAAGGGCACTGAGGAAGGGAGAGTTGCTAAGGCTGAAGCTAGTAACGATTCGAGATTATTGGAGAGATTAAGACGCTATCTGAGCGCATGGATAGGAGCTTTACTGCTCAAGAGACTAGGTTTAGTGCACTTGAGAATGATGTTAAGGTTCTAGCTGACGGGTGTGATTTTTGCGGAGATTTTCACTATTCTGATGAGTGTCCTAATAAGAGCCCCGAGGATGTGAACTATGTCCAGAATCAGCCCCAAGGGAACTTCCATCGCAACACCGGTTACCAAAACCGGCCTTCTGGTAATCCTTCCTACAATTCTTCTTATCAGGCTAATAATTCCCGTTTTTCAGGTAACAGGTGGCAAAGAGACAATTTTCAGAATCAGCCTACTCAGCAGGCTCAAGGATCAGGTTCTTCTTCTTCTACTTCTGATCCCAATGCCGAGTTGAGAGAGATGATGAAGCAACTGGCAAGTAATCAAGTTGAAACAAACACTAGCATTCAAAGGATCAGGGAGGATACTAAGGCTTTGAGTGAGAGGATGGATCAGATAAACGGGAAGGTGGAAATCAACATGAAAAATCAGGGTGCTAACTTTAAGGATCTCGAAAGTAGGATGGCAGCTCTTGCTAGGCCCACGGGGGCTCTTCCTAGCAACACACAGCAGAATCCTAGGCCTCAGTTTAATTCAAGACAGAAATACACTCCACCTCCAGCCCGTAATGAGCAAGCTAATGTCATTACCACTTGTACTGGTAAGTCTTATGACCCACCTCCTATGCCTAAGGATGTTGTTTCAAATGTGCAGGATAAAGGGAGCGATGATGAAGTTGTTGATGAAGAGCTTGAGATGGAGGAAGATCCGACCGTGAAGACTCCGGTCACTCCACCAAAACCGGCTGCGGTTCCAGAGGTTAAACCATACAAGCCGAAGATCCCATTTCCACAGAGATTCAAGAAAGCAAAGTTGAAGGAGCAATATAACAAGTTCGTGGACATGATTAAAAATGTTCATATTAACGTTCCTTTAGTTAATCTCATTCAGGGGATGCCGAGTTATGCCAAGTTCCTTAAGGAGCTTGTGACGGACAGAGGAAAATTTGAAGAGGCAAAGGCCACTTTTCTTAATGCCGAGTGTTCTGCTATTGTGCAGAATAAAATTCCGCCAAAGCTAGAAGACCCAGGGAGTTTTCTTATCACTTGCTCCATTAGAACTCTTACTTGTAAAGCCTTAGCTGATTTAGGGGCTAGCATCAATTTGATGCCTTACTCGGTTTATGCCAAGTTATCCTTGGGAGTCCTTCGCCCTACTCGCATGAGTATAAGACTTGCTGACCATTCATTTCAGTATCCCATCGGAATTTCTGAGAACATGAGCGTCCGAGTTGGCCATATTGTTTTTCTTGTTGACTTCGTTATCCTCGAGATGGAGGAGGATGTGAAGGTCCCTCTTATTCTAGGATGCCCATTCCTGAATACCGCGGATGCCGTAATCCGTGTGAATGATAAGGAGATTTCCTTAGGTGTGGGAACAGATCGAATTGTATTTAATGTTGAAAAGTCTTTAAAGCATTCATATTCTAACGATGAGACTTGTTTCAGGATCGATGTCATGGACGATGCTTTAGATCAGGAATTCAGGGAGTTGATGGAGATAGAAGTTGGAGAGGAAGAGTTCGCTGACTTAGAGTCTGGAGATATTACTGATGAAGCTTTGTTTGCAGAAGTCTTGGCACTGAGCTCAGATGAGTCACCTCCAGAAGACAAAACTTTTGAGGAAGTTGTTGCTGACGGAAGTACAAGGGTACCTAACTCGTTTGATGTACCACCTACTGACTTGCAGCTTAAGCCACTTCCAACCCATCTAGAGTATGCATATTTGTCAGGTGAGTCTTCTCTTCGAGTGGTTATCTCGTCCTCACTCTCGAGTGACGAGAAAGACCATCTCATGTCTGTTCTTAAAGCCCATAAGCGGGCTTTTGCTTGGAAGACTACAGATATTCCAGGAATTAGTCCTGATTTTTGCCAGCATAAGATTGATTTTCTTGATGATGTTAAGCCCGTTGTCCAGCGACAAAGGAGGCTGAATCCGAAAATGAAAGAGGTTGTCAAGAAGGAGGTCATTAAGCTTCTTGATGCGGGAATCATTTTTCCTATTTCTGACAGTTCTTGGGTAAGCTCTGTTCACTGTGTGCCCAAAAAGGGGGGCATGACAGTCATTGAGAATGATAACAAAGAGCTTTTGGCCACTAGGACTATTACGGGTTGGCGGGTTTGTATAGACTACCGTAAGCTTAATGATGCCACCCGTAAGGATCACTTTCCTCTCCCTTTTATTGACCAAATGCTGGAACGTCTAGCGGGGAATGAATATTTCTGTTTCTTGGATGGGTTTTCCGGGTACTTCCAAATACCCAATGATCCCAAGGACCAAGAGAAAACCACTTTCACTTATCCCTTTGGCACTTTTGCTTATCGGCGTATGCCGTTTGGTCTATGTAATGCCCTGGCACCTTCCAAAGGTGCATGATTGCTATCTTTCAAGACATGCTTGAAACTTCCATGGAAGTTTTCATGGATGACTTTTCAGTCTTTGGGGAATCATTCCAGTCTTGCTTAATTAACTTGGATAGGATGTTGGAAAGGTGTGAGAGGGCACACCTTGTCTTGAATTGGGAAAAGTGCCATTTTATGGTCACTGAGGGTATTGTGTTAGGACCTAAAGTGTCCAAAGCCGGGATTGAGGTTGATCGGGCCAAAATAGATGTTATTGCCAAATTACCCCCACCTTCCAATGTGAAAGGGGTAAGGAGTTTCCTAGGACATGCTGGTTTTTATCGTCGGTTTATTAAGGATTTCTCTAAGATTACTCGTCCTATGACCCACTTGAGGACGTTCCTTTTGTTTTTGACGATGCTTGTTTGAGAGCTTTTCAGGTGTTGAAGGAGAAGTTGACTGATTCTCCTATCATGGTAGCTCCAGATTGGGAATTGCCTTTCGAGTTGATGTGTGATGCAAGCGACTATGCTGTTGAAGTTGTGCTAGGGCAGAGGGTTGAGAATCATTTCCAACCCATTTACTTCGCTAGTAAGACTTTGAACCCTGCCCAGCAAAATTATACCACGACGGAGAAGGAGTTGCTTGCAGTGGTCTTTGCATTTGATAAGTTTAGAACATATCTGGTTTTGAGTAAGACCATAGTTTTCACTGACCATTCAGCCCTGAAGTACCTGTTCTCGAAACAGGATGCTAAACCCAGGCTTATCCGTTGGATTCTTGTTTGCAAGAATTTGATATAGAGATAAAGGATAAGAAAGGGGCTGAAAATTTGGCTGCCGACCATTTGAGTCGTTTGGAAGATCCCCACCGCGAGGAACTTCGATAGGGGGATATCAATGATAACTTCCCCGATGAGTCTTTGATGTTTATTTCTAACACTGATACTGATGAAATTCCTTGGTATACAGATATAGCTAATTATTTAGTTGCAGGTGAGATACCTAATGACTTCACGTCTCAGCAGAAGAAGAAGCTTAAATCGGATGTTAAGTATTACTTTTGGGAGAACCCATATTTGTTCCGTGTTTGTGCAGATGGTATGGTAAGGAGATGTGTTGCTGGAGGTGAGACAAGAGAGATTTTGGATGCGTGTCACTACGGGCCAACTGGGGGTCATTATGGTCCTTCAGTCACGGGTAAGAAAGTCTATGATGCAGGATTTTATTGGCCAACGATTTTAAAAGAGGCCCAAACTTTGGTCGAGACTTGTGATACCTGCCAGCGACAGGGGAACATCACTAAACGGGACGAAATGCCTCAACAGAGTATTCAGGTATGTGAGGTTTTTGATATCTGGGGTATAGACTTTATGGGACCTTTCCCACCGTCTAATAAGTTTCAGTATATTCTTGTCGCCGTTGACTACGTGTCTAAATGGGCTGAAGCCAAGGCTTTGCCCACGAACGACGCGCGTGTAGTCATTGATTTCTTGAAACAGTTGTTCTGTCGTTTTGGTTGCCCTAGAGCTCTGATTAGTGACCGTGGTACCCATTTTGCAAACCATCAGTTAGCCAAAGTGTTGAAGAGGTATGGTGTTGTCCACTACTTTTCTACCTCATACCATCCACAGACCAGTGGTCAAGTGGAAAACACGAATAGGGCTTTGAAGAGAATTCTTGAGAAAACTGTTAGGGATAACCCCAAGGTGTGGTCAAAAAAGTTAGATGACGCCTTGTGGGCATTTAGGACGGCTTACAAGACGCCGATTGGCACCACGCCATACCGGTTGCTCTATGGTAAAACTTGCCATCTTCCTCTCGAGATAGAGCATAAGGCGTATTGGGCCTTGAGGAATTTGAATTTGGACTTTATGGAAGCGCGTGAACTTAGGATGTTGCAACTTCACGAGCTTGATGAGCTTAGGCTAGGTGCTTATGAGAATTCGAGGCTATATAAGGAGAAGACCAAGATTTGGCATGATAAGAGGATTCGTAGGAAGGAGTTTAAGGTTGGGGCTAAGGTGTTGTTGTTCTTGTCAAAATTTAAGATTAAGCAACCTAAACTAACTTCTAGGTGGATTGGACCGTTTGTGATTAAGCACGTATACCCATCGGGTTACGTAGAGTTGTTTAAGCGAAATGGTGAAGGATGGTTCATTGTCAATGGTCATCGACTTAAGCTATATTTCGAAGAAGAGCAGGTCGAGGGGATATTTGAGGAGATCCCCGTGTTTGAGTTGAATACTTGAAAGTTGGTCGAGTCAAGCTAAAGACTCGTTAATAACTTAAGCGCTTCTCGGGAGGCAACCCGTGTTTATTTTATCGCATTTTACTTTCCTTTGAATTAGTTAGTTTTAATCTTGTTTTAGTTAGTAAGTGCAGGTGTGGTTTCCATTTGATACAGTTCCGGGTAAGTTTGTTCCACTTTTGACATAAAAAAATGTGAAGAAAATTTTCAGAAATCCCCCACTGCGCCGCAGTGAGGGGTGGAAAGTCCCAGATGCGAGGCAGCCAGAATCCTCTGTTCAGTTGTGGAAAACCTCCCACTGCGCCGCAGTGGGAGTGAAGAATCTCCACTGCGCCGCAGTGGGAGGCCGGGTAAGTCAGGTACAGGCTGGGTAAGTGTGGGTGTTTCTCACTTTTTCACTTTTCACTTGGGTAAGTCAGTTACAGGCTGGCAGTGTTGGCGGTGGTTTCTCTTCTTTTGCAGGTACTCAATCAGGTTTTGGTGCTGGTATGTCTAGTGGAGGAGATGCAGGGGGTTCTGGTGCAGCTCCGGAAGAGGAGTATGATTTGGTGACGAGTATTTTTGGAGCACCCGGATTACCCTATGGTTACCATGGTCAGCAGCAGTAAGAGGATATGATTCCCATCCGGGTCCATGGGATGGAATCATCGTATGATTGGTTATGTTGGAACTTTATCTTTATTTTCATGACGGTACTTTAGTTATCATTTTGTCTGGTACCCACCCTACGGGGTGATGAAACATTTGTATTTCCTTTTGTTTCCTTTATTTTCTGCATGACACTTTATTTAGTTTGAACTATTTTAGGATATTTTGGATGGTTGTTCTCTTGGATTGTAATTCCGCAGGGTTATCCGAATTGATGGCCATACTTAGTGGAACCCAAGTGTGGGGGAGGGGGGTCTCATTGGATTCTCATTCTCACCTACATTCAGTGGCATCGATTTGTTTGATTGTGTGATCGTGTTAGTAGCTCACTATGATGTCACGTGCATATGCTAGTAGTAAGTTCAGCGCAACATTTTTAATTGGCATCTTTACTGACATTGTTTCGCACACAGCTCTCGCACATTCCGTTTTGGACTAGTCTGTTTCTCCCGTCAAGCAAATTGGACTTCCTTTTTAGGAAGAGCAATTTGTGGTGCGGGGTCGACTTACTTGTTTTGAAACGGAATGTGTCCATATCCGGTATATGTTCTCATTCTTTCTGTCTATTTTGCTTACCCCTATTTACCCATGTTTTGACCGAGTGTTGGACATTGAGGGCATTGTCCATCTTAAGTGTGGGGGGTGGCAAATAGGTTTAAGCAACCGGATATATCTCTTTTGTTGTTTTGCCATTGAGATTTAACCGTTCTTGTAAATGTGTCCCTCTCATAGACTTTTGGATTTATCCAAGAGTAAGGGTTCTATCTTGAACTCTGAACTATGATGTGCATGTTTGAGATTGGTTGTTTTTATTTGGTAAGATGACTGAAGATGATATGATTTGAAACTTTTGCTGAGCTTGTCCTTGTGGTAGATTGCTTTTGTCACTCAATTCATGATATCTAAATGAGCAATTATACTACAAAACAAAATTTTTCCCTTGGTACTAATTTAACCGGCGAAATGTGTTCTGAACAGTTATCGGGCTAACCCTTTTGGATTGATAACATTACTTGCATACTCAAGTTTCCCAAACACCAAATATGTGAGATTCCTCGTTCATTTTGATATGCTAGGTGTTTACGGTTTTGGTTTGATTGCCTTATAAATATGTCCCTCTCATAGGCTTTTGGATTTATTCAAGAGTAAGGGTTCTATCTTGAACTCTGAACTATGATGTGCATGTTTGAGATTGGTTGTTTTTATTTGGTAAGATGACTGAAGATGATATGATTTGAAACTTTTGCTGAGCTTGTCCTTGTGGTAGATTGCTTTTGTCACTCAATTCATGATATCTAAATGAGCAATTATACTACAAAACAAAATTTTTCCCTTGGTACTAATTTAACCGGCGAAATGTGTTCTAAACAGTTATCGGGCTAACCCTTTTGGATTGATAACATTACTTGCATACTCAAGTTTCCCAAACACCAAATATGTGAGATTCCTCGTTCATTTTGATATGCTAGGTGTTTACGGTTTTGGTTTGATTGCCTTATAAATATGTCCCTCTCATAGGCTTTTGGATTTATTCAAGAGTAAGGGTTCTATCTTGAACTCTGAACTATGATGTGCATGTTTGAGATTGGTTGTTTTTATTTGGTAAGATGACTGAAGATGATATGATTTGAAACTTTTGCTGAGCTTGTCCTTGTGGTAGATTGCTTTTGTCACTCAATTCATGATATCTAAATGAGCAATTATACTACAAAACAAAATTTTTCCCTTGGTACTAATTTAACCGGCGAAATGTGTTCTAAACAGTTATCGGGCTAACCCTTTTGGATTGATAACATTACTTGCATACTCAAGTTTCCCAAACACCAAATATGTGAGATTCCTCGTTCATTTTGATATGCTAGGTGTTTACGGTTTTGGTTTGATTGCCTTATAAATATGTCCCTCTCATAGGCTTTTGGATTTATTCAAGAGTAAGGGTTCTATCTTGAACTCTGAACTATGATGTGCATGTTTGAGATTGGTTGTTTTTATTTGGTAAGATGACTGAAGATGATATGATTTGAAACTTTTGCTGAGCTTGTCCTTGTGGTAGATTGCTTTTGTCACTCAATTCATGATATCTAAATGAGCAATTATACTACAAAACAAAATTTTTCCCTTGGTACTAATTTAACCGGCGAAATGTGTTCTAAACAGTTATCGGGCTAACCCTTTTGGATTGATAACATTACTTGCATACTCAAGTTTCCCAAACACCAAATATGTGAGATTCCTCGTTCATTTTGATATGCTAGGTGTTTACGGTTTTGGTTTGATTGCCTTATAAATATGTCCCTCTCATAGACTTTTGGATTTATCCAAGAGTAAGGGTTCTATCTTGAACTCTGAACTATGATGTGCATGTTTGAGATTGGTTGTTTTTATTTGGTAAGATGACTGAAGATGATATGATTTGAAACTTTTGCTGAGCTTGTCCTTGTGGTAGATTGCTTTTGTCACTCAATTCATGATATCTAAATGAGCAATTATACTACAAAACAAAATTTTTCCCTTGGTACTAATTTAACCGGCGAAATGTGTTCTAAACAGTTATCGGGCTAACCCTTTTGGATTGATAACATTACTTGCATACTCAAGTTTCCCAAACACCAAATATGTGAGATTCCTCGTTCATTTTGATATGCTAGGTGTTTACGGTTTTGGTTTGATTGCCTTATAAATATGTCCCTCTCATAGGCTTTTGGATTTATTCAAGAGTAAGGGTTCTATCTTGAACTCTGAACTATGATGTGCATGTTTGAGATTGGTTGTTTTTATTTGGTAAGATGACTGAAGATGATATGATTTGAAACTTTTGCTGAGCTTGTCCTTGTGGTAGATTGCTTTTGTCACTCAATTCATGATATCTAAATGAGCAATTATACTACAAAACAAAATTTTTCCCTTGGTACTAATTTAACCGGCGAAATGTGTTCTAAACAGTTATCGGGCTAACCCTTTTGGATTGATAACATTACTTGCATACTCAAGTTTCCCAAACACCAAATATGTGAGATTCCTCGTTCATTTTGATATGCTAGGTGTTTACGGTTTTGGTTTGATTGCCTTATAAATATGTCCCTCTCATAGGCTTTTGGATTTATTCAAGAGTAAGGGTTCTATCTTGAACTCTGAACTATGATGTGCATGTTTGAGATTGGTTGTTTTTATTTGGTAAGATGACTGAAGATGATATGATTTGAAACTTTTGCTGAGCTTGTCCTTGTGGTAGATTGCTTTTGTCACTCAATTCATGATATCTAAATGAGCAATTATACTACAAAACAAAATTTTTCCCTTGGTACTAATTTAACCGGCGAAATGTGTTCTAAACAGTTATCGGGCTAACCCTTTTGGATTGATAACATTACTTGCATACTCAAGTTTCCCAAACACCAAATATGTGAGATTCCTCGTTCATTTTGATATGCTAGGTGTTTACGGTTTTGGTTTGATTGCCTTATAAATATGTCCCTCTCATAGGCTTTTGGATTTATTCAAGAGTAAGGGTTCTATCTTGAACATCAGTACATAACTTATACTTGTGTTATTTCCTTTTAACACTAACCTAAATTTCCCAAATCCCATTGTAAATACCCTTAGCCTAACATTACAGCCGATTATATGCCAAATTTTGATGATGTACTTGGTGCTCACGCCATGTCGGTGAAGCTATGATCCTAGTTCAAGCCTATGGTAAGATATGCATCACGACTGAGCAATGAGTGATTATTCATATATATTCAACCCCAATAGTAAGTTTGTTGGAGTAAGATAGTTTTGAGAGGATCAGTTGTTTCATATCTGCTTAGTTGTGTTATCAAGGCTTATGGATTGTTCAGATATTGTCAAACATTTCGGTTTTCATTTAAGATTAAAACTGCTCAACCAAAGTCCTTGTCTTTGATATACTTGGTTTGGCTTCTTTTTGATAATCGTAATGTATTTATATAGCTTCGTACCAGGGAATGCTTTTGCCTAATTTCCAGATTTGCTTGAGGACAAGCAACGCTCAAGTGTGGGGGGATTTGATGTGTCCAATTTATATATATCGCCCACATCATTTATGGCCTGTTTTTTATGTGTTTCGAGTCAATTTTGTATGCAGTTGGCGCATTTATGGTGTTTGTTAGTGCTTTCAGGTTCTTAGCAGGTGGCGCGTCCATTTGGTGCACTTTATGACGAATTTAGGCCAAGATGTTAATCCTAGTGTTCGAGAGCTGTTAACGAGAAAGAATTTTGAGGAGGTTAGTATCAATGCGCCGCAGTGGGAAGAACGAAGCGCCACTGCGCCGCAGTCATTGGGTGAAAAGGCCCCATGCTTTCCAGGGGATTTACATTGCGCCGCAGTGGGAGGAATGACGCCCCACTGCGCCGCAGTCATTGGGTGAAAAGGCCCCATGCTTTCCAGAGGATTTACACTGCGCCGCAGTGGGAAGAACGAAGCGCCACTGCGCCGCAGTCATTGGGTGAAAAGGCCCCATGCTTTCCAGGGGATTTACATTGCGCCGCAGTGGGAAGAACGAAGCGCCACTGCGCCGCAGTCATTGGGTGAAAAGGCCCCATGCTTTCCAGGGGATTTACATTGCGCCGCAGTGGGAAGAACGAAGCGCCACTGCGCCGCAGTCATTGGGTGAAAAGGCCCCATGCTTTCCAGGGGATTTACATTGCGCCGCAGTGGGAGAATGAAGCGCCACTGCGCCGCAGCCACTGGTGAACACGCCACATGTTTTCCAGAGGATTTACACTACGCCGCAGTGGGAAGAACGAAGCGCCACTGCGCCGCAGTCATTGGGTGAAAAGGCCCCATGCTTTCCAGGGGATTTACATTGCGCCGCAGTGGGAGGAATGACGCCCCACTGCGCCGCATTCAAAGGTCGAGAAAAAACCCTAATTTCCATAAATATTCCACTGCGCCACAGTGGGAGTGCGCCAGTCTCACTGCACCGCAGTCAGCAGTACGGGGAGCCTAATGTTTCAGCTTTTCAGCCGCTCAGATTGGGGGAGGTATATAAGCAAAAACATAAACCGTTTTTCTGCATCTAAGTTTTCTTTCTAGGGGCTGTTCCACACGAATTCCTTCAAGGGTGATCTCAAATTCCATCAATTGGATTCATTGAAGATTCAAGAACACCGTCTAGATCGTATCTACTTTTCCGTCTTTGCAATTTTAATTAAAACATCATTGGTACAATATGTTCTCTTTTAATTTCTTTTATGAATTTCAATTTAGCATGAGTGGCTAGAATTCTTAATCATCCACTTTGATGAAACTTGACGAATGATATGATTGCATAATTTTAATTCAAGAGTTGATTCTATTATCGTTGTGTCGTGATCTTTATCAATTAATTTCCTTGTGATTTATTCTGTTGATGGTTTATGTGTTCATCGTTAGTGGTACTAGGTGAATATATTTATCGTTTCAATTCGATTATCTTTGATCGTTTGTCACCGGTTCATGGTATGACGGTGGATGTCAAGTCGATAATAGGAATTAATCGGTAAACGTGTTTAGAAACGGTTGGTGGTACCACATTTTAATTCACATAGACATAATTGATATTTGGATAATCAATCAAACTAATCGTTGGGTAGATTCTCTAGGCATTGGTGGTACCACATTTTAATTCACATAGACATAATTGATATTTGGATAATCAATCAAACTAATCGTTGGGAGAT
Organism: Erigeron breviscapus; assembly: GCA_034093135.1. Classification (NCBI taxonomy): domain Eukaryota; kingdom Viridiplantae; phylum Streptophyta; class Magnoliopsida; order Asterales; family Asteraceae; genus Erigeron; species Erigeron breviscapus. Next base: position 134,510,626 of record CM067167.1, read on the forward strand.
TCTCTAGGCATTGGTGGTACCGGCTTGGGTAATTAAACTAGCAATTTAGGTGTTTGGGTGATTTGCGAGCGGTTGGTGGTACTACGTGAGCATTTTTATCCATTCACGATTATCTTGTCAACTCTTTAGAATTTGGTTTTAAACGAAAGCAATCATAGCTGTAGTCGAGTGGATTCGAAGTGGATGATCTTTATTAATATTGTCTGAAATCTACTTTATTTTATTTTGTCTTGTTATTTAAATTTCTTTTACTTCAATTGTCAAAGTTAGGTAGCAATTCGGCTACGGTTCCATCCTTTTTCTAAAACTACTTTAGCAAACAATTATTTCAAAACCAATCCCTGCGAACGACCTCGGACTTACTAATTACTATCCTATATGCGATCAGGTCCACTGCCTGAAAGTGTGTAGTAGTCGGTTTTTGGTCGGTACTTGTTTATAAATTTACAAACTCGATTTCACACATCATTAAACAATGAATCTAACGAGAATTTGTTTATAGGGTAGTGTGAGTCTAGCGACAGCACTAGTTACTTAGGCAAAGTGAATCTAACGAGAATCTGAGCCGTGATTAAGTTTCCAACAGTCTAGCAAGTAGGTAGAATGATATCTGGTCGTACCATGAAATCGGAGATGCCAAACAAGTATTTTAATTTAATTATTGTTATTTGCTTTTTCAAACTATTTTCAGACTAAGCCTCTCGCTGAATAAGCGGTTGCGGTTTCTATTTACTTTTCAGTATTTTAATTAGTTTAATAGGAAATCGTGACAACCTCACAACCGCTAGAATTTCACGTATTACTACATTAGGTAAAGCAACGCGTCCCTGCGAACGATCATGTTCTTATCACTAAACTATACTACATCTGATCGAGTCCCCTGTCCGTTAAAGTGTGTATGTTTTGAGGTAATAACTTGTATAACATTTTTATAAATTTAAACACTAAAACGAAACCACCCATCAGGAGGTAGGGCTCCGTATAGGGTATATCATCACATAACAAGCTAAATCTTCGTTGAAAAATTTGGAAGCACCAAATACGCCCCAAAAAATACAAAACATCTTAAAAGTATAATATATGTTTAAACATGGCCACTTTTATCCATGCGAACAATTCTCTATGTATTTGCATCAGGGAGTTGGAATACAGATTGTAGTACATGGCAACAAGGATCAGAAATATGTATAATCAACCATCGAAATAGGCAAGTGTTACGAACTTGATATGTATGCTTGCACAGAGCCCGCCAAATTCATCAACTCCCTATCACATGAAGTTCACATGAGACATGAAGTTCACATGAGGATCGGGTCCGCAACAACAATAACTTTCTTAGACGATATTCGAGAGATACCACACTATTATTTCAACTTTGGCACTCATCAAAAACTGATAGATATATGTGGTAATGAAGATGAAATAACAGGTGCTAAATTACCATAGTAATCAATTTACTATTCTTTTTTTTAATGATAACATTATTCTTTTTAACAATCACGATAAATTCTTATAAAAATCATCTTCAATAACCAAACAGATTATTGTGGGAGGCTACAAGGAAGAATAGAAGACAGAAGTAAAAAGGATGGCACCCCATTGGTTGCTTTCACTTTGATATCAGGTATCAACATAACTAAAACCAGTATATATTTCATACTACACATACTAAAAGTGGTACCCTACTATCAACACAGCGGGGAGAAGCTACGCTATGGAGTGAAATAGCGGTAGACAAGAGCAGATTCGGTAGGGAAGCTGTAGAAAATGCAGAAGAACCAGCAATTATAGCAGTTACCGCAATGAGGGTCATCAGCTACTTAGGTAAGCTCTCTCAAATAACTTACGCAAGCGATACCAAAAAATAGCTTTATTAGTAAAACATATATATAATCTAACTGGAATTTTTTTTATCTAAACAGAGGAAGGCCAACACTACAATCGACAGGCAACACGTTCCTGTTTCTCAATCCACGAACTCAAGAGACTGAAAACCTTCTAAACGGGTGATATACAATGTCCTTGCACAAATAAACTTTAAACGGGTGATATACAATATCCTTGCACATAAGTTTTTTATGAGGTTAACTTTAGAAGGTTAGCTACCTGATTTAAGATACTATCCCTAACATTTAAACATGACCAACCTTCAATATTTTCCATTGATTTAATCACTGGTAGGCTATATCAGTGAGAAAGTAATAATCTATAATCGCTTGGAAATGACTAAAGTATGATAGGAATATAATGTTTCATAGGGAAGTAACAATCCTCAATGTTTTCATCGACACTTCTAAGAAAGAGGTATTGTGTGATATAAGAATATTAAGAAAGATCGGTTTGTATGTCACTTCTAGCAAATCGAGGTATCAAGGTATTCTCATTAAAAGGTAGTCATACGGTGACTTAAACAGAGTTAATACTTAACATGTTTCATTTAACATTGAACTGTCTTTGAAGGCTATTTGGATTTGATGCAGATACTAAGACATGCAGTTCAAAGAGGCACAAAACCGAACACTGACACAAATATATAATAGGTGCCAAATCTTTTGTAAAAATGTCCATGAGCGTTTACATATGAAGGTCATGGCCCTCTCTGTAGCTAAAACCGTGCACCAAATCTTTTGTAAACATATTCATGATCGGTTACAAACAAAAATCATGACACCGGTTGTATAACTTTTATGAAAAAATCATGGACATCTAAGCGTAGTTCGTTAGACAATTGCACAAATTAGCGCCGCACAACGCACGGAAGGAACTTCCTAGTAATAATAACAAAGATGTTGCTATCAAAAATTTGAATAAAAAGAAACATAGACTAGGGATGAGCCAATAATCCCAAATACCAATCCCGCCCTGATCTCGGTCTCGAAAATGGTATCGAATCCTGATCAGGATCCCGGTACCCATTTTTTTGAGTTTTTGTAACATCCCAAACTTTTTATGTTTGACTTTTAACCTCTCCGTTAGTCAACGTTTAATCCCGTCAAGTATATATGTTTAAAATGCAATATGTGATTAAATGCTTATGTGTTTAATATAATTATGATAAATATGTTTATAAGGGATTAAATGAAAGTATTAAAGTGACGTTATATGTTACCAAGAGCACATTATGTTGTTATGTATCCCCGATAGTCAAGTTAAGCCTTAAATATGTCGTTTAAGAGTCGAGGGACTTAATGTAGCAAATTAGAAAGATGTGTCCAGGGATTATATGACAATTAGGTTCTCCTAATTGTCAATATTCAGATCACACGTCTCTTCCTTCAAGCCCTAATCGCCCTTCCCTCACTCTCTAAGCAAAACTCACGCAAATCATTCCATTCTTGGTGTTTGATTGAAGTTTGATCAAGATCTTTCATCCTTGTGTTTATCTACAGGTAATGTAGATGGTTTCCCTTTGATTTGTGATCATATGAGTCGATCATATGGATCTTGTTTCTGGTCAGGATTCAATTACGTTTATAATGAATTTCAGGTCATTACGCGTGTTAAATCGATTGTATAATGTTGGCATATGATTCAAGGATCAATTGGTGTTTTGGAAGTGTCAATTGGGTCTTATTTTAAAGATTAATGATGTTCATAAGACCTGGAGATGTCATGAAAACGTTACAAGGTCGTAAGGAAGTGCAAATCAAGAAGTTAAGTTGTAAGTGCAAGTTATGCGGCACATACAAGATGTATATGGCGCATAAACTGAGGTTTTGTGAATCAAATTCGTAACCTGGTAAATATGTGGCACATCCATTTGGTATGTGGCACATATTTAGATACTTTTCAGGACAGAATGCTTTTATGCGACACATGGGTTTTGGTATGTGGCACATAAAACCCAATATGTCACTTTAGGTCCGTTTAAGCTCATTTATGGTTTATATGTTCATTTTAGGTTGCCGAGAGTACTTAGCAAGCACCGTAAGCTAATTATAACTCATTGATAAGCTATACCAAGGTAAGATAACATCTTTTATCACATGGGGAAAACAAAACATAGTTTTTATAAGTTAACTTCTCCAAATGAATGTTTGCATACTTGTATGTATTCGGGAATGTATGGGAGGTTACTATGGGATTGATTATGATTACCATTATTGATGAATGGTAATCTTATGCATGCTGATGTGTGAAATCGAGTCTTAAAATTTATAAACGCGAATCACCTAGCGACTGACTACAATACACTTACAGGCAGTGAACCTGTTCGCATGCAGTATAGTTAGCTTGGTAAATCCGAGATCGATCACAAGGACTAAAGTAAAGTAATTGTTCAAATAAAGAAGTTCAAGTAAAACTGGGGGTTTTGTGACCGAATTGTCACGTTGCAAAAAGTTAGTTTGCAAGAAAATAAACAAGTTAGTAATCCCGCAGGATTAATCGCAAGAGAGTTTTTAATTGAAAACAATAATTTAAAAGGCATCCATCTCGAATCCGCTCAACAACATGTTCAGATTGCACATAATTAAGCTCAAATCCAATTAAGTTGACAATGATAATCGTGACCAAATAAAGACACAAACTGGTACCACCAACGTTTGTAAAATCATTTAAATCACCTAATTAATCAGTTTCTTTGTAAAAGCCGGTACCACCAATGCTTAAAACAATTTCCCTAACCAACTAGTTTATTTGATTATTGAATTAACAATTGTATCTATGTGAAGACAACGTGGTACCACCAACCGTTAATCAACACGTTGACAAAATGATTCCTTTTATTAAAATGACATTCACTATCATACCATGAACTAGCGACAATTGATTAAAGATAAACAATTGAAATCACATATATATTATACTAGTACCACTAATGAAGAACATATATATCACCAATATCAAAATAATAATTAATAAAGAATCAATTCATCAAGATCTCGACACAACGAAAATTGAAATCAACTTTGAATTAATAAAATAGTGCAATCCTTACATATTGTCTCACTTCATCAAGATGGATGATAAAGTGATTAGCTACTCATTATTGAAATGGAATAACAAATCAAAATAGAAGAATTCATCGTTACCGAATACAAATAAATGAAAGCGAATAACAGAAATCGTCCAATCGTGTTCTTGATCTTCAAAGATGATTAAACTGATGAAAAACCCCTTTGAAGGATGCAAAAATCGGCTGGAAAACTAAGATAGGTTTTAGGGTTGGTCTAAGCTTGAAATTTATAGTCTTCAAAAAGTCATCTCCTGGCCGACCTAAAACATGCGACTCATAAAATCCTATGAGTCTCACAACGCAGCTTTTCCCAAAATAATATGTCAGACCATGCGACTCATAAGGGTTTATGAGTCTCATCATCCTGAAGTTCGAATTCTCTTGCTCACTGCTTCACAATTTGCGACTCATAATTGTGTATGAGTCTCAGGACCTGAAGGTATCAACAAAATCCATTTCTTCAGCTTACATATGCGACTCATAAGTGTCTATGAGTCTCATATCTTCAAAATTCAAACTTCTTTCTTCACCACGACTTCTTTACACTTATCCTTAAGCCTCGTTAAACCTTCCTTGAGTCGTTATGAGCCATTTCTATCCAATTTACATGCGATAAACCTGAAATCACTAGCACAACCATAAAAGCATCGAATATGTATGCAAATGACTCATATTTAACAACAAAATGACTATAAATGATGTGGAGAATATGTATATATTTGGTCACATCACATGCTATGATGAAATGAAATATGAATATGTTATGTTATGATGATATGATGGAATGAAGTATGAGATAAGATGAAATGTTTATGATGTAAAGATAAGACCATATGATGTTAATACGATAAGATGTTATGATAATATAAAGATATGATGCTATAATGTAATTGACGATATGATGATGAAATGTTATGACGATATGATAATGAAATGATATGACAATGTATTGCTATCATGTTCTGATGATATCATTATACATATGTGTATGTTATGTGTTCATATGCATGACTTGATCACCTAGTCACTAGACTTCTATAGGTTTGCCATGACACGTGCACGATTAAGGGCCCTAAAGTAAAGAAAGATGTATGCGATTAGTTTAGGTGATAGTTAGCCTAAGATAATAAAGATAAGAAGTCTCGAGCATAAGTATAAAGTTGTGTTAAGCTTAACCCATGCTAGTTCCTTGGAGCTAGTGTGCACGTGGTCACGTGGTGTGGAAATCTAGATACCTACCCGTGGCATAGTTATGTTTGAGTGTATCCGGGTGGAGTAACTAACCACTACACGCGCAAATGATAAACGGTATACTCAGTTGGATTGGCATAGCCTTTCCTTAACGAAGACGATGGACCACCGAAAGGTCTACCCATCAAGTCGGGTGTAGGACTCTATGTAAGGTCTTATGGCCGCCTACACACAACCCTACATCCCTAAGTATGTGTGGCTTATGTCACATAGCCTACGTCTAGGCAAAGTAAAAGAAAGTAAAGAAAGATAAGAAAAAGAAAGATGAAAAGTAAAGCTTTATGATGATAGGCACAATTAGGACTACGATGGATCCTAATGTGTTAATTTATGCATGTTACTTTAATGTTGATGATATGATTTCGCTAATGCATGATATGATGAATACCATAGGAATGTGGTGATCTTAACGTGATACAACGATTATGTGATATTAACAATTATGAAATGATTTTGTTAATATATAATGAATCAGGCAAATGTTTTCAAATGCTTGTTATCTTACTTAGCTTTTAAAGCTAACACTTGCTCTTTTAAAAACTTTGTACCCTTAGGTTAAGCAGGATCAAGCTAGTGCAAGACTTGGCTTGCTTAGTGAGACGGGTAGATGCTTTAAGGAAGACATTTAGTTTTCCCCATGTTTAGTTATTTATGATTACCCACTTATGATGTTTGGCTACACTTATTGTAACTCATGTTGCATTTAATAATGTTGGCATTTATGTTGGTACCATAACTTGGATTTTACTTTATCATTATATATCTATTGTAACATATATATTATATATATATATATATATATATATATATATATATATATATATATATATATATATATATATATATATATATATATATATATATATATATATATATATATATATATATATATATATATATATATATATATATATATATATATATATATATATATATATATATATATATATATATATATATATATATATATATATATATATATATATATATATATATATATATATATATATATATATATATATATATATATATATATATATATATATATATATATATATATATATATATATATATATATATATATATATATATATATATATATATATATATATATATATATATATATATATATATATATATATATATATATATATATATATATATATATATATATATATATATATATATATATATATATATATATATATATATATATATATATATATATATATATATATATATATATATATATATATATATATATATATATATATATATATATATATATATATATAT
>CM067167.1:134523129-134525629 GCA_034093135.1 Erigeron breviscapus
TTTGTAGTTGTTTCAAAACCTTTTCAATTGGTTAATTCGGGTTTAACCCAAAACCCAACTCTTTATTCGGTTCGGTTTATGGGTCACATTTTGCATGGCTCCAACCCGAATAACCCGAACCATTTAACCCAAAACCCAAATCTTTATTCGGTTCGGTTTATGGGTCACATTTTGCATGGCTCAAACCCGAATAACCCGAATAAATTATTCTTATTTTTTATACAATTATTATAATGATAAATATGGCATGGTTACTAGAATATTAGAAGTAGTCGACCATTATAATTTTGTTTCTCCATTACATCTTTCAATATATATAAATTTGACTTAAAGAGACAAGAAGAAACATTCTTTTGGACTAGACTAGTATAATGCATGTACTCTCTACTTTTTTGTATTCTAATATTCTGATCATGCGTAATTTGTTTTTTTTTTGTATTTTGAATTTATGATGATATACTTATACTTCAAAAATCATATGTTGGAATGTTATTTAGCTAAAATACTGTAATGTACGTGTAAATGTGCAACTGACTATCTTTTGTAAATTGGAAATTTTTGTAGTTGTTTCAAAACCTTTTCAATTGGTTAATTCGGGTTTAACCCAAAACCCAACTCTTTATTCGGTTCGGTTTATGGGTCACATTTTGCATGGCTCAAACCCGAATAAATTATTCTTATTTTTTATACAATTATTATAATGATAAATATGGCATGGTTACTAGAATATTAGAAGTAGTCGACCATTATAATTTTGTTTCTCCATTACATCTTTCAATATATATAAATTTGACTTAAAGAGACAAGAAGAAACATTCTTTTGGACTAGACTAGTATAATGCATGTACTCTCTACTTTTTTGTATTCTAATATTCTGATCATGCGTAATTTGTTTTTTTTTTGTATTTTGAATTTATGATGATATACTTATACTTCAAAAATCATATGTTGGAATGTTATTTAGCTAAAATACTGTAATGTACGTGTAAATGTGCAACTGACTATCTTTTGTAAATTGGAAATTTTTGTAGTTGTTTCAAAACCTTTTCAATTGGTTAATTCGGGTTTAACCCAAAACCCAACTCTTTATTCGGTTCGGTTTATGGGTCACATTTTGCATGGCTCAAACCCAAATAACCCGATCCAAACCAAATGGGTTTGGGTTATACGGGTTGGGTTATTCAGGTTTTGGGTTAGTTATTCGGTTTGGGTTGTGGGTGATAAAATTTTATTTCGGGATAACCCGAACCCGAATAACCCGAACCATTTAACCCAAAACCCAAATCTTTATTCGGTTCGGTTTATGGGTTTCATTTTGGGTTAACCCGAATAAATTATTCTTATTTTTTATACAATTATTATAATGATAAATATGGCATGGTTACTAGAATATTAGAAGTAGTCGACCATTATAATTTTGTTTCTCCATTACATCTTTCAATATATATAAATTTGACTTAAAGAGACAAGAAGAAACATTCTTTTGGACTAGACTAGTATAATGCATGTACTCTCTACTTTTTTGTATTCTAATATTCTGATCATGCGTAATTTGTTTTTTTTTGTATTTTGAATTTTATGATTACTTTTTTTTTTTTTTTTTTTTTTTTTTTTTTTAAAATTCCATGTGCTCAAAGAATTATCATCTCCACTTAAATTTTAAACTAACTTAGGCTAATATTCAGGATGCTTCCCCGGAAATAAATACGATTTTTTAAAATTCATATACACACTTTTCCTCAAACATATCACTATATAACCACATACATATCTGTGAGAATATGTAGTGGTTGTTTAATCCTTTCGAAGCCTCATTCATTTTTTTGATTAAAAGCAGCAATCAATCGGCGGTGTTTGTTTAGATATAAAAAGAAAGGAAGAGAGATGGCGGTAGTTTTTGGTGATTGTGGTCATAGGCGGCGATGGTTGATGGATACCGGCGGCGATGGTGGTTGAGAGAGAAAACCACCGAAGATTTCCTTTATAGGAGAACAAATAAACGGCCGGTTTTTTTAGGGTAATATTTTTTTTCTTGCCATCAATATAATCTGTCATTTTAATAGAGGATAAATAGCAACGAGATTATGATGATGAGAATGAAGATCGAGTTACGAAAGATGATGAGACGATAAGTCTTTTATTTTGATAAACGTACAAAAGATCTGTGTATTTGTGTTTAGTAACAATCTATTTCTGTGTGTGTTTGTGTTTGGTAAAAGAACATGTGTTCGGAGTATTGTTCGGCAAAAAAAACATGTGTTTGGAGTAATTAAAAGATCCATATTACTCCATTTAATTTGTTTGCTGTTTATACATACAGAAAGTAAAAAGATATAGTGATTATAACCATTGCCATTGGTAATTGATCCATATATATATGATGCTGCCTTTTATGTTCTCAAAATATAAAGAGTTAATTACAGAAATCGTCCCTATCGTGGACCTTCATTTGCAGCTTTCGTCCCTAAGTTTAATAAATTACAGTTTTAGTCCAAAAAAC
>CM067167.1:134530629-134533129 GCA_034093135.1 Erigeron breviscapus
ATATATATATATATATATATATATATATATATATATATATATATATATATATATATATATATATATATATATATATATATATATATATATATATATATATATATATATATATATATATATATATATATATATATATATATATATATATATATATATATATATATATATATATATATATATATATATATATATATATATATATATATATATATATATATATATATATATATATATATATATATATATATATATATATATATATATATATATATATATATATATATGTAGTAGTTCGCAGGGTTTCGTAATACCAAAGTTTGATGGTGATTACGACCATTGGTGCATGGTTATGGAAAACCTGTTGCGATCAAAGGAGTATTGGACAGCCATAGAACCTGGCTATGTTGAGCCAGATCCAGAAGATCAAGTATCTGATGCAAGAAGGAAGGAATTGAGTGAGTTGAAGCTCATTGATCTTAAAGCAATGAATTTCTTCTTCTACTCAATTGATCGAAGTATATTACGTACAATCACACAAAAGGCCACTTCAAAACAAATCTGGGATGCCATGAAAGCAAAATACAAGGGCAATGCAAGAGTAAAGAAGGCCCAGTTGCAGAAACTAAGGAGGAACTTCGAAACCCTAGAGATGAAAACAGTTGAGAGTGTTGTTGATTATTTTGGGAGAGTCATGACTGTCTCAAATGAAATGAGGAATAATGGGGAGGACATGTCTGATGTTAAGGTGGTTGAAAAGATCTTAAGAACTTTAACTCCTGATTTCAATTTTGTTGTATGTTCAATTGAGGAGTCCAAGGATCTGGACAAGTTCACTGTTGATGAACTTCAAAGTTCATTATCAGTTCATGAACAGAAACTGTCAAAAGGGGTAACTGACGACCATGCTCTGAAAGTTGATGATCAGGGATATGGTAGAGGCTATTATAGAGGAAGAGGTGGATACAATAGAGGAAGAGGTAGAGGAAGAGGAAGGGGACGTGGCAGCTATGACAAATCCACAGTAGAGTGCTACAAATGTCATCAATTGGGCCACTTCCAGTTTGAATGTCCCCAAGAAGATAAAAATGCAAACTTTGCTGAGTTTGATGAAAATGAAGAATTAGTTCTTATGGCAATGACTGAAGAATCACAAATAACAAACAAAGGTTTCTGGTTTCTAGACTCAGCCTGCTCAAATCATATGACAGGTATGAAAAGCTGGTTTTCAAAATTGAATGAAAAGTATAAATCTTCAGTGAAATTGGGAAATGGTTTAAAGCTAGAAGTCCATGGGATTGGTGATGTGAGTTTCCAAATAAATGGAATTCTGCAGACATTCACTAATGTGTATTACATACCTAGTTTGACCTCCAATTTGATAAGTGTGGGTCAGCTACAAGAAAAGAATGTTGAAGTAGTAATCAAGCAGGGTATATGCAGTGTCTACCATCCAAATAGAGGTCTGATCATGAGGTCAAAAATGGCAAGAAATAGAATGTTTATTGTATATGGTACACAAAAGACAGTCCCTGGCCATTGCATGCAGATCACTGAAGAAAATAGCACCCAACTTTGGCACAAAAGATTAGGTCATGTGAATCACAAGTCACTCAGAACTATGCAGTATCAGCACATGGTAAAGGGTCTACCTGTAGTATGTGGAAAGACTCAAGTATGCACAACATGTAATGTGGGGAAGCAAAACAGAATAGCAATTCCAAAAGCAGCAAACTGGAGAGCTTCACAACGACTTGAACTGGTGCATACTGATCTCTGTGGGCCCATAACGCCAATTTCCCCTAGTGGGAAGAGGTATGTCCTATTGTTTACAGATGACTATACTAGAAAATCCTGGATATACCTGCTAAGTAACAAAACTGAAGCCTTCAACTATTTCAAAAAGTTTAAGGCATTGGTTGAAAATGAAATTGATAGCAAGATCAAATGCTTAAGAAGTGATAGGGGGGGTGAATTCACATCACATGAGTTTAATGAATACTGTGATAACAATGGAATTAAAAGACAACTTACCACTGCTTATACCCCTCAGCAAAATGGGGTTGCTGAGAGGAGAAACAGGACTTTAATGAACATGGTAAGATGTCTTTTAGTTGAGAAAAATGTGCCAAAGTGTTTCTGGTCAGTGGCAGCCACATGGGCTTGCCACATTATGAACAGATGTGTGTCAAGGTCCCTTGATACTAAAGTGCCAGAAGAATTATGGTCTAATCAGAAACCAGATGTAGAACATTTCAGAGTGTTTGGATGTATTGGACATGTTCATGTGCCATCTCAAAAGAGAACCAAACTGGATTCAAGGAGTCAGCAGTGTGTACTCTTTGGAATCAGTCCTGGTTCTAAGGCATATAGAATGTATGAACCTGTGTCAAAGGAAATAATTATCAGCAGGGATGTCATTTTTGAAGAAGGAAAAGGATGGGACTGGGAGAAAAATGAGATACATTCAGGTGAGTTGGTGATTGAAGGTGAGAAAGAAGAG
>CM067167.1:134538129-134570629 GCA_034093135.1 Erigeron breviscapus
AAATGTTAAGAAGATACTTAATATTAGTTTCATATATTACATTTTAGTGACTAACAATATATACCGGAAATGAACCCGCGCGATGCTACTATGTAAGGGCGGCAGTGATTGGTGGTGGTGGCAGCGACAACAAATAGTGTAAGTTATTGATGGTAATGTAAAAGCGGTACGCATTTTCATGCTGCAAAATACAAGTTGAGTCGTTTGAGTTATAAAAAGTAGTTTATTAAGTATAACCCGGACAACGTACGGGTATTGTGCTAGTTGTCTATTTGGTCCAAAAAAGGGTAGAAAAAAAGAACTGGACATTTACTTCTTTCATTAAAATGGATAGAATGATATCATATATAACATGTAACCATAGAGTAAAATTTAAAAAAACAATAACAAGAAAGAAGTAAAAAAGTGGTCAATGAAGACCAAACACATTTAAAAATTGCAGACTACATTCCCACCTAACACACATAGATACAAAATAACTTCATCTCCCATCTATTTCTTTATATTATATCTATACATTTCTCTTACTAGTTGTAAACATCTTAAAAAGCTCCTACCTAACACACACACACAAAATAACTTGCATCATATTTCATCTTCCATCTCAATCTCTATACATTATGTCTATACATTTTTTTACTAGAGTGTCAAAGTAAACACCTTCATACCAAAAACAAATGTATCTTTACAAAGATCCGGAAACAGGTATATATATATATTTTAAGTTTTTATTGTAAAAATGTTAATTCATGAACACAAACTAATATGTGAATGTATTCTAGGTGATACATTTCTCTATGATGTTTTTTCCAATACGAAAATCTTCGACGATGTGCTATGGGAAGTTGAGGGGTTGAAATTATATGGAAAATTCTACTTATAACTCATAAGTATGCTAATAATGGAATTTTTTTTCTTGTAGTTGGTGAAACATGAAGAAGTTAATGTAAATATAAGTAGTGGGCTAGGTTCGCTCGAGATGTAACAAGAAAAGGCGAAAAAGGCAACATCTGCACAGCCAGATTTTCAAACATGCTATAATTTAACTTGAAGGTGTTAATAATGTTGACACCCGTTTGAAAATCTGGTTGTGCAGATGTTGTTGAGTTTTTTCATCTTTTCTTGTCGCATCTCGAGTGAACCCAACCCACTACTTATATTAACGTTAACTTCTTCTGGTTTCACCAACTACAAGAAAAAAAAATTCCATTATTAGCATACTTATGAGTTATAAGTAGAATTTTCCATACGGTTTCAAGTTTTTCATACATTCCCCTCAACTTTCCATAGCACATCGTCGAAAATTTCGTTTTGGAAAAAGCATCAGAGAGAGAAATGTATCACCTAGAATACATTCACATATTAGTTTGTGTTCATGAATTAACATTTTTACACTAAAAACTTAAAATATATATCTATATACCTGTTTCCGGATCTTTGTAGAGATACATTTTTTTTTGGTATGACGATGTTTACTTTGACACTCTGGTAAAAGAAATGTATAGATATAATATATAGAGATTGAGATGGAAGATGAAATATGATGCAAGTTATTTTGTGTGTGTGTGTGTGTGTGTTAGGTAGGGGTTTTTTAAGATGTTTACAACTAGTAAGAGAAATGTATAGATATAATATGAGAGAGATAGGAAGATGAAGTTATTTTGTGTGTTAAGTGGGAACGTAGTCTGCAATTTTTAGATGTGTTTGGTCTTCATTGACCTTCTTTTTACTTCTTTCTTGTTATTGTTTTTTTAAAATTTTACTCTATGTTTTACGTATTATATATTATATCATGTATATTTCTATCCATCTTAATGAAGGAAGTAAATGACCAGTTCTCTTTTCCTACCTTTTCTTGGACCAAATAGACCATTGCAATTCCTTTTCTTTTATCAGCCGTTCGAGGAAACCAAGAAATAAGTATATTTTTACATTAATCTTTCTGTTTCATCAAGATTACAATCGACAGGCAACACGTTCCTGTTTCTCAATCCACGAACTCAAGAGACCGAAAACCTTCTAAACAGGTCATATACAATGTCCTTGCACGCATAAACTTTATGAGGTTAACTTTGAAAGGTTAGCTACCTGATTTAAGATACTATCCCTACCATTTAAACATGCACAACCTTCAATAATTTCCCTTGATTTAATCAATGGTAGGCTATATCAGTCAGAGAGTAATAATCTATAATGTTTCATAGGAAGTAACAATCCTCAACATTTTCATTGACACTTCTAAGAAAAAGGTAATGCGTGATAAAAGAATATTAAGAAAGATCAGTTTATATGTCACTTCTAACAGATTGAGGTATTCTCATTAATAGGCCGTCGTCATAGTTGTTAGTATCATACGATACACGATACGTATCATATGAGTCGAGACAATGCTCAAAGAAAAAGTAACGAATCGGTAGGTGTCTCGGACAAGCTTTTGACTCGTATTATCTCGTACAATTTACATAACAAGACGTCCGATACGTGACGTTTCAAGTACCGTGCGAGACACTAAAAACCTTTTTTGTTGATTGGAAGTCTTCGGCGACTCTCTTCAGATGGGATCTGTGGTGGTTGTAGCGGGACTGTGGTAGCGGTTGTGATAGTGTTGCGCTGGTGGTGACGAAACTGTGGTGGTGGTTAATGATAACGTTAGTTGTTCGAGCAATTGAAATTGGTAGATGTGTTAATTTGGTGTTTGTAGACTAGTGTTTTTGTGTGGAGAAGATGACCCATTCCCATTTCCCAAATGTAAGGGGGCGTTTGGTTCGCAGAATGTTTTTGAAGTAATTGGAAATTGTGAAAGGAATTGGAATTTGAAGGAATTAAAATCTGAAAGTTTCAAAATCTGTTTTGTGTTTGGTTGACAGAATTTAATGGAATTCAGTTGAAAGAATTGGAATTCAAACTATGTCAAATGACAAAATTAACCTTATCACCATTTTATAATATAAATAAATCTTTCTTTAATAACATATTCAAGTATATATAATAACGAGGGCTTAAATCTCGTGCGTTGCACGTCGGAGAAAAGGGTAATTGTTTTGGGCTTAAATGGTCGACAAATTTTTGTTTTCTCTGTTTCATTGTTATTTACTTCAGCTATTTCAGCAGCATCTACTGGTTGCACTTCTTCAATATTCAAATGATGGCTCTGATATTTTCTATCTGGTGGGCATCAATTAACATATCACTTTCATTTTTGTCCGCATTTGCTGTTTACAAACGTACAAATAAGTGGTAGTAAAAATGAATATAAATTGTATGTTGTAAATCAATGTAACATAGTCTATTATATAATGTTAATTTAATTATACTAAATGATGATTGTGGCTATGGGTGAAGAAATTGCAGAGCTCAAACTCTGATAAATTACTATAATACCACTCTTTGATTGATACACAAAATCAGTCGTCATTTCATAAAGATTGTCACTAAAGGAGTATTCAAAAACGACATCATAATCTGCGTAAAATAAATAAGCAGCAATAAACAAAACATCATTCTACACGACATAGCAATGATCATGCCCATTGGACCAAATGCACTCACAAAAATGGTACCTCTGTCTTTCATTATTAGTCCCTGGATGTTATATGTTATACTGCAATCACTTTCAAAGGTGAACAAAAATCTTAGATTTCAAGACCATAGGAGATAATATAAAACCCTCGAAGATAATAAACCAGCAACACATAAACTTAAGCATGCGTCCAGAGCTACCAATGAACATGAAGTGGGGTTGACCTATCAAATTAAAACTGAAGCGCCCTCACGAATTCAGCTTTCCACTTGGCCAATGTTGTGATTGGGGAGGCAATATCACTCTATTTCTTCCATACTTGAACCATACCTTCAAATATTTACAAAACCTTGAAATATTTTTCTATAGATAAACATATGAAAACAAAAACATATTACATTATATCATCATAGTATCCAAACAAAACAAAAAGAAGAAAGTTAGTCTCTAGTATTAATTTAGTACCTTAATAATGACTCTTAAATTCGTCTCCTTCAATATCCTTACTCCCGGACTTATTGGGAGATAATACAGATTATTTGCATATGATAAAAATCTAATCGAAACTCTAAACTTCCAATTAACAAACTAACAGCCAATAATTAAACAAAAGTAAACATACAAAAGCAGCAAAAAACTAAAACAATAAAAAAAACGAACCTGCACGATTATAGGTGTAAGTCCCAACTCGTTAGATGGTACTACTGAAGACACCTTTATGTCGATGGTGGAGTTACTTTGCAATATATGCACTGAACTGGAGACGACCAGTTGCAGTGTGTATATACCAAGTTCTAGATAGATTACTTATATAAAAGACAATAAGTAAAGAACAATGCAATAATACAAATAACTTGTAAGATAACTTGATGAGACAATATGTATTTTTCAATGTGTAATTTATTTATTGATATTAAACAAATTACAAGGTTGATGCGGAACCAAGATAATACACGAATGTAAATATCCTAACAACCTATGAAATACAATTGATCTATACTCGGAATTTCTCAAGACAATCGAAACACTTAAAGTTGTGAAATGTTCCTTTTAGCGATTGAGAGAAGATTGCACAAGTTCACCAAGAATATTGCAGGTTTGCAAAGTGTGAATTCTATCGAAGTTAATTCGAAGAAGTAATATTCTTGGTTGTGCAATGACTTGTATTTATAGGCAAAGTTAACATTGGAATGTTAACTTTAGCCGTACAAATGTGGTTGGGAGCATTTAAGGAATAGCATTTAATTCCTTAAAAAGCAGTGTAAAGTCGCATGTTAAAGTGACTTTACATAACCACCTTTATGTACCTTTTAATACTTAAATAATAAGATAAGGCTTATTATCCGGGTAAAGGTACATAAAACATACAAGTCAATTCCTCGTAATCAGTATAAAGCTTTGTAAGGGCTTTCCACTGATGGTCTCCAGTTTGTAACTGACTAGAATGCCAACTGGGCTTCGCTACCATTGTCATTCTCTATCTTCCATTTGTTGTCTTCGACTTCAACTGGAATGCTTCTTCAACTTGGTCAGTTCTCAACTGGAGGAAGTCTTCAGTTGCGTTAACTGTACGGTGCAACTGGACTTCAATATATTTCTTCGACAAATCATCTTGGTCACCAGTTTACTGGGTCACAGATGCAACTGGACTTCAATATATTTCTTCGACAAATCATCTTGGTCACCAGTTTACTGGGTCACCAGATGCAACTGGACTTCAATATATTTCTTCGACAAATCATCTTGGTCACCAGTTTACTGGGTCACCAGATGCAACTGGACTTCAATATATTTCTTCGACAAATCATCTTGGTCACCAGTTTACTGGGTCACCAGATGCAACTGGACTTCAATATATTTCTTCGACAAATCATCTTGGTCACCAGTTTACTGGGTCACCAGATGCAACTGGACTTCAATATATTTCTTCGACAAATCATCTTGGTCACCAGTTTACTGGGTCACCAGATGCAACTGGACTTCAATATATTTCTTCGACAAATCATCTTGGTCACCAGTTTACTGGGTCACCAGATGCAACTGGACTTCAATATATTTCTTCGACAAATCATCTTGGTCACCAGTTTACTGGGTCACCAGATGCAACTGGACTTCAATATATTTCTTCGACAAATCATCTTGGTCACCAGTTTACTGGGTCACCAGATGCAACTGGACTTCAATATATTTCTTCGACAAATCATCTTGGTCACCAGTTTACTGGGTCACCAGATGCAACTGGACTTCAATATATTTCTTCGACAAATCATCTTGGTCACCAGTTTACTGGGTCACCAGATGCAACTGGACTTCAATATATTTCTTCGACAAATCATCTTGGTCACCAGTTTACTGGGTCACCAGATGCAACTGGACTTCAATATATTTCTTCGACAAATCATCTTGGTCACCAGTTTACTGGGTCACCAGATGCAACTGGACTTCAATATATTTCTTCGACAAATCATCTTGGTCACCAGTTTACTGGGTCACCAGATGCAACTGGACTTCAATATATTTCTTCGACAAATCATCTTGGTCACCAGTTTACTGGGTCACCAGATGCAACTGGACTTCAATATATTTCTTCGACAAATCATCTTGGTCACCAGTTTACTGGGTCACCAGATGCAACTGGACTTCAATATATTTCTTCGACAAATCATCTTGGTCACCAGTTTACTGGGTCACCAGATGCAACTGGACTTCAATATATTTCTTCGACAAATCATCTTGGTCACCAGTTTACTGGGTCACCAGATGCAACTGGACTTCAATATATTTCTTCGACAAATCATCTTGGTCACCAGTTTACTGGGTCACCAGATGCAACTGGACTTCAATATATTTCTTCGACAAATCATCTTGGTCACCAGTTTACTGGGTCACCAGATGCAACTGGACTTCAATATATTTCTTCGACAAATCATCTTGGTCACCAGTTTACTGGGTCACCAGATGCAACTGGACTTCAATATATTTCTTCGACAAATCATCTTGGTCACCAGTTTACTGGGTCACCAGATGCAACTGGACTTCAATATATTTCTTCGACAAATCATCTTGGTCACCAGTTTACTGGGTCACCAGATGCAACTGGACTTCAATATATTTCTTCGACAAATCATCTTGGTCACCAGTTTACTGGGTCACCAGATGCAACTGGACTTCAATATATTTCTTCGACAAATCATCTTGGTCACCAGTTTACTGGGTCACCAGATGCAACTGGACTTCAATATATTTCTTCGACAAATCATCTTGGTCACCAGTTTACTGGGTCACCAGATGCAACTGGACTTCAATATATTTCTTCGACAAATCATCTTGGTCACCAGTTTACTGGGTCACCAGATGCAACTGGTGAACTGGTCAGTGTGAACTGGTGACTGGCCAGTTCCAGGTGAACTGGTCCTAGAAAAAAATAAAATAATAATTAATAATAATAATAACGATATTAATAATAATAGTTATAGTATACAGTTATATACCCATAAAAATATCTATAACACACCAATCAATATATGTACACTCACGACCCCCTTTTCTTCTGCGCACACACTAGAAAGTAGAAACACACATATCCCCAAACTTTTATACAGTATATACATAAACGATAAAAATTTTCAAAGCAAACATACATACACAGTGGTATAGTCGGAATAAGCGGCGACAGTAGTAGTCGGAATAAGCAGCGACAGTAGGCAGCGACACCGACGATAGGAGCGGCACCGACGATAACAGCCGGAATAAGCAGCGGCACCGGCGATAGCAGCCAGAATAATTAGCAGCAGCCGGAATAAGTAGCGAGGGTGGTGGATGGTTATGGACTGATGGTGGTATTCCAAAGAGGTAGGTTCGTTTATTTTGGTATTTAGTTGTAAGAGGGTATATTGGTAAACATGGATGAATTCCTTGAAATGTTTGAAGATTCCATCATATTAGTGAAGGAATTGTGAATTCCTTGTTTTAAGGAATTTGATGGAATTTCAAATTCCAATTCCATTCATCTCCCAACCAAACGAGTGAAGGAATGGAATTTAAATTCTAATTCCTATGAATTCTAAAGGATTCCACTCAACCAAAAACCCCCTAAGATTATAAAATTTCAAAGAATAGGTGACATCATGTACCAAGAAGACAAACTAAGATTATTAAATTGGGTTTTATAACTCTTTGAAATCCGTCTATTTCAAAAATACCATTTTTCACTTTTCATTTCTTTTTCCTATAAAGATGGTTAGTATGTTTTTTTATTTGTATGTCCATTTCATTTTAATATAATAAGTTTATTAACTACTAAATAAATATAGTATTTTACAAAGAAGTAAAAAGGATAAGTTGAAAAGTGATAAAATTATTGTTAAAATTGTGATAAAATTATGAATATATGTATTATTTTACACATATGTTATATATTTTGCTATATAATGTTTATGTTTATGTCTCTTACGATACGAGTGACGATACGATACACGATTCAAAATTTGACAAAACGAGTTGACACACGGATACACGATTCAACAACTATGGCAGTCGTACGATGACTTAAAAAGAGTTAATATTTAACATGTTTCATTTAACATTGAACTGCATGTATGCATGTTCTTTGCACTGAACTCTAAGACCCTAAACCCGCATGTTATTTTGATATTGTTTATGCTACTTTTTTTTTGTATACATTGATTGTTTGGGAGCTTCATAAAAGTTTTTTTTTTCCTTTTTTTTTTTTTACAGATTTTGTTTTATATGGGCTGTTTAGGTGTAATTTTGAATTTTACAATTATGTAGAGACATAGATTATCATACATTATACAATTTTTGGAGACATGAATTGTATGATCACATGTGCACGAATAGTGCTATGAGCACATGTATGCAGGTCGATCATATGTATGCAAATATTGTGTAAAATAATGTTTTTTTTTATGATATTGGTGATGATAAAATATATATAGATAGTTGTCTGAACATTTGTAAGCAATTAATAGGTTCATGTGAACATTTGTAAGCAATTAATAGATTCATGTGAGAACCGTTCACATATGAACATAGGTAATATAGAGTATAAATTAATCAGTTCATATGTGAATGAATTTGTTCACATATACCATTCACATAGGCCTGGCAAAATGGGCGGGTCGGGCGGGTTTGGGTAACGGGTCAAAACGGGTGCGGGTCGAAACGGGTGCGGGTCCAAGCGGGTCATTTTAGGAATGCGGGTCAAAGGGTGCGGGTTGGGTGTGGGTCGGGTGCGGGTCAACCCGCATTTCTTTTCTTCTACAAACCAAATTTAACAACTAAGACTAACCCTGACAAAACTTAAAACACAAATTGAAAAGTAACTTGATTTATTTGTTAATTCAACTTTATTTAGTATCTTAATTAAATTAAATTGACATTAAAAATGTACATAATACTATAAGTCTTTATAAATTAGTATTTATAAATCAGTATTTAAACACAAATATTGTAACACCCCAAGCCAAGACTCGAAATATCACGGAAATCATATAGCACAAGGTGGAATTACAATAGAACTAGAACTAAATGCAAATAGAGATTCAGTGAATCCATTACAATACGAAACAAGTACCAAAATACATAAGGAGCAAATAACCATCAAAGTTACAAAAGTACATCCCGAAGATGGCAAATCGATCCTAAGTATAATGCAAAAGAGAAGGTCGATGAATCCTTGATTCATAAAGTCCAAAGCCCGGGTTTAACAGCAAGCAAGCAACTAAACTCCACGTCCGGGGATAACCTGATTACCTGAAAAGTGTACTAAGCATAGTCAACACAAGGTTGGTGAGTTCGTAGTAATGGTCCATAAAGAACCAGCGTCAATAATCACAATGTACGAGTAGAGGCTAGACATGACTTACAGTGAGCCTCTAAGTAACACAATAACGTCCAACAATCAAGATTACGCAAAGTAAGTAAGCGTGTAACAGGAAAGTACAAATGATAAAAGTATCAATGCAAGTGCCAAATGCATAAATAAGCCAACATGCCTATCTTATGCGTGAACTCAAGTCACCTATGCAACGATACCCGCCTGTCATCACAATGAACAAGGCTGTATCTCAAAATCATCGAGATATATATGTCTATATACTCGGATGTCATTTCACCAACATCTCACAGGATAAGTGTATACATCTATACACTAGGATGTTTGAGTCCTCAACCGAGGGATTATGTACTACGTATGCATGCTTACAATCAATCGTATATGCATCAATCACAAATCGTCTGTCATGAACCAACAATCAATATTCGTCAATCATAAACCAATAATCACCATTTGAACCACCTATACGTACATACACTTAAGAGGATTATCCATTCTTCGAGTCTCAGATGCTTATATATAGGGTCACCCGCAGCCTTCCCACCACATCTAAAACCCAATGAAGGCATAACCGACTTCCATGTAGGTACGTCTATCCTAATATTAATGAATTACTTAACAAACATAAACCAAATCAATCAAACGTGATAAACCGTCTCATCAAACCAACATTTAACCCAAATCAATCAATCAATCAACAACGTAAGTAAACACGCAAGGTTTACACTTTTCAGCCCGAATCTCAAATGAGTAGGGAGCTACGGAACTCACCTTGATTTCCAAGCAAACAACAAGTTAATATCGAGCTATAAATGTCCAACGACCGCCACGTGCCCACAACCTATCAATATATATCATAGTGTCATCAAAATCAACTCTATAACCCTACACAAGTTGGTTAAGTAAGTTTGAGTCACGCCAAAATCCCACAACGCCTTAATGACTCTCCCGAGCATGAACTATAACACTTTGACCCGAAATTTTTAGAAATGGAAAAGGATTCAGATCAAAAGGACTTTACCATGAGAAAGTAGACTCTCTCACGATTCCAACGATAGGTCATATGACTCAATTGGACTTACGGATCAAAAGTTATAATCGTTTGAAGTTGACAAAGAGTCACTGGTTCAGCAGCTTTTCACTGCGCCGCAGTGGGGTCTGGCACCTCCCACTGCGCCGCATTCAGCCAAATCTGCTGCAGAAACTTAGCCAAAAACGATCCAAAACAACCCAAAACCACATTTTTGACCCCATAATCGACCATAGATGATCTATGACCCAATTTCAAGCCTAAATCCACATATTTGGACATAAACAAACATAACCCACCTCATAAACTCGAATCATAACATCAAATTCATGCCCAAATCATTTGACACATTTCAAAACCCTAATTTAACCCTAATCGCGTTTTGACCCGATTCGTGACCCGAATTTACTTGTAATCAACTAGAAGCAAGTTAATAAACATAAAATGATGATTAAGGGATGAGTTTCACTTACTAATTCTTCTTCCAAAAGCTTTACCCAAATTTGACCCAAAAGAGGATGTTCTTGCACTTTTTGATGACCCAAATCTTGATATGATGCAAAGGAGATGAAATAGATGATGTTTCTAGCACTAATCTAACTTGAAACCATAATCTTGGTGTAAGAATCTTAGAGAGAGAGAGAGAGAGAGAGACATTTGTGTGTGTGTGCTTTGTTCTTGAAGAAGAAAGAAAGAAAGATAAGGTAAGAGAAGGAATGGGTGGGTGTGAGGATGGTGTGTGTGCTTTGTTCTTGAAGAAGAAAGAAAGAAAGAAAAGATAAGGTAAGAGAAGGAATGGGTGGGTGTGAGGATGGGTTGGAAGGGGGCCGACCTAGACTCCAAAAGGGTAGGCTCCCGCTCCGCTAAGTTCGACAAATAGATAAACGTTAACCTTTTAAATGCCAAAACGAACTCACAAACATACTTTAACTTAACGTTTCGCTAAAACTTGCTTATTCTCCCAAGTCTCTACCTTGATTTACAAAAGTCATTTACATTTAGTTGTTTTTAATTTGTAAACATCGATTAGCACGACTAATGAACTCGACTAGCGCATAAGTCCCAAATTACACGACAAATCGATCTATATGTACACATTGCACTTAAATGAACCCCAAAAGACTTAAATTTATATTACTAACTAAATTGTTAGCCAAATTGCACAAATAGTCAACGGGTCAAAAGTCACGGTTGTTACATCATTCCCCCGTTAAAGGAATTTCGTCCCAAAATTCGACAAAACCCTAGTTAATGAACATATGTGGTTACTTAGATCTCACATGGTCCTCTTGTTCACAAATGAACTCGGTTTCACGTCTTGCACTCCATCTAACTTTGACAATCGTGTGATGTTTGTTCTTTACCGGCTCTTCCACAAAATTGAGCTTCTTGTCTACTTGAATCTCGTTCATAGGCATATGTAATGTAGGATCCGTCAAGCACTTCCCTAAGTTACAAATATGGAACACATCATGCACACCGTTATGTTCTCGAGGTAGCCTCAATTGGTAAGCCACTTGCCCACTCGTTCAATGATCTCAAAGGTCCAATGTACCTTGGTCTAAGTTTGCCTTTCTCTACAAAATGAATGACACCTTCCTACGGAGAGACTTTCACAAGCACATAACTACCCACATACTGAACTCCAATGGTCTATGCCTCGCATAGGCGTATTTCCTTTGTCTCTCACGACCAATTGTAATCTCTCCTTGATTTGAGAAATCGCCTTTGTTGTCTCGACTACAATTATTGGCCCTATAAGTTGGCTTTCGCCAATCTTCGTTCATACAAATGGAGAACGACACTTTCTACCATAAAGTGCCCTAGACGGAGCCATTTGAATACTCGCATGGTAACTATCATCACACGAGAACCCAATTAAAGGTAAATGATCTTCCCAAGTTCCACCAATGTCAATAGCACAAGCCCTCAACATGTCTTCAAGCGTCAGAATGGTTCTCTCAGTTTTGTCCATCCGTTGAGGATGAAACGCCGTACTCATGTCAAGTTGAGTGCCCATTGCTCGTTGCAAGGCTTTTCAAAAATTTGAGTTATACCGGATATCTCTATCGGAGATGACAGAAATCGGAACTCCAAGCCTAGACATCACTTCTTTAATGTACAAGCGCGCCATGGTGTCAAACTTGTCGGTCTCACGAATGGCTAAGAAGCGAGCCGACTTTGTCAACCGATCTACGATCACCTATATAGTATCACAACCACTTCTTGTCTTCGGTAACTTCGTAATGAAGTTCATTGCAATCCGTTCCCATTTCCATTCCGGTGCCACCGGTTGCACCAATAAACCGGGTGGCTTCTCATGATCGGCTTTCACTTGCAAGCAAGTAAGACTCTTACCCGCATATTTAGCCATGTCACGTTTCATGCCCGACATCCGATAGGAATCTTTCAAATCAAAGCACATCTTATCCGAGCCCGGATGGGCCGAATATGCCGACTTGTGGGCTTCATTCATGAGAAATGAACTCGAATTGTCGAAAATGGGAACCCAAGCCTTTCAACTAAGTATAGCCCATTGTCTTCCTTTCTACCGAATTGTTGCTCTATGCCATCTAACCTTTCATTACCAAATTCTCCGGGAAAGTAGTTTGTACGTGTGCCCCTATGATTCGGTCCCGAATACTTTGCTCCACCGTGAGACTCATGGCTCTTGTCCTTCTCGGCTTGACCCTTTCCTTTCTACTAAAGCATCGGCTACGACGTCAGCTTTGCCCGGATGGTAGTGAATATCACAATCATAATTACTAAAAGTTCAAGTCATCTTCTTTGTCTCGTATTCAACTCACTTGATCGAAAATATGTTGAAGACTTCTATGATCGGTGTAAATTACACATTTGGTGCCTTAAGGTAATGTCTCCAACACTTTCAAGCGAACACAACCACCCCAATTTCTAAATCATGAGTGGGGCAGTTTTCCTCATGCACCTTAAGTTTAACGGGAGGCATAAGCAATGATCTTTCCCCTCTCAACGCCTCCAATTCTTGACCGCTTCAATCTTGCTAGGAACTACATGAATTTCATCTTTGCTCACCACATGACCGAGGAGATGAACTTCTTCTACCAACTCGCAATTAGGAGAATCTCGCATACAAATTCTCTTTTCTAAGCAAGTCTAGCACTTCGCGTAAATGTTCGGCAAGATCTTCCTTCATCTTCGAGTAAACAAGTATATCATTAATAAGGGTAGTGATAGACTTGTCCAAGTTGGGCCGTCACACCCGCTTCACCAAGCCCATGAACACCGTCGGTGCATTAGTCAACCCAAACGGCACACGGTGTATCCTAATGCACCTACTTTGTAGGAAACATCGTCTTTGAGATGTCATTATTATGGACGCGCAGTTGAATCTAGCCTGAGTGAAGGTAATTCTTGGAGGAGGGATTAACACCTACTAGTTGATCAAATGAGTTCTCATTTATCGAAAATGGATACTGGTTCTTCATCGTGAGCTTGTTCACTGCCCGGGAATCGATACACCTCATAAAAGACCCATCGTTCTTCCTGGAAACGGAATAGGAGTTCCCCATGGCGATTGGTTAGGATAAATGAACTCTTTCTCTTGAAGCTCTTTAGGTTGAGGTTCCAACCCTTGCATCTCCGTTAAGGCGAGTTTATAAGGGGCTTTGGCTACGGATGCGACGTTAGGAGTTAGTTCGATACAAAATCAAGTTGTCGAGACGGGGGTAAACCAGATGAATCGTCCAGAAGCGCATCGGGAAGGTCATGAACAAAAAGGGATGGTCTTCAGCTCAACTATTGTAGCGGTAGCACTAAAGACCTTTGAACTAGAAGGATCTGATGTTTCACCTAGAACTCTTAAGGCCTTAATGTTAGACAATAGTATCTGGTCCACTCTTCCACCAAAATCAATAACCGCATTAATCGTCAACCTCCAATCTAAACCCGTAGTGAAGCCAGAACTTCCCATATCGAATGACATATAATCGATGAATAAATCTAAGTCGTTTAAAGTCAAGATAAAATCACGGAGTACTTGACTAAGTCAAATTAGAGCACCATTGACCATTTCAATATCAAGCACATAGTTTAAGGCACGAGGATGAATATCTATCGAATGAACAAGGCTATATTCGGCTCTGGAATCAAATAACACCGTGGCGTAATTATCGTTGAGAATAAATGTACCCGTCTCCACGTTAGGATCGTTGCAAACTTCAGTAGTACCCGCCGCAAAAGTTCATCTAGCCCCTTTTTCCTCCGGTTTGTCGTTTTTGTACAACACCCCTCTTCTCACCATAAATGCTTGGCACACCTACTGGTACGGTAAATTGTATCCACCATAGCAATGATCTTAAAGTTTATGACCCGAAGGTTAGTCTCAAAGTTCTTACATGTTAGTCACACAAGTAGTCAATGCTCTCATACCGACATGTCACACATAAATGATATCTTTACACTAAGGCAAAAGTACTAATGTTCTAGGGGAATCGTTATGTATCCTACCATCATATCAAGTTCACACTAATTGTTCATCATCAACCACAATAGTAGTTATTGCATTCATGACAACACACTACACATTTTTAATGTCTTTACGCTAAGGCCAATATATAAATGTTCTCACTTAACTGTCATATATCATGCTATCATACCAACATGCCATACATGTCTCATATCACTACGCTAAGGACAATATATCAAAGTTCTCAAGTAATCATTATCTATCATGTTCTTATGTCCAGTTCACATCATTTGTCCACCAACATAATCAAGTACTCATATTCAACACATCACATCACAAACAACTAGAATAAATGGTCCAAAGTATAATCCGAATCCGATATGCTCCCTAGTTATTGACCAGGTATGTATACAGGGTGTACCAGCGGCTAACCCTCCACCCAATCAACTCCCATTAAGCATATCAGTTCCTTATTATACTCCAAGCCAAACGTGTGCAATCCGTGATGTCATTAACTTGTTATAATACCGGGTAACCATAAAATAGTTGATCAGGCTGTTTTAGGGTTGCCACAATATTATATCATGTTAATGCCATAACTTCATCTTGCCCTAAATCATTAAACAATATCAATTCAAATCGTCTCAATCCAACAATATGCACATGACCTCATTGACTTCAAATAACCACATTGACCTCATGCACTTGACCATCACACAACAACACATTGTCCGCATCAACCCAGTTGTACTCATATTATCATATTCATCACATTGTACTTGTCCCAACACAACACATTGTTCACATTGTACTCATATCATTATGTATAACGATCCTGCCTACGAACTCTTAGTGTACACTTACAAGGTTCATACAATTCATGTTGCATTCAAAATTCCTAACCATGCATGCTATATGAAGAGTTTTTACTTAAGCCGTAGTCTAGGTCAAACCGCCCAATTCTCTACGACCACGCATGGGCCACCATTCTGTAACACCCCAAGCCAAGGCTCGAAATATCACAGAAATCATATAGCACAAGGTGGAATTATAATAGAACTAGAACTAAATGCAAATAGAGATTCAGTGAATCCATTACAATACGAAACAAGTACCAAAATGCATAAATAAGCCAACATGCCTATCTTATGCGTGAACTCAAGTCACTTATGCAATGATACCCGCCTGTCATCACAATGAACAAGGCTGTATCTCAAAATCATCGAGATATATATGTCTATATACTCGGATGTCATGTCACCAACATCTTACATGATAAGTGTATACTTCTATACACTAGGATGTTTGAGTCCTCAACTGAGGGATTATGTACTACGTATGCATGCTTACAATCAATCGTATATGCATCAATCACAAATCGTCTGTCATGAACCAACAATCAATATTCGTCAATCATAAACCAATAATCACCATTTAAACCACCTATACGTACATACACTTAAGAGGATTATCCATTCTTCGAGTCTCAGATGCTTATATATAGGGTCACCCGCAGCCTTCCCACCACATCTAAAACCCAATGAAGGCATAACCGACTTCCATGTAGGTACGTCTATCCTAATATTAATGAATTACTTAACAAACATAAACCAAATCAATGCAAGTGCCAAATGCATAAATAAGCCAACATGCCTATCTTATGCGTGAACTCAAGTCACTTATGCAATGATACCCGCCTGTCATCACAATGAACAAGGCTGTATCTCAAAATCATCGAGATATATATGTCTATATACTCGGATGTCATGTCACCAACATCTTACATGATAAGTGTATACTTCTATACACTAGGATGTTTGAGTCCTCAACTGAGGGATTATGTACTACGTATGCATGCTTACAATCAATCGTATATGCATCAATCACAAATCGTCTGTCATGAACCAACAATCAATATTCGTCAATCATAAACCAATAATCACCATTTAAACCACCTATACGTACATACACTTAAGAGGATTATCCATTCTTCGAGTCTCAGATGCTTATATATAGGGTCACCCGCAGCCTTCCCACCACATCTAAAACCCAATGAAGGCATAACCGACTTCCATGTAGGTACGGCTATCCTAATATTAATGAATTACTTAACAAACATAAACCAAATCAATCAAACGTGATAAACCGTCTCATCAAACCAACATTTAACCCAAATCAATCAATCAATCAACAACGTAAGTAAACACGCAAGGTTTACACTTTTCAGCCCGAATCTCAAATGAGTAGGGAGCTACGAAACTCACCTTGATTTCCAAGCAAACGACAAGTTAATATCGAGCTATAAATGTCCAACGACCGCCACGTGCCCACAACCTATCAATATATATCATAGTGTCATCAAAATCAACTCTATAACCCTACACAAGTTGGTTAAGTAAGTTTGAGTCACGCCAAAATCCCACAACGCCTTAATGACTCTCCTGAGCATGAACTATAACACTTTGACCCAACATTTTTAGAAATGGAAAAGAATTCAGATCAAAAGGACTTTACCATGATAAAGTAGACTCTCTCACGATTCCAACGATAGGTCATATGACTCAATTGGACTTACGGATCAAAAGTTATAAGCGTTTGTGTTAGAACTATTATAATTCGTGTTATAGTGCGGAAGTAAGGTAATCAACAATGGTGGAAAGTGTGTGTGTTAGTGTGTGTTCTTGAGAGAGAAAGGTGCGTGTGGGGGAAGTAGGATTGATTGATTATCATAAGTGTGTAAAAAGGCTTACTAGGCTTACAAAAATAGAAGGCTTGAGGGGTATTTATACTCTAAGTATATTACATAAGCTCCCCCTTAACCTTACATTATATATACAAAATACAATGTTTAGAAATACAACTAAGCACTATTTTAGATTTCTAACATTCTCCCCCTTAGTGCTTGGTTGTCCATCATCACTTTCTATGTTGTCTCCTCCTATTGTTTGCACGTCTTTGCTTGTTCTTCCTTTTCTTATATCGTCGTGCAGCATTTGAGGTTGATGGCTTGTCAATCTTTGAACTCCAGAAGGCTCTCTTCTTATAACTGTTCCATGAATCATTCCAAAACTTCTTAGGGATGAAGTGCCAGTTATCACCTACAGGACGTTCATCTGGCAATTTGATATTATCTTGAAAGTTTACAGGAGGAATGTTATGGGGACCACGTTCATGACTAGGATTCCAATGAACCCATGAACCTGTCTTGGTATGAATAATTCCTTCTTGGGACTTGGGAGTTCTTGTGACAATGAGATCTCTAATCTTCTGACGCATATCAAGAGTATCTTTGATCCATCTTATATGATCTTCTCTCTGAGACTTGATTTGTTCATCTTCTTCATTGTCAGAATCTTCATCTATTGCATTCAGAATTGATTGACAATATTTCAAGGTACCATCTGAATATTTGGGAAACTCAGAGGCACGAATGAAGATCTTTTTCTTCAGTCGATTAATGAAGACAAATCCATCCAAATTTTCAATTAGATCTCCAATCTGATATGAATCTAGCTCATAACCTCTGGCTCTTTGGTTTGGTTTTGTAAGGTTAATCCTGCTAGTTCTTCTTTCTAATCCAATCTGAAAGTCATTGAACTCATAAAATCTGATCAATGCTTGAATATGACTTTTCAATGCTTCGTAGGCTAGAAGTTGATCTGGAGTCTTGATGATCAGATAGGCATATTGGTTGTAGAGAAATAAGATGTCTGAGATCGTCATATGTTGAAAAGATTCTTCTTGAACAACATAGATATTGCCATCTGCTCGACGAACTCTGAATCGAACAAGTCTAAGATTGTGGTTTTTGAGAGGAGTAAACAATTGAAGGATTTTAGTGATTGGGATTTGAAATTGCTGATACCACCATTCAGCTCTTACAGAACTTTCAGCATTCATTAGCTCCATATATGCATCTCTTTGACCTTGATGTCTGAACAGAAAGAATGCTCTTAATCGGTTCAAGGTCATGTTGAGTCTTTCACTTGGTGAGCAATAGATTTGAAAGGCTCTTTCTTCAAGATATCTTGCTCTGCACACAATTTCTTCAGGTCTTGTGCTTAAATCCAAGATTTGTTCATAATTCTCAGCAAAATAACCCTCATTGATCCGCCATATCTTATTTCTTGAGATCCTTGGATGTCTAACTCCTTGTCCAAGTTCATTGGGAGTCTCAAGATTTTCTGTGTTTCTGAGATGATAAACTATCTCTTCAAAGATATCTTCTCCATATTCTTCTTGAACAACATAGATATTGCCATCTGCTCGACGAACTCTGAATCGAACAAGTCTAAGATTGTGGTTTTTGAGAGGAGTAAACAATTGAAGGATTTTAGTGATTGGGATTTGAAATTGCTGATACCACCATTCAGCTCTTACAGAACTTTCAGCATTCATTAGCTCCATATATGCATCTCTTTGACCTTGATGTCTGAACAGAAAGAATGCTCTTAATCGGTTCAAGGTCATGTTGAGTCTTTCACTTGGTGAGCAATAGATTTGAAAGGCTCTTTCTTCAAGATATCTTGCTCTGCACACAATTTCTTCAGGTCTTGTGCTTAAATCCAAGATTTGTTCATAATTCTCAGCAAAATAACCCTCATTGATCCGCCATATCTTATTTCTTGAGATCCTTGGATGTCTAACTCCTTGTCCAAGTTCATTGGGAGTCTCAAGATTTTCTGTGTTTCTGAGATGATAAACTATCTCTTCAAAGATATCTTCTCCATATTCTTCTTGAACTACACTTGCTGGAGCATCATCAGGTTTATCAGAATCAGACTCATCATTATTACCATTTCCTGGTTGAAATGGATCAGGATCACTTGACTCATCAGAACTTGATGTGGAAGAATAATAATGAGAAATATTTCTGATGAGTGGAGGTAAATCATCCGACTCTTCTTGAATTTGAGTTCCTCCTTGAGTCTCTGTAACAACTTCTTGAACAGTTTCTTGACCATCTTGAGCTTGTGTCTCATGACCCTCTCTAATATCTCTCATATTCTCCCCCTCGGGTTGATCATCAGGATCTTGATCATCCCGACGACTTGAGATATTAGCCAGTCGACATTGTTGATCAAGCTCAGTGACTCGCTTTTGAAGAGCTTCAATTTGAGCCTGTTGTTCCTGTTGTGTGCTTTGGAAAGATAAATATGCAAGAAGTGATTGAAAAATAGATCTTTTATGTGAAGAAAGATGGGGTTCTTCTGATCTCAACCGATTCATGAGAGCGACAATTAGAGTATCGGTAGATAACCCGCTGGTGGCAATTCTGTTTGGCGAGCAATCGCTTAAGTATTCGGATGAATCAGATGAATCAGAAGAAGAGCTGGAAGAATGATGTGGTGAATTTGGATCAGGAAATGATTGTGGTGGTGGTGTTGGTGGTATGGTTGTTGTTGTTGTTGTTGTTGTTGTTTGGATATGTGGGGGTGTTGGTGTTGTTGTTGTTGTTGTTGTTTGGATATGTGGGGGTGTTGGTGTTGTTTGTGTTGGAGTCTCTTCTGTAGAATGAATGCGTAAAGCACCTCCAGTACGTAATCTAGGTGGTTGAGATATGGTTTGAGATGCAGGAAGTTTACCAGTGATAGTGTTTCTTGATATAAGTAACTCACTTCTTTGTCCCTCTTCAATACCTTCAACAAAATGAGCAATTAACCTTTGAGCCTCAGGTGGTAATGGAATATCAGAAGTTGGCACATCAGTAGTCTCAAGTGATTCTACTGAGTGACCCGAAGACATCATTACTGTCTCAGGATTTCCTGTTGGTTCAAAAGTATGAGCAACAGTTGATGATTCGGCTTTGCAACCAAAATCTTTTGAAAAATGGATATAAATAACACCGGAGTCACTTAGACGAACCGTTAAGCCCATAGCACGAAGAGCTGATGCAACAGTTTGAGCTCGTAAGAATTCAGACTGTCGCACAACTAGGGCACCTTCGTTCAAAGCTGGCGTGATGTTAGCAATGGAAGGATTTCCAAACAATCTTCGAGAGGGCACATGAGCCGATCTCTCTATGTTTGTTCCGGCAACATCACTTAGATGTGCAGATGGTATCACAAGTGGTGTCCTAAGTGTTCTAGACATACGTGCAGAAACGAAAGTCAAGAGAGGGGCAGGTGTCTCTTTTGCTTCAACATTCACAGACTCTGAAGGAGAATGGAATGGAGTACGTGGTTTTTGCCCGTGCAAAAATGAGACGTCAGTCTGTAGAGAGACTTCCAAATGGCTTATGGAGGTTTGTTCATGCGAGAGTTGGGAGCTCTCGTCTTCTACCCTACGGCGAACCCGGCGTTGATATTGGTTTGAGACTAATTGGAGGCCAACGTTTTCTTTTTGCCTTTCACCTATCCCGGACCTCTCAACCTCTCTGGTATTTTCAACCCCTCCCTCATTCCTTCCTTGTTCCTCCGGGATGTCTATGACATCATCAGCAAACTGATTTGCATCATCATCAGATGCATCATTATCAGAAGTAATCGTATCTTCTGGTTCGGGTTCTTGAAATCGGTCATACTCAAAGCGAGATCTTTTAAAAGTTTTTCGAATATTTACCGGAATTGATTTCTTTCTGCCTTGAGTATATGTCGGTGGAGGAGATCGGACAAAGGATGATGAAGGTATGGTTGAGGTAGATTGAGGTATGATTGGTTGTTCAGGTGTTATAATTTCTGGAAGTGGTGAAGAATGATGAATTGGTGATTGAGGTAATTTGGGTGAGGATGGAGATGATGGTCTTTGAGGTGATGGTGTTCTGGGTGATGGTGATCGGATTAAATTGATTGTTTTGGGTAGTGGTGATCGGATTAAATTGATTGTTTTGGGTAGTGGTGATAGGATTGATCTTTGAGACCCAGAAACAGATATTGTTTCCTCAGAAGATCTTGGAGAAGAAGTTTCAGCTGTAGCTTTACTTTTGAGTTTCTTTGATGAACTTTCTTCTTCTTCTTCTTTTGATGCACTTGTTTACTTAATCGTAACACGAACATTTCTCCTTTTTGTTTCTTTCTTTTTGGCTTACTGGAACTGGATTCACCCTCACGCTCTTTTCTTTTACTACATGACCCCTCACCAGGTGTCCTATGTACAGCTTGGGTAGGAACCGGGAGGTTTTCCGGTCCCAGTGCTGTTCTAATCCAGTCCAGATAAGCAATCTTATCATCATCAGAATCTGAAACCATATCTAATAGAAATGATGGAATCAGGAAAGTATAGTTAGCAGTTCCTGAATCTCTAACATACTTATAAAAGTGTATGGTCACTTGGCTGCTGGCTGGAAGCCTTGGAATGCTTCTTTCTTGTCTGACTGCACTGAAGACAATTGCTGTGAGAAATCTTATGAATGGAATATACTTCTTGGGAGCAGAGACTTTGCCATTTACTAATACTATCAATTGATCCCACAGAAGTTGAGCAATGTCATAATGTCTGTTGAAAACAACACCATAGTAAATGTGCAGCATCGGCTGTGTCAGATTGTCCATCCCTCTTGTGTAAGGAGTTAAGCAGTTGCTTAGGATGGAAAACACATAATACCAAATCTTTGGTAGATTTTTCAACTTGAAATCTCTTGTCCTGGATAAAGGACCTTCATAGCCAATAGAAATTAAAGCAGCAAACATTTCTTCATTGGACTCAAATTCATCATAATCAGCATGTCCATTGAAATTTTCTTCAGGTAGTCTTAAAATCCTTCTGAAGTCATCAATATTGAACTCAAACTCATATGTTCTTTCTTCTGAAGTCAACTGATATTGAAAGTAGCCTTGACGACGAAGTTCAGGTGATTTTGATTTAGATTTGGCTTTTGGATTTGTTGGATCATAAGGTTGAACAAAGGTAATTGATCTCCACATTTCAAAAAGGTAGACTTCAGCTAAGTCTTGTTCAACAGAAAGTACATATGTGAGAGAATGATTATGAAGAATTCTTGGAACTATTTGGAAACCAGGAGCCATAAAAGGATCAAACAACGCTCTGTTGTTTCTCATGTTACTTGTGTTTCCGGCAATAAGAATCTCTTCAATTGATTCATTTAGAGCAACCTCTTCATCATGTTCAATAATTTCTTGATGATCCATTTTTATTTTTTCTGATTTAAGATATAAAACAATTTAACGCACACATAAAATAATGTTTGAATAGCAAATAACAAATTTCACTCAAATGATTTATATAAAATACAAAGAGGTTCACAAAGGCGATCAACTCAGTGTATTCTTTATAGATCATTTGAAATGAGAAGATAAACTTAGAAAATAACGTATAATCATATAAGTACAAGATATTTAAAATAGTAAGGAAGTACACAAAGGCGTTCGATTCCCCGTATTTCAAATATGTTGTGATTATATGATAATACAAAGCACTTTGTCACATCACACAAAATTTAAGAGAGAAAAAAAATTTGAAAAGAAAAAAAAAATTCTAAGTATAGAAACTAGGACGATCTTGACAAGATCGTCCTGAGGTTGAACTCAGGTTTTGGAAAAACAAAACGATCATAAGGAAGATCGTCTCAACATTTGTTATTGAAAAAGGTTAAAAAAAATGAAACGATCTTGTTCAAAATCGTCTTAGCATTAATTATTTGAAAAAAAATGTTAAGTATGGAAAAATGAAAATGGGACGATCTTGTTGAAGATCGTTTTAAAAAACAAGTGTTAAAAACACTTCACTTCAATTTTCATTTTTTAAAAAAAAATTCTAACACTTTAAAATATAAAGTGAAATCATCTCAATGATTTCCCTTTAAATTTAAAAGTATTAGTTTTGAGCAAACCGATCTCTTACGAGTTCAGTTACCCATTCATTTGGTTTTCAACTCAAATCATTAACCACACAGCGTTCAGACCCTAGAACGATCTTTGACAAGATCGTCCTGAGGTTGAACTCAGGTTTTGGAAAAACAAAACGATCATAAGGAAGATCGTCTCAACATTTGTTATTGAAAAAGGTTAAAAAAAATGAAACGATCTTGTTCAAAATCGTCTTAGCATTAATTATTTGAAAAAAAATGTTAAGTATGGAAAAATGAAAATGGGACGATCTTGCAAGATCGTCTTAGAAACAAAATGTCTTGAAAATATTAAGACTTTGCCAAAATCGTTTTATTTCCAACCAGGTTTAACATACCATAACATGATTCATTTTTACATCTAAGCTTAACGAAATATTTAAATGAATCACTGTAAGTAAACAATTACTACACCAATCACTTAAATCAAAAAAATAACCTAAAACAAATCGAAGATCGTCTTAGAAACAAAATGTCTTGAAAATATTAAGACTTTGCCAAAATCGTTTTATTTCCAACCAGGTTTAACATACCATAACATGATTCATTTTTACATCTAAGCTTAACGAAATATTTAAATGAATCACTGTAAGTAAACAATTACTACACCAATCACTTAAATCAAAAAAATAACCTAAAACAAATCGAAGATCGTCTTAGAAACAAAATGTCTTGAAAATATTAAGACTTTGCCAAAATCGTTTTATTTCCAACCAGGTTTAACATACCATAACATGATTCATTTTTACATCTAAGCTTAACGAAATATTTAAATGAATCACTGTAAGTAAACAATTACTACACCAATCACTTAAATCAAAAAAATAACCTAAAACAAATCGAAGATCGTCTTAGAAACAAAATGTCTTGAAAATATTAAGACTTTGCCAAAATCGTTTTATTTCCAACCAGGTTTAACATACCATAACATGATTCATTTTTACATCTAAGCTTAACGAAATATTTAAATGAATCACTGTAAGTAAACAATTACTACACCAATCACTTAAATCAAAAAAATAACCTAAAACAAATCGAAGATCGTCTTAGAAACAAAATGTCTTGAAAATATTAAGACTTTGCCAAAATCGTTTTATTTCCAACCAGGTTTAACATACCATAACATGATTCATTTTTACATCTAAGCTTAACGAAATATTTAAATGAATCACTGTAAGTAAACAATTACTACACCAATCACTTAAATCAAAAAAATAACCTAAAACAAATCGAAGATCGTCTTAGAAACAAAATGTCTTGAAAATATTAAGACTTTGCCAAAATCGTTTTATTTCCAACCAGGTTTAACATACCATAACATGATTCATTTTTACATCTAAGCTTAACGAAATATTTAAATGAATCACTGTAAGTAAACAATTACTACACCAATCACTTAAATCAAAAAAATAACCTAAAACAAATCGAAGATCGTCTTAGAAACAAAATGTCTTGAAAATACTAAGACTTTGCCAAAATCGTTTTATTTCCAACCAGGTTTAACATACCAACAACTAAAGAAACCTTTTATTTAAACAGAACAAATAAACAAAATTGACAAAAACAATTTTTATTTTTATGAATTTTTTAAATTTTATATTTGGTTTTTCTAATATAAACAATGAGTTTATTTTCAAATAGTGCAAATACACAAACTCCCCTTAGATTCATGAATTATCCTTTTTCTCCCCCTCAAACATTGCATGATATTTAAGCACATTGTACATAAGCATAGCATCAATGTTTGACTGATAATGAATGAAAGAGAAAGAGATGAAGGATTTGTACAGAACATGCAGAGGCAAGTAAGTGCATTGGTAATGAGCACTTATTTGAGATTGTTTCTTGAAAAGAAACTCATTCCAGGATCATGTGTTGAACAGTATCCGAGATTTGGAGTACTAAACACAGACCTTTATTACCTGCAAAACACAATCAAGGTTTTCTAGGTACCCACCTTTGAATGGGTCCTTTTGGGTTAGTGGAATCATTCAAAGTGTACAGATGAGGTTTTCGAATAAGAGGTTTATTCTTAAGATTCATCACAATCCCATTGTAATCAACAATCAAAGGTTTAGAAATCACAGCAGAAGATTTAGAATTTCTTTCAGACCATGGGTTAGCTAAATTATTCAAATTTGAATCAAATTTCCTATCAGGAACTTTCTTCTTGTACTCATTAGCTATCCAACTTCTTCTAACTGTTGATTTATCAGACACTTGTGTTTTAGCATAACTAGTAGATTTTATCAATGATGATTTAGAAATCCACTTATGGTTACTAGCTAAGCTCTTCTCTCCTTTATCAGATAAATTCTTAGATTTAGTTCGAGGAGTTAAAAACACATTCTGATTTTTGCTTTGCTTGGTGGAAGATTTAATATTCTGTTTCTTTTGAGTTACAACAGTGAACCAACCATACTGATCTCTATAACTAGTTATACCATTAGATGTATCCTTAATTAGCAAAACTTGGTTAGTTTTAGACATCTTAGGTAAAGAACTAGATTGAGAGATGGCTTTAGAATCAGAGGTTCTAGAAACAGATGAAATATCAACTTTAAGCTTTGATTTATCAGACACTTGTGTTTTAGCATAACTAATAGATTTTATCAATGATGATTTAGAAATCCACTTATGGTTACTAGCTAAGCTCTTCTCTCCTTTATCAGATAAATTCTTAGATTTAGTTCGAGGAGTTAAAAACACATTCTGATTTTTGCTTTGCTTGGTGGAAGATTTAATATTCTGTTTCTTTTGAGTTACAACAGTGAACCAACCATACTGATCTCTATAACTAGTTATACCATTAGATGTATCCTTAATTAGCAAAACTTGGTTAGTTTTAGACATCTTAGGTAAAGAACTAGATTGAGAGATGGCTTTAGAATCAGAGGTTCTAGAAACAGATGAAATATCAACTTTAAGCTTTGATTTATCAGACACTTGTGTTTTAGCATAACTAGTAGATTTTATCAATGATGATTTAGAAATCCACTTATGGTTACTAGCTAAGCTCTTCTCTCCTTTATCAGATAAATTCTTAGATTTAGTTCGAGGAGTTAAAAACACATTCTGATTTTTGCTTTGCTTGGTGGAAGATTTAATATTCTGTTTCTTTTGAGTTACAACAGTGAACCAACCATACTGATCTCTATAACTAGTTATACCATTAGATGTATCCTTAATTAGCAAAACTTGGTTAGTTTTAGACATCTTAGGTAAAGAACTAGATTGAGAGATGGCTTTAGAATCAGAGGTTCTAGAAACAGATGAAATATCAACTTTAAGCTTTGATTTATCAGAAATGGAATTCTTACCTTTGACAGCTGGGGCATGCTGACCTTTGGGTGAATAAAATGAAGTTGGAGCAAACTTAGATTTAGATTCCTTGTTTGGTTTAGGCTTTCTGGGTGAGAGTTTTTCAAGCTCTTTTTCAACTTCTGGTGCAAAAACATGATCAGTTTCCAAAAACTTATCTAATTCTTCAACAGAAAGTATTTTCTTGACAGAAGCAAGATGTTTAGCTTTTAATGCTTGAACTTTCTCTTCAATATGGAAGAATGATGATAGCATTGAGGTGGACATATCATGAATATCTTGAGGAGAGATGCTATCACCCTGCATATCTTTGTTAACATTCTCACTCCCATTGGATGGAGTGGAGCAATCAACAGAAGTTAGATCATTTACCAATTGAGTCGGGGTGGTCTCACTTACCTTTGAAGACTGATTTTGAGTTTTCAGATGTTCAATGACTTGGTGTTGAGACTCAATCTGTTGTTTTAAACCTTCAATTTCTTTTTCCAATATGGTAGTTGGAATTTAAAATCTTTCTGAGATTGGTTTTGAACAATCTTGTTGAGACTCATTTTCAGGAATTGAAATGTTGTCTATTTCTTCTAACTCATATATGGATCTTTTATGAGTTTTCTTGTATGTGTCATTAATAGCAACATAATCAATCTGAAAACTGTTTGGTTTTTGTCTTTCAACATCATCTGACTCAAAGTCATCCTCAGATGGTCTGATGAACTCTTGAATCATGCCAAATCTAAGACATTTTCCATCATAAAGTGGACCAAGGTCTTCTTTTTGGATTTTTTCTAAATGTGCTGGATTCTCATAACCCAAACCAAGTAGAAGTTCTGATCTATCAATCTTCGATTTATTGTAATAAGCAGTGAAATTCAGAAGAGGATTTTGTTCAATTTTATAGATTTTTTCTTGATAAAACAAAATGTTTGTTTTCAAATCCTCAACTTGTTTTTGAAGAGTCTCAATTTCAACTCCTTTGAGAAAACAAGTACTGTTTAGATCAGAAATCTGTCTTTCATGTTTTTCACAGTTGGGTCTAAAATCTTTCATTTTATTTGTGAGAAACTCAACATCAGCTTGTCTTGCATTTGCTCTTATCCATTCATTGGTTTTCTCAAGCTTTAAGGTCTCAATGGTTTGCTTGAGTGAATGGACAGTCTTTTCAAGGTCTTGACATTTGTTGGTCAAATGAGCATTGGGTGAAACAACTTGAGAACTGTTACTTGACAAATGCATTTCTTTTAAAGAATCATAGTTCACTTTGAGAGCTTCATGAGCTATTGAGAGTTCTGAAAAATCTTCATTAAGTTTATCAAACTCTTGTTTAGCCATTTTCAAATTGTTTTTCAAAGTAAGATTTTGCTTTGTCAAAGTATCAGCAGTTGTTTGGACAGACAAGTAATCATCTTTGGAGATGAATGGTACCTCACTTGTTTTTGAAGAGTCTCAATTTCAACTCCTTTGAGAAAACAAGTACTGTTTAGATCAGAAATCTGTCTTTCATGTTTTTCACAGTTGGGTCTAAAATCTTTCATTTTATTTGTGAGAAACTCAACATCAGCTTGTCTTGCATTTGCTCTTATCCATTCATTGGTTTTCTCAAGCTTTAAGGTCTCAATGGTTTGCTTGAGTGAATGGACAGTCTTTTCAAGGTCTTGACATTTGTTGGTCAAATGAGCATTGGGTGAAACAACTTGAGAACTGTTACTTGACAAATGCATTTCTTTTAAAGAATCATAGTTCACTTTGAGAGCTTCATGAGCTATTGAGAGTTCTGAAAAATCTTCATTAAGTTTATCAAACTCTTGTTTAGCCATTTTCAAATTGTTTTTCAAAGTAAGATTTTGCTTTGTCAAAGTATCAGCAGTTGTTTGGACAGACAAGTAATCATCTTTGGAGATGAATGGTACCTCACTTGTTGTTGTTTGTGAAGTATTTTGTGAAAGATTGGTTGTTGAAGTGACAGATGTCATTAAGCATGTGAGATCTTCAGAATCAGCATCAATATCCCCGAATAGCCATGGTTTCATCTTTTGTTGTTTGGCTAAGAAATTCTTTCTGATCTCAAGCTCTGAATTCTTCTTTGTTGTCATTGAAATGAATGAACAAAGATTTTTAATTGTTTTTGTTATTTTTGATTAAAAAAAAATGATACGATCTCGAGGAGATCGTCTTGAAAATTTGGAACTTAGAACGATCTTGAAGGAGATCGTCTTAGAAACTTGTTGAAAATATTCTAAGGAGTGAAGAAATGGTAGGACGATCTTGAGAGAAGATCGTCTTAAGAAAATTTAATGATGAAAAGTAAGACGGTCTTGGTTGAAGATCGTCTTAACAACTGGTTAAGAAAAGGTAAGACGGTCTTGATTGAAGATCGTCTTAAGAATTTGTTAAGGAAAAAAATAAGACGGTCTTGTTTAAAGATCGTCTTAAGAATTTGGTAAGGAAAAAAATAAGACGGTCTTGATTGAAGATCGTCTTAAGAATTTGTTAAGGAAAGAAATAAGACGGTCTTGTTTGAAGATCGTCTTAAGAATTTGGATGAGTGAAAAATTTTCTAAGTATAGAAAATGTTGGAAATTTATTGTTTGAGCAAAACCAATCTCAAAGAGATTAGTTACCCAATGAAATGTGTGATTCCCAATCACAACAACTTCAAGAGCTTAACCCACAACACACAGTTCACACAGAACCAAAAATGTTAGAACGATCTTGAGAAGATCGTCTTAACACCAAAACAAGGTAAGCACTAGGACGATCTTGAATGAGATCGTCTTAGCAAGGTCGTTTTAGAATCAATCAGCAAGAACAACATAAAAGACAAAATAGTCTAGAAGTTCACTATTTTGCTTGTAATCTACTCAATTTTGAGAATTAGAACTCAATTCAAACCCAGAAATGCTCAGAATATGATCGCGCACAACCCTAAAAACAATTCCATTGCTTAAATCAACTCAAACTGATAATTCAAAATCTCATCAACTTTCCAAAAAATTTGGATTTTGATCAATACTGTGAATTGGATTCTGAAACTTGACAGGATGTTTTTAGAGGTGATTTAGAATGTATCTGTGAACAAAAACAGGAAAATTGAGTGAAAATTGAGGTTGAATTGATGAAGAACAGTGACAGTTAAAAACGGTTATAATTGAACACGAATTCACAATTTTGAACAAAATTAGCATTAATCTGCTTGAAATTTGTTCTGGATCGTCAACAGATTGTTGTTTTTCTCTGATACCACTTGTTAGAACTATTATAATTCGTGTTATAGTGCGGAAGTAAGGTAATCAACAATGGTGGAAAGTGTGTGTGTTAGTGTGTGTTCTTGAGAGAGAAAGGTGCGTGTGGGGGAAGTAGGATTGATTGATTATCATAAGTGTGTAAAAAGGCTT
This sequence comes from Erigeron breviscapus, assembly GCA_034093135.1. Taxonomy (NCBI): domain Eukaryota; kingdom Viridiplantae; phylum Streptophyta; class Magnoliopsida; order Asterales; family Asteraceae; genus Erigeron; species Erigeron breviscapus. Next base: position 134,568,500 of record CM067167.1, read on the forward strand.
ACTAGGCTTACAAAAATAGAAGGCTTGAGGGGTATTTATACTCTAAGTATATTACATAAGCTCCCCCTTAACCTTACATTATATATACAAAATACAATGTTTAGAAATACAACTAAGCACTATTTTATATTTCTAACATTTTGAAGTTGACAAAGAGTCACTGGTTCAACAGCTTTTCACTGCGCCGCAGTGGGGTCTGGCACCTCCCACTGCGCCGCATTCAGCCAAATCTGCTGCAGAAACTTAGCCAAAAACGATCCAAAACAACCCAAAACCCCATTTTTGACCCCATAATCAACCATGGATGATCTAGGACCCAATTTCAAGCCTAAATCCACATATTTGGACATAAACAAACATAACCCACCTCATAAACTCGAATCATAACATCAAATTCATGCCCAAATCATTTGACCCATTTCAAAACCCTAATTTAACCCTAATCGCGTTTTGACCCGATTCGTGACCCGAATTTACTTGTAATCAACTAGAAGCAAGTTAATAAACATAAAATGATGATTAAGGGATGAGTTTCACTTACTAATTCTTCTTCCAAAAGCTTTACCCAAATTTGACCCAAAAGAGGATGTTCTTGCACTTTTTGATGACCCAAATCTTGATATGATGCAAAGGAGATGAAATAGATGATGTTTCTAGCACTAATCTAACTTGAAACCATAATCTTGGTGTAAGAATCTTAGAGAGAGAGAGAAAGACATTTGGGTGTGTGTGCTTTGTTCTTGAAGAAGAAAGAAAGAAAGAAAAGATAAGGTAAGAGAAGGAATGGGTGGGTGTGAGGATGGGTTGGAAGGGGGCCGGCCTAGACTCCAAAAGGGTAGGCTCCCGCTCCGCTAAGTTCGACAAATAGCTAAACGTTAACCTTTTAAATGCCAAAACGAACTCACAAACATACTTTAACTTAACGTTTCGCTAAAACTCGCTTATTCTCCCAAGTCTCTACCTTGATTTACAAAAGTCATTTACATTTAGTTGTTTTTAATTTGTAAACATCGATTAGCACGACTAATGAACTCGACTAGCGCATAAGTCCCAAATTACACGACAAATCGATCTATATGTACACATTGCACTTAAATGAACCCCAAAAGACTTAAATTTATATTACTAACTAAATTGTTAGCCAAATTGCACAAATAGTCAACGGGTCAAAAGTCACGGTTGTTACAAATATACTCTGTAGTACATACAATATTTATAAATCATATAAGTCTTTCATGAAAAGGATAAAAAAATAAAAAATAGTACATATATTTAGAGATATACAAGACCACCTACCCCACACTTTCATTTCATACGTACACTCATATTTTCCCATCTTACGTTTCTCTCTCTATACTTATATCTATACATTTTATATAATATTTATATATAGATTTTAGGTAAAATAAAACAAGTATTAAAGTAAAACAAATAAAACACTATATTTCTCTTCATTGAAAATCAGCGTGCATCATGAAAATCATCGTGCATCAATTGCTTCGTGAATCTTCGTGCATCAATTTAACCATGATCTAAGGGTCAAGATCCTCTCCTATTTGTTTTACTTTAATACTTGTTTTACAATACCCAACCCCTTTATATATATCTTCAATCTTCATCTTCTTTGATTCACCATGTACCAACATCTCCGATGACATAACTAACGACCTCCAAAGCATAAGCTTCAAGTCTTCAACGGTCCAACCACCATCACCACCATCACCACCATGGATCTACCGTCCAACCACCATGGATCGACGGTCCAACCACCACCGTGACCACTGACCACTACCCATCAACCATAGTTGCCGCTGCCAACGTCAAATACAAGAGAATCAAACTCAGAGATGTTGACTTCTGATGAGAAAGTTGTACAGCTTTTGTTGATGGATTGCGTGTGAAAGTGTGATGTGTTACCCGCTAATCGACCCGCTCGACCAGCACAAGGAAATTAAGGCTTGCCTAAATTACCCAGTTAGACCCGTTCTATCATTTCAAGGGTGCCCATAATTACCAAAATCACTGAAAAAGTTGCCCAAACTTACCCAAATTTTCTTGTTTGGGTAAGTTTTGTCAGGCCTACATTCACATATGAATATCAAGTTATAATTTAAAGGTTCTCTTAGTTCT
>CM067167.1:134578129-134635285 GCA_034093135.1 Erigeron breviscapus
AAATGAAGGTTTGGCAAAATGGGTAAATGACCCATTTGATTGTGAATATGAAGACTTGTTTATGTTTATGTTAATGAAAGTTTTCTCTAAGTTGAATCATGTATCTTTAGTCCATTTTTGAAGTTTGACAATTGTTTTGAACTGGAAAATGAATGGTGAAAGTTGCAAGTCTTTTAAGTGTTCATCTGGGTTGTCATTTGTTCATCTGGGTTGTCATTTCTTCATGTGGGTTATCATTTCTTCATCTGGATTAAAAAAAAAATTACGTTTTCGGGTCGAGTCCTTTCAAAAACTTGAAATTATATGGAAATTTCTACTTGTAACTCATAACTAGGTTAATAATGAAATTTTTTTTCTTGTAGTATGTTAATATAAGTAGTGGACATATTCATGATCAGTTACAAACAAAAATCATGACACCAGTTGTATAACTTTTGTGAAAAATTCATGGACATCTAAGCGTACTTCGTTAGACAATTGCACAAATTAGCGCTGCGCAACAAGAACTTCCAAGTTCTCACGATATGGCACTTTAGTTCATTAAATTGCATTTTAAATCCTAGAAAATGACCACAAATTGTCATATCCCATTTCTTACAACCATCATTAACCAGCTATTCGTCAAAGACTACAACCTGATATGAACCAGAAGTCCAAGGGTGTTAAGTGTCGATTTATAATAATTGTCTTGTTATTCTTGGAAGTTACTTGTTCTCCAAGATTAGGTCAAGTGTCTACAAATAAGGCTGCCAGCCATTAGGGTTAAGTGTGGAGAATATTATTATTGTCGTATGAGACATTGTGGAGCTACTGGAGCTCAAATCTAGCAACTTATCTATCATATAACTTCGTTTTCTTCTTTGTTATTGGTCTGATACACTGTTGAAATTATGAGAATATTCCAATATATTTATACGACCTCATATTTATGAATCTTTAGGGTCGCACGCGAAGAATGGGGAGGCTTAGTTGGAAAGATTATCAGAAATCAACCAAATATTACCAGAAAGTGTAATTATTATTATGATTATTATTCAAAGTTTTTATTACAACCCAATCGAATGATTAAAAGAATAACAATCTAATCATTCATAAGATGATTAGTTAAACAGAAACTCAAATTATTGTATATCAATATGATATACAATATATATACAGAAATATATATATATATATAGAGAAATAAAATATTGTATATCAATATGATATACAATATATACAGAAAAATATATATATTGATCGAATATGAGAGAGAGAGCAGATATTTGTGTGTGAAAAATAAGGGTTCATTAACCCTAATCTTCTTCATCATCTTCTTTATATATGAATTCACATGTACAGCTTGAACCCTCAACTTCTATCTTTGACAGTTTCTTCCCAGAACTTCCATCTTTCCAAATGTGCAGAATTAGTCCTCCAACTTTTATATCTTGACACATCCTGCACAAATACTAATCATACAATAAGAAAATGTTTAAGTATAAATTTGATAAATTAACAAGTTGAACTTCATATTTATAACAAAAGAACCATTAGAAATGATAATAACTAGAAGTTTCTAAAAATAGTTTTTGGAAAGTTTCCAAAAACAGATTTGGAAATGACGAGCGGGTCGGAAACGCGAGTCGGGTCGAAAGCGGGATCGGACATCAAGCACCATGAGTCAACCCATGGGTCGACGAAGTCGACCCATGGGGTCCCACATAGGTCGGCCACGAAGCAAGGAGAAAAAGAAAAAGGGATGTTTCCTTGTCCCACATTGATTGGGAGAAGGAAACCTAAGGGTTTGTTTATTCTTATAAATAGAAGCCAAAAACCCTTTCTTCCATTCAATCCTCTCTTCTTTCTCTTGAAGCATGGATCGAAATTTCTCTCCCTTTGGAGAAGAATTTTGAGCTAGCTTTTCTAGTTATTTTTATATTCGGTGGGTATTTTGTTATAACATAGAAGTTATAGCTAGCACTTAGCTAAGTGCCGAAGATCCGTTCGTGTGTACGAGTCTTTAGAGGAGTTCCTACACTTGGGCTCTAGTACGTGACGGAGTTCTCGTCTCCGGGTTTCTACAAAGAGGTTAGGTTTCTTTCTTTCTTTATTTATTTATTAATTGGCTGGTTATACTGCATGCATGATAGATCGTTTTAGGGAATTACTTAGTTAATTGTTTTATTAACTTATTCCGCATATATAATTAGTTAGGTTAATTAATTATTGCATAAGTGAATTAAACTAGATTAATTTACTTGCTTAATTAATTAATCGTAACTAATTAAGGATGTTCATGTTTTATTAAAAGGTTTTTAATTACATTTTTTTTGGGGTTTAAATTAGGGATTGGAATTCGACCTCCCTTTCACAAAGGAAGTCGAATTCGACCTACATGAATAATTAGGGTTTCGAATTTAGCAACCCTTTTCAAGGGAAGTTGAGTTCGACTAGGATTAATTAAAATGAATTTTAATTATTTACATTTTAAACCCTAAGTTTTGAATAAACTAATTTGAAGTTCTTTCAAATTATGAACATCCATTTCCGATACAAAGAGTTGTATAGTTAATAAAATCCCAACATACACATCAATTGGTATCAGAGCATCGACCTGTGGTTTTGTTAAACAATGGGATCAAGGACGATTGTTGATGTTGATGCTCAGTAATACTATGCATCTACTGAGGCTTGGTTGGATAGAACGTACGCTCGGATAAATCGTTCTCGAGCAGCCACTGCGCGATTACAGTTGGCCACTCAACAATTTCAGTCGAGGATTAATACAAGGTTGGATAACCTGGAATTGGCTTTGGGTGGGTTACAACAACAAGAAGCTGAGGTCTGGGCGTCATTACACCCGTCTTTGATTCCAGCAACTCAGCCGCATGTTTTTTCGAATACTGCTTCCTTTCCAGCTCTGTCTCTAGTTGTTGAGCCTGAGCCGCGTGTTTCAGTTTCTTTAAAGGTGATTCCTGTGTTTTGTGAGGTGGACGCTAGCGATAATGGCTGTGGGGATGCAGGTCTAGAAACTGATTTTCCCCAATTTCAAGCTGATAAAGATGCTCGGTTTCAAGAATTGGATGGAGGGTTCAATTATGGGCTACCGGAATTGAAGGAAGCAGATTCTAAAGAGCATAAGAAAGTTGTTTCTAAAAGAAGCAAGGAGCCTGATCATACAAAGTTGGAAGACTTCAGCAAGCAGCCAGAGAAGATGGTAGATGAGCCTTTCATGCGGGTTCAATCTGACTATGTTGTTGCTCGGGTGGGATTCGTTTCACATCAACAGACTACAGTCACGTATGAGTTAAAATTCGACACAAGAAGTGATGCTATTTTGGATGTCCATTGAAACTTGTCGCGGTTCCTAGTTTGCGGCATTCCTCTGATCCACAACGGGCAGCATTACACATCAAAATATGGGATCCCGGAATTACTATTGGCAGGTCTTCCAATCAACACCTTGAGGACAAGGTGTTTTTGGGGACGGGAGTAATGATATGAACCAGAAGTCCAAGGGTGTTAAGTGTCGATTTATAATAATTGTCTTGTTATTCTTGGAAGTTACTTGTTCTCCAAGATTAGGTCAAGTGTCTACAAATAAGGCTGCCAGCCATTAGGGTTAAGTGTGGAGAATATTATTATTGTCGTATGAGACATTGTGGAGCTACTGGAGCTCAAATCCAGCAACTTATCTATCATATAACTTCGTTTTCTTCTTTGTTATTGGTCTGATACACATCACAACCTCTCTTCCTTCTTCATTTATCAAAGTAGGCACAAATTCCAGTTTATTATCAGTTTTAGCATAATCTTGCCCTACTATCTTAGCATAATTCATTTTGTTATCAATCTTAACCTCAGAATTAACAGGACAAGGTGTATTGACAGTACCTTCTTGAGTGGCATTATCTTTTGCTTTATTGTCCTCAGTGCAATCTACATGTTTGGTGCGGTACTTCATTTTCTATCCTCACAATTTTCCGTGAATGGATACTCAAATTATTGAAGAAAATGTTCGACTCAAACAGCATATGGTTTTTTGAAAAACGTACATCAATACTCAAATGAAATGGAAACAAGCTATTACTCAACAGGTAATTAGCAGAGATGTATGTCAGTTAAGTTGACATGGTGGAGGGAGCTGAGTGCCAATGTATTTGACTTGAACATGTTTACATAACGACGTGGCACGTTCATGTAGATGTCGGGCCGTTTCCAAATGCACATCCTGCATGTATACATTCTGGCATGGCATCCCTTTGCTGCACTCTAGTGTCACTGCTACGGCTGAAGATGATGTCCCTCTTATGTTCTTGAAATATATGTCGCTTAGCTTTACTCTAGATGGTGCCTGCATATATCAACATTCATATATTATCGAAAATGTCTATATTTTGTCACACAAGTTCTGTAAGTTGTGTAATGGGTGATTATATAATTACCAAGGAAGTACAAGAATGTGAGGGACAATAGGTCTGATCAATTATGATGGGATTTGTAACGTTGTCCATTAAAATGTCTTCGAATGTCATGTTTTTAGCTGCGCTTCGGCCTGGAGAGTTTGGCCATGTTTTGATCCTTATCCCATTCATGGTTCCTTTCATGATACAATCTCTCACCACAAGCCCGGTTACATCTTCTTCATTTGGATATTTCCCCAAGCTTCCAACACTATTTACCATAAAACCATTTCCCTTATCAGCTCAAAATGGCAGAAAGCATCAGGTAAAAAATGGCTAAAAACAATGCAGGTTGGATATACTAATGGGTGGCAAAATGGGTGGGTTGGGCAGGTTGGATAACAGGTCAAGACGCCTGGTGGATATACTAATGCTTTTTACATTTATAAAACTTTTTTTTTATATAATTAAGACTCGTTAATCATGATTACAAAAAACTCTTGAATAAAAGAATTATAAATTGTGCGAGTTTTAAGAGATTTTGTACAACTTTTGACACCCAAGTAAGCATGAAAATACCAGGGTACCTGATGCCATGACCAGGGCCACACGTGATGCTTGTGATAGTTACATGAGAATTCCCTTGTCCTACAGAAATGCAATCGTCACCGGTACCAATGAATGAGCTAGAGAAGTAGACAGAAGAGCTGCGCTCAATATGAATACCATCCGTATTTGGACTGGTTTCTGGGGCCGAGATATTAAGATGGCTGCCTTTAAATTTTCTGCAGCCTACAAGCGCTATATGAAAGAATTTGCTATTTAAGGATGTGATGCCTTTTATCACAGTTTTATTCATGCCCACAAACTTCAAGTTCTGAAAAATCAAACCCATTATTTACTTATTACATATCATTAAACCCATTATTTAACGAAATTTGACATATATATAGATATAGTCAGTGATAGTAACAAGACCATTGGAAGTAGTTGGCAATTTGGGTTAACAGAGCAGTTGTTGAAGGGCCAAGCGGCGAGACCTTGACCATCTAAAGTTCCTCCTCCTCTCAAAATGAGCCCCTTTATCCATCTAAATTCCAGCCAACCGCCACCATTGTGATTGTATCTGGAAAGATATCAGTAGTAGCCTTCAAGTAACCCTGCCATTTCCATATCAGAAATCTCTGCATCAGAAACGGAAAATTTGACGCATTTTTCAAACAGGTTAAACGAAATAATTGAATAGCTAAAATAGAAAATGACCTGCCAACCCATTTGACCAGTTACCCAACCCACCCATCTTGCAACCATTTGTCAAATATAAACAAAAAAAATGATAAAAGTTATTGACTTGCCTTGATGTTAAGAACTATGGAAGATGAATACCGGCAGGGACCAGAGAATCGGATAGGACCGATCAGATATACTCCTTTTGGTACAACAATCATGGGCTTACCTGTGTAGTTACATGCTTGTTGCCATGCCGCCTTAAAAGCCTATTCAGTTTTTAGAAGAAAAAAAACAGCCACCATATTAAAATAGATCAATGTCTGAGTACAAAAAAAGAAGAGTAAACAAAATGAAACAAGATATAGATAGATAAACAAACATGCAACATACATAAGTGTCGTCCGTAAGTCCATCAGCAGACGCACCAAAGCTATTTACATCGAAAAAGTGATGAGCTCCGGCTCCCGATCCAAATGTTGCTCCTGTTACTAAGATCAGAGTCATAGAGAGTAACAACATGAGTTCAAGTTTAACAAAAATCACCATTTTCTTTGTAAATCTTAATAAGTCAGTCTTTGAGATCACAAAACCTGTTACATTATTTCAATTTGATTAAAAAGAGCGGTCTTTTTGGAGAAACTGTATAGTAACTTCCTACCCCCACTCTCCACAACCCATGCTAGGTGGTTTAATGGTTGTTTCTATTTTATTTTTTGGTTTTGTTCGTAATTAACACAATTTTTTTAATATGACAAAGATGACCAAAGGTTCGTTTGGTTTGTTGTTAAAAATCATTATAGGCATATGTTTTACATAATATTGAATGGTTTTTATAGTTAATATGTACACAACAATTTTAGCCATGTACTACAAAGTACAAATAACAATTACAAAACATAACGAATATTATATACCTCTATTAAGAGGTAACGAATTATGAACAGTGAAACAGGCTGGCAGGTAGCTGCGCAGCTGCCTGCTAGCCTGCTTAATTTTTTTTAAAAACGTGTATATATAATATGTCAAACGTTTTTGCGTTATTAGATTAGATTAATTAATTGAAAACCTATAGTTAATGAACATTTAAGGTTGCATGTACGATCACCAGAAATACTAGATTGAAACCCCGTACGTGTATTACACGAGATACATTAAACGACCATTTCATGAAAAATGAATCTTGTTTTGAGAAAAAAGTGAATTAGCAAGTGTCATCATGATTAAATTATTAAGCTACTTTTTAGAAAAGGAATATAGCATTTTCCTTCCTATAATTATCTATACTCCCTTGTAAAAGAAACTGAACCCCTCTTAAATTTAAGAACCTGATATGTCTAATTTACCATCCATCTTAATACATCCTTATTTCTATTTTATAGACTGTGACTAAAATGCCCTTAAAAAAATTCAACCTTTATCTTTCCCTCACGTAGAAACACATAGCAAAAAACCCTAATTCACAATTCGTCCCCCCTCCCCCTTTCACATCCCACCGCACAAATTCATCACATCGCCGACCGCAATGAAATTACTTTTACGTTAATAACCACACCCCCACCGCCGCTGTATTGCGCGGACACCAATCTAGTATGCATAATGATAAGACTACAATAATATTACGGATATTAATCAAATTAGTTTTAACTTCGTTGGCTAGTTATCATTTCTCATGCATAATTTGAAAAGCTTTTGTCACGCTTTACCAAAGATTTATATCTAGACTAGATTTAAATCCCGCGTAAAACGCGGGTCAGTTACATAATTTGTTTTCTGTATATCCGATAAGGTGAATTAATTAACATTTGAGTAAAATGTATTTATTTTTGTAACCAGGTTATAAATAATATGTTTTATAACCATGAATTCACATCTTTTAGGTTATAATAGGATATTTGATACTAATTAATGAAATTTTTGGTTAGTGGATCATGACATCATGATGATATCTGAAAAGCATTGTTAGCCAGCCTAGATGGCTGCCACATAAGCTTTTCTTATATCATCAATATATTTCCTTTAATTAGTAGTATAGTAAGATAAGATAAGATAAAATATAGTAAGATAAGATTTGGAGTCAAAAGCATTTTTTTAAACGGTAAGTTAGAAGCCTCAACCAGAGAAGTCAACTTGTGTCTTTCATGTTAATCTTTTCGATCCCTTCATTTACGTGTCAGAATAAAGAGAGACTTGGTATTGTGAGGAAAGGTTAAAAAACACCTATCGAGGATTGAAAATCTGAGTATATGACGCGAAGACCACTTATAGGAGGAAATCCATTAAGAGAAAACCTTCTAGCCTCACATCAAATCTCATATTTTTTTTTTATCATATGTAAGATTTAAACCCAAAGCCTCTTTGTTATCAAAAGAGTAATGATAGAATCTACTAATTGATCCTTTTAATTATCTTCTTAAGCATAAGATCAAACCACATGAAAAAACGGGAGAGATGATAATGAAAAATAATAAATATATTACATTTTAATTTTGATGATTTTAAAATTCACTTTAAGAAAATCAATCATTTAAGTTATCAAATACCTTGTCTCAACCCCCTTTTTATTGGAGAGCTAAAAACATGATACCAAATACATCAAATGTCAATATACCAATATCAAAACCCTTCTAACGAGTATGTGACCCGACCCGATCGACTTGTTTGGCTCCCTTATAAATAGGAACTGTAATTCAAATTTCTGTTAATTAACCATCTTCAGCAATCATATTTTATACACACGCTATATCATATTCATATACATTAACATTATAATCCTTTTTACATAATTGTATATCTATCTGTATCCACAAATGAAATCAATCTCTATTTATAAACACAAATCAATTTCTGTTACATTACAATCTTTTTTCCATTTTCATCATCAAACCCATCCAACTTTCTCTCAATCACACTCACACATTACACTAATTGATGAATTTACGGCCTCATGCTATCGAAAAGACCTGCCATCCGCCATTAAAGATTTAAACTTTATGCAAGAGAATCACATTTGGGCTGATTCTGTAACGTATTCTGAGCTCATTAAGTGCTGTTTGGCTCGTGGGGCGATCCGGGAAGCTAAATTGGTTCATAAACATGTTTTTTCAAATGGGTATGAGCCGAAAACTTTCTTGGTTAATATTTTTATTAATATGTATGTTAAGTTTAATATGTTGGATGATGCCCGGAAACTGTTTGATGAAATGCCTGAGAGAAATGTGGTTTCTTGGACAACCATGATAGCGGGTTTTGCTAATGCTGGTTTGGATGATGAGGCTATGAGGTTTTTGGTTCTTATGGTTAGAGATGGTGTTAGTCCGAATATGTTTACTTATTCTTCGGTTTTGAGAGCTTGTAGTGGGTTATTTAGTCTTAGGCAGATTCATTGTGGGATCAGTAAAGCGGGTTTGGATTCGGATGTTTTTGTTAGGAGTGCGCTTATTGATAATTATTCTAAGTGGGGTGAACTGCAGAATGCTTTGGTGGTTTTTGATGAGAAGGATACGAGGGATCTTATTGTTTGGAACTCGGTAATTGGTGCCTTTGCTCAGAATAGTGATGGAGATGAAGCATTGAGCCTTTTTAAACGGATGAAGAGATGTGGGCTTATGGCAGATCAGGCGACGTTGACTAGTGTCTTGAGAGCTTGCACTGGGCTGTCCTTGTTAGAATTGGGAAGACAAGTACATGTTCACGTGTTGAAATATGACCGGGACTTGATTCTCAGCAATGCTCTTCTTGATATGTACTGCAAGTGTGGTAGCATGGAGGATGCTAGATTTGAGTTTTCTAAGATGGTGGACAAGGATGTGATCTCTTGGAGCACCATGATTATAGGTCTGGCGCAAAACGGTTTCAGTCATGATGCTTTAGAGATGTTTCAGATTATGAAAAGTTCAGGCGCCAAACCCAACTACATTACACTACTCGGGGTGTTGTTTGCCTGTAGCCATGCAGGATTGGTTGACAAGGGGAGATCATATTTTCAATCAATGGAAAAGGTTTATGGTATTAAACCAGGAAGAGAGCACTATGGTTGCATGGTTGACCTACTTGGAAGGGCCGGGAATCTAGACGAGGCAGTCGATTTGATACACAGCATGGGACCTGATCCAGATGTGGTGACATGGAGAACATTGCTTGGGGCATGCAAAATTCACGATAACAGAGATCTAGCTGCATATGCTGCTAAGAGGGTGCTAGACCTTGAACCTGACGATGCAGGAACGTATGTCTTGCTATCGAATGTTTATGCAAAGACTCGCAGGTGGGAAGACGCTGATCAAGTGAGGAAGACCATGAAGAGTAGTAATATCAAAAAAGAACCAGCGTGTAGCTGGATCGAAGTAAATAAACAGATTCATGCCTTCATGTTAAGAGATAATTCACATCCAGAGATCGATGAGATCATACGGCAACTGAACCATTATGCTCAGAGATTGAAGGAAGCGGGTTATGTTCCAGATACAGATTGTGTCTTGCACGATGTTGAAGGGGAACAAATGGAAGATCCACTCTTGCACCACAGTGAAAAGCTGGCAATTGTGTATGGCCTAATGGCTTTAACAAAAGGAAAGACCATCCGGATCAAGAAAAACCTTAGAATCTGTGAAGACTGTCATCAGTTTGCTAAACTTTTGGCACATATTGAGAATCGCTACATAGTTATCAGAGATCCAATACGTTACCATCACTTTCAAGGAGGGGTTTGCTCCTGCGGAGATTACTGGTAGCAACAGAAGCGTACAGGTACTTTTCCTTATCTTTTGAAAGCCATTTCAGCTTAGTTACATACATACTACCATCAATTTAGGAAACAGAAACAAATTTTTTGGCTTGGAGTTGTAGTGTAAGTAATTAAGTACCCATGACAATATTACACTCATCCTGTTATTTATCAGGTTGCTTTTTAGAAGGATAATGTTGCATACTTGCATCTTGATAACTTTTCCAGGTTTAGTGAAATCCAGTGGGCTAGTTTTGTGGTTAAAATCGTATGGCTGCACTTCAGTAGATAGTAATCCTTCATAAGCTGACTATCTCCAGGTTACAGCTTCCTTGTGTTACTGAGTTGTATCCCTTATTGCTTGTGCAATTGTGTTGTGTAAATTTTAAACTTAATAGACAAATCTCAATAGTAAGGGTGTATCAATAACATCCGTTTGCTCCCCTTGAAAAGCTAAACCCCCTCAGTGCTACCATACTTGCATCACCTTGTCTCTTTTTTGGTTGTCGTAAGATGGGAGTACATAATTTTTTTCCTGATTGGCAGCCGGAACCCAAATATCATATACCTTTGTTATGTGTGTTGCCTCACTCTAATTCATAGCTAATCCATGGCTATCTAACTCTCTCTCATCTCACTGTTCATATATGGTAAGAACATTTGTTTTTGAAAGGTTCTAGTGTGAAGAGGTCCAGATGTGGGAAAAAACTGGGTTAACCACGAGGCTCTTTTATTTTTGTTTTAATCATGTTTTAGTTGTGTGTTTCATGTTTTCACACCATGTCTCACTTTGGTAACAGATCTGATCATGTTCTTCAGGCTCCTTTCCTTGGCTTTTCCAGCTTATAGCTTCATATTGGTTGTTCAACAGGGGAGTTTCCCGAAATGTACTCAATCATTTATCTGCAGGTTGGCAGTTTTAAGTGCTTTTTCTCGGGCAAACCAAGGTAAATAGTTTAACTATTTCTTTCAAATTGCTCCTATTTGGAGTGAAACAGCATATTTGAGGAAGATAAAGCTTTAAGCCTTAATCCTTAAGCAAAATTTAAATCTGATTACTTCTAGTGATAGCGATGTGAGGTGACGTCAGCTACTTTGGATGGTCAAAAATTTCACTAAAAAACTTGGTGTCTTCTTTTTTACTCATATAGTAATCAATTTCCTTATTTCTCTACTTTAAAATGTACCTCCAAAATCCATAATCCAAATGTTTATTCTTTCTTAGTGGTATTTTTTGTGTATAAATATAATTATGATACAAGAGCTTCTATCTAGATTTAGAAGGCTCTCTCTTGTGTGATGTTTCAGATCCCACAACATGTCAACATTTAGTTCTTCCTACATCTGCACCATCTCCACTTCTAATGAAAAGTCATTCTCTTTTCTGCAGGGAGATTTTTACATGGATATTTGCTAATTACAATTATCATCATTCTCAATCATTCCCTAAGGTACATAAATCTCCTGGTAGCTAATTCATTTGTAGCATATGCTACAAGAAGTTTTTTCCCAGTCCATAGATAAGTCAGTTTTTGGGGACCAGAAATTTGTATTCCCAGGCACTTTTAAACCCTGTTTGGTTGATTGGAATCGTAGTTAGAATGAAATGGTTCGTTCTAATGGAATAAGAAAAAGCTGTTTGTTTTTAGTTTTGGAATGGAATGATTAATTCCAAAGGGAATCTCATCCCTTTGAAAACTCAATTTTTTCATTCCATCACTACCCCCTTTTGTTTTTCATTCCATTCCTACTTGAAACTAGAATTCCCATTAATTCCCTTATAATCCCATTAAATTAAACTTCAACAAATGCAGGGTCAATTGTCATCTGTATGTATTTCATTTCATTCATCCACCTATATTCATATATACCAAACAACATGCATTAATAGTTCATTTAATTCCAATATGGCTACCAAACATGATTATGGAATGGTAATGACTCATGTTCATTCCATTACCTCGTCCATTCCATTTCATCGTTATTCCATTAAGTTATTTTGTATTATTATCACTGGATTCCCAGTTAAAGCATACGACTACTATACCTTAGTGTTCATATTTTTGTTCAAATAACATATTAAGAAAGAAGAAACATCATTTCAAGTTTAAGAAGTAGAACAGATAATAAGTTTGGAACATCTGAATTGATATCTATGATTGATCTTATATTAACCAGGATGCTTGATCTAATCATTAGGTGATCTCGTTGTTTTAGCTAGATCCAGGGAGTTGTTTAAGCAGTAGAATAGATACCTGTGATGTCAAATTTAATCAAGTGACAACCCATATCATGTGTGGTCAGTATATGCATATGGAACACTACTCAGGACACATTATGCTAGCGAGCACGGGTGCTCTTGCTCATGCAGTATTCAGAGAGTTACTTTCCAATTTGGTGTAGTGGGTAAATTATTTACCAAACTAGTATGGTTTTTAAAATATTTACTAATATGGGTTAAAACCTAATTTTGTTTAATATATTATATTTAATAGAATTAAAAATAAAACAAATAATCTTTAATGGCCGCTTTAAAAAATAAACATTTGTCTTCTTCAACCCAATCTCACCCGTCACCAATATTTTCTTTCACCTTCCGACTACATCCCTCATCTCTGCAATTGTCACTCTACCAGATAAATTTTATACTTTTTTTGATGTTTGGTGATTTCCCTCTTTGCTATGAAAAAAAACCATAATATTATCCACTTGACTTATTTTTTGTTTCTTTCTACACTCTTACGGACGCAACACATTCACAACAATTAATCTCCAAGTTGTATTTGCCATCTTTATGTTTGCCAAGATTTTTTGTTTTTTCTTTGGAATCGTACCTCGTGAATTTCTGGTTTATTTATGATTAAATTTATTGGTGATAAACTATTTGATGAAATTGAACTTTGCTGTGATTTTTGTTTTCATCTACAGTTAATACAATGAACCAATTGAATGTGGTCTCTCACATAACTCAAAAAGAAAATTTCAATATACTATCTCAGGATGTTTATTGATATGCATGGCTGCCATTTGATCTGTAATATTAAACCTTTTGTTTGTTTTTGGTGAATTCAAGTACCTTCCGGCACTGGGCAGGCGTCAGCCCCCATACATGGTCTTAGGACTTTGCTATGTTTTTTTGATATGGCTGTTTTTGGAAAAAAATGTTTAGTTTTGTTTATTGATAGTCGATTCACTTTATTTGTGCTGAGTTTTTTTATCAGTATTTAAGATACTTTTTTCATTTAATTTAAGCACAATATATTAATTATGGTAACCCATATTGGTAAATATTTTTGAAACCATACTAGTTTGGTAAGTAATTTTTACCCACTACACCAATTTGGAAAAAAACTCGTATTCAGATGTGCAAGATCTTACAGGAGTTGGATGGCATTGGGATTTGGGACATTGGGTGCTGATAAGGGTCTTTCCCTCAAGATGCTTGGGTGCGATTGGTAAACTGTGTACATAGAATAGTTGAACTTTAATCTGCAGTGTGCTAAAGACTTGGTTAGAGCCATTGGTTTCATGTGGTAGTGGTCAATTTGGAGACACCGAAAAGTTGTCTTCTTAAAGTCATCCCAGCCAGCCGAGTAGTTGTTTTATCAACTTTTATTTGGTTGTCCAAGTGTTGTAACTCTTAATTTTTCATGGTCCACTTGGACCAGTAGTCACTGTCCAAGTCTTTTGATGTAATCCTCCGGTGCCTTGCCGAAGTTTTCTTTTTGACTCTTAAAATGAAGCCTTTAATCGGCAGTACAGTACGATACCATAAAGAACCAAGACTAAGATATGATGTTTTTGGCGATTTTATATGGGGACGTGTAGGCCGACCACCCCATATGTAATCCCACCACCCCTTTAGGAGCGACAGTCGCTCCTAAAGGGGTAGTAGGATACGACAACGGGCGACAGCATACGACAAATGTTATGTACGATTCGAACCTACCACCCCTTTAGGAGCGACAGTCGCTCCTAAAGGGGTAGTAGGTTCGAATCGTACTATTTGCCCCTATAATGTTTCTGTTTCCCCGTGACGATTCATGTTGCCTTTAAAAGTTCGACCGATCGAGTTTTACACTTCATTTGCTCACTTTACACTTCTGTTTCCCCGTGACGATTCATAGTATTTACATTTCATTTGCTCACTTTAGTTTTACACTTCATTTGCTCACTTTACACTTCTGTTTCCCCGTGACGATTCATAGTATTTACATTTCATTTGCCTTTAGTTTTACACTTCATTTGCTCACTTTAGTTTTACACTTCATAATCTGCATGGTCATCTGCGTTGTAAGTTGGCGCACCTCATTTTCATTTGCTGCAGAAAGTGTGTTTTGGATATAAAGGGTTAAACCATTCCTCATTTGAATTACTCCGTATAAAAGAGGTAAATCAAGTTTTCATTTATTCAAACTCATTCGGTCGTTTTTGGATATAAAGTATAGTAAGTATAGATATTACTGATAAGTGTTTTTATTATTTTAGATGGATTGCTTGGAGGACATTTTCTTAAATCCAAATGCGCCGGAAGGTGTAAATGACGAGTTTGTGTACGAAGAGCCCGATGACGAATTTGAATCCCCATATGTCCGTGCTGAATTTGATTACGATCACGGTGTTTTTTATACCAAGGAGGTATGTATATAATCCAACCTTTTCATTTTTTGTGTTGTTATTTTGTGAGTAATTGTATTTTGTTATTATTCATTAGATTTGTTGCTATAAAAGTATGTAAGAAAACTAATTATTAAAACTACGGATAAAAAATTGTATATAAAAACATATTAAAAAATGTACGTAAAAATGTAGATTAACAAAAGCTATTGAAAAATTGTTAAAAAAAAGGTGTATAAAAAGTGTATTATAAAAAAGTGTATTTAAAAAAGTATATAAAAAAGTAAAATAAAAAGTGTATTAAAACTACGGATAAAAACGTGTATATAAAAACATATTAAAAAATGTACGTAAAAATGTAGATTAACAAAAGCTATTGAAAAATTGTTAAAAAAAAGGTGTATAAAAAGTGTATTATAAAAAAGTGTATAAAAAGTGTATTATAAAAAAGTGTATAAGAAAGTGGATTATAAAAAAGTATATAAAATAGTGAATTAAAAAATAAAAAAGTATTATAAAAAAGTGCATATAAAATCTAATTATAAAAAAGTATATAAAAAAGTAAAATAAAAAATGTATTATAAAAAAGTGCATATAAAATCTAATTAATTATAAAAAAGTATATAAAAAAGTAAAATAAAAAGTGTATAAAAAGTGTATTAAAAAAAGTGTATAAAATATTTCAGGTGTTTGACACACACATAGATTTGGTAGACTGGGCTCAAAGAACGGCAAAGGAGCTTGGTTATGTGTTAGTAACACGAAGATCAAATGCCACAAAAGACGGAGAAGTTAAAAAGGTGGTCCTTATTTGCAACCGTGGTGGAAAAAGAGATAAGCGGTTAACCGGGGCACCCAAAGGGACTACCAAAATTGACTGTCCATTCAAATTGGTAGGCCGTCTGACAAAGGACCATAGTTGGTGGGTTGAAGTTATAGATCACCGACATAACCATCCATCAGCTCGTAATTTGGAAGGTATTGCGTACGCAAGACGACTAACCGATGTTCAAAAAGAATTTGTGGACGAAAAGGCGTTGCTAGGTTTTGGGCCAAATAGCATAAGGGACCAATTGAAGGATGCATTTCCCGGCATCTTTACCCGTTCACAAGACATTTCTAACTACTTGCGGCAACACCGGCTAAAGCACGCCCAACAACGAGGGGAAACTCGAATGCAGGTGAAATAAGAAACATACCTGCATGTGGATCGTATAACTATATGTTTATTTTTTAAAAAATACGACTTCCTTATACTTTGGTTGTTTACCCGTTGCAGATCGTGCTCCAATTACTATCTGACCATCAGTACACGTATCAGTACACGACGGATAGCAAAACCGGATGTTTGACCAATCTCTTTTTCGTACATCCTACATCACTTGACATATGGCGTGCATTTCCTTGGATCATTGAAATAGACGCCACGTATAAAACCAACGTTTACAACATGCCGCTTATTGAGATTGTGGGTGTCACTCCAACTGGCAAGACATTCAGCATTGCGCACGCACTAATTGAAAATGAGCAACATGCGGCATACACATGGGTGTTACAGTGCTTGAGGTCGACGCTCGAAGAAGGGTTCGTCGTGCGTGTGGCACTCACTGATCGGGATCTGGCCCTCATGAAAGCGGTTAAGGATGTGATGCCGGAAACGAAGCTGATACTGTGTAGAATACACATTTGGAGGAATATTGATTTACATGCCAACCCATCGTTTAGGACAAAAAAAGATTATGGTTCGTTTAAACATCGGTGGGATAAACTCGTAAAGTCAATCACGGTTAAAGAATACGCAGAGAATGAGCAGCGGCTAAAAGTATTCTTGGCAGATAAACCAAGTATATACATCCCGTCCCCATACTGTTTTTATGATAAAGCTTACGATGTAACCATGTAGCTAAATCACTTTTTATTTTCCTGCAGATCTTTATAAGTATTTACAAATACAGTGGCTTGCCTCGTACAAGGACTTTCAGTCGGCGAGACACAGTGAGCATGTGCCCACGGAGTCACGTTTCGCGGAGCCTGACACCGATTTACGGGAGGACACCCGTGGATATATTGATGAGTTGATCCGATCGTCACAATTTTCAGCAGCAGGGCCGAGTAATGAGCCTACAACCGAACCCTCATTCTTAGATCAGTTGTTCGGCGCAGCCGAACCCGGGTACTATCCTGTGCCACCAACAGCACCAACAGGCGTAGTGGATCAGTTCTTTAGTGCCGATACTTATTTTCCTGCAGGTCCTAGCACTCCGATGCCAGCAGCACCAGCACCGTACTTTGATTTTTTCACTACGCCCACACAACCTTCGATGCCACCAGCACCATCACCTCCGATGCCACCAGCACCAGCACCATCACCAATATCTCCCATATCAGCTGAGCAGCAATTGGCTGCTCTACCAGTACCACCACCTAACACTCGCCCACTGCAGACGACGGGTATAAAGGGTTACCTTGATGACATACCGAAGGTATTTAGACCATACGTCAAGGGGATTATTAATGTCAGGGGTGATGGCAACTGTGGATTCCGGGCACTTGCTGTTGCATTGGGGTACGATGAAAACGAAGGTTACGAGTGGATCCGACTACATATGTTGGCCGAGTATGAAAACAACAAACAATTCTACGATGAACTAACAAGAGGGGGACAGGCTGAAGCGAGGTTTTTTGAGGGGTTATCAAGGTCTTATGTAGGGGTGTTTAGACCAACCGCGTACTGGATGCACATGACTATGGGGGCCATGTTGTTGTCCAACAGGATGGGTATAGTAATTAACTGTTTATCTACTGCCGCAAGTTGGACATCGTTCCCATTTACCTATGGTCCTGATGAGGTGCCTAGGACAGAGCCCATATCAATAGCATTAGTACATGGTCACGGTCACTATATCATGGTGCAGTTGGAAGGTGACTACCCGATGGCCCCGGAGATCGCATATTGGGTACAGGATCGTGTAAGGACTCCCGTGAGCAAATGGAAAGATTTATACCGACACCGCCAGTTAGCCTACAATAGATATATAGATGCAACAAAACCTCCTCCCACCTATATGGGAACAGTGGACTCATCTGATTAGGATTGTAATATTGGTACATACACATGTTCATTAATTGGTATTTTTGTAATATTGTTCATTAATTCATATTTTTGTAAAACACAACTGATGTTATGTAATTTTTAATAGATACATACACATGTTATTTTTAATAGTTACTATGTTGTTTGAATATGTTGGACAGCCATAATTATAAGGAAAATGTCCATATCAAATACAAATAATAAAAATGTACATAACAAACTGTATTTATAAAAATGTCCATACTTCGTACAAATAAAAAAAAGTCTAATCACCGGAACCGTCGTCGTCCTCACCGGCATTATCATCACCCACACCTGGTCCGGATACAGAGCCTGTTCCACTAAAAAATCCACTCATATCCGACAAGCTACCAAATTCCCCTGATGGAGGTCCATAATGCGACGATGTCCCACTCCATAACTGGCGGGGGTCGAAATACTCATCACCAGGCTGGTTCAAGTCAACATAGTAGCCGGAAGGTTGGGATCCAGACGGGACAGAATACGATCCAGATGGGCCTTCCGGAGGTCCATAATGTGGTTGCGGCAACTCAACAGGGAAATCATGGGATCCGAAACCCCTGAGAATCCTCCCTAGTCCGCGCTGATGTCCCGATCGCGATCCAAACGCTTCCCGGAACAACTGGGTTGGAGGTGTCGGTGCAGGATCCTGTGAATGTCTCACCTGCGCAGCTTCCAGACGGGACTGCATATAAATAGTAAGGTAAGTTTAATAAATGGAGCAGTAATTAAAAGTAATTTAACTTAAAGTTATGTATATACCGCAACTTCCGGAGGTTGTAGTCTGTGGGTTGCCGCCCAAGTCGACTCCCACGTGGGCGGTGGCCCTCCTTCTTTTCGTTATGGTGCTTGGCCTGCAAACAAGTCAAATAATTAGCATAAAAAAACACAAGAATTGTATACTTTTGTTAAAACCAAACGTACCAACGCCCGATCGTGGGCAAGAGAAATAGATCGCCGACCCTGAGTCCCCACCGCCTGTTTGGACCGGTTTGTCTTGTTTGTCGAGGCCCGCTTGACCCGGTCATCCCTCGTATAGAAACGCAGTAGTTTTCCCCACTCTTCCGGGTCCATACCAGCTGGCGGTGCTGTCTGCAGGGTATCTGCTTCGTCTACACCCCCCCCCCCCCCCCCCCCCCCCCCCCCCCCCCCCCCCCCCCCCCCCCCCCCCCCCGTGCTGTAAAATGCTGAGATTTGAATTTTGACTTTCTCTGCCTATATATGCTAGCTGCATCAGCACGGAAAGCTTGTTTTGCTGCCTTCCGGGTGGGGTCGTCCTCATCATGCTCTAAGTACTGGTCCATCGCAAACCAGCGCTACATTGTTTACAAATACAAGTTAGCATTTTCGGGGTTATCATTGTAAAACATATTAAGTAAAAAAATATAAAAAGAAACATATTCTAACCTGTATTTCCTCCAAGATATTGTCCCTCAGAGACTCAGGCACATCGTCCCATGACTCGTAGTACTGGGGGACATCTCCGATCAATGAGCCTAACAAAGATTTGTACATAGCCCCGTATTCCCCGATCGACTGAAAGGTCTTCGATTTGTAATCGAAGTACATGGGTAACGGGCCTCCATTTTTCTTGAAGGCAGCCTCAAGGTTTAGATGTTTGGCTGCCCCTCTTGGTGGTGGTGGTGGTGTTTTCTTCGACCCTACAAAACCAATAAGTAACAATAACATAAATAAGTTACTTTAAACGATAAGAATACAATTATTTCAATGCATAACTAAATTTAATGTAAAGTCAATTTTCTTACCGCTGTTTTTGCAGCCTGTTATTTTCTTCCACCACGATCGGTGCGGATCGTTTCCATCGCCGTCGCCGCCGTGAGCTCCTAGCATTTTTCTTAAATCTACATAAATAATACACGTATTATAATACTTTTTATATCAACTTTTTTAACTACTTTTTTTTAACTTAATTTTTTATATGACTTTTGTACTACTACTTTTTTTCAATATATGTTTTAAACTTTTTTTATAATTTTTTAACTTAATTTTTTATATACTATGTATAACTTTTTACATTTTTTATAAACTTTTTACATACCTTTTTTATTTATACATTTTTAAGTACTTTTTTTAACGTAAAATTTCGTAAGAACCTTTTTTTATATATATATAATTTTTTATAAACATTTTATTTATAATTTTTTGAACTTAATTTTTTATTAACTTTTTATAAACTTTTCTGAACTTACTTTTTTATAAACATTTTTTAAATTTCGTATGAACTTAAATTTTTTATATATAATTTATTTGAACTTAAATTTCTATTTAAACATTTTTAAGTACTTTTTTTGAACGTAAAATTTCGCATGAACTTTTTTTTATATAATTTTTTACATTTTCTTCATTTTTTTTGACATTTTATTTTACATTTTGTTAAAATTTTTTTAAAACATTTTGTTATATAAATTTTTTTTAAAATATATTTTTTATATACTATGTATACACTTTTCTACATTTTTTTTAAACTTTTCTAATACAAATATTTTTTATAAACTTTTTAAACTTTTCTAATACAAACATTTCTAATACAAACATTTTTATATGACTTTTGTACTACTACTTTTTCAGCTACTTTTTTTAAACTTAATTTTTTAACTACTTTTTTATATAAACTTTTTGTTATAGAAATTTTTTTAAAATAATTTTTTATATACTATGTATACACTTTTTTACATTTTTTATAAACTTTTCTAATACAAACATTTTTATATTTTCTAATACAAACATTTTCTAGTACAAACTTTTATAAACTTTTTTTAAATATATTTTTTATATACTATGTAATACACTTTTTTTACATTTTATATTTTTTTACACTTTTTTACAATCATTTTTACATAACAAAAACAAGAACAACAACAAGAACACAAGAACAACAATACATTAAATCTATGGGCGTATACAATACGTTAAATCTATGGGCATATAAGATCAATCCTAATACATCTATGCATAACAAGAATAACATCAAACTAATACATATACTATATAGCAAATTAATAGATACGAAATAAAAAAAAAAATAAAAACTTACTTCAACGTTGGGTTTACGAAAGGGGTAACGACGGGTCGCTCCTAAAGCCTCGCTGAAAAACTGGGTCGCTCCTAAAGCCTCACCGGAAAATCTTGGCCGGAAAATATGGGGGAGAGGGGGGTTGGATCGGTTGGAATGGAGAAGAGAAAGGGAAGAAGAAGGGAATGAATGAATGGATCGGTACAGAGAAAGAATATATTCATTTTTTCGAGTCACCCCTTTAGGAGCGACTGTCGCTCCTAAAGAGGGGGTTTGACGGGTCAACGGTTCTAACGGGTATATGCATGGGTATCCGCGAGCAATAAATGGGTCTACCCTTTAGGAGCGACAGTCGCTCCTAAAGGGGTGTGGTCGGGTTACCGAAGATTCCGTGGTCGGGGTATGTGGCCCGAAAAAAAAAATTAACAGATGATGCCCTTTTACTTTCCTCTTGACAACACATATATCAAGACACTTTGCAGACCAATCAGTACACTGTTGCCAGCTCACAAGCCACAATTGTATTTCAAAAACGCGTGTACTTAAGTACACTGAAACACGATATCAACTCAAAGGACACGCGTGACACTTTTCCCTGCCACACTTTTTGACCAAAAATTCACGTTTCCTATAGAAATACTCACAAATATCTTTCTCTCACACGATTCCTTTTCTTTTGAATCACACAACACAATTTTAAGACAATTCAATTTATAAAAAAAATTAATTTCACACATTAAACTTATATTACTCTCTCTCTGACTCACGAAAACTTCTCACAATTGAAAAAGAGTTGAACACACTTTCTGTTCCAAAAAAAAACTTCTTGTACACACCAGATTAAGCACTCAAAAATGAATATACTTAGATCAGAAAAATCACAAGTCAGCACATCACACAAACAAGGTTCAAGATCGAAAGAGCTATTTGCCTTGGATGCCGAGCTCAGTGCTCGGCAAATGGGGTGTTCAAAACAACGTTCTTCACAAATTTCACACCAACAAAAGGTAAGTGATAAAATTTGATTTGGAAAAGACAAAAAAAATTCTTGAAATTTTGGTCTATTTGAACTGTTTGCCGAGCTTATTGCTCTGCAAATGGTTGAAATGAGAAAAATTTGCTAATTGTACTATTTGCCGAGCTCAGAGCTCTGCAAATAGTTGAAATTAGAAAAAATTTTGGTCGAAAACTTTCTAAGTCTTTCTTTGATGAGTGGTTGATTCGGGTGAGTGATAGGTTGATTTGGAGAAGTTGGAAATCGAAATAGTGATTTGCAGAGGTATGAGCTCTGCAAATGGTGGTTTGGGAAATTTGGTTAAGTATGAAATGAATTAGATGCCGAGATGTATCTCTGCAAATTGTAGGTTAAAAGAAAAAAAAACTTTCTAAGTGTAAGTTGTATAGGATGCCGAGCAGTGAGCTCGGCGGATAAAAGAAATAGAAAAAATTGGTCGAAAAAGTTGCTAAGTGTTTGAAATGAATTGAGTGTCGAGCAGTGAGCTCAGCAGTGTGTTGAAATGGTTATTTGGTCGAGATGTAAGGTTTGCAGAGATGTCGAGTTGGTGTTGATGGAATAAGCTGCAGTCAAGAACACGGTTATGTGGTGTTTGTCGAGATCGGCAATTTCGAGTAATGGGAAGATCAACTCGGCAAATGCGGGTTTTGGAAGAATTGGTGGATTTGGCCGAGTTAAGGTCGGCAAACACGAGTTTTGGGAGGTCGGTTAGCTCGGCAAACACGAGTTTTGGGAGGTCGGTTAGCTCGGCAAACACGAATAATCAACTTTACTTCTGCAAATAAGATAAACTGATAATTTCTGCAGAAATATGAAGAACAAGGTGGCCGGAAATTGTAACCACCACGCCGGAATCCTTAAAATCTCGATTACAACTTCAATTCTTCGAATTAAGCCTCAAAACCACCACCAAAACACTCACCAGCAGATTCCGAACAAACCCTGACTAAAAGATTTCACGATCTCGACTCGCCGGAAAACTCAAGTTCTCGCCGGAAAATTCTATCTTGACGAATCGAAAAATTGAAAAGGTGAAAATGTTCAAAATTTGATCGCGAGAAAAACCTCGTGATTTTCAGAATTATTCGACAACAAACGACAAAGAAATCAATGAGAGAAGATGTTTGGAAATTGTTTCTTATTTTTTCAGCTTTTTCTCTTCTTTTTTTTTATTTAATTAATGTATTTCGATGAAAACAATGTAAAGGATCACGTGAAGAGTACTGTAGCTCCAGTAGTAGTCAAAAAAAAATTCTCAAACTTTGACTTTTTCTTACTATAACTGTTTGCCGAGGTAATTCCTTATCTGCTTAAAACAAACAGATTTTAGAAATTGAACATATATTCATCAAATCAAATACTAATCCACTCCTAATTTGTACTCAGAATCATAGATTAGCATCGAATTCAGTAGTAACAGAAATTTCAGAAATTTCAGAAAAATAAGCTCAAATTCCAGAAATTCGAACAAAATCGATTTGGATTTGTTTGTGGATCGTTCGGATTCACCGATTATGCTCTGATACCAAATGTTATAAATGAAAATGAGCTTAATTGTGATAACAATGGTGGAATTATGGATAGTGTGTGAAAAGTGTGTTTGTGTGTGAATGGGAGGTTGAAGATGATAGGGAGGAGAGAGAAAGTAATTAAGTCAAATGTGTGTGTTTATAATAAAAGGGTTAATTACAAATGACTTAGAGAAGGAGTATTTATACTTATGATCTAATTATAACTAATACTCCTTCCACTATTGAATATTTACAATTTAACACCATATTTATATTTCTAACACATATTCTATGTTCATGCAACATGGCGATTTCTATTTTGAACAAGATTAGTGTGTGGTGTAAGGTGAGGCGCTTTTCTTCTTCTCAGTCAAAAACATCTTTGGGATTGAAGAACACTTGGGGCTTGGAGGTACAGCTAAGAAGATCGTCAAAGGAATAATTTTTGTAACATGTTGGTGCTTATGGCGGAAAAGAAATAATAAAAGATTCAACGAAGAATCGATAAGGGAGGAGAAGGTGATTCAAGAGATTAAGTCTATTAGTTATTTTTGGTTTAAAAATAGATCAAGAAATTGTACAGTTAGCTTAGAAGATTGGAATAGATTTGAGATATGTAAACAAAAGAATGGTGTAATTTGGTGACAGACCCACATTTGTGGGTTTTGGTTCTCTGTGAATGGAGAGAGAGAGAGAGAGAGAGTTAAGTTATTGTGAAAACCAAATATTTGTCGAGAACTGTGAGAACTCTTTTATATGAGGGCAGTTTTGTACTTTTGTTATATACTATTTAAATTAGAAATAATTAAATAACAATCCTATAAATCTCTCCACTATATGCTCCAATAAGGTTTAATGCTTAATTAATTTGATGTTTTTAATTTACGCCAACTAAATCATTAGTATTATGTGATCTAACTAGTGAATCTCTAAGTTATTTTCAATTGGTGTTTAATGATTTAATATGATTTTACTGATTAAAAAACCAAAAACACCATAACATGTCCTACATTAATTAACTACGTACTTATGTAGCAATTGACCTGCTTATAATTCCCATAAACTATTATAAATTAGATGTCTTTTGGTTCATATTTCGCCGTGTATTTTTTATATATTAAAAAAAGGCAAAGTTAGGTATTTTATATAAAATGATGATAAGATTTTTCTTAAATTATATGTACACCTACGTACACTATAAAAATGTACACATATGTACCTATGTAAATTATACGTACACCTATGTAAACATATGTACACTATGAAAATACACATATGTACCTATGCATATTATATGTACATCTATGTACATTTTGAAGATGTAATAATGTCGTTATGAAAAAGTAAATGAGAACAAATTATTAAATCACATGTGCATATCTGATAGTCACCAGATATAATTTATTAGCAAAAGTGATATATTTACATGTGTAAATTAGATGTAAACATATGTACATTTCAAAAATATACTAAAGACGTTACATGTGAACATGATAAAATAACATCATTTTATATGTAGACACACTTGATATTCATAGAAAAAAGAAATTTTCCACGAAATTTACTAATTTAATGTTCACATAAAATTGTAATTGTTGATTAAAAAAATAATATCCCAAAACTAAACTATATACTAAACTAATACACTCACGAGTTTTTTTTTTAACATGTATACGTACACACTCAACTATATTCGCTAGCTATAAAGAAATTATTGCTGATTGAAAAAAAAACACCAAAGCTAAATATTTTTAAATATGATATAAGCGGCATGTTGTAAAAGATCGTAAAGAATCGTGTTCCTGTATTACTACAACTTTAAATAACATGGAATTTCTGTTAACAAAATTAATAAATAAACTAAAAAAGAATTTAAAATATAGTCAAACCACTATGTACGAGCCTTTGAAAACGGAGTTACAATCTTTCGAATTCAAGACTTCCGTTTTAAAAATTATATTCCAATTATACCCTCCTTTTAATTTTTAATTTAAAAGAATTCACAATAATTACATGAATGCCATCAAATTATTTTAGCCCTTGATTTAATTAATTCAATGGATAAGATTGGTTCTCGTAGTTCTTGACATTTTTTATGGTTCTCATTTTAACTTTTTACTATATATATATATATATATATATATATATTATACATATCCTTACATTAATATCAATCAATCCATTCACAAATTATTAAGAATCAATTATATATGTGTTATATTATCAGAAGTTATACGTTTTATTATTGTTAGGTTTTAAATTTAAATGTTATGTCGTATATTTTTACATCTATTATTAATTTTTTTTTGCTTATTATTATTATTACTATTTACTATTATATTATTACTATTAAATATATTTACTTTTGCTAATAAAGTATAATGTCTATCGCTTAGTTTTTGCTAATTTTTATTTAAACGCTAAGTTTCATTTATATTCTTTTGAACGACATTACTTTATTGTTATTACTTTTGTTGTTAAATTTTTTTTAAGAAATCAGTTTATATTTATATTTTATTACTATTATTTGTTAAATTTTTAAATTTTTTATTAAGCCTTTTGTTAAGACGTCATTTTCTTTTACAGTTTATATTGTTAGCTCATCCGCAGTTTATGATGAAAAGAGTTTTTCATGATATAAATGATTAAATATAATATTTTAATGTCATTATATTAGTTATTGTTTTTAGAATATATCTTCATTAATTATGTTATTTTTGGACTTTTATATAATACATAAGTTTTTTTGTCAATAATATTTAACAACAATATATAAAAATAAATATAAATAAAATTTACTAAAAAATATATTGTGTTAGTAAAAAAGAAAACATTTAATGTATGGTTAGAAAAAAAAATAAAGATAATAAATGACATGGTTAAATAAACAAATTTCAAAGACATTTAATGACATAATTAATTAACTAATGATTATATAAGTGTACCCTTAGTATATATGGGGTACCTTTAGACACTCCCTTTTGAATAATAAAGAGAATTTGTTTACAAAAACTTGTACATTCAAAATCATACATTAACTACATGCAATTTTTATGCGAACTTCTATTATCCGTAGCAATCCATTATTCAAGAATAGTAATTATTACTACCATGATTAATTTCCCCTAAATCAACAAGACAAAATGTTTAAAAAAAAATAAGGGTCTTATTTTTAAAAACTTTTTTATCAGGTAACAAAAAAGATTAAAGAACAATATAATATTATACCATTAAACTTAAACTTAAATATTATACCTAGTAATAAGGTTCAAGATAGGACATTAAGATTTCAACCACACGAAAATTGTTATTTCAAGAATTCGAAAACACATGAAATCAAAGAAGAATAGTACCTAGTGAGGACCGGAGAAAAGAGTAGAAGAGAGTAAGCAGAGAAAAATAAAAAGAGATAGAGATAATATATATTAGACAGATGGCATTGAGTTGCTATATCCAAGTTTTTACTTTAAACCTAAAAGTCACGCGTGGCAATATAGGGTGTAAAAAAGTTAAAAATTAAAAAAGAGCCGAAATTTACTAACTAAAAAGTTGAAGATGGGAGTCGAACCCACTAACAAATTGTCAATGGCTAGACAAAAGACTTACATCTATTTTAATAACATAAATAGAACTTCAAAAAAACAATAATAGAACAATTATTAGTTTCTTGTCGAGTAACTTAATAAAAATCTTTGACATATTTGACAGCTTAAGTTAAGTTGTCATGACAAACAAAAAAAGGATTATTACCTATGAATGTAACTAACTATGACTAAATGTCTATGTTATGTAAAGATCTTGTAAAATGTCTATGTCATGTAATGAACTTTCAAATCCCGATTATTGGATGTACATGACCAATCAAAAATTTACACGTGGCAGATTATATGGTTGCCACATATACCCGGGTACATCTAATAACCAAGATTTGGAAGTTCATTACATTACATAGACATTTTACGAGATCTTTACATAACATAGACATTTTGTCATAGTTAGTTACATCCATAGGTAATAATCCAAAAAAAAAACATACTCCTGAAAAAAATGATTACATGTTAAATTATTAATATTTAGACTCACTTAAAAAAAACCATTAGGCCATCCCATTCACAACTCAACCCAACAATACTATTCATTTAAAAATTAATTTCTCTTCTTTATATTTATCCAACCCAACTAAAACCAATTTTTACATTCTCATTAGCAACCCAACCAAACTATTTTTTAATATACAATAATGTATTACAACTAACATTTCTTATTTTAAAATTAATTAAAAAAATAAAAATTTTATTTATATTTCAAAAAGATACGTTATTTATCATATGAAAATAATAAAAGAGTAGCTTCTCTATTACGAAGTTTTGTCCTGTTGGTTGTTTTTAAAGATTTTATAAAAGTTATGTAGTTTATGTTTTGTAGATTGAAATGTCAAGATATTGTATTATAATTTTAAAAAAAAGGAATGAACGCATATATATATATATAAAAGAAGATATATACATAAAAAAGAATTTATCTTTATGTTCATAATAAAAGGGGGAAAAAAGAGAAACGGGACGCATGAAATGTCAAGATATTGTTTTTTTAGTTTGCCACGTGATCACTTTTTGTGCCCAAACAAATGTTGGGTGTGCTGATCAAGCCGGTCGGTTTGGAATATATTTAATAGTTTTTTTTTTATTTGTGTGCCAACCGGACGGAAGAATTATAATCGATGGCAATGGTCTTATACTCTTATGCCTCCCGTTAGATTTTATATTTATAAAAACATGTTTTTAGGCCCGATTCTCCATCGCATCCTCTTCTTATGTTCCAGATCAAATATTGCATCACCTAAACATTTATAACTTTTTCAGTTTATAACTTTTTCAATTCAATTTAATGTGTGTCAATGTAAATTTTTAGAATCAAACATTGTTCCATGAACACATGTTGGACCTATGTAGATCCGCCTTTTCAGACCTTTTTTCAAAAAACAAACAAGGTTACAAAGCCTAACCTATAACTTGAAGGTGTCAATAATGTTGACACCCGTTTGAACTTCTGGTTGTGTAGATGTTGCCTTTTTTACCTTTTCTCGTCACATCTCGAGCGAACCCAAGCCCACTACTTATATTAACATTAACTTCTTATGGTTTCACCAACTACAAAAAAAAAATTCCATTATTAGCATACTTATGAGTTATAAGTAGAATTTTCCATATAATTTCAAGTTTTTCATACATTCCCCTCAACTTCCCATAGCACATCGCCGAAGATTTTCGTTTTGGAAAAAGCATTAGAGAGAAGTGTATCACCTACAATTCAAGTTCCATCTACCTGTTTCCTTAATCTTGACCTTCACAGATTCCCGGATTGACTGCTTCCTTTTCTCCCTTTTCAATTCTCACTCATTCTGCACGTAGATCATAACGATTAAATGATAAAATCTAAATTAACCAAAAGAAAACACACATACACAAAGCAAGACCCTTGAATTTATTTAGTGATTTAATATTACCATTACCATTCTTGAATGATGTGTCTGGCCCAATTCTTGATAGCGTTCAAATCAACATTCTTATGTTTCTTACGGTATCTATATGAAAATTAACATATAGTTTAAAACTCAATTCAAAGATAATAACAAAGAAATAACACATAGTTATTAAGATGCTCGGATTTACGTGAAAAACCATACCGCATCTTTCAATAATCATCATCATCATCATCATCACTGTCATCAACAACTAAAGAAATATCATATATCCACTATATAAAACACAATCACTCATACACACACGCACACAGACATACACACGCACATACACACATTCTTCCTTAATATAATTCACATAAAAACACTAATCAGATGTGTACCTTATCTGATGAACCAAAGTCCCTTCACATTCTTCCTTTATCTATATCCAGGATACCTTTATCATCTCATTCACCCCCTGCTTCTTCCATCTACGGCTTCAACAAAAAGAAAACAAATTAAAACTTTTAAGATGGAATGTGTGGAAGCCATATTTGAAAAGGCTGATTTGTGGGAAGAGAAAGAGAAGATATTAGAAACTTTGAATTATTGATTTTGAAGTTAATGCCTAAAACAAATGTACGGAGGAAGGATTTACTTTTTCTGTTGCACAGTATTTTATGTCTGACAATGAGTGTACATATTCTCACACACACATATAATATATATTTATCAATTCAAAAGTCTTTCACTTTCAAAAGACCCTCCCAATATGATTTCAAAAACAAAAACCCCACCCATTATTATCTGACTTTTATATAATAATAAATGTAATATAAATAATATAAAAACATAAAGCACACACACTTAACATAAGCAAGTGTGTGTGCTTTATGTCGTGGCCTCCTTTATAAGCCGACACGTAATTTCTTTTGACATCATCGTGCCTAGCCGTTTAGTAATATAGAAAAATGGTCCTCAAACATATTTTAAAGCCAAGACTATCCCTACGAGAAAACTAATGTACGTAAGTTTCTATCTTAAGCCATCACTTAGAAATGCCAGTTTGCTTAATTACTTGCTTCTTGGATTATAATTTGAGTAACAACATTTTAATCTTACATGGGTTTTATAAAACTTTGATCGCTCATTCACCACCGAATTTTATCTATCGTGTTCATCTAGAAAGGTAAACATGGCTTACGAGTTGAGTACTATAGTAAAATGGCTCGTTGTATTAATCCCGTTAATGTTTGGATGACTTATGGTTCTTAAGTGATTTTTCTAATGGGCCTATTGGGTTATTGGGCCAAGTGGCTACTGAATTTATGGTCCAATTTGGTTCATTATTTGGGCCGGGTCAGCCCATTATGGTCTTTATGTGATTCTTTAATCCAATTGCACAAATTATTAGTTTTATTCTAAATTTTCTGTTTTGCACCTCATTTCACCGAAATGTTTCTTACTGTTTCGTCGTTGAATTGAATTATTTCAACTTTGATTATTTTTCTATAGTGACATATATGTGTAGTTTTTATGTGAATTTTTGGTGAACTTTTAAATAATGTTTACAATTTATAAATATTCCTCAAACAGAAGTGGTCAGAAATGCTACAGTTTGGCGACATGAAATGTTTTATAAAAGATTTCTATGATGAACCTTTCAAAAAAATGCACCAATTTTATTTTAAGTTAAGGACACTTTGAACTCACTTTTGGGTTTTCACCAAGTTTGAGCTTTTGACTCCTATTAGTTTGAAAACTAAAAATCATAAAATTCTACTGTTGAGTCCCAATGTTAATTGTAAATTTAGTGATGACAAATCTGACCTATAAACACTTAGTAATCTTTTGGTTCTTGTAATCTGATCTGGGTCAGACTAAGCTGACACAGCTTGCGATCTGTAACTGACCCAGATCATGCTTCATACTTTGTAATTGTAAAATCTTATGGAAGCAAGTGTTATTCAAGCTGCATCAACAATGTATTAGCATTCAGTCCAAGTCAAAGAGGAGGATTGAAGATAGAAGACCAAGCTATTAGTGGAAGACAGCTTGGGATTAGCAGTCAGCTTGGAAACACTTAAGGCAGATTGGTGCTTTGACAAACGGCCCAATCTGTGTCTGACAATCAAGTGAGGATAACAACCTGGATTGAAGATAAGGACAAATGACGTGACTAGGAAGAATCCTAGGATCCAGGGTGGTGGTTGGTTTTACATATGCGTGTCCATACTCTTATTGGATGATGAAGAATGTGCGTCAGTACGTGGGTGACCACAAGTACTATGAAAGGCACGATTGATTATTCCTTTATCATCCACTGAATGAAGAATACGTGGCTGCAACGGACACCAAGTGAAGGAGCGCTTTCGCCTATAAAAGCCTCATTCATGGATTGCATATGTGGGCATTTCCTGAGAATCATTCTTCACACAAGTTTCTCTGCTCTTATACACAGCTTAGTCTGTACGAGATCAGCTTGGGCTGATTCTCTTGAGCTAGAACTTATTGATTGTAGTTTGTCATTTCAGGGTTGTTTAGATATCTATAGGCTATCTTTATTCCGCAACAACCTTGTAATTCTTTGTATAGATTATTTCTTAATAAAGGATTACTTTGAAAACCACAATCTGTGTTCAAGAATGTCTTTGTTTCTTTACTGCTTTACTGTTTTAATGATTCCTGCTCTTTACTTACTTGCTTAATATATATAAACTGAATCTTAAAACGTTTTTATTTAAAAGTTTGTAAAGATTAAGGAAAGTTGTATTCACCCCCCCACCTCTACAACTGTTCTGTGTACAATATACTTTGGTATATTGATACACCTTGGGACGTATCAATTGGTATCAGAGCAGGGGTTAAGAATTAACTTGACTTGATCCTTGCATATTTCCCTTAATAGTAAAGCATTATGTCATCCTATATTGATAATGGTTCTTCAACCCGACCACCCATGTTTGATAAAGATGATTTCAGTGGGTGGAAAGGTCGAATGTCTTTGTTTCTTGAATCCATCGATAACAATATGCCTGACATCCTTGCGAATGGTCCTTATGTTCCTACACAAACCATTGTGGTAGAAGTTGTGGTCAGGGAAGGTCAACCAACCATTCCTGCCACAGTCAAATCTATTTTAAGGACAAGGCAGATTGGGGGGATGAGGATAGGAGGTTGGCAAACTTGGATGTGAAGGCTAGAAATTTCATTGTCCAAGCTGTGCCCAAAGACCTTTACCATTCTATTAAAATGTGTTCTACAGCTAAGAAAATGTGGGGTACATTGACTGTCATGTTTGAGGGTTGCTCTACTTCCATGGAATCCACAATTACTACATTGACCAGGAGGTATGAGAGATTTTTCTCTTTGAGAAATGAATCCTTGACTGACACTCATACCGCTTTAATGCTTTGGTAAATGATTTAGCTGCTGTTGGAATTGTTAAGAAAAATGAGGTTTTAAAGAGTAAATTTCTTGATTCATCACCACCTAAATGGAACAACTATATTTCTTCTGTTAAATTAAGTTCTGTTTATCATGATCTTGATCTCCCTGGACTTTTTGGTTTGCTTCATAACCAAGAATGTTCAGAGGCTGAAAAGTTAATTGCTATGGGTGATTCTTATAGTCAGTCTGCTACTGCACTTGTTGCTTCTATGACTGAACACCCTAGTTCAATTAGTAATGAGATCATTCCTTGTGTTAATGATGATATTCCTGATATGTCTAATCCTAACTCTGTTTGTGCTGAATCTGAATGTAGGAAAAGGTGGCCAAGCTGACAAGACCAAGAAGCCATTTGACATGTCCAAAGTCACTTGTTACAAGTGTGGCAAGACTGGACATATGGCTGGAGATTGCAAGATCTAAAGAATCTACTCAAGCTGTGCCAGCCAAAGGTGGAAGAGGTGAAAAATACTCAAAGCTCAAGACTAAGTACAAAGCCTTGAAAGCACAAGTAGCTGAGCTGACTGAGAAGGTGAACAAAAGTGAAAAGAGTCTGGTAGCCAAAGACTGGGCTGAAAGTGCCACATCATCTGATGATGAGCTGTATAAAGATGCTAAGTGTTTCATGGCTAAAGAAGTTACTCAAATATTTGCTGAAGATCTTGTGAAAATACAACAGCAATCTGAGTCAGCTCACCAGGCATCTACCAGTCAGACTGCTCCACCTGAGGTAACTTCATTTTCCAATCTGTCTGATAATGAGAAACTGTCCAGACTGAATAACTTGGTGATGAGGTTCTGCTACAAAAACACTTTAATCAAGAACTCAAAAAGGAAATACATGTTTTGAAACTTGATAACAGCTCTAAGAGTCACACCATTGAAAAACTAGAATCTGAAGTTAAAGCTCAAAAACAATTCATTTTGGTTAAAGAAGCTAAAACTGCAGAAGAAAAGTTTTTAAAGGTTAAACAGATTACTGAAACATGGTGTATAAGTTCCAAAAGAGTTGCTAAGTGTGTGAATGACCAAATACCTCATCAGATTCAGCTATTTTTGATGGTGATTATGATAGGGCCATAGCCATTGCTGAAGTATGTGCTATGGAGCCTTGTTATCAGCCTTCTTCACCACCCAAAGTCCAAACCAATGGAATGAATTCTAAACCAATTAAGTTGGTTCAGAAATCGGGTATTGGGTTTAAAGATCCTGAAACCATTGGTCAGACCATTGCTAAAGCTGTGTCTGAAGCTGATAAGGTTGTTGAGTTAAAACCTGAAGAAAGTCTTGACTTGTCCAAGCTGACCATTACCAAATCTGAATCAGATTCAAAGACTAAAACAAACAAGGGTAGTTTAAAGAAAAATAAAAGAAAGGTTAGAGATCATAGTGTTCCTAAAGAGAAAATAAAGCTTTTAAAGAGTAAGAAGTCTGGTTCTCTAGGAAATGAGTCACAAACAAAATCTGAGTCTGTTTCAAGTAACACCAAGTCTGACTCTGACAAAATGATTTTAAAATATGTTGAGTCCAGAACTGATAAGGTGTCAATGGAAGCAAATTTTCTTAAGAATGTGTCTGATCCAAAAACTGTTGATCAAAGAAAATTGAGAGCTGAATGTAAGAAATCTGGAATAGGAAAAGGTTTTGTTCAAAAGGAAACTCTAAATGTTGCTAGAAAGAACTTTGAATCTGGTAAAGGACAGACCAAGCAACAATGGGTGTCAAAATGTGATAAGTGTCTAAGTTCAGTTACCCAATCTGAGTCAGACCAGAAGGTCAGCTCTGGTGAACCCATCTTTGGATGGGTTCCCAAAAAGAACTAATCTCTTATCATAATTGTAGGGCAGTCATGACGATAATACCTGGCACTTGGACAGTGGATGTTCCAAGCATATGACCGGATGTAAGTCCCTGCTATGTAGCTTTAGGATTCGCGCTGGTCCTAATATTACTTTTGGAGATGACTCTCAAGGAAAGACTGAAGGATTTGGTATACTTTCAAATGGTCCCCTTACTTTCAGAAGAGTCTCATATGTAAATGGTTTGAAGCACAATCTGATCAGTGTGAGTCAGTTGTGTGATGCTGGTTATGAAGTGAGATTCAGGTCTGATAAGGGTATTGTTCTTGATTTAGAAGGCAATGTGGTTCTTATTGCAAAGAGGGATGAGTCTTTGTATTCTTTTGACATGAGAAATCCAACTGTCACAAGAGAAGTCTGTTTCATGTCAAAGACTCAAGATGAGTTGAATTGGTTGTGGCATAAAAGGTTGTTTCATATGAATTTCAAAGACATCAACAAGCTGTGTAAAAAAGAGTTGGTCTCTGGTCTTCCAGTGATAAATTATGAGAAGGAAAAGTTGTGTGGTGCTTGTGAGAAAGGCAAGCAACACAAAGCCTCTTTTAAGTCTAAAACATGCTCAACCATTGATAATTGTTTGGATCTGCTTCATATGGACTTATTTGGACCAATTAGTACTCCATCATTCACTGGAATGAGGTACTCCTTGGTAACTGTTGATGATTATTCAAGATACACCTGGGTTTTCTTTCTAAAACACAAGAGTGAAGCTGCTGACAGCATTATTCATTTCATCAAGCAAGCTGAAATTCTCTACAAAAGGCCTGTTAGGCAATTAAGGAGTGATAATGGTACTGAATTTAAGAATATCACTCTAAATTCTTTTTGCAGTGAAAAAGGAATTTCACAAGTCTACTCAGCTGCCAGAACTCCTCAACAAAATGGTGTTGCAGAAAGAAGAAACAAAACTCTTATTGAAGCTGCCAGATCCATGATGGCTCAAAACAATGTCAACTCTCATTTCTGGGCTGAAGCAGTACACACAGCTTGCTTTACCCAGAACAGATCCCTTATTGTGAAAAGACACCAGAAGACTGCATATGAACTTCTTAGGGGGAGAAAACCTGAGATTGGTTTCCTAAGAATGTTTGGGAGTCCTTGTTACATTCTGAATCAGAAAGACCATCTTGGAAAGTTTGATGAGAAATCAGATGAAGGTATCCTACTTGGATATGCAACAATGATGAAGGCCTACATAGTTTACAACAAGAGAACTAAAACAATTGAGAACTCTGTTAATGTAAGCATAGATGAAGGTTGTTCTAAGCCAGATTGCTCTCCTCCTGAAGATGAAGATTTCAATTTTGAAGAACTGGTTGTGCCTGAGAATGAGCCTCCAACTAATCCTCCAGTTAGAGCTGATAATGCTCAAACTCAGGGGGAGCAACTTATTGAAGAAGAAAAAAGTGTTCCAATCTTTGAAAATGCACAAGCTGATCCTACTCCTACTGAAGAAATTATCAACCATTGATAATTGTTTGGATCTGCTTCATATGGACTTATTTGGACCAATTAGTACTCCATCATTCACTGGAATGAGGTACTCCTTGGTAATTGTTGATGAGTATTCAAGATACACCTGGGTTTTCTTTCTAAAACACAAGAGTGAGGCTGCTGACAGCATTATTCATTTCATCAAGCAAGCTGAAATTCTCTACAAAAGGCCTGTTAGGCAATTAAGGAGTGATAATGGTACTGAATTTAAGAATATCACTCTAAATTCTTTTTGCAGTGAAAAAGGAATTTCACAAGTCTACTCAGCTGCCAGAACTCCTCAACAAAATGGTGTTGCAGAAAGAAGAAACAAAACTCTTATTGAAGCTGCCAGATCCATGATGGCTCAAAACAATGTCAACTCTCATTTCTGGGCTGAAGCAGTACACACAGCTTGCTTTACCCAGAACAGATCCCTTATTGTGAAAAGACACCAGAAGACTGCATATGAACTTCTTAGGGGGAGAAAACCTGAGATTGGTTTCCTAAGAATGTTTGGGAGTCCTTGTTACATTCTGAATCAGAAAGACCATCTTGGAAAGTTTGATGAGAAATCAGATGAAGGTATCCTACTTGGATATGCAACAATGATGAAGGCCTACATAGTTTACAACAAGAGAACTAAAACAATTGAGAACTCTGTTAATGTAAGCATAGATGAAGGTTGTTCTAAGCCAGATTGCTCTCCTCCTGAAGATGAAGATTTCAATTTTGAAGAACTGGTTGTGCCTGAGAATGAGCCTCCAACTAATCCTCCAGTTAGAGCTGATAATGCTCAAACTCAGGGGGAGCAACTTATTGAAGAAGAAAAAAGTGTTCCAATCTTTGAAAATGCACAAGCTGATCCTACTCCTACTGAAGAAATTATCCAAACCATTGATAATTGTTTGGATCTGCTTCATATGGACTTATTTGGACCAATTAGTACTCCATCATTCACTGGAATGAGGTACTCCTTGGTAACTGTTGATGATTATTCAAGATACACCTGGGTTTTCTTTCTAAAACACAAGAGTGAAGCTGCTGACAGCATTATTCATTTCATCAAGCAAGCTGAAATTCTCTACAAAAGGCCTGTTAGGCAATTAAGGAGTGATAATGGTACTGAATTTAAGAATATCACTCTAAATTCTTTTTGCAGTGAAAAAGGAATTTCACAAGTCTACTCAGCTGCCAGAACTCCTCAACAAAATGGTGTTGCAGAAAGAAGAAACAAAACTCTTATTGAAGCTGCCAGATCCATGATGGCTCAAAACAATGTCAACTCTCATTTCTGGGCTGAAGCAGTACACACAGCTTGCTTTACCCAGAACAGATCCCTTATTGTGAAAAGACACCAGAAGACTGCATATGAACTTCTTAGGGGGAGAAAACCTGAGATTGGTTTCCTAAGAATGTTTGGGAGTCCTTGTTACATTCTGAATCAGAAAGACCATCTTGGAAAGTTTGATGAGAAATCAGATGAAGGTATCCTACTTGGATATGCAACAATGATGAAGGCCTACATAGTTTACAACAAGAGAACTAAAACAATTGAGAACTCTGTTAATGTAAGCATAGATGAAGGTTG
This sequence comes from Erigeron breviscapus, assembly GCA_034093135.1. Lineage (NCBI taxonomy): Eukaryota > Viridiplantae > Streptophyta > Magnoliopsida > Asterales > Asteraceae > Erigeron > Erigeron breviscapus. The sequence goes on from CM067167.1 coordinate 134,615,597, forward strand.
TTCTAAGCCAGATTGCTCTCCTCCTGAAGATGAAGATTTCAATTTTGAAGAACTGGTTGTGCCTGAGAATGAGCCTCCAACTAATCCTCCAGTTAGAGCTGATAATGCTCAAACTCAGGGGGAGCAACTTATTGAAGAAGAAAAGAAGTGTTCCAATCTTTGAAAATGCACAAGCTGATCCTACTCCTACTGAAGAAATTATTCAACCATTGATAATTGTTTGGATCTGCTTCATATGGACTTATTTGGACCAATTAGTACTCCATCATTCACTGGAATGAGGTACTCCTTGGTAATTGTTGATGATTATTCAAGATACACCTGGGTTTTCTTTCTAAAACACAAGAGTGAAGCTGCTGACAGCATTATTCATTTCATCAAGCAAGCTGAAATTCTCTACAAAAGGCCTGTTAGGCAATTAAGGAGTGATAATGGTACTGAATTTAAGAATATCACTCTTAATTCTTTTTGCAGTGAAAAAGGAATTTCACAAGTCTACTCAGCTGCCAGAACTCCTCAACAAAATGGTGTTGCAGAAAGAAGAAACAAAACTCTTATTGAAGCTGCCAGATCCATGATGGCTCAAAACAATGTCAACTCTCATTTCTGGGCTGAAGCAGTACACACAGCTTGCTTTACCCAGAACAGATCCCTTATTGTGAAAAGACACCAGAAGACTGCATAGGAACTTCTTAGGGGGAGAAAACCTGAGATTGGTTTCCTAAGAATGTTTGGGAGTCCTTGTTACATTCTGAATCAGAAAGACCATCTTGGAAAGTTTGATGAGAAATCAGATGAAGGTATCCTACTTGGATATGCAACAATGATGAAGGCCTACAGAGTTTACAACAAGAGAACTAAAACAATTGAGAACTCTGTTAATGTAAGCATAGATGAAGGTTGTTCTAAGCCAGATTGCTCTCCTCCTGAAGATGAAGATTTCAATTTTGAAGAACTGGTTGTGCCTGAGAATGAGCCTCCAACTAATCCTCCAGTTAGAGCTGATAATGCTCAAACTCAGGGGGAGCAACTTATAGAAGAAGAAGAAGGTGTTCCAATCTTTGAAAATGCACAAGATGATCCTACTCCTACTGAATAAATTATTCAGAATCCATTAAGTGACTCTCAAACTGGTTCAGATTCCCCCATTCCAGTCCAAGCTGATCAGCCTCTTCCTCAAGCTGATCATGCTGGACCATCTAATCTGAATCAGTCCATTGTCCCAGTTAACAGATGGACAAAAAGTCATCCAATTAACCAAATCATTTGTGATCCTCTCTCTGGTGTTAAAACAAGAAGAAAGGCAACAGGCAATTTCTGCATGTTTGTCAATTTTGTAAGCAAGATGGAACCAACTGAGGTTAATGAAGCACTGGCAGATCCTTCTTGGGTAAATGCAATGCAAGATGAGTTAACACAGTTTGAAAGAAACAAGGTTTGGAAACTTGTTCCAAGACCTCATCACAAGACTGTGATTGGAACCAAGTGGGTATACAGAAACAAAATGGATGAAAGGGGAGTTGTGACCAGAAATAAAGCAAGATTGGTAGCTCTTGGTTACAGACAAGAGGATGGAATTGATTATGATGAGACTTTTGCACCAGTGGCAAGATTAGAGGCAATCAAAATGTTCTTGGCCTTCTCTGCTCACAAAGGTTTCAAAGTCTACCAAATGGATGTGAAGAGTGCATTTCTTAATGGAAAATTGGAAGAAGAAGTCTATGTTGAACAGCCTCCTAGTTTTGAAAATTCAAAGTTTCCTGACCATGTGTTCAAGCTTGACAAGGCTCTTTATGGGTTAAAGCAAGCTCCAAGGGTATGGTATGACACTTTGTCTAAATTCTTATTGGTTAACAACTTCAAAAGAGGTAATGTTGACAAGACTTTGTTTGTGAGAAAGTATAATGGTGATATCCTGCTTGTACAAATTTATGTAGATGATATAATATTTGGGTCTGGTAGTAAAAGACTTTGCAAAAAGTTGAATTAATGTCTAAAAAGTATGAAATGAGCATGATGGGAGAACTAAACTATTTTCTGGGTTTACAAGTTAAACAGACTAAAAATGGAATTTTCATAAACCAAGGAAAATATGTTAAAGATCTCTTAAACAAATTTGGTTTTAGTGATTGCTCACCTATGAAAACTCCTATGGGAACTGATGTTAAGCTGGGTGAAGATAAAAATGGCAAATCTGTTGACACCACAGCTTATAGGGGTATGATAGGATCATTACTTTACTTGACTGCTAGTAGACCAGATATTATGTTTGCTACATGTCTTTGTGCAAGATATCAAGCTAGTCCTAAGGAATCTCATCTTAAGGCTGTGAAAAGAATCTTTAGATACCTTAAAGGTAGTCCCAATTTGGGTCTTTGGTATCCCAAAGACTCAGGATTTGATCTAATTGGCTATTCAGATTCTGACTTTGCAGGCTGTAAGATTGACAGAAAAAGTACTTCAGGAGCTTGTCAATTGCTTGGCAATAGACTTGTAAGCTGGTCTAGCAAGAAGCAGCATTTAGTTTCTATATCCACTGCAGAAGCTGAATATGTTGCTGCAAGAAGTTGTTACTCTCAAATTCTTTGGATGCAATATCAGCTTCAAGACTATGGTGTCACTGCATCAAAAACTCCAATCTTTTGTGACAGTACCAGTGCCATAGCAATTTCAAACATTCCTGTACTTCATTCAAGGACCAAGCACATTGATATAAGATATCATTTCATCAGGGATCATGTAATGAAAGAAGATGTTGAACTCCACTTCATTCCAATAGATAATCAGCTTGCTGACTTGTTCACAAAGCCATTGGATGAATCAAGGTTCAACTATCTCATAAGTAAGTTAGGTATGCTTAATTTGTAAAATATAGTGAGCTAAGTAATAACAAATCTGACCCCTTAGAGTTATTCTAAAATTTTGAGGGTAAGCTGTGTCTAACCCATACTACCCTTTCATACTTGGTGCATTTCCAAGTAAAAAGGTAAGCTGAGTTTGACACAGATTCGTGGTTATTTTTGTTATTAAATATCTCAGTGCGTTTTATTACTTTCATTATTTTATTTAAGCTTACTTGTTGATCCTATTGGAGTGTGACACGTGTAGTGGTAACAGCCGGTTACTGAAAAAGTACCTCCACTACTTGTTGATCCTCCAATCATAATCTTTCTCTCTCCAACTTTTTCAAACGGGATATTTTGAATCATGTATATAATATCGATTTAACCTAAATCCCAAATCACTTGTTCATATTTTCTCAAATCAATTTTTTTTTTCTCTCAAATCTGATTACTGTTTTATTATTGTATTTAAATTTCTTCTTATAAAAATTGTTTTCAATGGCATCATCATCTGTTTCTCTTCATACTAATGATTCTAAATCTAGTTCTTCATCTGAAGCTGAAAGTCTATACCCAGCTCCAATAAGCGCTAATAAGCTTTCACCTTATGTGGTGGGAAGTAATGTAGTAGTGGTTCCGGCTGATCTTGATACTGGTAAAATCAAGATTGGCAGTCTGGTTCATGCCAATATTCATCCTCCTTCATGGGCAAAAGGATATGATGAGATTGTGGCTTTCTTATGGTATCATCCATTCGGCAAGGTGATGATTGAGAAGCCGGACTGGGTGTTTCAAGATCTCCTTTGCGAATTTTGGGCGAGCTGTTTTGTGGGACAGAACAAGAAAAGAGATGCTGCAATCTATGGCACAATCCTCAATGGTAAGAAAAAGGTATATATTTCTTATGAGAGGATTAGGTCTACATTTGAGCTGTCTTATATGCCTGAAGATGATTATGAAAATGTTGTGTCTCATACTGAAGCCAAAAATATTTTACAAGAAGTTGGATATACTGGTCCATTGGCTTCAGTGGTTAAAATGAAATATTTAACTGTCATTTGGAACTATTTACTGAGCACAATTTCTAAAACTTTACAAGTAAAGGCAGGCAGCTTTGATCAACCTAATGTTTTAGAATTGCAGATTTTTCATGCAATGGTCACTATGACCAGAATAGATTTTGCTGGCTTAATTTTTAAGGACTTAGTTGATCGTGTTCATAAGAAGAGCCTTACCATACCTTATGGTAGGATTCTTGCACTCATCATTGAAGCAATACTTGACAATGATTACAGTCTGGCAACTGGTCAGACTGTGGAATGCAAGTCTATCAACAATAACATTTTCAATAGTCCCAAGGTATCTGTGCAGGGTCTGACCGCAATGCAGATCTACCTTAATTTTTGCAGGCAAAGAGAAAGGGAACAAGAAGCACTTAAGGAAGCTGTCCCTTCTTCGACGCGATCTGAGTCTGACACTCAATCTGCTAATCAGGGGGACCCAGGTACACATGCTTCTGAACCCTCAAACTCTTCTCAATCTATTCAACCTTATTCTCCTTCAAAAGAGGGTGAAGGGTTGGCCAAAACATCAGCTACCCTAGCCACACCCTCATCCACTCATTCAAAATCCGCATCTAAAAGACCAATTGTTGAGGACTTAGTACCTCACAAGGCTAAAAAGAAAAGAACGCAAAGGAAATCTGTGTCAGCTTCTGGGGTTGATATTGCAACATCCAATTTTGAGATCCCCCAAGGTGCAGTGGAAGCTAAGGAACGTTCCAAAGCTGTCCCTGCCACCCAAGCTGACAAGCCGAAATCGCCACACCCATCTGTACTCTCCCAAAAGAGTGTAGACGAGTTAAAGGGAACACCTACCCAACCCTCAAAACAGGGTGAAGGTATTGAAAGAAAGACCTCCTCCCAAGGTCATACTGTGTCTGCACCTAAATCGCCATCATCAGCCTCCCAAAAGGTTGATGATATCATTAAAGGGATAACAGAGGATCTACCCCAGATCCAAAATGAGTTACAGTCTATGCACATCATTTCTGAGGATGGTCAGCCAAAGGAGAGAAGTATCGAACGCATTGGTGACACTGCTTCTCCTCCCCAAGCTGATCAGACTCCTTTCTCTTACACTCTGAGTCTGCACAGGCTGTCAATGCCCTTCTATGTCACAAGGAGGGGTACAGGCCTCAATTCTCCCTAAGGATACTTTGGTGCAACAACACACCTCTGTTGAAGGGAAATCAAATACACAAGACATTACACCTGCAGAGTCTGTGTCTGCATCTGTCCTTGGACAGAGGGATTCTGTAGGTTACATGGTCTTTAGGCAGTTATGTCAGCCCCTTGTGCAGCAAAGGGAACCATTGATGGTCCTCACGATGTCAATGAGAATATGATCACTATCTCCAGAAGTGATTCTTCATTCAATGATGAGTATGCCCATATATCCTCAAAGGATGCTCTAATGGAAGATGCCAGTGGAGGAGTTGATCAAAATCAAGATCAACGCATTCCCACTGGCCCTCAGCCTGAACCAAACGTTAATCTTTCTCAGGCTGACCAACTCATCATCATTTCTGACAAATCTACTCATGAGACTCACTCTCATGAGCAAATTCACCAAAACTCCTTAAGCCTCCACCCCCTTCTATATGAGCCCAATGACCCTGATATTAAGGATTACAGGCTGCTCTTTCCAGAGTCAGTGGCTTTTAAGCCAACTGCAAGTTCTTCCCAAGCTGTCACTATCTCATTTTCAGATGTGGTGGGTCAGCTCACTAAGTTCATTTCAACCTCTAAGGTTGAGAGTTTACAGCTGACCAAATGCTTGGAAAAGATCCAAAAGGATCAGGAATTGACGGACAAGAAGGTGGATAAGCTGAGTCATGATCTGACTGCATTGAAAGAAAGTGTGATAAAAGCAGTTGATTTGATGTAGCAGAACCAGAGCAAGCTGACAGAGTCTCTTGATGGTCTTACAAAGGCAATCAATGAAGAGAATGAAAGAAACAAGAGTACTCTGGGTCAGATTGAGAATGCTGCAACCAAGTTTAAAAGGGAAGTCACCATAGAACTTCGATCTGCAAACAAGTCACAAGCAGATTTCAAGAATGATCTGATTGAAGTTTCTAAGGGTGTTAAATCTAAAATTGGACTCCTCCATGAGGATTATGTTGAGCTAAGAAGAGCATGCTGTCTCACTAATATCAAGATTGACTTGATCAACCAGGATCTTAAAGGCCTCTTTGCCACTCCAGTGAGCTCTTTCCCTGCTGATGATGACAAAAAGGGGGAGAATAATGCTAGAAGAAGAGTGCTATGAGTGATGCTGAAATTGAGCTAGAAAGAGAAAGACAAACAAGCTCAGGTTGACAAGGAAATTGAAGAATATTTTGAAAGACTGAAAGAGAGAACGAATAAGGCCAGAGCTGAGGAGGCACTCAATGATAGAAGAATGGTTGTGCATGGTTCTAGGGTGGAAGGTGAGAAAGAAATAGAGGAGATAAAAATACCAGAATCTGAGTCTGGTGGTGAAAATGTTGGAAATATGAATGAAGAGGCTGAAAATGAGAGTGATACAACTAATGGGGAGACTATTGATGTTGAAATGGGAGATATAAGGAAGGATGATAAAAAGTTGAGAAAGTTGAAAAGAAAAGAAAGTCCTCCCAAGCTGTTCCTGTGCAAGCTGTGCCAACTCAAGCTGACCCAGCTCCCAAAGAACAAATTGATGAATCTTCATTTAGTGAAGACACAGCCACTCTGTCCCAGTTCATGATCAAGAAAAGAACAACAGAAGTTGGGTCAAGTGGTGTGAAGATCTTAACAGACAAAGAAAAGGATTGGGAGCTTGCAACTGAAAAAGCTCCACAGCTTGGGGTAACAGTTGAGGTGGCATACAAAATGATTAAGGAGGAAAAATTAGAAAGAGAAAGAATTGTTGCAACTAAGTCTGATTCTGAAATTGCCAAGGCTGTTCAAGAACAATTAAATAAGGAAGATGAAGAAGATCTTGCAGCCATTGGTTCCAAAAAGAAAGTTGAGGCCCAAGGGAAAGAAAAGAAGAAGGTGGTGGTTCACACTAAACCATCACAGAAGGTTAAAGATGTGAAGATAGTGGTGAAGCCCATGATTGGTTGGAGGCTCTGGAGAAAAGAAAAGTAACAGAAAATATCAACTATAGAAGGCATCCAGAGCCAATCATCCAGGTTCAATTGAAAAGGAAAAGAGGAAAGTCTATTCCAAGCATCAGATTCACAAGAAAAGGATATGAGACAAGCTAGGAAACTCATGATCTTGACAATCTGTATGAGTTAGGTTACACAGAGTGGGTTGAATTGCATGATATCATCACTGGTATGCATGGAATTCATAAAGAGACATTCTTGGAAGCCATTGAGAAGAAGTTGGCTGCAATTGTAAAGTACAAGATTGATATCACTGGCCTTCCAAGACCAAAAGCATATGATATGGATGATGAAGATGAGTCAACTGAGCCACTCAAGAAGAAAAGAAGAAGGTTAAAGATGTGCAAAAACTTGACCCCTTCAGAGTTGTTTGCACAATTATCTTCTGATGCTGTTGACAAGATTCTGAATAATCTCAATCTGTCTCTACCTACTGGTGTTGAAAATGCAAGATGTGGAATGCACATCACTAAACCTGAACATGGTATGTTTTTTGTGAATGGAAGAGGGCAACTTGTATTTCAAAGGACTGCTGAGCTAAAAGAGCTACCAACTATGCACCTTTTTACCTTGTACAGATTTTGTACTAATTTTAGTGAACAAGGCAATGGGTATGAGCAGTTCCTTATTGATGAGGGGTTAGATAGAAAAGTAGATGTGAGAATTGCTCCATCATTTGAAGTTAAGCAAGAAACTGTAGAATTGATTGGGGAATAAGTTCTTATTGTAATACTTTGTTTTTCTCAATATATGCAAGTATTTGTACAAATTCAGTTGTCTTGTTAGAATTTCATATCAGATTGAAAAGAACCCAAAAGATTCAAAGGGTCACAAGCTGTTAGTCATATTTTCTTTGATTCTTTGTAAGCTGATAGTTAGAAGTGTGGTTGGGTTTTGTCATCATCAAATTGGGGGAGATTGTTGAGTCCCAATGTTAATTGTAAATTTAATGATGACAAATCTGACCTATAAACACTTAGTAATCTTTTGGTTCTTGTAAATCTGATCTGGGTCAGACTAAGCTGACACAGCTTGCGATCTGTAATTGGCCCAGATCATGCTTCATACTTTGTAATTGTAAAATCTTATGGAAGCAAGTGTTATTCAAGCTGCATCAACAATGTATTAGCATTCAGTCCAAGTCGAAGAGGAGGATTGAAGATAGAAGACCAACTGTTAGTGGAAGACAGCTTGGGATTAGCAGTCAGCTTGGAAACACTTAGGCAGATTGGTGCTTTGACAAACGGCCCAATCTGTGTCTGACAATCAAGTGAAGATAACAACCTGGATTGAAGATAAAGGACAAATGACGTGACTAGGAAGAATCCTAGGATCCAGGTTGGTGGTTGGTTTTACATATGCGTGTCCATACTCGTATTGGTTGATGAAGAATGTGCGTCAGTACGTGGGGGACCACAAGTACTATGAAAGGCATGATTGATTATTCCTTTATCATCCACTGAATGAAGAATACGTGGCTGCAACGGACACCAAGTGAAGGAGCGCTTTCGCCTATAAAAGCCTCATTCATGGATTGCATATGTGTGGCATTTCCTGAGAATCATTCTTTACACAAGTTTCTCTGCTCTTATACACAGCTTAGTCTGTACGAGATCAGCTTGGGCTGATTCTCTTGAGCTGAACTTATTGATTGTAGTTTGTCATTTCAGAGGTTGTTTAGATATCTATAGGCTATCTTTATTCCGCAACAACCTTGTAATTCTTTGTATAGATTATTTCTTAATAAAGGATTACATTTGAAAACCACAATCTGTGTTCAAGAATGTTTTATTTCTTTACTGCTTTACTGTTTTAATGATTCCTGCTCTTTACTTACTTGCTTAATATATATAAACTGAATCTTAAAACGGTTTTATTTAAAAGTTTGTAAAGATTAAGGAAAGTTGTATTCACCCCCCTCTACAACTGTTCTGTGTACAATATACTTTGGTATATTGATACACCTTGGGACGTATCATCTACTGATTTCCAGACAAAAATATAAGTTTTGCGACCTTAACTCAAAAATACTTTTCACTGACTTTACTTTAGAGGGGAGGGAGTGGAATCGGTAAAAGTGTTTGCCGCTAGTGGAGAGGAGAGAGAGAGGAGAGAGGATGTGATTGATTGGTTGGATGGTTTTTTTTTTTTGTTAAGTCTGATCAATGGAGGCTTTGTATATATGTATATATGTATAGTATATGTATGAAGAAGAAGCAAATGCCTCTCGATCTGTTCTATTTTTTTAATTTTTTTATTTATTGTTAATTATACTTTAGTCCCTGTAAACTATTTATTTATTTACATATCAGCCCCTGTAAACTATTTATTTATTTATGTTAATTACATATCAGTCCCTGTACTTTAATTTTTTATATTATTGATTGTATCTATATACATATGTTTTAATTTATATAGTTTGGAATATAGTATTAAAAATAAATGAAAAAGAAATGATGAGGTGGAGATTGGGGAAGTTGGGGGAAAGTGGCGCCAGTGATTTGGGGAAGATGGGGGAAGATTGGGGAAAATTGAGGTGGAAGGTTTTGATTGGCGGTAAACTTTGAGGGAGTGGTGACCACCACTCCCCCCTTAAAATATGACCTGAAACCGGTGTCATTCAAAAGACTCTTTGAAGATAATTTTAAACACAAAAATTGTTCAATAATGTTATTCAAAACTCGAGATAGCACCTCCCCAAGTTGACACATTTTCCTGATAAGCATTACTTGAAAATATAGAACTACTTTTTGTTTAAACCTTTTACCCAACCATCATATTCCAACTTCCCAATGCTCCAACACTTATTTTAATATTTTCTTCATTATCTTATTCCATTTCTATGGATTTTATAGCCAGGGGCGGATCTAGCTATACACAAGGTCTTAGGACCTACCTTAGATTTGTTTAGTTTTCAGAAAGTATGTAATGAATTCATCAAGGAACTACCTTAAATCTGAGTTAGGACCTACCTTGCAATACTTATTTGGATACATGAGATTTTATAACTGAATTTGTGGGAAAGGAAAAAGAATCGTGGCTGTACTTTAATGGAGGAAATTTAGATCTAAAATTTGAAGAAGACAAATTGAGGAAGACGAAGGAATGTAAACTTATGGTCCCTGCCCTTTTGTATTTATTTACAATTTTCAATACAAACCATGTTAGTTTATAAAAACTTCAATTTCAACCCTTCTATTTTGATAACTAGTCAACTAGTTACAATTATTTAACTTTGCAATCATATAAAAAATGTGTTAAAACAACAATACTTACACCATATATCAACTTAATATATATTTTATTAGATATTAATACATAACTTATTTAACTAAATTTATGTATTTATAATAGTCATCATATATTGACCATTTTTTATTAAAAAAATATCCATACAACTTTGATTTTCCTAAATAATCAAACCTCAATTTTAATGAAGTATTATTATCCTTTTGTTGTAAAAAATATATATATTCATCTTCATCATTATATGTTTTCAGAACTTCAATATAACATTTTACTTAGAAATTTTTTTATATTATTAAGTTAGATACTGTTTTATTTTTTTTGTAACAAGCATTATGCTATAGATGGTATCAATGTCGACCCGAACCGACCTGACCAACTAATACACTCACTTTTCAATTTAACAAAGCCAATAACCAGAACTTACCTAGTTTAGAATCCTAGATTCGCCACTCTTTATAGCTAGTATTGTGTACAAAGTTATTGGATTCAAGGGTTGATTCTTAGTTTGTGAAATTAAACTTTTCGGTGAAAACCCAGCTCGACCACAATGTACTTAAAAGTACATAACTTGAGTTCTATTTGGTATTTTTGATTGATTCTAGTTGGTGGTGAAACTAGACTCACATAGCTTCATTTCATCTTTTGTGAGCAAGACTTGGTTCGTCCGTTTTAACCCATTTTCCATATGCTCCAAGTTTCATTACAAAATCTGTGAGTTTCTTGGTAACACAAACTCACTTTTCCACTTGGTTAGTCAATCCATACTCCAACCAATCCTTATTTACACTTTAACGTAACTTTTACAGAATGTTTATAAACTTTTATAGATTGTATTGTTTGATATAATGATGGGCTCATATTTGTACACTTACATGTTTTCGGTTTTGGATTTCGATGATTATTTTGCTAGAATTTGTTATGTATTCATACTATTTGATTATAGTTTTATTAAAATCAGAATATATATTTTGCTTTTAACATAAATCAACGTATATTTTCATCCATCTCAAATCCTAAATCAAAATCATCCCAAGACTTGTGCAAATCTTAACATGCATGTCATCATCTAACACTTTTACATTCAATCTATTGTTATCTTTTACATATATTCATGATTATTTCTTTCGTATCAACCCTTTTAAATATGCATGCATGTGTAGATCTATGCTTGTGTAGTGTTAGTATGAAAGAAATGAAAAGGATAGAGATCAAGGAATCAAGTAGCAACCTTAGATGATTGAAATAACAAGAAAGAAGATGTTGCTGGGTCTCCATTTTGTGGCTGTCCTTGGAGTGTCTCATGGCTGTAACAAGCTTGAAAAGGAAAGAAAATATATGAAAGGAGATATGAAGAACAAACAAAGGAACATGTTGGGTACCCTTTGATGATCAAGAATCAAAAGGAAGGAAGAAGATTGGACTCGTTTTGCTCCCATTTCTACTGCTGTTCGATCAACCTCAATAGGGGCTGATTCCGTGACCTTGTTGCCTTTAAATCGACTCCAAGCTTCCACCATACATGGATCTAGATGATAGATGATCAATGGGACTTATTATTACATTAGATTAATTAGATTTGAGCTCCTTGTTGCCTTGTTTGGACCGAAAAAGATGAAGAAAATGTGCAGAAAATTAGAGAGAGTTGGAGAGAGTGTTTGGAGATGTATGTGTGTTTGAAATGAAAAGTGAGAGTGTGGGGGAAGGGAAAGCATGTGATTTAGGGGAAGAAAAGAGGTAGGGGGCAAGCTCATTGGTGAGTTGGGGTGGTGGATGATCCCCCATTGGCTTGGCAAAGTGTGTGTGTGTGTTGTTTTAAATGAAGAGAAGAGAAATAAGTGTGGGGGTGAGATTTCCAGCCATATGGACATGAGAGAGAGTGAGAGGAGGGGTAGAAGACTTGCTCATTGGCTAGAGGGAGTAAGACATGATTGAGAGTGTGGGTATACATGAGTTGAATGTGTAATGTGTAAGAAGCTAGTTATAATCCTATTGGTTAGTTGATGTGGAATTATGTGTGTATGCATGTGCCAAAAATTCCAAAACATAAATTCCAATTTTTGTGTTTAAAAGTTTGTATAATGTAATCCTAATTGTATATTGACTTTATAAAAATCATTTAAGTTTGTACCTAGTGAGGACTGGAGAAATATAGAATAGAAGAATAGACATCAAGATTTCCAACCACACGAAAATTGTTATTTCAAGAATACCAAGCGCATGAAATCTAAGAAGAAGAGTACCTAGTTGATGAGTGGATAAAGATAAAGCAGAAGAGTAATCAGGAGAAATAAAAAGAGATATAGATAGAGATAATATATATATTACTATACTAGACAGATGGCATTGAGTTGCTATAATCAGGTTTTTACTTTAAACCTAAAAGTCACGCGTGGCAAACCCTTAAAGGGTGTAAAAAGGTTAAAAATTAAAAAAAGGGTCGAAATTTACAAACTAAAAAGTTGAAGATGAGAGTCGAACATACTAACAAACAGTAATGGCAAGACAAAACACTCACATTTATTTTATAGCATAAATAGAACTTCAAAAGAAACAATAATATAACAATTATTAGTTTCTTAGTAACTTAATAAAAATTTTTGACATATTGGAGTAATTTGACAGCCTAAGTTAAGTTGTCATGACAAAAAAAAGACATACTCCTGAAAAGAATGATTACAAGTTAAATTATTAATATTTAGACTCACTTAAAAAAACCATTATGCCTCCCGTTAGACTTTGTATTTGTAAAAACATGTATTTAGGCTCAATTTTCCATCGTATCCTCTTCTTATTTTCCAGATCGAATATTGCACCACTTAAATGTTTATAGCTTTTTCAATTCAATTTAATGTGTGTACTTGTAAATTATTTAGAATCAAACATAGTTCCATGGACACATGTTGGACTTATGCAGATCCGTCTTTTTCACACCTTTTTTTTTAAAACAAACAAGGTTACAAAGCCTAACCTGTAACTTAAAGGTGTCAATAATGTTGACACCCGTTTGAACTTCTGGCTGTGTCGGTGTTGTTGCCTTTTCACCTTTTCTTGTCGCATCTCGAGCGAACCCAACCCACTACTTATATTAACGTTAACTTCTTCTGGTTTCACCAACTACAAGAAAAAAAAATTCCATTATTAGCATACTTATGAGTTATAAGGAGAATTTTACATTTAATTTCAAGTTTTTCATACATTCCCCTCAACTTCCCATAGCACATCGCCGAAGATTTGCGTTTTGGAAAAAGCATCGGAGAGAAGTTTATCACCTACAATACATTCACATATTAGTTTGTGTTCATGAATTAACATTTTTACACTAAAAACTTAAAATATATATCTATATACCTGTTTCCGGATCTTTGTATATAAAATTAAATATATATATATATACCTGTTTCCGGATCTTTGTAGAGATACATTTTTTTTTGGTATGACGATGTTTACTTTGACACTCTGGTAAAAGAAATGTATAGATATAATATATAGAGATTGAGATGGAAGATGAAATATGATGCAAGTTATTTTGTGTGTGTGTGTTAGGTAGGAGCTTTTTAAGATGTTTACTACCGGTAAGAGAAATGTATAGATATATATAAAGCGAGAGATGGAAGATAAAGTTATTTTTTGTGTGTGTGTAGGTGGGAACATCGTCTGCAATTTTCAAATGTGTTTGGTCTTCATTGACCACCTTTTTCTTCTTTCTTGTTATTGTTTTTTTAAATTTTACTCTATGGTTTACGTGTTATATATTGTTAGGTCCAGATTTACTGGACTCGCTCCAGACTTGAAGACTGGAGCGACACTGAAGATTTGTCCAGAAATAATAGAAGACCAGTGAGCTATTTACTTGTACAGGAAATCTGGAATCCTCCAGATTAGCTCACTGGACTTCACTCCAGTCAAGATCGTTTCTACTGAAGACATTCTTACTGAAGTCAAAGACTGAAGTATGAAGAAAGAAGACTGACAAGCAGTGGAGCCCACTGACAGTCTTCCCAGATCTCCTGACTGAAGCCTTTATCAGTGTTCTAGACCTTACAAGTCTGAACACTGATTACGAGGAATTGACTTTTGCCTTTACACACTTTTACACGGACAACCCATTTGTCTATTGATAAAATTACAATACGTGTGTAAAGGTGGTTGGTTAAAAGGATGACAAGTCACATCAACTTGACTTTATCCTTGTACTTTAACCAATGCATTTAAGGAATTAAAGTTGTTTCCTTAAATGCATGCAACCATATTTGTACGGCATAATAAATTCACTGTTGAATTTATTTGCCTATAAATACAAAGTCACATACCTCGTACAAATTACGTTTTTGCAATTTGGTGAACTTGCTAAAATACTCTCGATCAAAATAGTTATACTTCACAACTTTAAGTATATCGATCCAAGGAGATTATTTAGCAAGTATAGATCACTTGTAATTCAAAGATTGTTTAGATAGTTACATACTTGTAATATCTAGTTCCGCAACAATCTTGTATTTGTTTTACATCAATAAATAAAATACACATGAAAATTACATTGTGTTCCACCATTTATTTACTTTGTTTAAATATTGCTTTAAGTCTTTATTACTTTACTTATACTTGCATTTGTATTTAAAGTAATACTAGTCCAATCTATTTCATACTTGACTTGTTATTTTACACTCGTGGGTTAAACCATCGTGTGAGGGACTTTATAATTGGTATCAGAGCAGAAGGCTAATATACTTGCCTAGATCTGTTTCACGATGGCCAACCCAGAAGATACACAAAGTAATCCTGATCCTAATTTTAATGAACCACCACCCGTTGTCAATAATAATCCTCCACCTCCTACTCTCCTGCTTCTCCACATGTACATGTGCACTACTCGAATAATCCTGTTCCTAAATTCAATGGGAACCGTGATGAATTTGGTAGGTGGAAAGCTAGGATGATATTACATGTTACTGATATTGAAAGGAATATGATGAAAATTTTAAATGAAGGCCCTATATGCCTAGACTTCCTATCAATGCACTCCTTGACCCAACTGGATCAAGAAGTGGAAGAGGAGAGGAGATTGGTAAATCTTGATACCATCCTTAAAAACATGATCCTCGGGGCTGTTCCAGAAACCCTAATTCCCACACTAGTTCTCTATCCCAGTGCTAAAACCATGTGGGATGAACTGGTGAACCAACATGAGGGAGGTGATGACACTGTTGTTACCAGAAAGGTCTCCTTAAACAAAAAGTATGAGTCATTTTTTGCTCTCCCCAATGAGTCTCTAACTGGTACTTACACCAGATTTATGAGCATTATAAACCAGTTAAGAGGACTGGGGTTGAGAAAGACAAGGATATACTTCTGGAGAAATTTTGTGATATTTTGCCCACAAATGGTCTCACATGATTCTGGTCTTGAGACAAGGTAAAACCTTGCACTCCCATACTTTGTCAACATTGTATGGAGCCTTCAGATTCACTGAAGAAAATCAAGCCCAGAGGATTGAGAAAAAGATCTTAATCATGCTTCCAGTAGTTCCACATTGGTCACTAATATTGCACCACCTTGTGCGGCATTAATATCTTCTGAGAATGTATTTTCTATGAAGAAGATGATGTCTGAACTAATGGATTCTGGAGTCACTAATGATATCTTTCCAGACTGTGATGAAACTGACAGTGATGACCTGGTTGCAATGATTGCTAAAACATTTAATCGTTTTAAAGCAAGAGCAAATAGGCCCACTGGACAACATGCACCCAGTTCCTCTACTGACAAGACCAATCTGACATGCTTTAAGTGTGGCAGAAAAGGTCATTTCATGAAAGAGTGCAGGTCCAGTCAGTTTGTCTCTCAGTCTGGTCCAGCTGCTTCTTATAACAAGCCTGATGATAGCTATAAGTTGAAATACAAAAAGCTTAAGGCTCAGATTGCTCTCTTGTCAACAAATAGAAAATAATAAATGCATGATAGCAACCATTGAAGAAGCATGGGTTCCCTCAGATGATTCATCAGTTGATGAAGAAGAGGAAAGAGATTGTTGCTTTATGGCTCTGGCAGATCAAGAGCATCTGGTGAAGGATGATGTCACATCTGGTCGATGGGTGGACATTGTTATAAAAAAGGTTAGTAAGTACGATAATGAAACCGATCCTGAATTAAAATTGGACATTACTGAAGCTCTAAATTCTGATTTAATTTTTGTTGTAAGATCTGACAGTCTTAATGGCTTAGAAACAGATTCCTCTGAAATCGCTGCTTTAAAATCAAAATTAAAAGAACTTCAAGATATTAAACTGGCATTTCAAGCACAAGTTTTGGTAACTGAACAACTGGTTCAAGAAAAACATGACCTGGAAATGATTTTTCAAAAAGAAAAACAGGTCATTAAATCATGGCTAGAAACAAAAAAAGCCATATGATGCTGGAATAAACCAATTTCCATCCCAAAAACGTGCTTATCTGGATGGAAATACTCATATTGCAGCATTAATACCAGTTATTGACCGGTTACCAGAGGAGGTTAGACCAAGTATTTTATGATGAACCTTCTACCCCAAAAACTTGTATTATCCCAGCTCAACTTCCAGAGGTTAAGACTGGAGCATTCCAGATGACTGCTCCAGTTAAAAAGGTTAATCAAAATAAACCTTTGCCTCAGACTGCTTCTAAAGAACCCAGGTTCAAAAGAAAAAGACCAGTTCCCTTCCTAAGCCTAAAGTCCAGTCAACTGGAAAGGCTCAGGTATCATCTGAAGAATCTATTTTGTTAAGGTTGGAGAGCCAGTTTCAACTACTGGCTCGTCAAGTTCAAAGCTGTAATGCAAGACTGAACAACTTTGAGGGTACTTCATCTGGCCCTAAACAAAATCCTAAACCTTTTTCTAAGAAAGATAAAAATATTCCTTTAATTGAGAAAAAGAAAAAGGTTTCTAAACTATCAACCCTAGTGGTCTTTTCAACTAAGACTACTGTTGAAGAAAGTGAACTAAACCAGATTGCCCCAGGGACCTATAAGGGAGGGTCCAGCGAACCCATCAGTCGATGGGTTCCCAAATCTAACTGATATATCTGGTGGATGTGCAGGGCGATCGAAAGAAATTTATCTGGTATCTTGACAGTGCAGCTGGCAGGACAATGACCGGATGTAAGACCCTGCTGGAGGAGTTCGTAATTTCTGATGGACCCTCCATTACTTTTGGAAATGATGGTTGTGGAAAAACTGAGGGGTATGGTGTTCTGAACAATGGACAATTCAAATTCAGACGAGTTGCATATGTGAATGGTTTGAAATATAACCTGATCAGTGTCAGTCAACTGTGTGATGATGGCTATCAAGTTCTGTTCAATATTGCTCAGGGCATCGTATTCAACAAGGACTGGAAGGTAGTGTTGATTGCTCCCAGAAAAGGGAATGTGTACGTGATGGATATGGAAAGCTCTCCTTCAGAGCAGTGTTTCTATACTCAAGCTGATGAAGACACAAACTGGTTATGGCATAAAAGGTTATCCCATTTAAGTTTCAAAAATATTAATAAGTTGTCTAGAAAACAACTGGCAGATGGGATACCTTCAGTTTCCTTCAAAAAGGAAAGGCCATGTCCAGGATGTGAGATGGGAAAGCAGAAACATGCCAGTTTCAAGACCAGACAGAACTTTAGCATAACTGAACCACTTCACATGCTTCATATGGATCTCTTTGGTCCAGTGAATGTTCAGAGTCGTGCTGGTAAAAGATACACCCTGGTGATCGTAGATGAATTCTCCAGATATTGTTGGGTGATCTTTCTTCAGGTCTAAAAGTGAAGCTGCTGCTGAAACCATCACTCTTATCAAGCAGATTGAACTCAAGCATAAGCGAAAGGTGTGTCAGTTAAGAAGTGACAATGGAACAGAATTCCAGAATGCAACTCTGGAGTCATTCTGTACTGACACTGGCATCTCCCAGAACTTCTCCTCAGCAAGAACTCCAGAATAGAATGGAGTTGTAGAAAGAAAGAATCGAACGCTGATAGAAGCTGCCAGGAGTATGTTGGCTGAATCTGGTCTTCCTACCAGTTTCTGGGCTGAAGCAATTGCTACTACTTGCCACACCCAGAACAGGTCTGTTTACATCAAAAGACACAAGAAGACAGCCTATGAAGTCTTAAGAAATAGAAAACCAAATATTGGTTATTTTCACGTTTTTGGATGTCCAGTGTACATTCTGAACGACTCCAGTCAGTTAGGCAAATTCGATGTCAAAGCTGATGAAGGGTATTTCTTAGGCTATTCACCCTTCGCAAGGCCTTCAGAGTCTACAACAAGAGACTGGAGAAGGTCCATGAGTCAATACACGTTACATTTGATGAATCGAATAATGCAATTAATAAAAAGCCAGCCCTTGATTCTCCCCCAGAAAATCCAATTATCTTCTGTGAATCTGATCCCATCAACTGCAAAGATTCACCTGAAGAAGTTTCCAGTCATCTGACTTGGAACCAGCTCAAAAGAAGAAAACCCCCAGTAGTACACCTTTCTATCCTTCAATAAGTTTCAAACTACCCTCTAAACTTGTTATTGGATCAGATGTTCGTCCAAGTCCGGGTTCAAGTAACCAACAATTATGTATCTCGACCTTGATTCACCTGATTACCTGAAAAGTGTACTAAACAAGGTCAACACTAGGTTGGTGAGTTCGTAGTAATGGTTTACAAGAAACCATCCTCAATAACATTATCATATGTAATAACAACATCCAACAATGTACTTACAACAAACCAATGTACGTCAGCTGTTATACAATTGAGGTTATCATATCGTTCACTTTATCAAATAAGTAACCAACGACAAATGATGCCAAATAGTTCATATACTGTCAAGTACAAATGATATCATTACCAATAAATGTATTGTATACACGTCAATGTCATGCAATGTATCAAATGTGTATAAATGTCAATGCGTGCATCATATGTGTATCAATGTATGCAATGTATCAAATGCGTATGAATGTCAATACGTGCATCATATGCGTATCAATGTTATGCAATGTACTTCAAAATCATATCAAATCATCAAGTATAGCGGGAACAAAAAATTTTCATTCTTTATCATTTACTTCTAACTCAAAGCAGTGATGATGAAATCGAAAATGAAGATCTCCATAACCAAAGTGAAGAAATAAGAAGACAATCACCCTGCCTCAAACCCTTTTTTCCAACAAAGAAACCACGTAAAGAACTATTGATACAAACAGAGGCGGAGCTAGGATTTTCGGTTGACGGGGACCGAGTGACAAAAATTTTTATCATGACATTTCCATCTGATAATTGATATAAATTTTTGCTAAAATGTATCACGCGTGTTAACACGAGACAGAATATAAGTTTCTATAAAATGTAATAACTAAAATTAAAAAGTTAATTATATC
>CM067167.1:134636285-134672860 GCA_034093135.1 Erigeron breviscapus
ATCCCTACCATCGCTAACATACCCTCAAACTCTGGGGGAAAGACCGATAAGTAATACAACTACTAAGAAGCTCTCCATAATGGTCAGGGTTAATCAGCTCGTCAGCAACTTTCTTATTCGCTTTAGCCACCATGTCTGAAGTATAATCCTTACTACCCTTTCGAAGAATTTTCTTATTATCATTTGGAAGAAATGTATCATCTAGGAAGAAGAAATCAAATCTCCAGGGAGGAATCTTGGTAGGAGTTTCTATCAGCCTAAAACTCTTATCCCGATAAAGGAAAGTAAAACAATCACCAGTCCTTGAAAGCAAGAACACCTTCCTAAACATAGGCAGGGACAAAGGCTGCCCTAACGCCCTAAGGATCATCTCAAACCGCACAATCTTTCCAGCTGCCAGCGGTAGGTAGTAATTAGGGCTGTAAATGAACCGAACATTTCATGAACCGTTCGGCGGGAAGTTCGTTCGTGTTCGTTCGTTTAGTTAAATGAATGAACATGAACACAAAAATTCGTTCGTTTAGTTAAATGAACGAACATGAACGGGTATATGCATGGGTATCCGCGAGCAATAAATGGGTCTACCCTTTAGGAGCGACAGTCGCTCCTAAAGGGGTGTGGTCGGGTTACCGAAGATTCCGTGGTCGGGGTATGTGGCCCGAAAAAAAAAATTAACAGATGATGCCCTTTTACTTTCCTCTTGACAACACATATATCAAGACACTTTGCAGACCAATCAGTACACTGTTGCCAGCTCACAAGCCACAATTGTATTTCAAAAACGCGTGTACTTTTGTACACTGAAACACGGTATCAACTCAAAGGACACGCGTGACACTTTTCCCTGCCACACTTTTTGACCAAAAATTCACGTTTCCTATAGAAATACTCACAAATATCTTTCTCTCACACGATTCCTTTTCTTTTGAATCACACAACACAATTTTAAGACAATTCAATTTATAAAAAAAATTAATTTCACACATTAAACTTATATTACTCTCTCTCTGACTCACGAAAACTTCTCACAATTGAAAAAGAGTTGAACACACTTTCTGTTCCAAAAAAAAACTTCTTGTACACACCAGATTAAGCACTCAAAAATGAATATACTTAGATCAGAAAAATCACAAGTCAGCACATCACACAAACAAGGTTCAAGATCGAAAGAGCTATTTGCCTTGGATGCCGAGCTCAGTGCTCGGCAAATGGGGTGTTCAAAACAACGTTCTTCACAAATTTCACACCAACAAAAGGTAAGTGATAAAATTTGATTTGGAAAAGACAAAAAAAATTCTTGAAATTTTGGTCTATTTGAACTGTTTGCCGAGCTTATTGCTCTGCAAATGGTTGAAATGAGAAAAATTGGCTAATTGTACTATTTGCCGAGCTCAGAGCTCTGCAAATAGTTGAAATTAGAAAAAATTTTGGTCGAAAACTTTCTAAGTCTTTCTTTGATGAGTGGTTGATTCGGGTGAGTGATAGGTTGATTTGGAGAAGTTGGAAATCGAAATAGTGATTTGCAGAGGTATGAGCTCTGCAAATGGTGGTTTGGGAAATTTGGTTAAGTATGAAATGAATTAGATGCCGAGATGTATCTCTGCAAATTGTAGGTTAAAAGAAAAAAAAACTTTCTAAGTGTAAGTTGTATAGGATGCCGAGCAGTGAGCTCGGCGGATAAAAGAAATAGAAAAAATTGGTCGAAAAAGTTGCTAAGTGTTTGAAATGAATTGAGTGTCGAGCAGTGAGCTCAGCAGTGTGTTGAAATGGTTATTTGGTCGAGATGTAAGGTTTGCAGAGATGTCGAGTTGGTGTTGATGGAATAAGCTGCAGTCAAGAACACGGTTATGTGGTGTTTGTCGAGATCGGCAATTTCGAGTAATGGGAAGATCAACTCGGCAAATGCGGGTTTTGGAAGAATTGGTGGATTTGGCCGAGTTAAGGTCGGCAAACACGAGTTTTGGGAGGTCGGTTAGCTCGGCAAACACGAATAATCAACTTTACTTCTGCAAATAAGATAAACTGATAATTTCTGCAGAAATATGAAGAACAAGGTGGCCGGAAATTGTAACCACCACGCCGGAATCCTTAAAATCTCGATTACAACTTCAATTCTTCGAATTAAGCCTCAAAACCACCACCAAAACACTCACCAGCAGATTCCGAACAAACCCTGACTAAAAGATTTCACGATCTCGACTCGCCGGAAAACTCAAGTTCTCGCCGGAAAATTCTATCTTGACGAATCGAAAAATTGAAAAGGTGAAAATGTTCAAAATTTGATCGCGAGAAAAACCTCGTGATTTTCAGAATTATTCGACAACAAACGACAAAGAAATCAATGAGAGAAGATGTTTGGAAATTGTTTCTTATTTTTTCAGCTTTTTCTCTTCTTTTTTTTTATTTAATTAATGTATTTCGATGAAAACAATGTAAAGGATCACGTGAAGAGTACTGTAGCTCCAGTAGTAGTCAAAAAAAAATTCTCAAACTTTGACTTTTTCTTACTATAACTGTTTGCCGAGGTAATTCCTTATCTGCTTAAAACAAACAGATTTTAGAAATTGAACATATATTCATCAAATCAAATACTAATCCACTCCTAATTTGTACTCAGAATCATAGATTAGCATCGAATTCAGTAGTAACAGAAATTTCAGAAATTTCAGAAAAATAAGCTCAAATTCCAGAAATTCGAACAAAATCGATTTGGATTTGTTTGTGGATCGTTCGGATTCACCGATTATGCTCTGATACCAAATGTTATAAATGAAAATGAGCTTAATTGTGATAACAATGGTGGAATTATGGATAGTGTGTGAAAAGTGTGTTTGTGTGTGAATGGGAGGTTGAAGATGATAGGGAGGAGAGAGAAAGTAATTAAGTCAAATGTGTGTGTTTATAATAAAAGGGTTAATTACAAATGACTTAGAGAAGGAGTATTTATACTTATGATCTAATTATAACTAATACTCCTTCCACTATTGAATATTTACAATTTAACACCATATTTATATTTCTAACACATATTCTATGTTCATGCAACATGGCGATTTCTATTTTGAACAAGATTAGTGTGTGGTGTAAGGTGAGGCGCTTTTCTTCTTCTCAGTCAAAAACATCTTTGGGATTGAAGAACACTTGGGGCTTGGAGGTACAGCTAAGAAGATCGTCAAAGGAATAATTTTTGTAACATGTTGGTGCTTATGGCGGAAAAGAAATAATAAAAGATTCAACGAAGAATCGATAAGGGAGGAGAAGGTGATTCAAGAGATTAAGTCTATTAGTTATTTTTGGTTTAAAAATAGATCAAGAAATTGTACAGTTAGCTTAGAAGATTGGAATAGATTTGAGATATGTAAACAAAAGAATGGTGTAATTTGGTGACAGACCCACATTTGTGGGTTTTGGTTCTCTGTGAATGGAGAGAGAGAGAGAGAGAGGTTAAGTTATTGTGAAAACCAAATATTTGTCGAGAACTGTGAGAACTCTTTTATATGAGGGCAGTTTTGTACTTTTGTTATATACTATTTAAATTAGAAATAATTAAATAACAATCCTATAAATCTCTCCACTATATGCTCCAACAAGGTTTAATGCTTAATTAATTTGATGTTTTTAATTTACGCCAACTAAATCATTAGTATTATGTGATCTAACTAGTGAATCTCTAAGTTATTTTCAATTGGTGTTTAATGATTTAATATGATTTTACTGATTAAAAAACCAAAAACACCATAACATGTCCTACATTAATTAACTACGTACTTATGTAGCAATTGACCTGCTTATAATTCCCATAAACTATTATAAATTAGATGTCTTTTGGTTCATATTTCGCCGTGTATTTTTATTTATTAAAAAAAGGCAAAGTTAGGTATTTTATATAAATGAGGATAAGAATTTTCTTAAATATATGTACACCTACGTACACTATAAAAATGTACACATATGTACCTATGTAAATTATACGTACACCTATGTAAACATATGTACACTATGAAAATACACATATGTACCTATGCATATTATATGTACATCTATGTACATTTTGAAGATGTAATAATGTCGTTATGAAAAAGTAAATGAGAACAAATTATTAAATCACATGTGCATATCTGATAGTCACCAGATATAATTTATTAGCAAAAGTGATATATTTACATGTGTAAATTAGATGTAAACATATGTACATTTCAAAAATATACTAAAGACGTTACATGTGAACATGATAAAATAACATCATTTTATATGTAGACACACTTGATATTCATAGAAAAAAGAAATTTTCCACGAAATTTACTAATTTAATGTTCACATAAAATTGTAATTGTTGATTAAAAAAATAATATCCCAAAACTAAACTATATACTAAACTAATACACTCACGAGTTTTTTTTTTTAACATGTATACGTACACACTCAACTATATTCGCTAGCTATAAAGAAATTATTGCTGATTGAAAAAAAAACACCAAAGCTAAATATTTTTAAATATGATATAAGCGGCATGTTGTAAAAGATCGTAAAGAATCGTGTTCCTGTATTACTACAACTTTAAATAACATGGAATTTCTGTTAACAAAATTAATAAATAAACTAAAAAAGAATTTAAAATATGGTCAAACCACTATGTACAGCCTTTGAAAACGGAGTTACAATCTTTCGAATTCAAGACTTCCGTTTTAAAAATTATATTCCAATTATACCCTCCTTTTAATTTTTAATTTAAAAGAATTCACAATAATTACATGAATGCCATCAAATTATTTTAGCCCTTGATTTAATTAATTCAATGGATAATTGGTTCTCGTAGTTCTTGACATTTTTTATGGTTCTCATTTTAACTTTTTACTATATATATATATATATATATTATATATATATCCTTACATTAATATCAACAATCCATTCACAAATTATTAAGAATCAATTATATATGTGTTATACTATCAAGAGTTATATGTTTTATTATTGTTTAGGTTTTAAATTTAAATGTTACGTCGTATATTTTTACAAATCTATTATTATTAATTTTTTCTTATTATTATTATTATATATACTATTACTATTATTACTATTAAATATATTTTTGCTAATAAAGTATAATGTCTATCGCTTAGTTTTTGCTAATTTTTATTTAAACGCTAAGTTTCATTTATATTCTTTTGAACGACATTACTTTATTGTTATTACTTTTGTTGTTAAATTTTTTTTAAGAAATCAGTTTATATTTATATTTTATTACTATTATTTGTTAAATTTTTAAATTTTTTATTAAGCCTTTTGTTAAGACGTCATTTTCTTTTACAGTTTATATTGTTAGCTCATCCGCAGTTTATCGATGAAAAAGAGTTTTTCTTGATATAAATGATTAAATATATTTTAATGTCATTATAGTTATTGTTTTTAGAATATATCTTCATTAATTATGTTATTTTTGGACTTTTACATAATACATAAGTTTTTTTTGTCAATAATATTTAACAACAATATATAAAAATAAATATAAATAAAATTTACTAAAAAATATATTGTGTTAGTAAAAAAAACATTTAATGTATGGTTAGAAAAAAAAATAAAGATAATAAATGACATGGTTAAATAAACAAATTTCAAAGACATTTAATGACATAATTAATTAACTAATGATTATATAAGTGTACCCTTAGTATATATGGGGTACCTTTAGACACTCCCTTTTGAATAATAAAGAGAATTTGTTTACAAAAACTTGTACATTCAAAATCATACATTAACTACATGCAATTTTTATGCGAACTTCTATTATCCGTAGCAATCCATTATTCAAGAATAGTAATTATTACTACCATGATTAATTTCCCCTAAATCAACAAGACAAAATGTTTAAAAAAAAATAAGGGTCTTATTTTTAAAAACTTTTTTATCAGGTAACAAAAAAGATTAAAGAACAATATAATATTATACCATTAAACTTAAACTTAAATATTATACCTAGTAATAAGGTTCAAGATAGGACATTCAGATTTCAAACCACACGAAAATTGTTATTTCAAGAATTCGAAAACACATGAAATCAAAGAAGAATAGTACCTAGTGAGGACCGGAGAAAAGAGTAGAAGAGAGTAAGCAGAGAAAAATAAAAAGAGATAGAGATAATATATATTAGACAGATGGCATTGAGTTGCTATATCCAAGTTTTTACTTTAAACCTAAAAGTCACGCGTGGCAATATAGGGTGTAAAAAAGTTAAAAATTAAAAAAGAGCCGAAATTTACTAACTAAAAAGTTGAAGATGGGAGTCGAACCCACTAACAAATTGTCAATGGCTAGACAAAAGACTTACATCTATTTTAATAACATAAATAGAACTTCAAAAAAACAATAATAGAACAATTATTAGTTTCTTGTCGAGTAACTTAATAAAAATCTTTGACATATTTGACAGCTTAAGTTAAGTTGTCATGACAAACAAAAAAAGGATTATTACCTATGAATGTAACTAACTATGACTAAATGTCTATGTTATGTAAAGATCTTGTAAAATGTCTATGTCATGTAATGAACTTTCAAATCCCGATTATTGGATGTACATGACCAATCAAAAATTTACACGTGGCAGATTATATGGTTGCCACATATACCCGGGTACATCTAATAACCAAGATTTGGAAGTTCATTACATTACATAAACAGAATGCGAGATCTTTACATAACATAGACATTTTGTCATAGTTAGTTACATCCATAGGTAATAATCCAAAAAAAAAAACATACTCCTGAAAAAAATGATTACATGTTAAATTATTAATATTTAGACTCACTTAAAAAAAACCATTAGGCCATCCCATTCACAACTCAACCCAACAATACTATTCATTTAAAAATTAATTTCTCTTCTTTATATTTATCCAACCCAACTAAAACCAATTTTTACATTCTCATTAGCAACCCAACCAAACTATTTTTTAATATACAATAATGTATTACAACTAACATTTCTTATTTTAAAATTAATTAAAAAAATAAAAATTTTATTTATATTTCAAAAAGATACGTTATTTATCATATGAAAATAATAAAAGAGTAGCTTCTCTATTACGAAGTTTTGTCCTGTTGGTTGTTTTTAAAGATTTTATAAAAGTTATGTAGTTTATGTTTTGTAGATTGAAATGTCAAGATATTGTATTATAATTTTAAAAAAAAGGAATGAACGCATATATATATATATAAAAGAAGATATATACATAAAAAAGAATTTATCTTTATGTTCATAATAAAAGAAAAAAAGAAAGAGAAAAGACTCATGAAATGTCAAGATATTGTATTTTAGCTTGCCACTTGATCACTTTTTGTGCCCAAACAAATGTTGGGTGTGCCGATCAAGTCGGTCGGCTTTGGATATATTTAATAGTTTTTTTTTTATTTGTGTGCCAACCGGACGGAAGAATTATAATCGATGGCAATGGTCTTATACTCTTATGCCTCCCGTTAGATTTTATATTTATAAAAACATGTTTTTAGGCCCGATTCTCCATCGCATCCTCTTCTTATGTTCCAGATCAAATATTGCATCACCTAAACATTTATAACTTTTTCAGTTTATAACTTTTTCAATTCAATTTAATGTGTGTCAATGTAAATTTTTAGAATCAAACATTGTTCCATGAACACATGTTGGACCTATGTAGATCCGCCTTTTCAGACCTTTTTTCAAATAACAAACAAGGTTACAAAGCCTAACTTGTAACTTCAATGTGTCAATAATGTTGACACCCGTTTGAACTTCTGGCTATGTAGATGTTGCCTTTTTTACCTTTTCTGTCACATATCGAGCGAACCCAGCCCACTACTTATATTAACATTAACTTCTTCTGGTTTCACCAACTACAAGAAAAAAATTCCATTATTAGCATACTTATGAGTTATAATAAGTAGAATTTTCCATATAATTTCAAGTTTTTCATACATTCCCCTCAACTTCCCATAGCACATCGCCGAAGATTTTCGTTTTGGAAAAAGCATTAGAGAGAAGTGTATCACCTACAATTCAAGTTCCATCTACCTGTTTCCTTAATCTTGACCTTCACAGATTCCCGGATTGACTGCTTCCTTTTCTCCCTTTTCAATTCTCACTCATTCTGCACGTAGATCATAACGATTAAATGATAAAATCTAAATTAACCAAAAGAAAACACACATACACAAAGCAAGACCCTTGAATTTATTTAGTGATTTAATATTACCATTACCATTCTTGAATGATGTGTCTGGCCCAATTCTTGATAGCGTTCAAATCAACATTCTTATGTTTCTTACGGTATCTATATGAAAATTAACATATAGTTTAAAACTCAATTCAAAGATAATAACAAAGAAATAACACATAGTTATTAAGATGCTCGGATTTACGTGAAAAACCATACCGCATCTTTCAATAATCATCATCATCATCATCATCACTGTCATCAACAACTAAAGAAATATCATATATCCACTATATAAAACACAATCACTCATACACACACGCACACAGACATACACACGCACATACACACATTCTTCCTTAATATAATTCACATAAAAACACTAATCAGATGTGTACCTTATCTGATGAACCAAAGTCCCTTCACATTCTTCCTTTATCTATATCCAGGATACCTTTATCATCTCATTCACCCCCTGCTTCTTCCATCTACGGCTTCAACAAAAAGAAAACAAATTAAAACTTTTAAGATGGAATGTGTGGAAGCCATATTTGAAAAGGCTGATTTGTGGGAAGAGAAAGAGAAGATATTAGAAACTTTGAATTATTGATTTTGAAGTTAATGCCTAAAACAAATGTACGGAGGAAGGATTTACTTTTTCTGTTGCACAGTATTTTATGTCTGACAATGAGTGTACATATTCTCACACACACATATAATATATATTTATCAATTCAAAAGTCTTTCACTTTCAAAAGACCCTCCCAATATGATTTCAAAAACAAAAACCCCACCCATTATTATCTGACTTTTATATAATAATAAATATATATATATAAATAATATAAAAACATAAAGCACACACACTTAACATAAGCAAGTGTGTGTGCTTTATGTCGTGGCCTCCTTTATAAGCCGACACGTAATTTCTTTTGACATCATCGTGCCTAGCCGTTTAGTAATATAGAAAAATGGTCCTCAAACATATTTCAAAGCCAAGACTATCCCTACGAGAAGACTAATATACGTAAGTTCCTATCTTAAGCCATCACTTAGAAATGTCACTTTGCTTAATTACTTGCTTCTTGGATTATAATTTGAGTAACAACATTTTAATCTTACATGGGTTTTATAAAACTTTGATCGCTCATTCACCACCGAATTTTATCTATCGTGTTCATCTAGAAAGGTAAACATGGCTTACGAGTTGAGTACTATAGTAATATGGCCTCGTTGTATTAATCCCGTTAATGTTTGGATGACTTATGGTTCTTAAGTGATTTTGGATCTAATGGGCCAATGGGCTACTGAATTTATGGTCCAATTTGGTTCATTATTTGGGCCGGGTTCAGCCCATTATGGTCTTTAGTGTGTATTCTTTAGCAATTGCACAAATTATTAGTTTTATTCTAAATTTTCTGTTTTGCACCTCATTTCACCGAAATGTTTCTTACTGTTTCGTCGTTGAATTGAATTATTTCAACTTTGATTATTTTTCTATAGTGACATATATGTGTAGTTTTTATGTGAATTTTTGGTGAACTTTTAAATAATGTTTACAATTTATAAATATTCCTCAAACAGAAGTGGTCAGAAATGCTACAGTTTGGCGACATGAAATGTTTTATAAAAGATTTCTATGATGAACCTTTCAAAAAAATGCACCAATTTTATTTTAAGTTAAGGACACTTTGAACTCACTTTTGGGTTTTCACCAAGTTTGAGCTTTTGACTCCTATTAGTTTGAAAACTAAAAATCATAAAATTCTACTGTTGAGTCCCAATGTTAATTGTAAATTTATTGATGACAAATCTGACCTATAAACACTTAGTAATCTTTTGGTTCTTGTAATCTGATCTGGTCAGACTAAGCTGACACAGCTTGCGATCTGTAACTGACCCAGATCATGCTTCATACTTTGTAATTGTAAAATCTTATGGAAGCAAGTGTTATTCAAGCTGCATCAACAATGTGTTAGCATTCAGTCCAAGTCAAAGAGGAGGATTGAAGATAGAAGACCAAGCTATTAGTGTAAGACAGCTTGGGATTAGCAGTCAGCTTGGAAACACTTAGGCAGATTGGTGCTTTGACAAACGGCCCAATCTGTGTCTGACAATCAAGTGAAGATAACAACATGGATTGAAGATAAAGACAAATGACGTGACTAGGAAGAATCCTAGGATCCAGGTTGGTGGTTGGTTTTACATATGCGTGTCCATACTCTTATTGATTGATGAAGAATGTGCGTCAGTACGTGGGGGACCACAAGTACTATGAAAGGCACGATTGATTATTCCTTTATTATCCACTGAATGAAGAATACGTGGCTGCAACGGACACCAAGTGAAGGAGCGCTTTCGCCTATAAAAGCCTCATTCATGGATTGCATATGCGTGGCATTTCCTGAGAATCATTCTTCACACAAGTTTCTCTGCTCTTATACACAGCTTAGTCTGTACGAGATCAGCTTGGGCTGATTCTCTTGAGCTAGAACTTATTGATTGTAGTTTGTCATTTCAGAGGTTGTTTAGATATCTATAGGCTATCTTTATTCCGCAACAACCTTGTAATTCTTTGTATAGATTATTTCTTAATAAAGGATTACTTTGAAAACCACAATCTGTGTTCAAGAATGTCTTTGTTTCTTTACTGCTTTACTGTTTTAATGATTCCTGCTCTTTACTTACTTGCTTAATATATATAAACTGAATCTTAAAACGTTTTTATTTAAAAGTTTGTAAAGATTAAGGAAAGTTGTATTCACCCCGCCTCTACAACTGTTCTATGTACAATATACTTTGGTATATTGATACACCTTGGGACGTATCAATTGGTATCAGAGCAGGGGTTAAGAATTAACTTGACTTGATCCTTGCATATTTCCCTTAATAGTAAAGCATTATGTCATCCTATATTGATAATGGTTCTTCAACCCGGCCACCCATGTTTGATAAAGATGATTTCAGTGGGTGGAAAGGTCGAATGTCTTTGTTCCTTGAATCCATCGATAACAATATGTCTGACATCCTTACGGATGGTCCTTATGTTCCTACACAAACCATTGTGGTAGAAGTTGTGGTCAGGGAAGGTCAACCAACCATTCCTGCCACAGTCAAGTCTATTGTTAAGGACAAGGCAGATTGGGGGGATGAGGATAGGAGGTTGGCAAACTTGGATGTGAAGGCTAGAAATTTCATTGTCCAAGCTGTGCCCAAAGACCTTTACCATTCTATTAAAATGTGTTCTACAGCTAAGAAAATGTGGGGTACATTGACTGTCATGTTTGAGGGTTGCTCTACTTCCATGGAATCCACAATTACTACATTGACCAGGAGGTATGAGAGATTTTTCTCTTTGAGAAATGAATCCTTGACTGACACTCATACCCGCTTTAATGCTTTGGTAAATGATTTAGCTGCGGTTGGAATTGTTAAGAAAAATGAGGTTTTAAAGAGTAAATTTCTTGATTCATCACCACCTAAATGGAACAACTATATTTCTTCTGTTAAATTAAGTTCTGTTTATCATGATCTTGATCTCCCTGGACTTTTTGGTTTGCTTCATAACCAAGAATGTTCAGAGGCTGAAAAGTTAATTGCTATGGGTGATTCTTATAGCCAGTCTGCTACTGCACTTGTTGCTTCTATGACTGAACACCCTAGTTCAATTAGTAATGAGATCATTCCTTGTGTTAATGATGATATTCCTGATATGTCTAATCCTAACTCTGTTTGTGCTGAATCTGAATGTAGGAAAAGGTGGCCAAGCTGACAAGACCAAGAAGCCATTTGACATGTCCAAAGTCACTTGTTACAAGTGTGGCAAGACTGGACATATGGCTGGAGATTGCAAATCTAAAGAATCTACTCAAGCTGTGCCAGCCAAAGGTGGAAGAGGTGGAAAATACTCAAAGCTCAAGACTAAGTACAAAGCCTTGAAAGCACAAGTAGCTGAGCTTACTGAGAAGGTGAACAAAAGTGAAAAGAGTCTGGTAGCCAAAGACTGGGCTGAAAGTGCCACATCATCTGATGATGAGCTGTATAAAGATGCTAAGTGTTTCATGGCTAAAGAAGTTACTCAAATATTTGCTGAAGATCTTGTGAAAATACAACAGCAATCTGAGTCAGCTCACCAGGCATCTACCAGTCAGACTGCTCCACCTGAGGTAACTTCATTTTCCAATCTGTCTGATAATGAGAAACTGTCCAGACTGAATAACTTGGTGATGAGGTTCTGCTACAAAAACACTTTAATCAAGAACTCAAAAAGGAAATACATGTTTTGAAACTTGATAACAGCTCTAAGAGTCACACCATTGAAAAACTAGAATCTGAAGTTAAAGCTCAAAAACAATTCATTTTGGTTAAAGAAGCTAAAACTGCAGAAGAAAAGTTTTTAAAGGTTAAACAGATTACTGAAACATGGTGTATAAGTTCCAAAAGAGTTGCTAAGTGTGTGAATGACCAAATACCTCATCAGATTCAGCTATTTTTGATGGTGATTATGATAGGGCCATAGCCATTGCTGAAGTATGTGCTATGGAGCCTTGTTATCAGCCTTCTTCACCACCCAAAGTCCAAACCAATGGAATGAATTCTAAACCAATTAAGTTGGTTCAGAAATCGGGTATTGGGTTTAAAGATCCTGAAACCATTGGTCAGACCATTGCTAAAGCTGTGTCTGAAGCTGATAAGGTTGTTGAGTTAAAACCTGAAGAAAGTCTTGACTTGTCCAAGCTGACCATTACCAAATCTGAATCAGATTCAAAGACTAAAACAAACAAGGGTAGTTTAAAGAAAAATAAAAGAAAGGTTAGAGATCATAGTGTTCCTAAAGAGAAAATAAAGCTTTTAAAGAGTAAATTTCTTGATTCATCACCACCTAAATGGAACAACTATATTTCTTCTGTTAAATTAAGTTCTGTTTATCATGATCTTGATCTCCCTGGACTTTTTGGTTTGCTTCATAACCAAGAATGTTCAGAGGCTGAAAAGTTAATTGCTATGGGTGATTCTTATAGCCAGTCTGCTACTGCACTTGTTGCTTCTATGACTGAACACCCTAGTTCAATTAGTAATGAGATCATTCCTTGTGTTAATGATGATATTCCTGATATGTCTAATCCTAACTCTGTTTGTGCTGAATCTGAATGTAGGAAAAGGTGGCCAAGCTGACAAGACCAAGAAGCCATTTGACATGTCCAAAGTCACTTGTTACAAGTGTGGCAAGACTGGACATATGGCTGGAGATTGCAAATCTAAAGAATCTACTCAAGCTGTGCCAGCCAAAGGTGGAAGAGGTGGAAAATACTCAAAGCTCAAGACTAAGTACAAAGCCTTGAAAGCACAAGTAGCTGAGCTTACTGAGAAGGTGAACAAAAGTGAAAAGAGTCTGGTAGCCAAAGACTGGGCTGAAAGTGCCACATCATCTGATGATGAGCTGTATAAAGATGCTAAGTGTTTCATGGCTAAAGAAGTTACTCAAATATTTGCTGAAGATCTTGTGAAAATACAACAGCAATCTGAGTCAGCTCACCAGGCATCTACCAGTCAGACTGCTCCACCTGAGGTAACTTCATTTTCCAATCTCTCTGATAATGAGAAACTGTCCAGACTGAATATACTTGGTGATGAGGTTCTGCTACAAAAACACTTTAATCAAGAACTCAAAAAGGAAATACATGTTTTGAAACTTGATAACAGCTCTAAGAGTCACACCATTGAAAAACTAGAATCTGAAGTTAAAGCTCAAAAACAATTCATTTTGGTTAAAGAAGCTAAAACTGCAGAAGAAAAGTTTTTAAAGGTTAAACAGATTACTGAAACATGGTGTATAAGTTCCAAAAGAGTTGCTAAGTGTGTGAATGACCAAATACCTCATCAGATTCAGCTATTTTTGATGGTGATTATGATAGGGCCATAGCCATTGCTGAAGTATGTGCTATGGAGCCTTGTTATCAGCCTTCTTCACCACCCAAAGTCCAAACCAATGGAATGAATTCTAAACCAATTAAGTTGGTTCAGAAATCGGGTATTGGGTTTAAAGATCCTGAAACCATTGGTCAGACCATTGCTAAAGCTGTGTCTGAAGCTGATAAGGTTGTTGAGTTAAAACCTGAAGAAAGTCTTGACTTGTCCAAGCTGACCATTACCAAATCTGAATCAGATTCAAAGACTAAAACAAACAAGGGTAGTTTAAAGAAAAATAAAAGAAAGGTTAGAGATCATAGTGTTCCTAAAGAGAAAATAAAGCTTTTAAAGAGTAAGAAGTCTGGTTCTCTAGGAAATGAGTCACAAACAAAATCTGAGTCTGTTTCAAGTAACACCAAGTCTGACTCTGACAAAATGATTTTAAAATATGTTGAGTCCAGAACTGATAAGGTGTCAATGGAAGCAAATTTTCTTAAGAATGTGTCTGATCCAAAAACTGTTGATCAAAGAAAATTGAGAGCTGAATGTAAGAAATCTGGAATAGGAAAAGGTTTTGTTCAAAAGGAAACTCTAAATGTTGCTAGAAAGAACTTTGAATCTGGTAAAGGACAGACCAAGCAACAATGGGTGTCAAAATGTGATAAGTGTCTAAGTTCAGTTACCCAATCTGAGTCAGACCAGAAGGTCAGCTCTGGTGAACCCATCTTTGGATGGGTTCCCAAAAAGAACTAATCTCTTATCATAATTGTAGGGCAGTCATGACGATAATACCTGGCACTTGGACAGTGGATGTTCCAAGCATATGACCGGATGTAAGTCCCTGCTATGTAGCTTTAGGATTCGCGCTGGTCCTAATATTACTTTTGGAGATGACTCTCAAGGAAAGACTGAAGGATTTGGTATACTTTCAAATGGTCCCCTTACTTTCAGAAGAGTCTCATATGTAAATGGTTTGAAGCACAATCTGATCAGTGTGAGTCAGTTGTGTGATGCTGGTTATGAAGTGAGATTCAGGTCTGATAAGGGTATTGTTCTTGATTTAGAAGGCAATGTGGTTCTTATTGCAAAGAGGGATGAGTCTTTGTATTCTTTTGACATGAGAAATCCAACTGTCACAAGAGAAGTCTGTTTCATGTCAAAGACTCAAGATGAGTTGAATTGGTTGTGGCATAAAAGGTTGTTTCATATGAATTTCAAAGACATCAACAAGCTGTGTAAAAAAGAGTTGGTCTCTGGTCTTCCAGTGATAAATTATGAGAAGGAAAAGTTGTGTGGTGCTTGTGAGAAAGGCAAGCAACACAAAGCCTCTTTTAAGTCTAAAACATGCTCAACCATTGATAATTGTTTGGATCTGCTTCATATGGACTTATTTGGACCAATTAGTACTCCATCATTCACTGGAATGAGGTACTCCTTGGTAATTGTTGATGATTATTCAAGATACACCTGGGTTTTCTTTCTAAAACACAAGAGTGAAGCTGCTGACAGCATTATTCATTTCATCAAGCAAGCTGAAATTCTCTACAAAAGGCCTGTTAGGCAATTAAGGAGTGATAATGGTACTGAATTTAAGAATATCACTCTAAATTCTTTTTGCAGTGAAAAAGGAATTTCACAAGTCTACTCAGCTGCCAGAACTCCTCAACAAAATGGTGTTGCAGAAAGAAGAAACAAAACTCTTATTGAAGCTGCCAGATCCATGATGGCTCAAAACAATGTCAACTCTCATTTCTGGGCTGAAGCAGTACACACAGCTTGCTTTACCCAGAACAGATCCCTTATTGTGAAAAGACACCAGAAGACTGCATATGAACTTCTTAGGGGGAGAAAACCTGAGATTGGTTTCCTAAGAATGTTTGGGAGTCCTTGTTACATTCTGAATCAGAAAGACCATCTTGGAAAGTTTGATGAGAAATCAGATGAAGGTATCCTACTTGGATATGCAACAATGATGAAGGCCTACATAGTTTACAACAAGAGAACTAAAACAATTGAGAACTCTGTTAATGTAAGCATAGATGAAGGTTGTTCTAAGCCAGATTGCTCTCCTCCTGAAGATGAAGATTTCAATTTTGAAGAACTGGTTGTGCCTGAGAATGAGCCTCCAACTAATCCTCCAGTTAGAGCTGATAATGCTCAAACTCAGGGGGAGCAACTTATTGAAGAAGAAGAAAAGTGTTCCAATCTTTGAAAATGCACAAGCTGATCCTACTCCTACTGAAGAAATTATCCAAACCATTGATAATTGTTTGGATCTGCTTCATATGGACTTATTTGGACCAATTAGTACTCCATCATTCACTGGAATGAGGTACTCCTTGGTAATTGTTTGGATCTGCTTCATATGGACTTATTTGGACCAATTAGTACTCCATCATTCACTGGAATGAGGTACTCCTTGGTAACTGTTGATGATTATTCAAGATACACCTGGGTTTTCTTTCTAAAACACAAGAGTGAAGCTGCTGACAGCATTATTCATTTCATCAAGCAAGCTGAAATTCTCTACAAAAGGCCTGTTAGGCAATTAAGGAGTGATAATGGTACTGAATTTAAGAATATCACTCTAAATTCTTTTTGCAGTGAAAAAGGAATTTCACAAGTCTACTCAGCTGCCAGAACTCCTCAACAAAATGGTGTTGCAGAAAGAAGAAACAAAACTCTTATTGAAGCTGCCAGATCCATGATGGCTCAAAACAATGTCAACTCTCATTTCTGGGCTGAAGCAGTACACACAGCTTGCTTTACCCAGAACAGATCCCTTATTGTGAAAAGACACCAGAAGACTGCATATGAACTTCTTAGGGGGAGAAAACCTGAGATTGGTTTCCTAAGAATGTTTGGGAGTCCTTGTTACATTCTGAATCAGAAAGACCATCTTGGAAAGTTTGATGAGAAATCAGATGAAGGTATCCTACTTGGATATGCAACAATGATGAAGGCCTACATAGTTTACAACAAGAGAACTAAAACAATTGAGAACTCTGTTAATGTAAGCATAGATGAAGGTTGTTCTAAGCCAGATTGCTCTCCTCCTGAAGATGAAGATTTCAATTTTGAAGAACTGGTTGTGCCTGAGAATGAGCCTCCAACTAATCCTCCAGTTAGAGCTGATAATGCTCAAACTCAGGGGGAGCAACTTATAGAAGAAGAACAAGTTGTGTGGTGCTTGTGAGAAAGGCAAGCAACACAAAGCCTCTTTTAAGTCTAAAACATGCTCAACCATTGATAATTGTTTGGATCTGCTTCATATGGACTTATTTGGACCAATTAGTACTCCATCATTCACTGGAATGAGGTACTCCTTGGTAATTGTTGATGATTATTCAAGATACACCTGGGTTTTCTTTCTAAAACACAAGAGTGAAGCTGCTGACAGCATTATTCATTTCATCAAGCAAGCTGAAATTCTCTACAAAAGGCCTGTTAGGCAATTAAGGAGTGATAATGGTACTGAATTTAAGAATATCACTCTAAATTCTTTTTGCAGTGAAAAAGGAATTTCACAAGTCTACTCAGCTGCCAGAACTCCTCAACAAAATGGTGTTGCAGAAAGAAGAAACAAAACTCTTATTGAAGCTGCCAGATCCATGATGGCTCAAAACAATGTCAACTCTCATTTCTGGGCTGAAGCAGTACACACAGCTTGCTTTACCCAGAACAGATCCCTTATTGTGAAAAGACACCAGAAGACTGCATAGGAACTTCTTAGGGGGAGAAAACCTGAGATTGGTTTCCTAAGAATGTTTGGGAGTCCTTGTTACATTCTGAATCAGAAAGACCATCTTGGAAAGTTTGATGAGAAATCAGATGAAGGTATCCTACTTGGATATGCAACAATGATGAAGGCCTACAGAGTTTACAACAAGAGAACTAAAACAATTGAGAACTCTGTTAATGTAAGCATAGATGAAGGTTGTTCTAAGCCAGATTGCTCTCCTCCTGAAGATGAAGATTTCAATTTTGAAGAACTGGTTGTGCCTGAGAATGAGCCTCCAACTAATCCTCCAGTTAGAGTGATAATGGTACTGAATTTAAGAATATCACTCTAAATTCTTTTTGCAGTGAAAAAGGAATTTCACAAGTCTACTCAGCTGCCAGAACTCCTCAACAAAATGGTGTTGCAGAAAGAAGAAACAAAACTCTTATTGAAGCTGCCAGATCCATGATGGCTCAAAACAATGTCAACTCTCATTTCTGGGCTGAAGCAGTACACACAGCTTGCTTTACCCAGAACAGATCCCTTATTGTGAAAAGACACCAGAAGACTGCATAGGAACTTCTTAGGGGGAGAAAACCTGAGATTGGTTTCCTAAGAATGTTTGGGAGTCCTTGTTACATTCTGAATCAGAAAGACCATCTTGGAAAGTTTGATGAGAAATCAGATGAAGGTATCCTACTTGGATATGCAACAATGATGAAGGCCTACAGAGTTTACAACAAGAGAACTAAAACAATTGAGAACTCTGTTAATGTAAGCATAGATGAAGGTTGTTCTAAGCCAGATTGCTCTCCTCCTGAAGATGAAGATTTCAATTTTGAAGAACTGGTTGTGCCTGAGAATGAGCCTCCAACTAATCCTCCAGTTAGAGCTGATAATGCTCAAACTCAGGGGGAGCAACTTTCAGAAGAAGAAGAAGGTGTTCCAATCTTTGAAAATGCACAAGATGATCCTACTCCTACTGAATAAATTATTCAGAATCCATTAAGTGACTCTCAAACTGGTTCAGATTCCCCCATTCCAGTCCAAGCTGATCAGCCTCTTCCTCAAGCTGATCATGCTGGACCATCTAATCTGAATCAGTCCATTGTCCCAGTTAACAGATGGACAAAAAGTCATCCAATTAACCAAATCATTTGTGATCCTCTCTCTGGTGTTAAAACAAGAAGAAAGGCAACAGGCAATTTCTGCATGTTTGTCAATTTTGTAAGCAAGATGGAACCAACTGAGGTTAATGAAGCACTGGCAGATCCTTCTTGGGTAAATGCATGCAAGATGAGTTAACACAGTTTGAAAGAAACAAGGTTTGGAAACTTGTTCCAAGACCTCATCACAAGACTGTGATTGGAACCAAGTGGGTATACAGAAACAAAATGGATGAAAGGGGAGTTGTGACCAGAAATAAAGCAAGATTGGTAGCTCTTGGTTACAGACAAGAGGATGGAATTGATTATGATGAGACTTTTGCACCAGTGGCAAGATTAGAGGCAATCAAAATGTTCTTGGCCTTCTCTGCTCACAAAGGTTTCAAAGTCTACCAAATGGATGTGAAGAGTGCATTTCTTAATGGAAAATTGGAAGAAGAAGTCTATGTTGAACAGCCTCCTAGTTTTGAAAATTCAAAGTTTCCTGACCATGTGTTCAAGCTTGACAAGGCTCTTTATGGGTTAAAGCAAGCTCCAAGGGTATGGTATGACACTTTGTCTAAATTCTTATTGGTTAACAACTTCAAAAGAGGTAATGTTGACAAGACTTTGTTTGTGAGAAAGTATAATGGTGATATCCTGCTTGTACAAATTTATGTAGATGATATAATATTTGGGTCTGGTAGTAAAAGACTTTGCAAAAAGTTGAATTAATGTCTAAAAAGTATGAAATGAGCATGATGGGAGAACTAAACTATTTTCTGGGTTTACAAGTTAAACAGACTAAAAATGGAATTTTCATAAACCAAGGAAAATATGTTAAAGATCACTTAAACAAATTTGGTTTTAGTGATTGCTCACCTATGAAAACTCCTATGGGAACTGATGTTAAGCTGGGTGAAGATAAAAATGGCAAATCTGTTGACACCACAGCTTATAGGGGTATGATAGGATCATTACTTTACTTGACTGCTAGTAGACCAGATATTATGTTTGCTACATGTCTTTGTGCAAGATATCAAGCTAGTCCTAAGGAATCTCATCTTAAGGCTGTGAAAAGAATCTTTAGATACCTTAAAGGTAGTCCCAATTTGGGTCTTTGGTATCCCAAAGACTCAGGATTTGATCTAATTGGCTATTCAGATTCTGACTTTGCAGGCTGTAAGATTGACAGAAAAAGTACTTCAGGAGCTTGTCAATTGCTTGGCAATAGACTTGTAAGCTGGTCTAGCAAGAAGCAGC
This sequence comes from Erigeron breviscapus, assembly GCA_034093135.1. NCBI lineage: Eukaryota > Viridiplantae > Streptophyta > Magnoliopsida > Asterales > Asteraceae > Erigeron > Erigeron breviscapus. The sequence continues at coordinate 134,656,514 of CM067167.1, forward strand.
ATTTAGTTTCTATATCCACTGCAGAAGCTGAATATGTTGCTGCAAGAAGTTGTTACTCTCAAATTCTTTGGATGCAATATCAGCTTCAAGACTATGGTGTCACTGCATCAAAAACTCCAATCTTTTGTGACAGTACCAGTGCCATAGCAATTTCAAACATTCCTGTACTTCATTCAAGGACCAAGCACATTGATATAAGATATCATTTCATCAGGGATCATGTAATGAAAGAAGATGTTGAACTCCACTTCATTCCAATAGATAATCAGTTTGCTGACTTGTTCACAAAGCCATTGGATGAATCAAGGTTCAACTATCTCATAAGTAAGTTAGGTATGCTTAATTTGTAAAATATAGTGAGCTAAGTAATAACAAATCTGACCCCTTAGAGTTATTCTAAAATTTTGAGGGTAAGCTGTGTCTAACCCATACTACCCTTTCATACTTGGTGCATTTCCAAGTAAAAGAGAGTAAGCTGAGTTTGACACAGATTCGTGGTTATTTTTGTTATTAAATATCTCAGTGCGTTTTATTACTTTCATTATTTTATTTAAGCTTACTTGTTGATCCTATTGGAGTGTGACACGTGTAGTGGTAACAGCCGGTTACTGAAAAAGTACCTCCACTACTTGTTGATCCTCCAATCATAATCTTTCTCTCTCCAACTTTTTCAAACGGGATATTTTGAATCATGTATATAATATCGATTTAACCTAAATCCCAAATCACTTGTTCATATTTTCTCAAATCAATTTTTTTTTTCTCTCAAATCTGATTACTGTTTTATTATTGTATTTAAATTTCTTCTTATAAAAATTGTTTTCAAATGGCATCATCATCTGTTTCTCTTCATACTAATGATTCTAAATCTAGTTCTTCATCTGAAGCTGAAAGTCTATACCCAGCTCCAATAAGCGCTAATAAGCTTTCACCTTATGTGGTGGGAAGTAATGTAGTAGTGGTTCCGGCTGATCTTGATACTGGTAAAATCAAGATTGGCAGTCTGGTTCATGCCAATATTCATCCTCCTTCATGGGCAAAAGGATATGATGAGATTGTGGCTTTCTTATGGTATCATCCATTCGGCAAGGTGATGATTGAGAAGCCAGACTGGGTGTTTCAAGATCTCCTTTGCGAATTTTGGGCGAGCTGTTTTGTGGGACAGAACAAGAAAAGAGATGCTGCAATCTATGGCACAATCCTCAATGGTAAGAAAAAGGTATATATTTCTTATGAGAGGATTAGGTCTACATTTGAGCTGTCTTATATGCCTGAAGATGATTATGAAAATGTTGTGTCCCATACTGAAGCCAAAAATATTTTACAAGAAGTTGGATATACTGGTCCATTGGCTTCAGTGGTTAAAATGAAATATTTAACTGTCATTTGGAACTATTTACTGAGCACAATTTCTAAAACTTTACAAGTAAAGGCAGGCAGCTTTGATCAACCTAATGTTTTAGAATTGCAGATTTTTCATGCAATGGTCACTATGACCAGAATAGATTTTGCTGGCTTAATTTTTAAGGACTTAGTTGATCTTGTTCATAAGAAGAGCCTTACCATACCTTATGGTAGGATTCTTGCACTCATCATTGAAGCAATACTTGACAATGATTACAGTCTGGCAACTGGTCAGACTATGGAATGCAAGTCTATCAACAATAACATTTTCAATAGTCCCAAGGTATCTGTGCAGGGTCTGACCGCAATGCAGATCTACCTTAATTTTTGCAGGCAAAGAGAAAGGGAACAAGAAGCACTTAAGGAAGCTGTTCCTTCTTCGACGCGATCTGAGTCTGACATTCAATCTGCCAATCAGGGGGACCCAGGTACACATGCTTCTGAACCCTCAAACTCTTCTCAATCTATTCAACCTTATTCTCCTTCAAAAGAGGGTGAAGGGTTGGCCAAAACATCAGCTACCCTAGCCACACCCTCATCCACTCATTCAAAATCCGCATCTAAAAGACCAATTGTTGAGGACTTAGTACCTCACAAGGCTAAAAAGAAAAGAACGCAAAGGAAATCTGTGTCAGCTTCTGGGGTTGATATTGCAACATCCAATTTTGAAATCCCCCAAGGTGCAATGGAAGCTAAGGAACGTTCCAAAGCTGTCCCTGCTACCCAAGCTGACAAGCCGAAATCGCCACACCCATCTGTACTCTCCCAAAAGAGTGTAGACGAGTTAAAGGGAACACCTACTGCTACCCAACCCTCCAAACAGGGTGAAGGTATTTAAAGAAAGACCTCCTCCCAAGGTCATACTGTGTCTGCACCTAAATCGCCATCATCAGCCTCCCAAAAGGTTGATGATATCATTAAAGGGATAACAGAGGATCTACCCCAGATCCAAAATGAGTCAGAGTCTATGCACATCATTTCTGAGGATGGTCAGCCAAAGGAGAGAAGTATCGAACGCATTGGTGACACTGCTTCTCCTCCCAAGATGATCAGACTCCTTCTCTCTTACACTCTGAGTCTGCACAGGCTGTTAATGCCCCTTCTATGTCACAAGGAGGGGTACAGGCCTCAATTCTCCCTAAGGATACTTTGGTGCAACAACACACCTCTGTTGAAGGGCAATCAAATACACAAGACATTACACCTGCAGAGTCTGTGTCTGCATCTGTCCTTGGACAGAGGGATTCTGTAGGTTACATGGCTGTCTTTAAGGCAGTTATGTCAGCCCCTTGTGCAGCAAAGGGAACCATTGATGGTCCTCACGATGTCAATGAGAATATGATCACTATCTCCAGAAGTGATTCTTCATTCAATGATGAGTATGCCCATATATCCTCAAAGGATGCTCTAATGGAAGATGCCAGTGGAGGAGTTGATCAAAATTAAGATCAACGCATTCCCACTGGCCCTCAGCCTGAACCAAACGTTAATCTTTCTCAGGCTGACCAACTCATCATCATTTCTGACAAATCTACTCATGAGACTCACTCTCATGAGCAAATTCACCAAAACTCCTTAAGCCTCCACCCCCTTCTATATGAGCCCAATGACCCTGATATTAAGGATTACAGGCTGCTCTTTCCAGAGTCAGTGGCTTTTAAGCCAACTGCAAGTTCTTCCCAAGCTGTCACTATCTCATTTTCAGATGTGGTGGGTCAGCTCACTAAGTTCATTTCAACCTCTAAGGTTGAGAGCTTACAGCTGACCAAATGCTTGGAAAAGATCCAAAAGGATCAGGAATTGACGGACAAGAAGGTGGATAAGCTGAGTCATGATCTGACTGCATTGAAAGAAAGTGTGATAAAAGCAGTTGATTTGATGCAGCAGAACCAGAGCAAGCTGACAGAGTCTCTTGATGGTCTTACAAAGGCAATCAATGAAGAGAAGGAAAGAAACAAGAGTACTCTGAATCAGATTGAGAATGCAGCAACCAAGTTTACAAGGGAAGTCACCATAGAACTTCGATCTGCAAGCAAGTCACAAGCAGATTTCAAGAATGATCTGATTGAAGTTTCTAAGGGTGTTAAATCTAAAATTGGACTCCTCCATGAGGATTATGTTGAGCTAAGAAGAGCATGCTGTCTCACTAATATCAAGATTGACTTGATCAACCAGGATCTTAAAGGCCTCTATGCCACTCCAGTGAGCTCTTTCCCTGCTGATGATGACAAAAAGGGGGAGAATAATGCAAAGAAGAGTGCTATGAGTGATGTTGAAATTGAGCTAGAAAGAGAAAGACAACAAGCTCAGGTTGACAAGGATATTGAAGAATATTTTGCTAAAATGAAAGAAAGACAGAATAAGGCCAGAGCTGAGGAGGCAGCCAATGATAGAAGAATGGTTATGCATGGTTCTAGGGTGGAAAGTGAGAAGGAAACTGTAGAGGAGATAAAAATACCAGAATCTGAGTCTGGTGGTGAAAATGTTGGAAATCTGAATGAAGAAGCTGAAAATGAGAGTGATACAACTAAGGGGGAGACTGTTGATGTTGAAATGTGAGATATAAGGATGGATGTTGAAAGTGAAAAAGTTAAGAAAGCTGAAAAGAAAAAGAAGTCCTCCCAAGCTGTCCCTGTGCAAGCTGTGCCAACTCAAGCTGACCCAGCTCCCAAAGAACAAATTGATGAATCTTCATCTAGTGAAGACACAGCCACTCTGTCCCAGTTCATGCTCAACAAAAGGCCAACAGAAGGTGGGTCAAGTGGTGTGAAGATCCTAACTGACAAAGAAAAGGATTGGGAGCTTGCAATTGAAAAAGCTCCACAGCTTGGGGTAACAGTTGAGGTGGCATACAAAATGGTTAAGAAGGACAAATTACAAAGAGAAAGAATTGCTGCAACTGAGTCTGATCCTGAAATTGCCAAGGTTGTTCAAGAACAATTAAATAAGGAAGATGAAGAAGATCTTGCAGCCATTGGTTCCAAAAAGAAAGTTTTGGCCCAAGGGAAAGAAAAGAAGAAGGTGGTGGTTCACACTAAACCATCACAGAAGGTTAAAGATGTGAAGAATAGTGGTGAAGCCCATGATTGGTTGGAGGCTCTGGAGAAAAGAAAAGTAACAGAAAATATCAACTATAGAAGGCATCCAGAGCCAATCATCCAGGTTCAATTGAAAAGGAAAAGAGGAAAGTCTATTCCAAGCATCAGATTCACAAGAAAAGGATATGAGACAAGCTAGGAAACTCATGATCTTGACAATCTGTATGAGTTAGGTTACACAGAGTGGGTTGAATTGCATGATATCATCACTGGTATGCATGGAATTCATAAAGAGACAGTCTTGGAAGCCATTGAGAAGAAGTTGGCTGCAATTGTAAAGTACAAGATTGATATCACTGGCCTTCCAAGACCAAAAGCATATGATATGGATGATGAAGATGAGTCAACTGAGCCACTCAAGAAGAAAAGAAGAAGGTTAAAGATGTGAAGAATAGTGGTAAAGCTCCTTCAGAGTTGTTTGCACAATTATCTTTTGATGCTGTTGACAAGATTCTGAATAATCTCAATCTGTCTCTACCTACTGGTGTTGAAAATGCAAGATGTGGAATGCACATCACTAAACCTGAACATGGTATGTTTTTTGTGAATGGAAGAGGGCAACTTGTATTTCAAAGGACTGCTGAGCTAAAAGAGCTACCAACTATGCACCTTTTTACCTTGTACAGATTTTGTACTAATTTTAGTGAACAAGGCATTGGGTATGAGCAGTTCCTTATTGATGAGGGGTCAGATAGAAAAGTAGATGTGAGAATTGCTCCATCATTTAAAGTTAAGCAAGAAACTGTAGAATTGATTGGGGAATAAGTTCTTATTGTAATACTTTGTTTTTCTCAATATATGCAAGTATTTGTACAATTTCAGTTGTCTTGTTAGAATTTCATATCAGATTGAAAAGAACCCAAAAGATTCAAAGGGTCACAAGCTGTTAGTCATATTTTCCTTTGATTCTTTGTAAGCTGATAGTTAGAAGTGTGGTTGGGTTTTGTCATCATCAAATGGGGGAGATTGTTGAGTCCCAATGTTAATTGTAAATTTAATGATGACAAATCTGACCTATAAACACTTAGTAATCTTTTGGTTCTTGTAATCTGATCTGGATCAGACTAAGCTGACACAGCTTGCGATCTGTAATTGGCCCAGATCATGCTTCATACTTTGTAATTGTAAAATCTTATGGAAGCAAGTGTTATTCAAGCTGCATCAACAATGTGTTAGCATTCAGCCCAAGTCGAAGAGGAGGATTGAAGATAGAAGACTAATCTGTTAGTGAAAGACAGCTTGGGATTAGCAGTCAGCTTGGAAACACTTAGGCAGATTGGTGCTTTGATAAATGGCCCAATCTGTGTCTGACAATCAAGTGAAGATAACAACCTGGATTGAAGATAAAGACAAATGACGTGACTAGGAAGAATCCTAGGATCCAGGTTGGTGGTTGGTTTTACATATGCGTGTCCACACTCTTATTGGTTGATGAAGAATGTGCGTCAGTACGTGGGGGACCACAAGTACTATGAAAGGCATGATTGATTATTCCTTTATCATCCACTGAATGAAAAATACGTGGCTGCAACGGACACCAAGTGAAGGAGCGCTTTCGCCTATAAAAGCCTCATTCATGGATTGCATATGCGTGGCATTTCCTGAGAATCATTCTTCACACAAGTTTCTCTGCTCTTATACACAGCTTAGTCTGTACGAGATCAGCTTGGGCTGATTCTCTTGAGCTAGAACTTATTGATTGTAGTTTGTCATTTCAGAGGTTGTTTAGATATCTATAGGCTATCTTTATTCCGCAACAACCTTGTAATTCTTTGTATAGATTATTTCTTAATAAAGGATTACTTTGAAAACCACAATCTGTGTTCAAGAATGTCTTTGTTTCTTTACTGCTTTACTGTTTTAACGATTCCTGCTCTTTACTTACTTGCTTAATATATATAAACTGAATCTTAAAACGTTTTTATTTAAAAGTTTGTAAAGATTAAGGAAAGTTGTATTCACCCCCCTCTACAACTGTTCTGTGTACAATATACTTTGGTATATTGATACACCTTGGGACGTATCATCTACTGATTTCCAGACAAAAATATAAGTTTTGCGACCTTAACTCAAAAATACTTTTCACTGACTTTACTTTAGAGGGGAGGGAGTGGAATCGGTAAAAGTGTTTGCCGCTAGTGGAGAGGAGAGAGAGAGGAGAGAGGATGTGATTGATTGGTTGGATGGTTTTTTTTTTGTTAAGTCTGATCAATGGAGGCTTTGTATATATGTATATATGTGTAGTATATGTATGAAGAAGACAACAGATGCCTCTTGATTTGTTCTATTTTTTAATTTTTTTATTTATTGTTAATTACTTTCAGTCCCTGTAAACTATTTATTTATTTACATATCAGCCCCTGTAAACTATTTGTTTATTTATGTTAATTACATATCAGTCCCTGTACTTTAAGTTTTTATATTATTGATTGTATCTATATACATATGTTTTAATTTATATAGTTTGGAATATAGTATTAAAAATAAATGAAAAAGAAATGATGAGGTGGAGATTGGGGAAGTTGGGGGAAAGTGGCGCCAGTGATTTGGGGAAGATGGGGGAAGATTGGGGAAAATTGAGGTGGAAGGTTTTGATTGGCGGTAAACTTTGAGGGAGTGGTGACCACCACTCCCCCCTTAAAATATGACCTGAAACCGGTGTCATTCAAAAGACTCTTTGAAGATAATTTTAAACACAAAAATTGTTCAATAATGTTATTCAAAACTCGAGATAGCACCTCCCCAAGTTGACACATTTTCCTGATAAGCATTACTTGAAAATATAGAACTACTTTTTGTTTAAACCTTTTACCCAACCATCATATTCCAACTTCCCAATGCTCCAACACTTATTTTAATATTTTCTTCATTATCTTATTCCATTTCTATGGATTTTATAGCCAGGGGCGGATCTAGCTATACACAAGGTCTTAGGACCTACCTTAGATTTGTTTAGTTTTCAGAAGTATGTAATGAATTCATCAAGGAACTACCTTAAATCTGAGTTAGGACCTACCTTGCAATACTTATTTGGATACATGAGATTTTATAACTGAATTTGTGGGAAAGAAAAAGAATCGTGGCTGTACTTTAATGGAGGAAATTTAGATCTAAAATTTGAAGAAGACAAATTGAGGAAGACGAAGGAATGTAAACTTATGGTCCCTGCCCTTTTGTATTTATTTACAATTTTCAATACAAACCATGTTAGTTTATAAAAACTTCAATTTCAACCCTTCTATTTTGATTTATTAACTAGTCAACTACTTACAATTATTTAACTTTGCAATCATATAAAAAATGTGTTAAAACAATAATACATACAACATAGGTCAACTTCAACTTAATATATATTTATCATTATATATTGATCACAGTAATACATAAATTATTTAACTAAATTTATGTATTTATAATAGTCATCATATATTGACCTTTTTTTATTAAAAAAATATCCATACAACTTTGATTTTCCTAAATAATCAAACCTCAATTTTAATGAAGTATTATTATCCTTTTGTTGTAAAAAATATATATATTCATCTTCATCATTATATGTTTTCAGAACTTCAATATAACATTTTACTTAGAAATTTTTTTATATTATTAAGTTAGATACTGTTTTATTTTTTTGTAACAAGCATTATGCTATAGATGGTATCAATGTCGACCCGAACCGACCTGACCAACTAATACACTCACTTTTCAATTTAACAAAGCCAATAACCAGAACTTACCTAGTTTAGAATCCTAGATTCGCCACTCTTTATAGCTAGTATTGTGTACAAAGTTATTGGATTCAAGGGTTGATTCTTAGTTTGTGAAATTAAACTTTTCGGTGAAAACCCAGCTCGACCACAATGTACTTAAAAGTACATAACTTGAGTTCTATTTGGTATTTTTGATTGATTCTAGTTGGTGGTGAAACTAGACTCACATAGCTTCATTTCATCTTTTGTGAGCAAGACTTGGTTCGTCCGTTTTAACCCATTTTCCATATGCTCCAAGTTTCATTACAAAATCTGTGAGTTTCTTGGTAACACAAACTCACTTTTCCACTTGGTTAGTCAATCCATACTCCAACCAATCCTTATTTACACTTTAACGTAACTTTTACAGAATGTTTATAAACTTTTATAGATTGTATTGTTTGATATAATGATGGGCTCATATTTGTACACTTACATGTTTTCGGTTTTGGATTTCGATGATTATTTTGCTAGAATTTGTTATGTATTCATACTATTTGATTATAGTTTTATTAAAATCAGAATATATATTTTGCTTTTAACATAAATCAACGTATATTTTCATCCATCTCAAATCCTAAATCAAAATCATCCCAAGACTTGTGCAAATCTTAACATGCATGTCATCATCTAACACTTTTACATTCAATCTATTGTTATCTTTTACATATATTCATGATTATTTCTTTCGTATCAACCCTTTTAAATATGCATGCATGTGTAGATCTATGCTTGTGTAGTGTTAGTATGAAAGAAATGAAAAGGATAGAGATCAAGGAATCAAGTAGCAACCTTAGATGATTGAAATAACAAGAAAGAAGATGTTGCTGGGTCTCCATTTTGTGGCTGTCCTTGGAGTGTCTCATGGCTGTAACAAGCTTGAAAAGGAAAGAAAATATATGAAAGGAGATATGAAGAACAAACAAAGGAACATGTTGGGTACCCTTTGATGATCAAGAATCAAAAGGAAGGAAGAAGATTGGACTCGTTTTGCTCCCATTTCTACTGCTGTTCGATCAACCTCAATAGGGGCTGATTCCGTGACCTTGTTGCCTTTAAATCGACTCCAAGCTTCCACCATACATGGATCTAGATGATAGATGATCAATGGGACTTATTATTACATTAGATTAATTAGATTTGAGCTCCTTGTTGCCTTGTTTGGACCGAAAAAGATGAAGAAAATGTGCAGAAAATTAGAGAGAGTTGGAGAGAGTGTTTGGAGATGTATGTGTGTTTGAAATGAAAAGTGAGAGTGTGGGGGAAGGGAAAGCATGTGATTTAGGGGAAGAAAAGAGGTAGGGGGCAAGCTCATTGGTGAGTTGGGGTGGTGGATGATCCCCCATTGGCTTGGCAAAGTGTGTGTGTGTGTTGTTTTAAATGAAGAGAAGAGAAATAAGTGTGGGGGTGAGATTTCCAGCCATATGGACATGAGAGAGAGTGAGAGGAGGGGTAGAAGACTTGCTCATTGGCTAGAGGGAGTAAGACATGATTGAGAGTGTGGGTATACATGAGTTGAATGTGTAATGTGTAAGAAGCTAGTTATAATCCTATTGGTTAGTTGATGTGGAATTATGTGTGTATGCATGTGCCAAAAATTCCAAAACATAAATTCCAATTTTTGTGTTTAAAAGTTTGTATAATGTAATCCTAATTGTATATTGACTTTATAAAAATCATTTAAGTTTGAACCTAGTGAGGACTGGAGAAATATAGAATAGAAGACATCAAGATTTCCAACCACACGAAAATTGTTATTTCAAGAATACCAAGCGCATGAAATCTAAGAAGAAGAGTACCTAGTTGATGAGTGGATAAAGATAAAGAAAGTGAATCAGGGAGAAATAAAAAGAGATATAGATAGAGATAATATATATATTACTATACTAGACAGATGGCATTGAGTTGCTATAATCAGGTTTTTACTTTAAACCTAAAAGTCACGCGTGGCAAACCCTTAAAGGGTGTAAAAAGGTTAAAAATTAAAAAAAGGGTCGAAATTTACAAACTAAAAAGTTGAAGATGAGAGTCGAACATACTAACAAACAGTAATGGCAAGACAAAACACTCACATTTATTTTATAGCATAAATAGAACTTCAAAAGAAACAATAATATAACAATTATTAGTTTCTTAGTAACTTAATAAAAATTTTTGACATATTGGAGTAATTTGACAGCCTAAGTTAAGTTGTCATGACAAAAAAAAGACATACTCCTGAAAAGAATGATTACAAGTTAAATTATTAATATTTAGACTCACTTAAAAAAACCATTATGCCTCCCGTTAGACTTTGTATTTGTAAAAACATGTATTTAGGCTCAATTTTCCATCGTATCCTCTTCTTATTTTCCAGATCGAATATTGCACCACTTAAATGTTTATAGCTTTTTCAATTCAATTTAATGTGTGTACTTGTAAATTATTTAGAATCAAACATAGTTCCATGGACACATGTTGGACTTATGCAGATCCGTCTTTTTCACACCTTTTTTTTTAAAACAAACAAGGTTACAAAGCCTAACCTGTAACTTAAAGGTGTCAATAATGTTGACACCCGTTTGAACTTCTGGCTGTGTCGGTGTTGTTGCCTTTTCACCTTTTCTTGTCGCATCTCGAGCGAACCCAACCCACTACTTATATTAACGTTAACTTCTTCTGGTTTCACCAACTACAAGAAAAAAAAATTCCATTATTAGCATACTTATGAGTTATAAGTAGAATTTTCCATTTAATTTCAAGTTTTTCATACATTCCCCTCAACTTCCCATAGCACATCGCCGAAGATTTGCGTTTTGGAAAAAGCATCGGAGAGAAGTTTATCACCTACAATACATTCACATATTAGTTTGTGTTCATGAATTAACATTTTTACACTAAAAACTTAAAATATATATCTATATACCTGTTTCCGGATCTTTGTAGAGATACATTTTTTTTTGGTATGACGATGTTTACTTTGACACTCTGGTAAAAGAAATGTATAGATATAATATATAGAGATTGAGATGGAAGATGAAATATGATGCAAGTTATTTTGTGTGTGTGTGTGTTAGGTAGGAGCTTTTTAAGATGTTTACTACTGTAAGAGAAATGTATAGATATAATATAAAGAGAGAGATGGAAGATAAAGTTATTTTGTGTGTGTGTAGGTGGGAACATCGTCTGCAATTTTCAAATGTGTTTGGTCTTCATTGACCACCTTTTTCTTCTTTCTTGTTATTGTTTTTTTAAATTTTACTCTATGGTTTACGTGTTATATATTGTTAGGTCCAGATTTACTGGACTCGCTCCAGACTTAAAGACTGGAGCGACACTGAAGATTTGTCCAGAAATAATAGAAGACCAGTGAGCTATTTACTTGTACAGGAAATCTGGAATCCTCCAGATTAGCTCACTGGACTTCACTCCAGTCAAGATCGTTTCTACTGAAGACATTCTTACTGAAGTCAAAGACTGAAGTATGAAGAAAGAAGACTGACAAGCAGTGGAGCCCACTGACAGTCTTCCCAGATCTCCTGACTGAAGCCTTTATCAGTGTTCTAGACCTTACAAGTCTGAACACTGATTACGAGGAATTGACTTTATGCCTTTACACACTTTTACACGGACAACCCATTTGTCTATTGATAAAAGTACAATACGTGTGTAAAGGTGGTTGGTTAAAAGGATGACAAGTCACATCAACTTGACTTTATCCTTGTACTTTAACCAATGCATTTAAGGAATTAAAGTAGTTGCCTTAAATGCATGCAACCATATTTGTACGGCATAATAAATTCACTGTTGAATTTATTTGCCTATAAATACAATGTCATATACCTCGTACAAATTATTTTTTGCAATTTGGTGAACTTGCTAAAATACTCTCGATCAAAATAGTTATACTTCACAACTTTAAGTATATCGATCCAAGGAGATTATTTAGCAAGTATAGATCACTTGTATTTCAAAGATTGTTTAGATAGTTACATACTTGTAATATCTAAGTTCCGCAACAATCTTGTATTTTGTTTAACATCAATAAATAAAATACACATGAAAATTACATTTGTGTTCCACCATTTATTTATTTGTTTAAATATTGCTTTAAGTCTTTATTACTTTACTTATACTCTTGCATTTGTATTTAAAGTAATACTAGTCCAATCTATTTCATACTTGACTTGTTATTTTACACTCGTGGGTTAAACCATCGTGTGAGGGACTTTATAATTGGTATCAGAGCAGAAGGCTAATATACTTGCCTAGATCTGTTTCACGATGGCCAACCCAGAAGATACACAAAGTAATCCTGATCCTAATTTTAATGAACCACCACCCGTTGTCAATAATAATCCTCCACCTCCTACTCTCCTGCTTCTCCACATGTACATGTGCACTACTCGAATAATCCTGTTCCTAAATTCAATGGGAACCGTGATGAATTTGGTAGGTGGAAAGCTAGGATGATATTACATGTTACTGATATTGAAAGGAATATGATGAAAATTTTAAATGAAGGCCCTATATGCCTAGACTTCCTATCAATGCACTCCTTGACCCAACTGGATCAAGAAGTGGAAGGGAAAAGAGGGAGGAACACTGGTCCGAAGAGGAGAGGAGATTGGTAAATCTTGATACCATCCTTAAAAACATGATCCTAGGGGCTGTTCCAGAAACCCTAATTCCCACACTAGTTCTCTATCCCAGTGCTAAAACCATGTGGGATGAACTGGTGAACCAACATGAGGGAGGTGATGACACTGTTGTTACCAGAAAGGTCTCCTTAAACAAAAAGTATGAGTCATTTTTTGCTCTCCCCAATGAGTCTCTAACTAGTACTTACACCAGATTTATGAGCATTATAAACCAGTTAAGAGGACTGGGGGTTGAGAAAGACAAGTATATACTTTTGGAGAAATTTTGTGATATTCTTCCCACTAAATGGTCTCACATGATTCTGGTCTTGAGACAAGGTAAAACCTTGCACTCCCATACTCTGTCAACATTGTATGGAGCCTTCAGATTCACTGAAGAGAATCAAGCCCAGAGGATTGAGGTTGAAAAAGATGCTTTAAATCATGCTTCCAGTAGTTCCACATTGGTCAGTAATACTGTACCACCTTGTGCTGCATTAATATCTTCCGAGAATGTATTTTCTATGAAGAAGATGATGTCTGAACTAATGGATTCTGGAGTCTCTAATGATATCTCTCCAGACTGTGATGAAACTGACAGTGATGACCTGGTTGCAATGATTGCTAAAACATTTAATCGTTTTAAAGCAAGAGCAAATAGGCCCACTGGACAACATGCGCCCAGTTCCTTTACTGACAAGACCAATCTGACATGCTTTAAGTGTGGCAGAAAAGGTCATTTCATGAAGGAGTGCAAGTCCAGTCAGTTTGTCTCTCAGTCTGGTCCATCTACTTCTTATAACAAGCCTGATGATAGCTATAAGTCCAAGTACAAAAAGCTTAAGGCTCAAATTGCTCTCATGTTTCAACAAATAGAAAATAATAAATGCATGATAGCAACCATTGAAGAAGCATGGGTTCCCTCAGATGATTCATCAGTTGATGAGGAAGAGGAAAGAGATTGTTGCTTTATGGCTCTGGCAGATCAAGAGCATCTGGTGAAGGATGATGTCACATCTGGTCGATGGGTGGACATTGTTATAAAAAAGGTTAGTAAGTACGATAATGAAACCGATCCTGAATTAAAATTGGACATTACTGAAGCTCTAAATTCTGATTTAATTTTTGTTGTAAGATCTGACAGTCTTAATGGCTTAGAAACAGATTCCTCTGAAATCGCCGCTTTAAAATCAAAATTAAAAGAACTTCAAGATATTGAACTGGCATTTCAAGCACAAGTTTTGGTAACTGAACAACTGGTTCAAGAAAAACATGACCTGGAAATGATTTTGCAAAAAGAAAAACAGGTCATTAAATCATGGCTAGAAACAAGAAAGCCATATGATGCTGGAATAAACCAATTTCCATCCCAAATACGTGCTTATCTGGATGGAAATACTCATATTGCAGCATTAATACCAGTTATTGACCGGTTAACAAAGGAGGTTAGACCAAGTACTATTTATGATGAACCTTCTACCCCAAAAACTTGTATTATCCCAGCTCAACTTCCAGAGGTTAAGACTGGAGCATTCCAGATGACTGCTCCAGTTAAAAAGGTTAATCAAAATAAACCTTTGCCTCAGGCTGCTTCTAAAGAACCCCAGGTTCAAAAGAAAAAGACCAGTTCCTTTCCTAAGCCTAAAGTCCAGTCAACTGGAAAGGCTCAGGTATCATCTGAAGAATCTATTTTGTTAAGGTTGGAGAGCCAGTTTCAACTACTGGCTCGTCAAGTTCAAAGCTGTAATGCAAGACTGAACAACTTTGAGGGTACTTCATCTGGCCCTAAACAAAATCCTAAACCTTTTTCTAAGAAAGATAAAAATATTCCTTTAATTGAGAAAAAGAAAAAGGTTTCTAAACTATCAACCCCAGTGGTCTTTTCAACTAAGACTACTGTTGAAGAAAGTGAACTTAACCAGATACCCCCAAGGATCCATAAGGGAGGATCCAGTGAACCCATCAGTCGATGGGTTCCCAAATCTAACTGATATATCTGGTGGATGTGCAGGGCGATCGAAAGAAGTTTATCTGGTATCTTGACAGTGCAGCTGGCAGGACAATGACCGGATGTAAGACCCTGCTAGAGGAGTTCGTAATTTCTGATGGATCCTCCATTACTTTTGGAAATGATGGTTGTGGAAAAACTGAGGGGTATGGTGTTCTGAACAATGGACAAGTCAAATTCAGACGAGTTGCATATGTGAATGGTTTGAAATATAACCTGATCAGTGTCAGTCAACTGTGTGATGATGGCTATCAAGTTCTGTTCAATATTGTTCATGGCATCGTATTCAACAAAGACTGGAAGGTGGTATTGATTGCTCCCAGAAGAGGGAATGTGTATGTGATGGATATGGAAAGCTCTCCTTCAGAGCAGTGTTTCTATACTCAAGCTGATGAAGACACAAACTGGTTATGGCATAAAAGGTTATCCCATTTAAATTTAAAAATATTAATAAGTTGTCTAGAAAACAACTGGCAGATGGGATACCTTCAGTTTCCTTCAAAAAGGAAAGGCCATGTCCAGGATGTGAGATGGGGAAGCAGCAGAAACATGCCAGTTTCAAGACCAGACAGAACTTTAGCATAACTGAACCACTTCACATGCTTCATATGGATCTCTTTGGTCCAGTGAATGTTCAGAGTCGTGCTGGTAAAAGATACACCCTGGTGATCGTAGATGAATTCTCCAGATATTGTTGGGTGATCTTTCTCAGGTCTAAAAGTGAAGCTGCTGCTGAAACCATCACTCTTATCAAGCAGATTGAACTCAAGCATAAGCGAAAGGTGTGTCAGTTAAGAAGTGACAATGGAACAGAATTCCAGAATGCAACTCTGGAGTCATTCTGTACTGACACTGGCATCTCCCAGAACTTCTCCTCAGCAAGAACTCCAGAATAGAATGGAGTTGTAGAAAGAAAGAATCGAACGCTGATAGAAGCTGCCAGGAGTATGTTGGCTGAATCTGGTCTTCCTACCAGTTTCTGGGCTGAAGCAATTGCTACTACTTGCCACACCCAGAACAGGTCTGTTTACATCAAAAGACACAAGAAGACAGCCTATGAAGTCTTAAGAAATAGAAAACCAAATATTGATTATTTTCACGTTTTTGGATGTCCAGTGTACATTCTGAACGACTCCAGTCAGTTAGGCAAATTCGATGTCAAAGCTGATGAAGGGTATTTCTTAGGCTATTCACCCTTCGCAAGGCCTTCAGAGTCTACAACAAGAGACTGGAGAAGGTCCATGAGTCAATACACGTTACATTTGATGTATCGAATAATGCAATTAATAAAAAGCCAGCCCTTGATTCTCCCCCAGAAAATCCAATTATCTTTTGTGAATCTGATCCCATCAACTGCAAAGATTCACCTGAAGAAGTTTCCAGTCATTCTGACTTGGAACCAGCTCAAAAGAAGAAAACCCCCAGTAGTACACCTTTCTATCCTTCAATAAGTTTCAAACCACCCTCTG
>CM067167.1:134673860-134683860 GCA_034093135.1 Erigeron breviscapus
TGTGAAGAAGACCTACATGAACTTGGAAATACTTGGATTATTAATCCAAGCGAGTATGGTCTTGCTGATGTCATTGGTAAGAAGCTTCGTGAAGATTTTAAGATGAGATCGAGTATGAAAGACTTAGATAAGCCGAAGTTTCATATCAAACCGAGAAAGAAGAAGAAGGTGGTGAAACCAGATAGAAGCGTTGAGTATATTCAACGTGATATCAAGTGCATGATCAAAGTCCCAGCCAAGAAGTGGCCACAGGATGAGCTAGTAAAGATGGATAATTGGGAGATTGATCGAAATACTGGTGAAGCCAAGATGTATGCAGACTCACAGAAGAAGATTTTGTTGAGAAGAATATATGATCCAATGCAGTTGGTCAACTTCTCAAGAAATGATCTAAGAAGGTTATACGATACAGAGTGCTCATTTTTGCCATTTTGGAAGGATGAAGAAAGCCGATATCGTAAGATTATTCAAGTTTGCTTACATGAGAATATCCATGCAAATAGCAAGAGATTGAAGTTTGATGGATGATAGATTTTTACAAGACTGAAGAAATCGTGTAGCTGATGTCAAGGGGGAGACTGTAAGTGCATGATTCGGTTGACAACAGCAACATCGATTTGATCAGTATATGTTTATGTTTTGTAATATGTAATCATAGACTTATGTTATGTTTAAACTTGTTATTTGGACTTAAGTAATGTGAATGATTACATATTGATCAGAGTTTTTGGTATGTTTAATGTTTACGACTTGTATGAATGTGATTATAAATAACATACAGATACAAGTGATAAACTTGTCACGTTTTGAGTAATTAAAGTATACTTAAAAGATGACAAAAGAAAGTGTGTACAAACTCGTGCTACAGTAACACGAGTTTGCCTAAACTCGTGCTACAGTACACGAGTTTGTCTAAACACGTGGTCATCACGTGTTTACATATAAAACACGCGTTTGTTAATGGGCTTTGGGCTTTAAGATATACGGTCCATATTAGCACGCGTTTATGAACAGTATAGTATAAATACTCACACTTAATACGTAATTAGGGACAATTAATTAAGAGATTACGTCTAAACTCTGTCCAATTGCAAACCCGCGCGCGTTTAAGGTCTTAGGTTGTATTAACAACGAAAGACGATAATTTAATTAAGCAAACAGGTTATCACGAGAGGATTCCGCACTCTCGTCATAACTATAAGCGTTCTCGTTGACGATCAGTCCACTAGTACCTACAGTGCTAAAGAATTTGGAGATTTCTTTGGTTTATGAGAAGTTCTCTTAATCTTCCCAACAGCACAAGAAGGACAAACATGCTCACTTTCATACTTATAGTCAGGTAAGCCTTCAACAAGATGCTTGTTGACCAAAGTATTGATGGTTTGGAAATTCAGATGAGAAAGCCTTCTATGCCATAACCAAGAATTCTTTGAAGTAGCCTTTGAAATGAGACAAATATTATCGGTTGGTTGGTTATCATCGAGATTGACGGTAAAAAGATTATCATCACGATCACCACAAAGAATATCAACTCCATCTAGAGTTTGGACTTTGCAAAGAGATTTTCGAAACAGAACTTGAAGATTGTTATCACAGAATTGTCCAACACTGAACAAGTTGTGACTTAATCCTTCAACATAGTGAACTTTCTTGATGATAGTTCCATTTCGTTCAATGTCTCCATAACCTAAGATAGGAGCGAAATTGTTGTTTCCAAAGCGAACTGTTCCCATGAATCGTTCAACAAAATTCTTGAGCAAAGATTTATTTCCAGTCATGTGCTTCGAACACCCGGAATCGAGTATCCAAACACAGATGGTTATTTCCTGCAATCAAAGAAATTTAACCGTTTTTAGGTACCCACTTGAAGACGGGTCCTTTATGATTAGTTAAAACAGGCAGGGTATATAACTTAGGATATGCATTCAAACATGTTTTCGAATCAACATAAGCATTAACAAGCACATTATCAACAAACACATTTGAATAAAAAGTACGAACATTCACATGAGAATTAAAAGTAACATGTCTACAAGCATCAACATCACCTACACAAGTACGAGAATTAAGATTGTTTACAAGCTCACAAGGTCTTGCCTTGGCATTTTCAACATTATTTAACAAAGAAAAATTGTTTTGTTTAACAGGAACACTCTTCCTCCTATTAACAGTCTTTCTCCTCCTTCTTTTCTTCCTTTTCTCAACATCCTTTTGATTTCTAGTGATCTTAGGTACTAATGTATTAGCAACCCATTTAGCACCACTAGTTATGCTCTTTCCACCTGTTGAATTGAAACTAAGAAGATTAGAACTAGGAGTTTTAAACACTTTCATCTTTTTGGAATCTTTTGGAGGTGAGGAAACTTCTTGCTTCTTTGGTTTATCGTGAGAAAACCATCCATATCTATCCCTATATCTAGTTGTACCATTTGATGCATCCTTAGTTAGCGAAACTGAGCTATACTTAGACACCTTAGGTATAAAGCTAGATTGAGAGCTAGATTGAGAAGCAGTAGAGTAGTCTTTCGGAAGTTTCACTTTGGTGTACTTTGTCTTGTGTGGGGTCTCAGTTTGTTTCTCTTTGACATGTTTCATTGGGGCAGCAACAAAGGTTTCTAACTTAATAGTCTTTGGTTCAGTCTTGACGAGTTTGGTCTTAACTCGTTTCTTTGAGTAATATGAAGTTGGAGCTTTGGACAATGGTTTTTGAGATTCTACCTTTTGTTATAAACCTTCTATTTGTTTTTCCAAAAATGTGGTTGGAAAATACATTTTAGTTGGTTTAGGTGGAGTACCGACAGATTCTTGGTTTTGAAAATTTGATTCAATTTCTTCCAATTTGAAAATTGAAGATTCTTTAGTTTTGTATGAATCATTTATTGCATCATAGTTAACCAAAAATTCTTGTTTTGGTATTCTCTCAACTTCATCAGTCTCAAATTCGTCATCCAATGGACGAATAAATTGTTGTATCATACCAAGTCGTAGGAATTTTTCATCATACAAGGGTTCAATTTCCTCTTTGGCTTTCTGTAATGGTGTGATATTCTCAAATCCCAACCCGAGAAGAAGATCCGATTTGTCAATTTTTGACTTATTGAAATAGGCAGTGAAATCCAAGAGAGGATTTTGTTCAACTTTATATAACTTTTCTTGATAGAAAAGTATATTCTTTTTAAATTCCTCAACTTGTTTTTCAAGATTCTCAATCTCAATGCCTTTTAGAAAACAATTATGATTTAAATCAGAAATCTTCCTTTCGAATTCAACATTGTTTGGTTTAGCTTCTTGGAGCTTTTTATTAAGAATATCAACATCCATTTGTCTTGCATTTGCCCGAAGCCATTCATTGGTCTTTTGAATTTCAAGATCTTGATTGGCTTTTTCAAGATCATGAATGGTCTTTTCTAGATTTTGACATTTTTGTAATAACTTAGAATCAGGAGAGACATTCAACTCACATTCTTTAACCAACATCTCATCTTTGTATGCTTGAAAATCTTGTTTAATAGCATCATGTTCAAAAAGTAATTTCGAATGTTCTTCAAGAAGTTTTGAAAATTCACTTTTAGAAAATGAAATACTATTTTTCAACTTTTTGTTTTTGTTGGCCAAAGATTTGATATGAGTTGTCAAATTTGATAAAGCTAAACTACATGACTCTTTGTCCTTAATCAAAGAAAAAGTAGAGTCGAGATGTACCTCATCATCTGGGTATTCATCATCAGTGCTTTCTGTTTCAAAGACTTTGTTCTTGGCCAACCTTGCCATATAGCAAACATTAGCAGAGAGATCTTGATCTTCATCATCTGTGAGTAATAGCCATTTGTCATCTTCAGCAAGCAATGCATGTCCTGCTTCAACTTGTTTGGCTAGCAGCATCTTCTGCTTGTAATACTCATAATTCCGCTTTCGAGGTTGTTTGCAATCAACAGCAAAATGTCCAGGAATACCACAATTGTAGCACTTTTTGTCTGATGCCTTACCCTTTTCAACAACTTGTTTCTCATATGCTTCCTTCTTTTCAGCATACTTTGATCCATTAGCTTCACCTTGCTCATTACTCTTAGGATGATAGTGTTCCTTCTTGGGAAATGCACTTGTAGAAGAAGTGCGGAGATTGTTGTTTGTTGGCCTTGCTTTGTAAAATTTCCTCTTGAAATGCTTTGTTACCGCGGCAAGAGCTTGATATAGTTCATCTGAAACACCATCTCTTGTAGCCATCAGATCATCTCCCTCCTCATCAGATGAAGAAACAACTACCATTTGCCTCTTAAATCAGAAATCTTCCTTTCGAATTCAACATTGTTTGGTTTAGCTTCTTGGAGCTTTTTATTAAGAATATCAACATCCATTTGTCTTGCATTTGCCCGAAGCCATTCATTGGTCTTTTGAATTTCAAGATCTTGATTGGCTTTTTCAAGATCATGAATGGTCTTTTCTAGATTTTGACATTTTTGTAATAACTTAGAATCAGGAGAGACATTCAACTCACATTCTTTAACCAACATCTCATCTTTGTATGCTTGAAAATCTTGTTTAATAGCATCATGTTCAAAAAGTAATTTCGAATGTTCTTCAAGAAGTTTTGAAAATTCACTTTTAGAAAATGAAATACTATTTTTCAACTTTTTGTTTTTGTTGGCCAAAGATTTGATATGAGTTGTCAAATTTGATAAAGCTAAACTACATGACTCTTTGTCCTTAATCAAAGAAAAAGTAGAGTCGAGATGTACCTCATCATCTGGGTATTCATCATCAGTGCTTTCTGTTTCAAAGACTTTGTTCTTGGCCAACCTTGCCATATAGCAAACATTAGCAGAGAGATCTTGATCTTCATCATCTGTGAGTAATAGCCATTTGTCATCTTCAGCAAGCAATGCATGTCCTGCTTCAACTTGTTTGGCTAGCAGCATCTTCTGCTTGTAATACTCATAATTCCGCTTTCGAGGTTGTTTGCAATCAACAGCAAAATGTCCAGGAATACCACAATTGTAGCACTTTTTGTCTGATGCCTTACCCTTTTCAACAACTTGTTTCTCATATGCTTCCTTCTTTTCAGCATACTTTGATCCATTAGCTTCACCTTGCTCATTACTCTTAGGATGATAGTGTTCCTTCTTGGGAAATGCACTTGTAGAAGAAATGCGGAGATTGTTGTTTGTTGGCCTTGCTTTGTAAAATTTCCTCTTGAAATGCTTTGTTACCGCGGCAAGAGCTTGATATAGTTCATCTGAAACACCATCTCTTGTAGCCATCAGATCATCTCCCTCCTCATCAGATGAAGAAACAACTACCATTTGCCTCTTAAGAGCTTCAGAAATCTTCTTCTCAACTATCAATGCCAAAGGATCAGTAGATACAACTTCTGGCATGTTATTTGATGAAGCTTTGTTTAGGACTTGGTTTTCATTGAGTTTGAAAGATTCATAAAGAGTATGAATGGTGAACTTGGTAAGATTTTGATGTTGCTTGATTTGTGTTCCAAAATCTTCCCATTCTGGACCAAGAGCTTTGATGAATTTGATGTTTAACTCAATCTCTGTTTTCTTGACATTGTTCTTCCTCAGTTCATTTATGACATTGCAGAATCTGTAGTAGACAGCTTCAAGAGATTCATTTGGCATTTTTGAGAAGTTGTCAAACTCAGTCAAAACATTGGTCAATCTTATCGTTGAAGTCACGTCAGCTCCTTCCATCTGTCTAGCCACCTCATCCCATATCTCCTTGGCTGTATCATAAGAATCAACAGAGCCATAGATTTCATCTGGTAGAGCTTTGTATAGGCATGACCTAGCTCTGTTATCTGCAGCTGTTCGATCTTTTTGTTCAGCATTCAAAAGATCAGGAGTTAGAATTATTGCATCAGTAGTGGGATGGCGATGAACGGCAAGTCCATTAAGGATGGAATCTTTCATCATATGACCATTTGTTTGACTTTCCACATAATCCATAAATCTTTTCTTCCATAGTCCATATGAACCACGGTAGAGAACTGGAGGTCTTGTATCTAAACCCAATGCCAATGCTTCACGAGAAGCCATTTGAATTTGATTTGATTTGAAAAAATTGAATTGAATTAAGAGTTGAAGAAACAGGAAATGAAACGATCTTGAGAAAATGATCTTGAATTAAAATGATTTTGGATAAAAACGATCTTGAATGAAATGATCTTGAATTAAAATGATTTTGGATAAAAACGATCTTGAATTGAAACGATCTTGAATAAAATGATTTTGGATAAAAACGATCTTGAATTGAAAATGATCTTGAATTAAAATGATTTTGGATAAAAACGATCTTGAATTGAAATGATCTTGAATTAAAATGATTTTGGATAAAAACGATCTTGAATTGAAATGAATTTGGAATTGAAAATGATTTTGGAAAAAACGATCTTGGTTGAAGATCGTCTTAAGTTCAGAGGAAATGGGACGATCTTGGTGAAGATCGTCTTAAGTTTATAAGAAATGAGACGATCTTGGTGAAGATCGTCTTAAGTTCATAGGAACTGGGACGATCTTGGTGAAGATCGTCTTAAGTTCAGAGGAAATGGGACGATCTTGGTGAAGATCGTCTTAGGTTTCTTTCCAAAACTTATAAGTATTTGAATTGACCAAACCAATCCTTTCGGATTAATTAGCCAGAAAACAAACACTTCACCACACACACTTGTCAAGAACGATCTTGTGAGTATCGTCTAACAAGCCACAAAGCACAAGAATGAAAAACGAGCTTTCAAAGACTAAGACGATCTTGGGAAGATCGTCCTAGTGAAGATCGTCTTTGTGTCATCTTCTTCATCAGAATGTCAGTTTTAACCAAAAACTCCATTAATGACTAAAAAAACTTCAATATCTTTTGAATTACTGGGAGTTAAATCACGAAATCACTTGCAAACTGATTGTATTCATGTCCGCAACCAATTTATGAACAAAATTCAACACAAAACACAACAGATTCAAATCCCTCAAATTCGCGCCAAAAACACAAAATTCAATCTCGAGAATTAGATTGAATTGGAACTTGAAACTTGACAGGATTATGTTTTCAACAACCACGAATCTATTGGTGAACAAATAACTGTGATTATATGTGATTTGAAGTGTGAATTTTGATAAACCAGTAGGTAAAAAAAACGAACAAAATTTGTAAATAATTTTGATTTTTGATGAATTTGTGACTGAATTCAGTTATGGATCGTCATCTAATCGATGTTTCGCTCTGATACCACTTGTTATAACACGATTTCTAACACTGAATTCAAGTCATCCATGGTGGTTTTGGTGAGTGTGTGTTCTTGGTGTTTGTGTGTGTTTTGAGAGAGAATCGTATGTAACTGTGTGTGAAATTGGTATTAAAGTTATGCAGGTATGAAAGTTATGAAAGGGTTCTACCAAAAGTTATGATCTCTAAGGTATGAGAGGGCTATTTATAGTCTAACTACACAATTATGCTAATTGTCACAATTAGCCCCTCAACCTTAGTGATCATTTATCTATGACTTAACAACAAGAAATTCTTCTAATCTAGATTACAATTTATCACTATTTTTGGATTTCTAACAATAAATGCAAGAATATATAAACAAAGTAATACAAGACTTAAAGCAATAAACAAGTAAAGTGGAACATTATGTATTTTTCATGGGTATTTTATTTATGATGTTAAATAAAACACAAGGTTGTTGCGGAATCAAGATAATACAAATAAGTATGTATCCTAACAACCTATGATTTACAAATGATCTATATTTGTCAAATAACTCTTTAGGATCGAGATACTTAAAGTTGTGAAGTATCCCAGTTTAAGATCGAGAGTATTTGGACAAATTCACTTTCATGCAAAGTGTATGCTTAAAAGTATTTATGTCAAGGAAATGACTTTGTATTTATAGGCAACAAAATTCACCAGTGAATTTTGTGCCGTACAAATATGGTTGCATACATTTAATGATCCGACAAGAACATTAAATGTATTGGATAAGGAATAAGGATAAAGTCACATCAACATGACTTTATCCTTGTACTTTAACCAATGCATTTAAGGAATTAAAGTAGTTGCCTTAAATGCATGCAACCATATTTGTACGGCATAATAAATTCACTGTTGAATTTATTTCCCTATAAATACAAAGTCATATACCTCGTACAAATTACTTTTTTGCAATTTGGTGAACTTGCTAAAATACTCTCGATCAAAATAGTTATACTTCACAACTTTAAGTATATCGATCCAAGGAGATTATTTAGCAAGTATAGATCACTTGTAATTCAAAGATTGTTTAGATAGTTACATACTTGTAATATCTAAGTTCCGCAACAATCTTGTATTTTGTTTAACATCAATAAATAAAATACACTTGAAAATTACATTTGTGTTCCACCATTTATTTATTTGTTTAAATATTGCTTTAAGTCTTTATTACTTTACTTATACTCTTGCATTTGTATTAAAGTTATGCAGGTATGAAAGTTATGAAAGGGTTCTACCAAAAGTTATGATCTCTAAGGTATGAGAGGGCTATTTATAGTCTAACTACACAATTATGCTAATTGTCACAATTAGCCCCTCAACCTTAGTGATCATTTATCTATGACTTAACAACAAGAAATTCTTCTAATCTAGATTACAATTTATCACTATTTTTGGATTTCTAACAATAAATGCAAGAATATATAAACAAAGTAATACAAGACTTAAAGCAATAAACAAGTAAAGTGGAACATTATGTATTTTTCATGGGTATTTTATTTATGATGTTAAATAAAACACAAGGTTGTTGCGGAATCAAGATAATACAAATAAGTATGTATCCTAACAACCTATGATTTACAAATGATCTATATTTGTCAAATAACTCTTTAGGATCGAGATACTTAAAGTTGTGAAGTATCCCAGTTTAAGATCGAGAGTATTTGGACAAATTCACTTTCATGCAAAGTGTATGCTTAAAAGTATTTATGTCAAGGAAATGACTTTGTATTTATAGGCAACAAAATTCACCAGTGAATTTTGTGCCGTACAAATATGGTTGCATACATTTAATGATCCGACAAGAACATTAAATGTATTGGATAAGGAATAAGGATAAAGTCACATCAACATGACTTTATCCTTGTACTTTAACCAATGCATTTAAGGAATTAAAGTAGTTGCCTTAAATGCATGCAACCATATTTGTACGGCATAATAAATTCACTGTTGAATTTATTTCCCTATAAATACAAAGTCATATACCTCGTACAAATTACTTTTTTGCAATTTGGTGAACTTGCTAAAATACTCTCGATCAAAATAGTTATACTTCACAACTTTAAGTATATCGATCCAAGGAGATTATTTAGCAAGTATAGATCACTTGTAATTCAAAGATTGTTTAGATAGTTACATACTTGTAATATCTAAGTTCCGCAACAATCTTGTATTTTGTTTAACATCAATAAATAAAATACACTTGAAAATTACATTTGTGTTCCACCATTTATTTATTTGTTTAAATATTGCTTTAAGTCTTTATTACTTTACTTATACTCTTGCATTTGTATTAAAGTTATGCAGGTATGAAAGTTATGAAAGGGTTCTACCAAAAGTTATGATCTCTAAGGTATGAGAGGGCTATTTATAGTCTAACTACACAATTATGCTAATTGTCACAATTAGCCCCTCAACCTTAGTGATCATTTATCTATGACTTAACAACAAGAAATTCTTCTAATCTAGATTACAATTTATCACTATTTTTGGATTTCTAACAATAAATGCAAGAATATATAAACAAAGTAATACAAGACTTAAAGCAATAAACAAGTAAAGTGGAACATTATGTATTTTTCATGGGTATTTTATTTATGATGTTAAATAAAACACAAGGTTGTTGCGGAATCAAGATAATACAAATAAGTATGTATCCTAACAACCTATGATTTACAAATGATCTATATTTGTCAAATAACTCTTTAGGATCGAGATACTTAAAGTTGTGAAGTATCCCAGTTTA